>CABPRJ010000003.1:1876049-2507631 GCA_902439185.1 Cinara cedri
CGATTATAACAACACCAACAAAACTGTATTTTTTTTTTTTTTTTTTTTTTTTTTTTTGCTAACCTGAATTCATAGTACTGTAAACGCGAGACTAGAAAATATTGTTCGTCCGAACGACATGTAGTATGCCAGTTTGTTCTGATTCTTGAATTTACACAATAGATGTGTCTTGACTGTTTAACAGGATAATGGGAAACTTTTATAACCGTTAAAAGTTTAAATGATGTGGACGTTAATGGGTTTGGCGCATTTTTTCCCCTTTAATAGTAAAAGTTGCGGAATAGGATAAACATTTATTTCGCAGCCTCAACAATACGTTGGTAAAATTGTTATGTTGCACATTATACGCGTTCGCGTATAGTAGTAACTATTTTACTTAAAGAGTATCAAATTCAGTGTATTTAGGTTTCCCTATCGAAATATTTAAAGTGGAACTGTTATATAGTATTACCTATATGAGAATGTCAGTATCTTTAAATCGGAATTTCTTACAGTTCATATAAAAATACAGTCGCTACCCTCCACTGAGGTGAAACTTCTTATCGGAGAGCAAGCGTACTTAATTTTGAAAAACCGATTTGTACGGTAAAGCCAAATAAAAAGTAAATAAATTAAATAAAGCAAAACAAAAATAATAAACGAATTCGAGATAATTTTCTCTTTGTGTAGTGTCGCAGAACTAATTTTTAATTTATTATACAATGTGAGAATGGAGTTAGTAAACTTTACAGATATAATCGGGGATTATTTGTAGAGACATTTGAAGGAAAGTCATTGTTGCTTTTTTGGTGTAAAAGAAATTTATTACAACGACGTCTATGTTTGAGAAATATTTAAAAAAATAATAATATTAAAAATAATAACTTTAATGGTTTATATAATTTGTTCAGTTTAAATCAACAATAAAAGAGCGATTTCTTGAATTGAGGACCTGAGCTCCTGTACTATTTTAGATTTTGAGTAGAGCGAAGAAGCTTATGGTTTTACAATGATATTTATTTATTTTTTTTTTGTATCTGTGAACAATTTTCTCCCAGAAATATTAAATATTGCTCCGATTTAAAATCATAGTAGTTTTTCTAAAAGGAAATTTGAAAGGGGAGGTTCTTAAGAAAAGCAATTTTTTTATGTTTCCAGGAGTTTTCCCGATAAATGGGAAAAATGTAAAATTAACGAGAAAATAGGTACAAATTAAACAAATAGTATTGAAAAAAAATATATAGTACCTATGTAATTATTTTACCACATTATGGCATATACATTGTTGACAAAGCAACTACACTATCAACTGAACTCCGCTCAGAATCGCTTTTTCGTAAGCAACGGTTTATCGTTGTTTACAGGTATACCTATACTAAATTTCCCCTTTACTACCTTCCCAAATTCTCACCTATAACAGTAGCTGCACCTGCGTACGAAATATTTCCGTTTTTTTCTTTTCTTTTTAGCGTCCCCTAGTAATTATTTTAACTGGGACGGGAAGGCCCGTATCTTTAAAAAAATAATGAAATCTTCAAAAAATATTTATTGCTCGTCGTTAAATGAAATTAATCGTATACCATATATATTTTTTTAGAATTTATCGTACAGTAATAAATTATTATCTTTTTCTTGTGCTGCACGTTTGAGAACTTGAATGATAAAATAAATAATAACTGATGCTCACGATTAACGATAGCTGAATGATAGCCGAGTGCTTCCAATTATTTGAAGTATAAAATTGTAACTATACTTAATTATGTAACCCTATTAATCAATAATCAATAATGACTGATAGTCTAAAAATTGTTGTATTTTATGATTTTTAATGAGGTGGATTGTAGATTTTATTTTTTAAATCGAAATTGAAGTTATAGTTAATCATCGCAAAGAACGCTACTTTTTTATATCTTATACAGTCCTCGCTTTTATATTTTCAAGTCAAGCACTGGCAAAGTTTATATTATTTTTTCTTTAATTTTTATTGTACATACCTAATACCGCGGTTACCGGTAATTTATATACTATTGGTTGATATTTAGATGCAATTTTGATATTTTGTTGCATTTTTTTAAGTCGTTTGTTGGTGTATCAATGTCCGCCCTTCAATTACCTTATAACAGATAAAGTCGAAAGGTTTTGCGCCGCGGCCGTTCAGTTCCGCTCTTTGGCGAAATTCGCTTTTGATTATTTCGTGATTGTAATCATAATATTTCTACTAAAGAGGAAATTATTTTCGTATTTTCTGCATGCAGCAACGAGTCAAAGCCGATTATATCCGCATCGTAGGAGTTAAATACTTGGGACTACCGCGTGTTAGAACAAAATCATAAATGCCCAAAATGTTGGCCAAAAAACGAATAAATCGAAATGTTATTATCGGACATACTAAATGGTCTAGTTTTGAAAAAAAGGCCAATAAGAATTAAAAAATTCGCTGAACCTATAAGCATTTTTCGTTCTCGTCTAACGTAGTTAAATTAATTTTAAAATTGGTTTTATTACAAATATTATCAAAATATGTTTTTATTTATTTTTGTTTCCAGAAAATGTTTGAGAAACGGAGCTGTCGGGTTATTGCAGCATCACTGAGCCTTTAGATTAAACTCGACTGTTTTCTTTTATCGCGTGAGAATATACGGACGATAAACAATTCTCGTGTCGAGTTTTTAACCTTTTTTACCTCACCGAAACAATTTTAATCGCAGATATCCCACACTCCGAAAAAAAAAAATCCCATTAAACATTTCGCGTTGGCTATTAAATAACTCGACAACAAATTATCGGTGAAAACCTCACGTTTCCTCTTTCGGCGAACTCACAAACTGAAAAAAAAAACAGACGGACAAACTTCACACCACTAGTGGGCCACTGCTGTAGATGAAAAGTTGAGAAAGTACAATATATTGAATAATTTAATTTATATATTTACACAACGATTAGTCATTGTTAACGAAAAACGATTCTGAGCGGAGCTCGGTCAATAGTATTGCTTTTTCAGCAATGTACGTTTTCACGACAAGAATTGTTTAAAAACATTAAAAAATTAAAATAATAAAACTTAATAATAATAAAAATAAATAAAAAGGTTTACCAATGACAACTTTATTTTTAGTGTTTTAATATTTTTTAATCTAAAAAACTAGCTTTTCTTGTTACCTCGAATATCAATGAGAATCTTAAAAATTAACCTTTTTATTTACAGTACCAAAATGTAACAAAAAATCTTTTGTTATATTAATATTGGAGCGGGATTGGAGCTAGGAGAAAAGTTGTTGACAGTACAACACAGAAAAATTAATACAAATCTTAGTAAAACCAATAGATCACTTGCTTCACTCAGAATCTTTAAAATAAAACTGATTCGTGGCTATAAATAATATTTCTAAGATTTGTCCCGAATATCTTCACATTCAGTACAAAAAACTTTGAAAAGGCGAAAAAACCCCGACATCTTCGACTATATATTATGTACATACTTGGATGGTTCTTATTAGATGATGGTGGATTATTTTATTTTACCCCCCAACTTTGTTCTAATAAAAAAATCGAGCTCTATTCGTGCTTCCTCTTGGACAATTTTTTCATTTTTCTGAAACAAGATAAATATTTCAAATTTAAAATACATTTTGTTTGTATTTATTCTGAATTTCGTTTATATCAGGCATAACAAATTGTTTTTTTTGCATGGAAATTATCAAGAAGATATTTTTTAAAGGGAACCAATAAAATAAAAAGTGTATCAGACATTCAATGCCACTTTTTTTCTGTTGATTGTTAATTTTTTGTCGATTTCCATAAATTCGATCAAAATATCCGGAAAATCTATAGTTTTTAAGGTGGCGCATATTTGAAAACGTTTGAACATTGGATGTGGGTCATTCTGTATCAACTATTATTACGGACAGTATTAAAATTATTTAATTAACAAAAAATAATTAAATAATTAATAATAATTATGTATTATTTTTATTAAAGTTTACAATAATCAAAATTATTTTGTTGTTGAGAAAATACTTTATAAGTGGATGAAAGGTCAATTACCGTAAAAAAAAAAACGAAGAGCAACGTCAAAACGTTTCTAGACGCTATAGTAAACGGACTGTAGCAAAACAATTTTAAAATAGAAAAGAAATATTATAAATATTTAATAAAATGTTTATTTTAATTTTTTCCATGCTCTTACAAAGTACATTCTTAATAACACAATAACGTTAAACATTTTGAATTAAATGCGTTAATAGGTTTCAATTATCTCATTAGTTAATTAATTATTGATTTTGTGTATACTAGAAGTTGTACACAAGAACAGTGTTCAATGTTCAAACGATATTCGAAGATGCACCGTGGTCGAAATATCAATGAAATTCGAGGAACCCGTAAAAAAAACGTACAATTAACCGAAAGTGGTATAGAACGCTACGTAAACTTTTTTTCAATTTTCCGCCGTCCCGTTATGAAGTATCTTGTCGATAATTCCCGTGCGAGGAACAACGTCAATTTCGTATACTTCGTACAAAACGAAATTCCGAACAAACGACAAGACCATTTGTGCGTTTGTCGAACGGGAAAATATCCACGCCGTTACAGGGAGACGAAAACAATCCACCTAGGACGGTCAGACTGTAGGAGCTGAAAGCCGGAAGACTAGAATTTTTTTGTTTTTCGGTCTCCCGGACGATAAGTCCGGGGGCGTCGAAAACGGAAAAAAAAACCCCCGCGCCGTGACGACGCACGGGAACGCGGTCCGGCACGAACGGAAAACCCGCCCGGCGGTCAGCCGCGGGAAAACGGACGGGACCCGTCTCCGGAACCCGTACGCCGCGGCGACGCGCGCGCGCGAAATTCTAAATTAGAAAACAACCGGACCGCGGGCGGAACGGGGATCGGGGACGGATAACCGCCGCGGCGACGACGGCGACGGGCCGGTCCGCCGCGCGTCGCGATCCCGCAAAGTCGCGCGCTCGCGTGTGTGTGTGTGTGTGTGCGCGCGAGCGCGCGCGCGTGTGTAAACTTAACGGGCGGCGGCGGCGGCGGCGTAGATACGGAGACGGATAGTCCGCATATTCATGGGTCACGGTGAAACCTAATCCAACATGGCCGACCGGGCGAACCGGCGGGCCGCGGCGTTCCCGCGAGCGCGTGTGCGAACCCCCGTACCGTATCCCGCGCCAGCGCGCGCGTGTGCGTACGCGTATACGTACGTACGTACGTACGTACGTGTGTATTATTATATTTATCTCCGCGTCTCTTCCGCGTCCTCCGCACCGTCCGGCCGACCGCACCACACGTCGTATTATTATTATTATTATTATTATTATTATTATAACGCGCTGGCGTTCGTTTCCCGTACGTTTTCCCCGGGGGGGGGGGGACGCGCGCGCGGCGTCGAGCGCTCGTGTGTACGTACGAACGAACGAACGAACCCGTTGATATAATTTAATTTCTTCTCTTCTTATTCTTATATTCTCGTTCTCCTCCGCCGCGCGCGCCCGTCCCGTCCGCTACTCCCGCGCGTATCGTTCCACTCTGCCGCGGTCAACCCCCGCACCCGCGCCGTCGTCGCCGTAACCCCTCCGCCCGACCGCCGAATACGTACACGCGTGATATCGTATAGGTACGTGTACACACACGCGCGCGCGCGCGCGCGTTTATATAATGTACGCCCTCTCCGCCGCCGCCGCCGATCTTATATATGTACGCCGCCGTATATATACTTACGCTCCCCGAGGCGGCGACGGCGGGTCCTCTCCGGGCCCGCGCGCGGCCCGCCGACGGGTAAATACGTGGATCGAATACCGTGTGTGACGGCGACGGGGCGCGTGCGCGAACTCCGCATAATAATAATACACAACAATGATAATAAAAAAAAAAAAAATGGAAAGAAAAAAAAAAATTGAAAAAAATAAACGTAAGGAAAAAAACAACGAACTGCGGCAGTGAGTATAATAATATATATACGTATCCTCTCCACGTCGTTCGCCTCCCCACACGTAGTACGAGGCTGCCGCGCCGTGCAGTGTGTGTGTGTGTGTGTTATATAATATTTATTATTATTTTTTTTTTTCTACTTTTTTTTTTTTGTTTTGTTTTTTACTCTCCGAATAGCGATAAACAAAAAAAAAAATACGTGAATAACCGCGCAGGTAGAGTTTTTTTCCGTGTGTCTGACGGACCAGACTCGACGAAGTGACGGGTGTTGGTCCGTCCTTACAACGTATCGTCGATCCCGCCGGGGGGGGNGGGGGGGGGGGGGGAAGAAGTCTTCGATAAAAGCGAATTGAGTTAATGGAATCGGGATAAGACAAAATTATATACTTACAAAAAAAAAAAAAAAAAATACAAATATTGTACTGGTATAATACTTGGTCGAATTATAACCGAAAGTCTTCGGATGGTCACGAATTTAGCCCCTTCCCTTACCCCCCCCCCTCGCACTTTATTCAATCCGTTCCAAACCAACGTCGATATCAATAATATATTATTCGCAATCGATTCGCTAAATATCGACGTTGGTTTTTGAGACGGATCGGACAAAGTGGTGGAGGGGCTAACTTTACGACCGTCATCTTCGCTTATACCCCGGAACAGGGCGCTTCGCATAATCCAACAGCGGATATGTAAATCGGAAATCGACATAAGTCATATCGCTTTCGACCGTTTCGCCGTTATCGCGGCGCGTCAATTGATATCGGTCCATCGTACGTACGCGTTCGGATTGTACACATAAAGGCCACTATGGATTTGAACTCTTGAAATCGTACAAATTTTTTTCGCAAAAACGTATACGACGCGTAAGATATTGGAAGGCGCGATCGCACGAGATGCGGCGTAGATGATGTATGTTTTTTAGCGTGCGAACATTTCTTCTCGCTTCACCGTAAACCAAAGCGAAAGACGCGGAATTCGGTTTTCTAAATACTTTCACGGTGTTCGTGAAAACAACTCTCAGCGAATCGTTCGCATCGTGTATCTCGAGAAACATGCGGACTTTTTCGCCGGGTCGTCGTACTTGATTCGACACGGCAATTGTCTAACAGATTCCCGGACAGTATAGTTAAAAAAATAAAAATAAAAATAACCTTCCCCCCCCCACCCGATAACGAATGACACGACGAGACGGTGTTTTCTTTTTATATGTTTTGTCGATTTCAGAGTTATCTCGGTGGCCGTAAAACTACCGCGTACCGACGCGATTTTGATGCGGGGGTGTTGTCTGAGGTGTCCTGCCCCCGTAAAAAAGGCCCGATGATCGGACGCGATTAGCGAAAATCGCCGACCCCTCGTCTATGCGGCTATACGCCCGCGCGTACAAAACGGCGCGTTCGGTTTTGTTTTTTTTTTTTTTTCTATTAATAATATCGAATTTCGTAAAATAATAATGTTGCAGATACGCGCGTACACATTCGACGGACACTAGTCGACGTGGGAATGAAAAAAGAAAAAACCATCAACCGTTCGATCGCGGCGCACTACCCACTCGACGAACGCAAATTATTGTAATTTATATGATTGCATTATGTTCACGTGTCGAGAAACACGAATATGTATTTGTGTATTTATAATAATACGACGACGGCGTTATAGAGTTTTATTCCTTTTTTTTTTTTTTTTTTTTTCCTCGGTCGTCGTCGAGTGGTGCCGAAACCGTATTATTATTATTATTATTATTATTGCTGTAATTGTGTTTTCCTCCGAAAGTGTTCTGGAATATTTCCCGCGCGTTACAATTGTCATTTTTGTAACAACGCACCGACCGTCGCGAAAACTCGCCGCGGAACGATTTTACGCTGCGGTCCTCGTAACGGAATCGGCCGGCACACATCGCCCACCGATGTTCCCGATACGAAAGTAGTTGCCGTCGTTATTGGGACACTGAAATTTACGGGATACACGTCACGATGCACAACTGTTATCGTTTCACGGAGATTTCCCCCGTTTAACGCGTGTCCCGTCATAACGGAGGACGCCCTGTAAACTGCGCGTACGAACAGAATCGTATTCGATTTGACGGTTTCGCTGTCGCGTTTCGATCGTTTTCGCAGTAGTGGCCATTCGCCACTACCCACGCCCCACTAATTGCTTGAGTACACAACAGCCGTTACGGCTGAGTGTTGGGCGTGTTTGTTTTTGTTTTTTTTTTTTCGTCTTGTAATGTGCACGTACTACGTTTCGGCTATACAAGTTACAACGGCAATAGGCTTATATGGTTTATGGAACACGAACCGAAGAAAAAAGATCCTACGCGATTGACATTCGCCGAGCTAACGCGTCACCGCCAGACGACGATCTTAGAGTCTGAGAAGAGCGAGGGATGTATTGGTTTTACAATGGTGTTTAGTTTTTTTTTTTTTTTTTTTTTATCCGCGAACAATTTTTTTTTACCAGCTCTGGTTTTGGCTCCGATTTTCCGAAAAGAAATCTGAGGTGATTCTTTTGAATTTCCCAGCTATTTTCATAATAACTGGGAAAAACATAGGAAAACAAAGGAAAACGAGAACATGTACGAAATGTTGGTATTAGTAAGAAAAATATTATTAAAAAAAAATGTTTAATGCATAATATGTAATTATATTACCGAAATAAGTCATACCATATTATTGACAAAGCAACACAGTTAACCGGACTCCGATCTGAATCGTTTTTCGTTAGCAATATGGTTAATCGTTGCGTTCAGATAATACGTTCAATTTCTCCTCTACTTTTCGAACTTCTCACCTACAATAGTGGCCCGCCCACGTGCAAAGTATGTCCGTATTTTTTCTCTCGGCGCGTTGACCGGGCATTTGTTCGTTTTAAAAGACTCGCGGCAGGAGAAGTCGGATATTAATCCGTTTTCGAAAGTCGTTCAGCAGAGCAAAACAGCTGCGTGGACCGCGTCGTTTTTCCTTTTTAACCGGCGCGTTTCCGATATTATGGTATTATATTTGGGCCGTCGATGTTATTCAAATCATCTATGCTTTCGCCGGACGGGCCCCGACAATCACCCCGAAAACCCCATCGAATAGTACTGTTGTCGGGAAATAAAAAACCGAAAAAATTGGCGAACTACTCTTCTTCCGGAGATGCATAAAAGTACTGACGACTGTAGACGACTCAATTATACTTCAATAGTGTTGTGTAGCGACGTCTGGGCCGCGTCGCGATTTCGCCATAACAATCGCGGTCTAGTTCTGAAAAAAAGAAAAATAAAACACTAATTTTAATAATATTATAAATCTCGCGTTCAAAACTATACGGCGAGAAACACTGGCCTAACGAGTAATTTAAAATGGGGGAAGGGGGTTCTGAAATCTCGTATTTACGGTAAAAAATGTACTTAAAAGTGTCGAAATGTATAAATAAATATATATACATATTGTTTCAAATTTAAATTTAATAACAATACTACAAGAACCACATAATATATTGAAAATAATATTAAATAGCCGAGAACAAAAAAACGACGCCGGTGGGGGGAGGGCTATTGCCCCCTCATTGCCCCCGTCAATTATTATTGACGAAACCCCTCCCGCAAAAAAAAAAAAACAAAAAAATGGACTACTGGACTCGGGACCCGCGCCGCCGTTTAGTTTACATTTCATTCGGAAGCCGTTTCACGCTGTGACCGCGTATTTACAACGTGTGTTTCCCGACTCTTAGACGACCCCCCCGGAAAAATGTTGTTTAACTCGTGGGTCGCAGGTGACATGCTAGTCGCGTTTTAATGTTATTATTATTATTATTATTTTTTTTTTTCGGCATTATTTGCTTTGCGGTTCGAGTGCTCGCTGTTATAATATCGCACGCGCAGTTATTGTAAATGCGAAGGTTACATATTTTATAAGGCGTTACCAGCGCGTTTTGATTTTCGTCCGAACAGAGAGAATGAGCGAGACGGAATGATTGAACCCGTTCCGAGAATTCATGTTTCGTACTCGATTCTAATACTCGTGCCGGCGTGGAGGGGCGGGCACTTTTTGACCCTTACAATCGTCTAACAGGCCTTTGGATTTATTGACGTAGGTATGTTATGACGCGTACGCACACCGCGTAGGTAGGCAGGCGAGTATTGTTCGCAAGGACAACACACCCTGTACACGGACGCGTGTACATCATCGACGTGCGCGCTCGCCGGAAATCGGTTTTAAGTATTTATCGGACGGCGGCCGAGAGCTCGTTGTTTTGTTTTGTTTTTTTTTCTTTTCTTATAAACAATACGTTGCGCGGTCGATGGTCGTCCGCGGACCTTTTCCTGTGGGGGGAACGGGGGCAAAGGTGATTCGCAAAAAAAAATAATAAATATATTATAGACTCGGAAGTTATGCAGGAGCTAAAAATGGCGAAAAATGCGCGAACAAACGGTAAAACGCGCGTGAATAAACGCGACGAATATGCGAAAAATGATTCAAAGTCTGTTATTCGAAAGCGTAATACAGTGTCGTCAATAGTGCGCGCGGAAAAGACAGAGATTCAGTGCGAATCGCGTCGTTGTCGCTGTTAAACTGATAGACGGACAGAGCCGACGGGAAACAACGGTAAATGCAACTTAAATAATTTTTGCGTTTGATATTCAATATTATAGATAAAACGCATCGCGGTTAAGACAGAAAGAAAGAAGGGGAAAAAAAAAATCCGATTTTTTCCGGCAAATATTGCACGCGACAATCGACGCAAATCGATGGACCGCGCGGTGTTTCCGTAGAACTAACGACGGAACGAACGCGCGAAACACGAGTTACGCGTTTTGAAAACGTTCGACTTTACGGACGCTCCGCGGTTAATGGACGCAAATAGCCGTGGCTCGGCCGGCCGTGAACGCGGACGCGGCTCCCGCGACACCCCCCCGCGCGGGCCACGCAGTCGTCACAGTGATATTATCGTTTTCCGTCGTAACGCGCGGTTCCTGCCGAACACCGCGGTGCTTTTTTTTTTTTCCACGGACGCCGTACGCCGCGGTCCGAATCCGCGAGCAACGCGCCGCGACTGCCCGGCGCACTCTCGCCGGTCGTCGGCCGCGGCCGCGTTTCGACGCGCGTTCGGCGTGACCGGAAGAACGTTGCCNTCTATTATTCGAAAGCGTGATACAGTGCCGTCAATAGTGCGCGCGGAAAAGACAGAGATTCAGTGCGAATCGCGTCGTTGTCGTTGTTAAACTGATAGACGGACCGAGCCGACGGGAAACAACGGTAAATGCAACTTAAATAATTTTCGCGTTTGATATTCAATATTATAGATAAAACGCATCGCGGTTAAGACAGAAAGAAAGAAGGAAAAAAAAAAATCCGATTTTTTCCGGCGAACATTGCACGCGACAATCGGCGCACTCTCGCCGGTCGTCGGCCGCGGCCGCGTTTCGACGCGCGTTCGGCGTGACCGGAAGAACGTTGCCGCCGTGCAACTTGTAGCCAGGAAGGCGCGTAAACAATTTCCCGGAGCAACGGCTGCGCACGCGGGAACGCGGGTACGGTCCGGCGACACGGCGCGTTCGCGACGTTTACGACGCGCGGTGTCGTTACGACGGATCGGTGGAATCGACGGCCCGACGGCGCTTGTTACGCCCGGAAACCGTGCCGACTCCGACTGTTCCGGCCCCGTAGATTGTTGGAGACATTTTATAGAAAACGCACGTGATTTTTCAACGCTCTCGGAAAACTGCCGTAATTTTACGCGACGGACGGTATTAAAACGCGTGGCCAATAAATACGGTATTATAAAAGGGGAAAACAGAATATCACCACATTTTTTTTTGTTCAACACAATGCAGCGATTATCGCAAAACTGAAAGGTCAAAAATCGATTTTCACCAGCAACGTCGTGAGGGCATAACACTTTTGAAAATATCTTAAATGTACTATCGGTTACTAATAACCGATTCTGAATGCATTACACGCGTAATGTTTGCAGAAAAATGCGCGATCGCTGCTAAGGGAAATAAAAAGCATTTGTGCTGGACGGAAACGATTAAATCTGGATAATATTAAAATGTCTGTGAATGGCCAGAAAATGTACCGTTTCTATCAAAATATTCTGTAAAAATTTCACGTCTGCACGGCTATTATTGTTAACCGAATTACAACGAAAAAACAATAAAATCTTGTTCCCCGTAAATTTTCGCGTTTTACAAGTCCAATACACCGACAAGACGAAACTTTCTCCCAGAAAAACTGTGGAAAATCTACGTAAGGTTTCTGATGGAAAATTCGTTCTCGGTCGCGCGGAAAGTATAGGACTATCACTAATATTTTCTTGATACTCGCAAATCGCAATGACGCGGTCGGCGGGTGTTGACGCAGGGGAAATAAACCTGTAATTGACGATTAACCATTGCTAACGGAAAACGATTCTAAGCGAAGTCCGGTTAGCCGTAATGATAGTGCTCCGTAAATTTTCCCGTTGTTCCTAGGTTTTTTGTCCGGGTATTCCCGTTTGTTAGGAAAATCCTTAGGAATGTCGAAAACCGATCTCCTTAAAGTACCACCTCAATGAGATTTCCTTTCAGGAAAATCGGTACACTTGAAAGTCCGAGCGAAATTCCTGGTAGAAAAATTGTTTACAGAGAAAGAAAAAAAAAAACAGAGAATTTACGTGGTCGTAAAACCAATACGTTCCCTCGCTCCGCACATAATCTAACGGAAAAAAACCGTGACGGGCTAGACGCGTGCAACGGGAACCGGGGAATAGACCGCGGCCGGGTAAATCCAGAACGGAGCGTGAAGACGCGGTCCACGATGTGGGAGACGCGCTTTAGGGGGCGGAACCCCGCTAGGATAATCGGTTGCGCGCGTACGGAAACCGACCAGAAAGGACGATGGTTAGAGTACGGATTTTGAAACGGTCAACGCCTAAAAAAAAAAAAAACAATAAAAAAGCATTTAAAATAAAGCGATAAAGTTCCGAAAAAAAAAAAAAAAATCATTAAATTGAAAATCGTTGTAATCGGTTTATCGCCGTTTCAATAGAAAACTAATCCGTTACGCAGGTACGGCACGTGATGAACTGACGAACGACGAGGGGTCATGCCCGCATTTAGAACGTGCAATTGTCCACGGCACGCGTTTTACACGATATGAACACAAATACACTACGTTTATTTCGAACAGGTTTTCGAAAAAAAAAAAGTTACGGGAGCGTTACGGCAACGGAGAGCGCCCGAAAACCTCGAAAACGCGTTGAAATACTAGAAAAAAAAAGAAAAAAAAAATCATCGAAATGATAATACGATTTCGCGAGTGTGCATTTGGGCGCGGTACAAAATCAAATGTACAGCCGACACAGCTCCGTTTCGGGGCCAACGGGAAACGAGAGCGAACCGCCTACGAAACCCGCGCTCGGATTGTATACATGAATGACCGGGCCGGGGAGAAAGCCCCCGAAATCGATTTTACCGGAAATCGCGGACGTCGGACCGCGGTTAAAAAAAAAAAAAAACCGGAGGGCGGAAAACGGTTTACACCCGGAATGCCGAAGTGCGTACGATACATACGATACGCAAAAGCCGCGGTCCCCGTCCGGCGGAACCGTCGCAGGGATATTTGCTTCGGGGACCGCGTGAGTCTACGACCGGCGTGCGGGAGGGGATGGGGTGAAGTGAATAATAATGAAAAACGAAAAACTCGGTTAATTCGCCGTATCTCTCGTTCGTTCGTTCGTTCGTTTTTTTTTTTTTTTTTTTTTCCGCAATTTGCGTACAAGAGAAAATTCAGCGCACGCGATNTCTCTCGTTCGTTCGTTCGTTCGTTTTTTTTTTTTTTTATTTTCCGCAATTTGCGTACAAGAGAAAATTCAGCGCACGCGATTCTTTGCCGCCAGCGGACCGTGCGATTTTTCGTTTCGCCGAACACCGTCCCGGGTCCCCCACGGTCCTCCTGCCGTCACCCCCCACCCCCCCATCAATCCGTTTCCGGACGTCCGACAGCCCGCGAATCGTAAGAAATATTTAGCGTTTTTTTTTTTTTTCTACGCTTTTCTCCGATAATTCGCATTATTTTTTTTATTTTTTTTCCTTCTCTTTTCGGTTCTCGAGAATGAGAACGCGGAGTAAAAGAGGACCGCCGCTTGTCCGTCCGTACGTTATTATAATAATGGGGTCGTCTTCCGGTTTCGCGGCGATACGGGCGCGGTTTAATTATTAAACCCGCCGCCGCTGTGTACGGCCGGGCGCGGCGACGGCGACGGGCGGGGAAAAACCCGAAGAAAATCTACGCCGGCTCTACCGTACCGCTGTGTACGGCATACGCGTATTGTGTTTCGGCCGAATGGGTGAGATTCGTGCGGCGAGGGGCGAATTGTCGAGTCCCTCCGCGCGCGTATATGTATATATATATATATACATACACGCGCACGGGGTATTCTTCGCCTTTCCGTTTTCCATTCCGTTTCGTTTATTCGCACCGCGCCCGGATGCGTACCGCCGCCGGGTACGCGGTCTCCGGTTGGCGGCGCCACTTGCCGGCACGCGCCCGTTTCGCGAAAAACCGTTTAAAATAGAAAAAAAAAAAAATCAAAATCGAAATTATCGCCGGAATCGTAAAATTAAAAACATCGAAAACGAACCGACTACGCTCTTGTATACAGTAACGCGAGAACGATTTTTTTTCGCGGGGGCGGTGGGTGGGGGGAATGTTTGTGTTATAATAATTTCCCAGAGAGGGCACTCTCATAGCGTAATCAAATAAAAATCATCAATTTATTACCATGCGCCCGATTCGGGGCCTGGAAAAGCGCGTCCGCCGAATTTATTACAAACGCGCGTACCGAGTTTTCTCGCGTTCGTATATCAGTTTCGATTGCGGAAAAACCGGAAAAGCCGACTGCCGGCAAACAATCCGCTCAATATCGTCTCGCTCCGACCGACACACGCGCGCGTTTGATAGTTTTAGTAAAAAAAAAAAAAATTTTCAGACTTTTACTCGCTTATCGCTCATACGCGGAAATCGGATGCGTTTTCGGGCTCGTTAAATTTTAAAACGCTCTAGCCGCGGTAAAAAACAAAAAAAAAAAGTCCTTTTTTCAATTGTCGCGCCGCCACGAACCGGACGGGCGACAATATTCCCCCGTTCCGGTTTGCCGTTCGCCCCGCGGGAGCGAGTTGTCGACCGGGCGCGCGGCGACTCGTGCCCGAGCGGCGTGTCGGCCGGCCGGTTCTCGTCCCGGCGAACACGAGAACCGCAGTGCCGCGCGGTTCGTAAAACGTTACGGAAAACGGAGCCAATGACATCCGACGGATCGCCCGGCGCAACCCGTCCGTCCGGCCGTCGCGCGTTCGCGGGCCCGGGCGAAATCGCCGCGGCCGTCCGTCGCGCGGCGCGTGCACAACCGTATCGCGTTCGCCCCGAAAATGCGACCGCGCAATAACAACGCGGGCCGCGTTCGACTCGACCGCGTTGTCGCGCCGGACGCTCGCCGATAATCAACCGGCCCGCGTTTTGGAGACGCGTACGCGCCCGGCACGGCGTCGCCGGCGTTCGCGTTAACGGGCGACGGCGGGTGAGGGCGTTCCGTCGGGAACGGTATCGCCGTGCGGAACAACCGACGAGTACGGAATTCGCACGTGGAAACTGGTTGGACCGGGGCGCGCGCGCAGGGTCGACGGCGGCGCGGAGCTCGCGAAAGGCGGGCCGGCGAACCGTGCGCCGGGCCGAAATATCGCGTTTCGCTCGCAGACGTATCGCGAGAAACGTACCGAAACGTGTTGTCCGAAAAACGAAAACCGAAATCAACCGTAATCGTTTTGTGTTCGCGTGTCGACCGGGCGAAACTATCCCGAAACCGAAACCCTCACGGCGCATAACGCGCCCGGCCGGACGGCGGTCGCGGCGGCGCGGGACGCCGGGACGGACGGGACCGGTGAACGGCGAGAGACGACCGCCCGCATGCCCGTAATGTTCCCGTGGCACTTTGCGGCGCGAACAAAACGGGAACGAAAGTTTTCCGTCGGCGGGGCCGGGCCGGCAGTGGGGGGGGGGTGGTGGGAGAGACGAAATTAAGATTGTTTCCGATCGTTATAATAATATTTTATTCGGTACGGTCGGCCCCGGGGTAGGGGGGGTGCTGGCGTGCCGGTATACCGAGGGGTTCTCGCGGCTCGCGCGTTACAACAGCGGCCATATACGCATGGTTCCCGGGCCCCGTGGCGGTTTTCCGTTGTTATTGCGTTGTTTTCCCGAATCGAAACGCGCGTTTTCGACGGTCGCGGTGAAAGCGAAAAACGAAAAACGCCCCGCCCGAAACGCCATGAAATACCCCGTCGTCGATGACGCGTTTTGGGCGAAAACGAGAGACGTTTTGAACAATGGCAAATGAACAAATAAATTACAGGTTTCCAAGTACGGTTTTACGGACGAAACGCGTACGAAACACCGACACGAATTAACGCGTAACGAAAACAAAGAACAAAAGAAAAAATCACGAAAAGTTGACGATTTTACCGAAACCAAAAGTCGTAAACGGATCGGATCGCGAATTCTCACGCGGCGAGTGTATGCGCGGGACTACGAAAGGAAAGTTTTGGAGAAAAAAAAACCAAATTTACGACTCGTATCCACTATGATAGTTATTTATAGATCCGCACCGGAATCGCATGCGTGTTTTAATTTTATCGTTTCCCGCGGTTTCTTTCGGTTTTCGTCGTGAAACAACGCGCGATGCGTTCGCGCCCGTGACGCGGCGACCGCGACCCTCCCGTAGACGCACGCACACGAGTAAAATACACGAATAATATATTATAACCATTGTGTGTGTGCGTGTGGGTGCGCGCGCTCGCCGAGGGAGTTACCGGGGGGGGGGGGTGGTTTTTCTTTTTTTCTTTTTTTTTTGTTTGCGCGCGGGGGAGCGGTTTACGGGCGGTGGCGACGGCGGCGGATTGTAATTATTATTCACGTTGCGCGCGCGGCCCGCGAAAGAAGAACGGGGAATAAAGAACAGTAGACGACGGAAGGGAAAAAACTACGGCCGTGAGGGACGGCGACGACGAAGACGGTGCGAAGGGGTTGCGCGCGAGTTTCGTAATAATAATTGTCGTCGTTGGGCGCGCGTCGTACGAGCCGCGGCGGTATAGCGGGAGCGGGACGGCGAACGTCGCGGGCGAGAGAGGGTTCGAGTGAGGGCGAGCGCGAGAAAGAAAGAGAGAGAGAGAGAGAGAGAGAGAGAGAGAGACAATACGACGCGCGATAACGAAAATACCGGCGAATAATTGACGGCGGCACACGCCCCCCGTGCCGCCGTCGCACTTGCGCTTTTCGTCAGCTCGGCCCAGTGCGCGGCGCGCCCGCGTACACGCTACGTACGCGCGCGCGACACGTCCCGCGTCGTCGTAACCGCGGCAGGTATCCGTGTACGTTACGCGCCGCACATACCGGCCGGAGACACGTTCGGGTCCGTCGCGCGCGGAGCTCCGTTCGCCGTGCGCGAGTCGCCGAGGACGGATCGTCATTGCGGGCCGCAATCGTCGCCCGTAGGGTGGGGGGAGGAGGATGGGGGGGGGATCGGCCGGCGGGGCGTCGGATTATTTGTCCAGAACTACACCGCGTATGAGGGCATAGGCATTTGTTTAACCGCGCGCGTCCCCTTAATACGTTCAAAATCGATAAAATATAATCGGGCCGCGGTCCGATATTGTGTACAGAGCGGTTTGATTTTTTTTTTTTATTATTATTTTTTTATCCGCGAACGATTGTCCTGCCGAAAATTCCATTCCGATTTTCGAGCGTAGCACTTTTCCTGAGAGAAAATCGGTACGTTAAGGCGGTCATTTTTTCGGTTTTCCGGGGGGGTGGGGGGTTTCACAGTAAATGGAAAAAACCGGGAATAAACGTAGGAAAACGGAAAATTATTGTCAATCCGTGAATATTACGGCCTTTCTATACACGCGCAATCGAATTCCGCTCAGAATCGTTTTGCGTTTCTCATTTTAAACACGGATTCGAATAGAGAGAATTTTTCCAGAAATTCGGTTACGCATGACGCTGATATCGGATTTACCGTTTATGAATATTATAACCGTTTAAAGTTTAGGTCGGAGTGGTATTGGGTAAGGGTAATCAATTTATCGTTTGAAAATAGATACGCAATTTATTATCCTTCCCTACTCTTCCGGTCGCAACTTTAAACGGTTATGGCTCGTAAACGATAAATCCAATACCGGTGTTGTGCACAAAATGTGCTCAAAATGGCTAGACAAATATTTTCTATTTAAATCCATGTTCAAAACGGCGGTTTCTGTTTGAAAAACAAAATTGTATAATTATATTTTTATACGGTAATGAACGGAATGTTTTAATCGGCTGTCCTCGGAGTGCGAATTCGCTCTCTTTCACGCACTGGGCTTAATAATATCAACGTGTCTCTCTAGATCCGTTCGACCACGTCTCCCACGCAGCCCTCGGGGTTCCGTCTAGATATTGTATAAGTTAATGAACATAAATATAAACTCAAAATTAAGCTCCATGAAATGTATAGCTATAATGGAATTTGGAATTCTAGAACTTGTCCGATATTATGCTACGCAAAAGGATGATGAGGAAAACGAAAGGGAACTAAGGAGCAGTTTTAATGTAAAGGAACTCTAAAATTAATATTAAATAGTAGGAAAGGAGAATCAATTTAATTGGATATGAGTTTGGAAAGCAGGCATAGGTTAGATTTATAAGTCTATAATTATACAGGAGGGGAGCGCAACTAACCATTAACAAATAATTCATTCGAACCGAACGCATTCGCTTTAATCAATCGCATTATATTGCATTTATAATAATAATAATGCGCAGAGCGAAGCCGATGCAAAAAAAAATAATAATAAAAAAATACTTATACTGCCGGGCGGCGTATCTGACGAACGCTTAGATATTATACGACCGCTTCGCCGTTGTTTACGGTCGAATATAAAAGGATAAGGACACTGAGGCGAAAAATCTAAGTGCCGCTAACAATAAAACCTCGGGGAGGTTAGGATTACTAAACGTTCGTGATTTTACTATTGGACTGCAAAAAAAGAAAAAAAGAATCGAATAATTTCCAATCGGATATACGAGTATATTATTATAGTGATTTGTGAGAATAATCTCGGGTTACCACGATTAGTGTAACAAAATTTTTTTTTTTTTTTTTAATTATTGTAATTACATAACCATTCCGTTTAAAACAAAAATAGTTTTAAATAAGTTGTTAATTTTATTTAAAATACGATTTTTAAGAAGTAAAAATACTGCAGTTCGTTCGCAAATAATACCTACTGAATTATAAAACGAATATAAGGACCGTTAGGTAGGTCGGATAAATAATAAAGTCAATTTTGTTACAAAAATATCATGCGTGTTTTCTTGTTTTTTGTTTTTTTTTTTAATTTAAACAACTGTAAAATAATGGTAATTATGTATGTACATCTGAAAATAGATATCAAGGAAATAGTAGAAATAGTTACTAATTATGTATTTACATTGCATTTTTTATAATTCTATAATTTTCTCGACGACTGTATTATATTTTTCACAAATTATCTGTTTATGTCTAACGTAGACGTGCAATTTTCAGACTTGTAAGTATTTTCATTAATTACCGTTTTAATTATTGGTTGATGGTTGGCAATAATTTATCTGGAATTAGAGCTCGTTGTTTTATGAGCTATGGTCGCCAACGAGTATACCACACGGTATGATTTGTTGGTATTTGCAACGTTGCGACGGCGCTTAACCATTTGTCCTTTGTTTCAGCCTTTAACTATAAATTTTGAATGGGGAAAAAAATAATAATTTCCGAATATTCTCCATTTTTTGAGAAGATTCTCGCAATTACCGATTATACCGATTATCACCGTAATTTAAGAACACTACATAATATAATATAATATGTTAACGAACAGTGTAGTTAAGATATACATATTCTTTATTCGAGATACATAGGTATCGGGCATAGGTTTGTATAAACGGTGTTTCGGGCTATCCCGATTAATTTGGATTTCCGCACTTGCGCTAAATAACCGGCAAACAGTCGTATATTATCATTCGCGTACAACACATTTTCAAAAGTTTTCGATAATTATGACGAACTATATAATTATTATATTACTATCATAATTTTCGACCCTAAAAAGTGTCATCTCACAACGGCTGAACCATCAGTTTCCTTTATCTCTGGATCTGCCACTGCACCGGAATTTTGTTTTTTTTACCGAACACGTTCGACCGGAAATAATTTATCGCGGTACACAGATACCCGTCGCGCTATCTCGTGAAATTATTATGACCGCTCGCTAAAGCTGATCGTTTCCTGCGGTATCCCCAGAGTTTGATTTTTTTACGACTTACGACTTAAAAAAAAAAAAAAAAAAAAAAACACGCCCAACTGAAAAATGTTTTTTTTTTTTTTAAGTGTTCTAAAAACAATGTTATATGATCGAATATGACACGCGTAAATCTACGAAAAACTAAAAACCTTGGAAAATGTATTAGAGATCAAATAATATTATGGCAGATGATTGCAGTCATCATAATTATTTAGTGTCACCTAAAAAAAAAACGAAATTAAGAGGCCGGCTTTTTCTAGCAAACAGTATCTAACAAAACAACAATCGAAAAGACCTCTAAAATCAGTTTTAGAGAAAAAAGACCAAAAATTATTATACAACTTGTAGATGATAACTTTTTCAAAACAATCTGACCGACTATGTTCACCTTTGATAATAAATTAATTATACTCAGAGAAATTATGTAAAATATCAATAAGGCCGTCATCTATAGATACAAATGTTCTAACATGGGTGTGTTTTATATTTAAAATGAATTCACAAAAGCCTTCCGATTAATTTTACGTGAACACATTTTTTCTATATGCCCTGTTAGAAAGTTGCTGCATACACGACAAACGAAGGCATAAATTTCCATAGCATTCTGCTAGATTTAATGCCAAGTAAAAAAACCAAAAAAAAAATAATAAAAATAAACCAATAATAAACAAGCAAATTTCCGAACCCCGTACAAAAAAGGAATAGATCGCCTTAAATGTCTACGTGCGCCGCGATGAATTTTATTGCAAACTCGTTTTTAAAATTGAAATTCGTCCTGTTAATATACGAGTTTTAGATTTACCGTTCGAATTATTATAATATTATTAGGTACGTAATCCATCACGCGTGAAAAATTTATTATAATTTTACCGTGTATATACACATATATATATATAGTTTCGAGCGTTGCATTTTATTAGAATAAAATCTTTTTCCATTTATGAGCCGTAGGTCGTTCGGTTGTTAAGAGAAAAAAAAAAATCTTCGTACCTACCGTATATTTATATATATGTATGTATATCGAACGTTTTTCTGAGCACATATGGGAAAAATAATTGCGAATTTCCGTAGTTTGATGAAAAATAAACATTCGCGTCTTTCGCCTGGAAAGATTCGCTCGTATACATACATATTAAAGGGGCCGAGACGAAGCCACACACACATACACACACACACACACACACACGCACACACACGCACACCCACATGCACACACACACACGAGCTGTATTGATTTTAATATTCGCGTAGAAATGATGCATATATAGGAAAACCGAAATCAACGGTTCGTTTGGTCCGGGGGTTTTTTATTTTATTTTATTTTCTCGAGACCGATGGATCGACGTGTGTGTACCTACATACAATAGAGTTTCGTAAAACCTTAAAATGGCGATGCGTATTTAATAGTATATAGGTACCGCGTATGTGTGTGTGTGTGTATGTGTGTGTGTGTGGGTGTGTGTTTATATATCACTTCGCGCAACAAACAGAGACATCACATTATCATTATAAATTATAATAAATATATAATGCTCTTGCCTTCGCGTCAATTATAATGTATCGATCGGAAACGGTCGCGAAAATCCCCGCGCGGAAAAACGCGTTTTCGTCCGACAATAATATTCGCTAACCGTCGAAAATATTATGATAAAATTGCAAAAAAAAAAAAAAAAAAACTGCGTGCATTCATCTTGTTATCCGACATGAAATCGCAAACGCTCGGGGTCCGCGGACAAAGTTAGTCGACGACGGAAATCAAATAATATTACAAAAGTAAAAAAAAATACAGTAAAGCCATTGATGGTATAAATCGTGTATATCACCTGTTAGACACGAGAAAAGTGAAAAAAACCTAAAGCCAAAAAAAAAAAACATACTTTTTCTTTCTACAATATGATAAAAATGTAACTAAAAATTTAAAAAAAAAGTGCGAAATTCCATAAGAATTTCGCACTATTGTTTTACGACAAGCAACGAGCGTTCGTATAGAAATTTTAAATTTCGTAATTTCGAGACTATGTCGAACGCATACAATCTGAAATTTTTAAATCGTTGCGTGCCCGTAGATTTTGTTCAAAACTTGTTCACTGTGAAAAAAAAAATTAAGTATCAATTTTAACCTAATCTAATCTAGGAATGTCAAAAATGGCCGCCAGTTTAATGCGTAATGACTATATACAGATCAAAATTTTTTTACAAGAAACGTGCGTCGTTACCTATAACATAATATGGTGAAACCATCAATATACATTTCTCTTCGATTCACTTTTCATAGTAACTAAAACGTGATATTTTTATGTTAACCTCGGAAACGATGTGTTTTAAACGTGTGTAATAGTTTTGTGTATCTTTAACTTAAAAACTATTGTATTAACTATTATATTGATCTATTGTGTGAATAAATTTAATTTATTTTGTTGACGGAAAACTGTATTATTTTATTTTTATATACATTTAATAAATTGTATGTGTAACTTGTAACTTGTAATGTAACATAGTTACAGTAACTGTAACTTGGAACCAGTTATTCAGGGTATACATAACTGTAACTTGTAATTAACTGCCCAAAATTAGAGTAACTTGTAACTAGTATCCAGTTACACAATGTATTGTAACTTGTCCACCACTGTTTAAAACCAACTTAATATACAATCGACAGTGAATTTAACAGCCGCAAGATGGACAATTTTATATTGACTAACTCATGCGTTATTTGTGTACGCAGTGTATTATTTACCACAATGTAGAAACTATCTGTGATTAATTGCATACGTTTTAAAAGTGTAATTTCTTGCCCGTGACAATCGAATTAACTAATAATATAATTTCTGTTTTTAATCGCATCCATGTCGCCAAAGTAACCCATAAATCGACAAAAAGAAAATTCAAATTTCGTACCGAAAATACTAAAAAAAAACTGTGTCGGTCGGCCATACATTAGTGGTTGAATTTCGGAAAGCCGGTTTCGAAGTGCACGCAAACCATATTCTGCTTTTGTATGCGAATTTCCACACGTATGCGTGCAATAGATTCGGCATTTACTTAACATTTTATCACCTAATATAGAAGATCAGTGTTGCTCACTAAAAATTAAATTTGGGTGGCAAATCGAACGGGGTCAGTACACAACTAACTCGCGAAATCGCTTTAAACCACACCAAATCAAGTATTGTGGCTAACAGGTGACTAAATTAACGGTTAACTAACAGTTATTCTGTATAATAATTAACTTACACAATAGATTTCTAGCATTATTTTCCGAGTATATGTTTAGGCCACCACCTACGATTTTGGGGTAGCGGTAGCTACGTCAGAACTCTCCAGTGTGCGCCGCTGATAAGATTATCCTCGGTCAAGTTTGGTATTTAAAATGATATTATTAACCCGAGAAATTAAACGATTGAGCCATAACAAATATAATATATATATTTATATACAGAGTGTCCCGCGAGTGATTCATTTTAATATTTCCAGAGATAATAAAGATAATCAAATTCTGTTTTTTTTTCTTTCATATTACACACAGGGTTAAGGATTACAAATATTTACATTGAAGTTTATTTTTTCGTAAAAAACTTAAGAAAAACATTAATTTATTTTATTATTTTTCAAAAATGTAGTCATTTTATAGAATGTCATCATAATAATAATGATTAAAAATCAATCAGTGAATGCGATTACAGTCTGCTGCATAATTATAGGTACTCTTCTTTGAACTTTAAAAAAATATATAAAATCACGCATTTAATGAAAATAAAAAAAATAAAGTAAAAACAAAATTACCTAAATGGTTAATACTCATAAATAAATAAAGTAAATAAATATAGTAAATCGATATATAAATAAAAAATAGCTTTAAGATAATAAATAATAACCAAATAATTTATAGTTCTTAACAAATCTAAGTCTAATAACTAATTTTAAATTATTCCTCCTATTAAAATAAATTATTTTTATACTCTGTGTAAAATGACCAATTTGCATAATTTTTTTTTTTTTGTTTCGATGTATTCCGTCATTCAGTTTTTTTTATTCAGTCGCGTTTTCCATTTTGACTGTGGTACACCTGATGATGAATTCGAAACCTGTCGTATAAAATACTTATCATAATAATCCAGGCGACGCATTGATCCATTTATTTATTTAATTTTTATGTGTACATTTTTTTATTTATATATTTATTTACTTTATTTGAAAATAAAAAGTTAATAAGTCAAAATTTTCAGAAGAATAAACTTTATAAAATGGTTATCTTCAAAATTGTTCGAAAATAACAAGTTATTTTTTTTGTTTTTCTACCAAAACAAAAAATTAATCGAAATATAAATATTTGTAGTCCTTATTCCTGTGAGTAATATAAAATAAAATCCCGAAATTTAATTATGATTATTATCTCCGGAGTAGACATTACAGATGATATATCTTCGTAGGACACCCTGTAGTTACAGTCTTAGATGATAAGATCTAGACACTTATAGACCATCAAAAGCGGCCGCTGGGAAACGCAGTTTTAATACCTATGCGATGGAATTTTAATAATGTGACGATCGTACTTTTGTGATCCGTTGAAAAATCATAATAATAATTTATTACACTAAATAATTGTATTATTTTTATTTACTGACGTCTGTCAGAAACTAAATAAATCATTTTTCTTTTTTTTTTTTTTAAAAAAACCTGTAGATTTTCGACAATTGTCGACATTCGAACGTAATCTGAACGTAGACGCTCACTGGAAAAGGTGACCCGTAACTCTTTAAGCGACGGCATGACTGACACTGAACAAGATAACCGCGGTGTCCCGATGATCTTATCTCCAAAGGCCGCTACAATAATAGTAAGTATATCGGGGCCGTCGTTAAAATGTCTCGGTAAAGCCTCCGCTGCTGGCTCGACGAACGCGTTTGACAATTTAATTGCTACAATATCCCGACATGTTAAATCTGGCCTGCGACCGTTAACGGCAGTTTTTTTTGTACAGGTGAACTTATTTAGCGCATACCAACGCATATTGAACATATGAGATTGACAACATGGAGTTCTACGCACTGTATAGGCGCAACTAGACCACCGACCTCGGGAGTGCTGGAATCACAGACACACCGCAATACCCCCACAAGGGCCCTTTTTAAACGGTGCTTATAATAAGAAATCACAAATTTTATTAAGTAGAATTTTACAAAACGAATCAAAACTTGTTTAACTTTATTTTTTATGCATACACGTCTTGTCTGTATAGGTAATTAATTGTATTTTTGTTCTGCTCATTAATTATTATGAAATGCATACGTATGAAATATTTGATTACAAAACAACTTATCGGGTATTTTCGGGGGCGCTAAATATTCTCTGGCACCCCCATGTTGAACGGAAAATTATTATCGTTAAATCTGAAACGGCCGGTTTCGCGGTCGGCCCGTACAGTTGTAATAGTGTTGGCGGGGCAAACCGGTATTAACGATTTGCGGTAAACTTGTCGTCGGAGTCTGTACCGTGGGTACTGTCAGGCAGCAGTCAACGTTCGGCCGGGGACATGTTGTAACGACGGCCCTTAGTCTCGGTATTAAAAAAAATACAAATAAAAAAAAAAAACCCCGCTACGAAGTACACCGCGGCGCATACCCGCGGTCGTCGGACTCCCGCCTCGGGAAACGTCACCTCCGCCGCACTTATCGATCAGAAAAGTTTCAAATGCGGTTTATTGTGTATACATATATGTATATTATATACCTACGCGTACACACGACGGAGACTTTCTCTCTCGCCCTGTCTCTCTCGCCCCGTGTCTCTCTCTCTCTCGCCTCGTCATTGTTTTCCGCGCGGCACAATACGAATATATTCCGGTCGAGTACTAACGAAAAGGGCGTGTGCGCACGCGCACGTATGAAGGGAGCGTACCTACTTTGGACCACAGGTGCACACACGCGTTTTGCATATATCTATACGTACGGGGGATCTGTACAGTCGCCGGCGGGTTTATAACTTAATTTCTGCCCCGGAACAACAATGGCGAAAAACACAAAAAAAAAAAATAAACCAAAAAAGAAACCTTTGTTTTTCTTTTTTTAATACCTACGCGCATAATATTATTTACTCGTGAATGTAAGAAAAACCAACGGTTTTTAAAAATTTCGCGAATAGGCGGTCGCGTCGTATAGCGTACGATCGCACAACGCTTAATGCGGACGATTTTCCTGGGACGGACTAACTTTTGGTTAGCCGTCGGTCGTGAAACGCAAGATGTAGTAACGGGGCATTGTACGTTTAATAAATACGTTTGGCCGATAGTTTTGTTTGTCATGGGATGGGGGAAATTTTTTTCACCAGAGTATACCTGGGTTCAACGCCGGATCATCGTGGCGTATGACGTGCGAGTTGCGGGGGCGCGCACAGGATTTCTCCCTTTTAACAGACGCCGACGGAAAACAGATTAAAGACAAATATATACAAATATTATAACTAACTGAAAAATATCACGATTTATAGTTATCGCGGTGTTAACTTTATTTTCGATGGTGGCTATAGAGGATTTTGTGTCGTTCGGATATCGTTATCCGGAATTCGACAATATCAACAGCGGCATCTTCGCGTGCGATATTATTGAAAAATAACGGCTCGGCGCAGTGTTATACACAATAAATTAGATTATTGACGAGTCTTCTGTCAGACTACCGGTATAATCCGAGTGAAGCTGAAAATCGAATGTTATTTCAGAAGCCCTAACCTAATAAGTGATTTAAATTTATAAAAATCAGTAAATGTCGAAACAATAATCCGACACGATGAAATAGAATAACGCTCAACAACGCTACCTCATAATTTCATTCGCGAATCGTTTACACGCAGCCGGTCGCGTATCACTAAGGGACAACGACGGGCTTCCGAATACGTATTGTGACGGTCCGAGCGGCTTACGCGACAATAGGCATGAAAAACGATTTTCGTGAATTTCATACGAAATTTTAACGCTCCGAACGCCCGTAGAAATAATCAACGGTGACGTTGCACTCGAGGTTTTCTTCTTTTTTTTTTTTTTTTTTTATCATATCGTTGAAATGTAACGATTACCGAAATGTGCGAGTCGCTCGTCAATCGTCCTGAACGCGGCGGCGGCGGCGACGACGACGACGTCGTCTAATCGGTTTTACGCAGCCGAAAAGGTTTTCAGAAGGTTTGCACCCTTCTGCCGTCGTCATCGTCGTCGTCGTCGTCGTAGTCGGACGAGTGGCGTATCTGTATATAATATGGGTATAATGTTATTATATATGTATTCGGCGGAAATCGGAAGGAAAATCAATAGCAAAACGATTTGTAGGATAAAAAACCTATTTGTTACTACATACGAACGCGCGTATAATACGTATACTGCGTGTATATATATATATATGGTCGTTCTCCCGTATACGTTTTCTCATTAAGTCCGCGCACAAGAAACAGTGGCGAGTCGGAAAAGTAGTTTTTATACGTGTATACGTATATAATAGTGTATGACGGGGAGTCGCGGGCGCGGAAAGACGGAGAAGAAAAACAAGTGGTGGAAAACCGCGGCGGCAGGGTCAACAACAATAGTCTTTTTTTTTTTTTTTTCTTTTTCTCCTCTCCACTACTTCTCCTCGCCGCCGCCGGGAACAAATGTGTTGTTTTCTTTGTCGCCTTTATTTTTCCGAACCATTAACTATTTACGTGACCAATGGCGAAAATAAACCGAAGGGCCGGGCGGTACGCGGTGGCGGGGAGGGAAAGGGAGTGGTGTTATATGTGTACAGCGGTCCACGCATGTAGGCAAGGCGCTGCAGATCGAAGGGGACGATTTTGGACGTGGACCTTACACACACACACACACGCACGCACGCACACGACACTTGTACCGAAAACCGTCGTCGTGTTCTTCGTTCCCCCCGTCCGCTCGTCCTCGGAGCGGCCGGCGGCAAGGGATTAGATACGGTCTTGATATTGAGGGACGGCCGGCGGCGCGCGGGACAATCAACCGATTCCGACGGCTCCCCGAGGACTTTTTTTTTTTTTTTTTTAACAGGATCCCTTCGGTTTTTTCACGTTTCTCTCGCGCTTACACTCCCCGCTCTTACGCACACGCGCTCTGTCTCTGTTCACTTTCTTCGTTTTTACGCGTTTGTCTCCGCGCGTCCCGTCTCTGTCGTTTACTCCGCCGCCGTATACTTGATCAGATACCGTGCATAGGACGTGTATTAGGCGTGGGGGATTTATTGGCCGTACAGACGCGGAGAATTAAAACCGTTTCCCGGCGAATCCATATCGATCGTCCGCCGCCGACGCCGCCGGCGGCACCGTCACGGAGTCGGACGCTCGGGCGGACGGAAGGACCGGGCGGCGCGCGGTGCGGCGGTAACCGCACGCGGTGCTTTTTGTGCCGCCCGCTAATCGCGAACAAACTCAATTTGGCCAATCGTTTAAACGTTTCCGGTTTGTGTGTGCGTGCGTGAGTGTGCGTGTGCGCGTGTGTACGCGTCGCCGACAAACACAAAAAAATAAATGAAAAATACGACAAATTTCGTTTGTTTGCTTTCACATCAATTCCCGAAACTACTCTAACGACGACGACGACAATGATGCCGCATTTCTTTCTTCGCTATTTTTTTTTTTTCCCCCATCCCATACGCGTGCGATTCGACGATATAACTATTCGCATTATCTTTCGTCGCCACCTCGACATGTCGAGCGTATAGAACGTTTGTTTAGTACAAAACGAAAACACCTATACGCGTCATACGTTGTATTACTATTATTATTATGTTCAATCAATCGAATATGCGAACTACTAAGGCTACGTGTTATATACTTTAAACAAACAAAATATTTACATCTGGAAATCGGACAATGTCATATTTTCGTTCGGTTTTGTGCGGTTAATTTTAACATTAAAGTGAATAATAATTAGTCTATTACCAAAGTTAAAGGCAACAGCATTGTCCGCGGTGTTTTCGCGTTGGTTTTTGTTAGAATTTTTAATTTATAAGCGAAGATATACAAATTTTAATATTCCACGTACCCGTGTTTAGCTTTAAAATTAAAATATCGAAATCAACCAACTTACCCAACCATAAATAATAATTCAACCTTTAAGGATGGTCATAGGTCAATTCACTCTAATATTAAAACTAACAGCGTAAAACTGGATCTATTGAGCGAAAATTATACATTATCCAATTTTCAACTTTAGCCCTAATATCTGTATAGGTATATAAATATGTAGGTTTATTTAAATGATAAAATATATCGCGTAAAAGCTATTAATAGCTTAAGTCCGTTTCCGGTTCTATAAGTTAATTAACAATCTAGTTATTAGTTTTTAAAATAATCGGCAAATACACACCAAAAGATTATTATTTATTGTAGTCAATTTTCTTTACTACACGGACGGAATGAAAAAAAAATATGAATGGTTGTTAACACGGATGGAAAAAACAAAAAAAACTATGCGCTATACTGGGTGGGTATCTATGGTTAAAACATATCCATGGTATCTTTTTTTATCTTTTCTAGATTATTTGACATTGTTTTATAGCTTCTATTTCCTCACGGTTGTGTTGACTGATTTTTTTTTTCTTTTACTAGTCTCATGAAGAATAAATCGAGCCTTGGTCCTTCCACAAATAGTGCCACGAGGAGGCACTTATTTAGGAACAATAATTCACAAACACACAAAATATTAATACTAACAATAATACCGATGACATTAACGACAAAAAGAATAACGTCAATAACAATGATAACAATAGTCACAATAATGAAAACAGTGGTGACAACAACAATAATGAAAACAGTTGCGAGCTCCATGGCACCAATGCTTTATGTCTGCTTTCAATTATAATAAATCGATTAATTATAGACATGATTCTCACGTTCAGATAGGAAATATGAATTTCAAGTGCAATCGAATGTCTAATCGGAATAAACATATGGATAATACCTATTCTCTACACGGCTGCCCTCTATTCCATGGTACATATATAAAACATTACTAATGAAAAACGATTCTGATCAAAGTATTATTAGCCGCATTTTTCCCTTGTTACCAAGGTAACTCAGAAAACAGCAAACAATTTTGAATTTTTCCATTCGTTAAGAAAGCTACGAAAAAAATCAAAAAAAGACCTCCTCAATACAATTATTAGATCAAAAATAATACAAGAAAGTCTTTATGTTTTTTTATTGGGATGGAAAATCGAGATTTCTGATGGAAAATTCAAATACAGCACAAAAAAACACAAAACATGAAAATCATGGTAAAACGAATTAAAAGAAAGAGATGGTACTACTGATGGGCACAATATTATTGTGGATGGATAGTTGGGGAGGTAGGATACATAAAGTTATTTAGTTTACATCTGTACGCTACGATAAATCATTGCCAACGAAAAACAATTCCGAACGAAGTTCGTTTATACATGATTTGATATGCCGTAATATTTACGATTCTTATAAAAATTTGATCTTAAGATCATTATAAAAAATATATTCTGTTATATACATATAATACATATAATATATTCTGTTATATACATATAATACATATAATATATTCTGTATTATACATACGAATAGGTGTAATATAAAATAATTTTGTATTTTTGGATTTTGAGTAGCGAGAAATGTATTTGTTTTTTCTGCCAATGTAAAAACTTTTCGACCAGAAATCTTGCTCCGATCATCAGTAGCATTTTATCTATAAGTTAACTTTATTTAATTTTTCTAACTGACGTAGCACGTCGTTTTTTCATTTTTGCGTTGATTTTATAATATTTAAGAAAAACAGGAAACTGTTCGTTTAATTTTACGTTATTTATGTCGATTTCCGGAATATGCTTTGACGAGGGAAAAATACAACTCGTACAGTACTCCACTCAGTGCCGACATTTTATTTGCAGTGATTTATGATTTTTGAGCAGTATGCTTATGCAGTAATAACTACTATAATATACTACTATAATATCTGGTGTTGATATTTAATATTATGTTAATGGTCCCCAAAAATTGTATACATTTGTTTTTACAATGTGTGCTGTTTGCGTGTGTGTGTGTGTGTGCATTTGAATCTAGTAAGGAGTAAGAAAGTCATTTTATTACAAAAATGGTTTTATTATTTTTAATTTTGATTTTTTTTTTGTGATTCGGTTAAAATATTCATAGATTGAGACTTGAAATTTTTACAGAAAACTTTCATTTGCCTTTTCTAGCCGTGGTAACATTGTAAAAACATTTTGAGGATTTTTAGCATTTTAAGTTTGCGAGTTTTTTTACGTAGGTAGTTTTTATTTAGTAGGTGCAGTATGTAAATATTATTTTTTGGTCAAACATAAATACTTGAATGTTTACAGTAAGTTTATTATAAGTTTTGATTATAGTGGTTAAAAAATATATAATTGTCAAATAATATATTTTAAAAATCGTTTAAAATTATATTGTTGAAATATATAATTTTTATAATTGTTAAAATTTTGAAGAAAATCTTGAATATATTGGCCTAACTAATCATGGGTTAGGTTAAGTTGTATAGTCAAATTAGATAGAAAATCGATCGAACCAAATTTCTTCCGATCTCGCGGTCAATTATTCTGTAACCCCCCCCCCCTCGTAGCACGCGATACAAAGTAGCACGACACTGAGCGTCGGATTTGGAAAAGAGAAGGTAGAAGTGGCAGTAAAACGATAAGTTCAAACGGGTTTTTTTTTTTTTCCAAATATCTCGAGATCCGCGAGTTCTGGGTCGAATCTTGTTATACAGAAGACTAATCGACATTACGTTTCGAACGATAAAAGCGGTCGTCCGCGTTTAGCCGCTCTAGACGGGGGTAGGTAATTTACGGAGGGCCGCGGGCGCCAGGAGACGACAATAACTATACGGTGCGACGTAAACGGGCGCCGAGTGACCGGTGGCAAACGTGTCCTGCGACTATTTGACGCGCGTCTCGGAAATCCAGGGAGTCGTGGTAGGGGCGGGCGAATAAGTGATGGACATTGTCGTATAACAGTCCGCGTGTAATAATACGACTCGTGTGTGTGTGTGTGTGGTTTTTTTTCTTTCTTAATGGCCACCGCAGCAAGAGGCGGCTGCGGTAATAACGGCTTGTAGTGTAATGGCGCGACGGAAGAGGAAAACGTGTAATCCGTTTGAGCCGCTCGACCGCCGCGGGAGAGTCGACCCGCACACACGCGATATAAATAAACGCACACGTACGCCGCGTAAACGGGGAGCCTAGAGACGGAGAGGGAACGGTAGAAAGGGAAAACACGAAAAAGCCAAAAAAATATATATAAAAAAAAAAAATATAAGCGAAAAATATATATATAAGAAAAGAAAATGACAAAAGTTAATGGCCGTCGGTCCCGGAGGCATATATGCAATAAACATAACACGCACACACGGAGGTGAAGGTTTTTTATTTTTATTTATTTTTTTCTTTCCCCGCCGCGCCCGCCGAGCCGTGGACGGCGGGATATTACCGCGCGCGCTCGTCCGCCAACAAGACTAAGCTGGTTCCATTAAGAAGTCAGCGGGCGCGGGAGAGCGGCAACCGGACCATTTCTCTCGATTATACGCGGCCGTATATGCCTCGCAGAGCTCGTATCCAGTAAATCCCTTCATTTTTAAAAAGGTTCCCTGTTTTCTTTATACACACCATTCCCTTTCCGACGGCGCCGCCGCCTCCACCGCCGCGAAATGAGGGTAAATGAGTCCGGCAAAACGGTTAACGGGGCCCCGGGAACTAAAAGCTTTTTACGTCACTGCGCTGAATATACTATGAGAACCGCGTTTTTTCTCTCCGTCTCCTCCCTCACTTTGTCTTTCTCTTTATCTCTCTCCCTCTCTCTCTCTCTCTCTCTCTCTCTCCCACTCTCTTTCCCTCTTTCTCGCTCGCCCCCACTACCCTCCGCGCCGCCCGCTCTTTATCCTTGCTCAGCTCTCTTTTTTACGTTTTTAACAAGATTTCCTTTTTTATCCCTTTTTTTTTTTTCATCTCGGGTCAGCAGACGGAAAGGTACCCGAAAAAAACGCGTATAAATTAAAATGATATTATACTAGCGATTAGCATAAAACGCAGTTTCTTTATAATTAATGATTACTACTATACCGGTGTACCGGTGTCTGTCTAACGAAAAAAAAACTCCTCCTTTTTAATTCGTTTAATTCATCAACATTTACGACATTTATGATATTCGTATTATATACTATTACGGTCTTTAACGTTTACTATTCAAACGAATTTAATAATTTGTGCGTACAATATTATAATAATACTCACGTATTATTTAACTGCTTTGGCGTAATTACCGGGGCGGGGGGGATTTGGGTGTTGTATCCCTCCCACAACACCTTTTTTTTTTTTTTATGAAGAGACCGGGGAACTATATTATTTATGTACTTATTTAACTATAAATATTATCACAATATATAGTCTATATTTTGCAGAATTAATATAAAAAACCCGAATTCCCACGCTATCTGTACATAAATACTTCGTAACAAACGCAGGTGCATACTGCCCTGCCAAAGCGAAAGACATTAACCAACAGTTTTTCATAAATAAGATTACCTATTGTTTGTTAAGTCATTTTACATAGATTTTTCTACGTTAAAATACAATAAAACATCATTCAGATCCTCTAAATGAGCTTTACATATGAAGTAGTATCTACAAAAATATCACCAAATACTAGACAAATTAGCAGGAATTGATATATTCTAGAAAATACGCGATTTAATATATTGTTCTGCGTGGTACGTTTAGTAAATTTATTTAGCGGAATACATACTGCGTATGTATCTAATAACTGTTTAGATTATCTGACAAACACTTTATGATTAGATGATCACATGCATGTGGGTACATACATTTATTATACTAAAAGGTGATTATGAAAAAAAAAAATATTTGTTTTGTGAATGGGGGTGGGGTAACATGTAAAAACATTTCATTTCCCCCCCCCCACAAACGTTACCAAATTACGCCACTGTTGAACTGTTTAATTCACCGGATTGTTATAAAGAATGCGAATAATATAATTCATTTAAATAAGTCATCAATTAAATTTAAATTTAAATCAGTCATTATAGGTGTATTGGTACCAGGGTGTATTCACGTGTACAAAATTTTGTAAGCAACATACAAACATTTTACATTTTTTATTCATAGTATAATTTGTAACTAAAGTTTTGTTTTTTTTTTTTTTTAATTACGTTAATTTGTTGATCTCACATAATATCCACTATAATAGTTAGTAATACGTGTAATATCATTAAACAAAGTTAGAAAATTGTTTAGTTTAAGCAAATAAATTAAATAATTTAAATTTATTGTAAAAACGGCAAATTATATCGTGTCTTCCAGTGACTCCTCATTTTCACCCTCGTTTCCATAAGGTATTACATTTAACTGTTATTGACCGGCAATTAATTTATTTTTAAATGCCACGTCCAATGCATCCTAGCCTATGACAACAAAATGAAACTAATGTATTTTCGTCCATGTCACAAAAGTAACCCATAATTTTCGTATACGTTCATTAATAAAATACTAAAACACACATATCATCCATCCTTTAGGGGTTACATTTTTAAAATCCGATTATTCGAGTACATAAGGATGATACAATTCTGTGCATGTAAATTTTCAAATTACTCATTGTGTGCGATAAATTCGGCAAGTGACAAGTATCTAAAAGGGGTGTAACCCTTCTCGTGGGCCGCATGAATATATGTATACTATTTTAATAAGTTTCTAGTCAATTTATTCACTGAAAAAATGTGTTGTTCTTCACTGAATCGTATGGAAATATATTTAAAAAGGAGAAAATAGATTTCTAATTACTAAAAATTACTGCCTTTAATCAATATTTTTCTGGAGATTGCAGTAGTTAAACAGGTGTAAAAGGTAGTTATAAGACATTATGGCCATCCATTCTATATATTTTATCTTTATTTCATAATTAAGTTTTTTTTATGCAATTTTATTCAAATTATTACATTCAATATTACATTAGTTAAAACATTTTTATTGTTTTTTTAAGGGGTAGTAGAACGCTTCCAACCCCTCTTAATAACCATGATTTAAACAAAAACGTATTTAGCTCACCCTAAATCTTGGCTACGCCATTGGATTTTACTGTATATCACGTTCAGGTAAGCAAACAAACAAATGGACAAACAGACACTTTCTTAAATTAAAATAGAAGATAATAGATTGGTCGATTAGATTTTAAATCCCGTTCTATCGTAAAATTACGATGGCGCACGTAAAACTTAATTTATGATGTTTTGGCAAAGTATCATAAGGTTTAGCACAGTGTAACAGAAGCCTCTTCTTATAATAATATAATACCCGATAGCCGATGACTTATAACAATTTTTGGCGTTTTAAATTTTCACTTATCAAACATGCATTTAAAGCTAGGTGGCAGGTATAATATAATACATTCTCGTTAGTTAAGTATATAATAAGAGTTAGTTGTAATAGGCACCCTAAAAATTGTTTTCCTTTCCTGAATGCTCGGTTCAGAGTGTTTGATCGAGATCTACGTTTAGAATCAACAATATAAATTATATATTAAGCGTACCAATAGGTACTACAATATATTTTACTAAAGGTATTTTTATACTATTGTCACGGTTGGGTAGACGGAAGCGGTAAATGGCGTCCTGCTCTCGAACACACCGAAGGCTATAAGAACGGTTGTTTTGAAATCTATAACCTATAAAAAAAACTGGGATTTTAAAAAAAAAATTATTCACGCATAATAAAGTGTTGCAACATCCAGCGTCAAAAAGATGATGCGTAATTATACAAATGAAAACAAATAACATACTGCTGAATAGTGCTGATGGGTATTGTAGGTAAAGAGTTGAGAAGGTAGAATAATAAGTATGAAAAGTAATTTATTTTATATCTGCATCCAAAAAGAAATCATTATTGACAAAAAACGATACTAAGTGAAGTTCAGTTTTAACGTGTTTTGAAATGCTGTGAATTTCACGGTTTTCAAAAAAATTTAAACTTTAAACACTTATGAAAAAAAAATTATTATCATATTTTATTTAAGGGTACAAATTTTCTTCAAAAATAAAAACCAGAAACTATACTGTGTCTGTTATATAAATACATATATAGATCATTTTCCAGCTACTTTTGGACATTTTTACAGCTCCTCGCAGACCTAATGCGCTTTTATTCGGGAATCAGAGTTTTTTTTTTATAGGCTTGTTGAAGTGATAAACATTGAATTAAATTTAAATAAGAATTCAAATTGAATTTGGCGGTTATTTCTAGTGATGAATTTTTTTAGCTCTGCGCATCCCTTTTTTTTTTTTTTTTTTTTGGTGGTAGTTTAATACTTGTAAACTTGTGGTATAATATTATAAAATATGGTAATTTATTGTTAAAGAATTAACGAAGCATATCTCTACAACGGCGCCAAACTATACTTCAAGTATAGCAGTTTCTACACATCATATTTTAGGTAGGTATAGGTGTACTCGGTAATCGAAATTTGCGATATTCGGGTAGAATAGGTTTATACCAATTCAAAAGTTATACATTTTAATTTTTGGATAGTAAAATTAGGATACAGAAGTTTTCGAGGTAGGTGGTGGTTTTGAATTTTAAATTCTACTACACGATACAAATATAGTTCGGGTGCCACTCTATCTCCATAACGCGCAATAGGCTGGGTGAAATTCGACTTTAGTGATGGAACTTCGCTGCTCACGTGTGTTTTTTATTTTGATTTTAAATTCGAATAATACCCGTATCGAAAAATACAGTAAAATGTGTGCGGCGGACCGAATAGGCAATTTCGCGACACCTATGCGTCCCGGGCGTCCCGAGCACGGCAACTGTCGGCAGTACGGTCGCTCGCGATCGGTGTAAACCGGTGCCGATCAGTTCCGCGTAAACAATAACGCAGACTACTAGTAAACGGGTGGCGTCGAGGACGAGGATATATAGAGAAAGACTGAAATGAACGGGAGGAAAAAAAAAACAACACAATAATAATAATAATAATAATAAAAGTTACGTCAGAGTCGCGGAGGCTTTACGTGATTTACGAGCCGCGCACTTTTAGCGTTCGGTAACTGTGCAGCAAACGTCAAGCGCCCGCCGCCGCCGTCGCGTCGAAGACTTCGCGCGGGGAGGACCGTTCCGTACAGCTTTTTTGTGTATTTTATTTTATACTTTTTTATATAAACACACACGGGCGCGCGCTCTCGCACATACACACACACACGTATGTATATATATATACACGAGTACATACTAATGCGGATTAATGAACGTCGTAGTTCTTTTTCGATATTTATTAATCTCCGGGTACTCCAATAATAAATCAAATCGGGAGTGAAAAAAAAAAAAACAACGGCAACAACAACAACATCATTAATTAATGTTCAACAGAAATTTGTCGTTTTCGTTTTCCCGAGGAAATTAAACGAGAACAGTGGCGCGGGAGCTCGGAGGGCGTGATAGGGGAGGAAAGGAAAGCAAAAAAAAAAAAAACACGAAGAAACCCTGCGGGCAGGTTTCAACCCCCTTTGTCCGTGACGGGGGAGGAGTGAACGGCAGCGGCGCGCACTAACTACGTTAAATGATTAATAACACTAGGCGAAAAGAATGGAGGAGCGAAAAGGAAAGAACCACCGCGCCGGACCCTTTAGTGGCCCAAAAGCTATCTACCGGAAAATATTACCTCTCTTGTGGAATACCGCCAAGACAACGAATATTATTAAAGGAGGGGAGAGCTGCAAAGGGACGACAATAACAAAGAAGGAAATAAAGCGGGCGTTAAAAAAAAATAATCGTAATAATAATAAAAAAAAAAAAACCCCAACCCGAGAGGGAAGAAAAAAACAATATTTTTAATTAGATTCGGGAATTTGCGTTTATACATTATGCGGGCGAGCGGTAAAACACGTAGTTTTGTTGGTTTTGAGATTCAGCCACCACCACCGCCGGTAGGTAGGTAGGTAGGTAGGTAATAATAATACGATAAATAATTGTTAACATATTTTTGTAATAATGAGATACGTTTTTAAGCGCACAAGTGAGTTTTTCCTCTGATTTTCAACACAGAAGGGGGGCGATGTATCATCATTGATATATGACCATCAGCGATATTCAAATTCAACGGAATAAATATAGCTAGCCTAGATAACAAAGAATGCATATTATTATTAGGCTCTCTATGTATAAACATAATGTGTATAAATACTTAATATTATCGAATTTGAAGACAACGTATTTTCGGAGAAAAACTGTTAAAATTATGTACCATACTTATACTCGTATACTATTATATCGGGTGCTTTCGAAACCGTCGATTCGACCGTGACCATGACTGAAAAATACACGTTTATACTTTTAGGCGTTTTTATGTCGAACCGTGAGAAACACTCGACGTTTGCATCTAATATATATATATATATATATATATATTTACCTAGTCAATTTTTTATTTTTTCGACCGAGCTGAAGAAATCCGGTACATATTATAATGTGTATACTCGTAAGTGTAACTCTATTGCAGTATATACGGTTATAATGCAAGATACGCGTTCTCTATAACATAATATGTAATGTCTGGTTTACAATAAATTGTATATGCGTGTTTAAAATGTCTGTCAAAGAATATCCGATCGCAGTGTTGTACAACGATATTCAATCCTATAGACCGAATACAGTCCGACAATACGAACCGCATAATAATTGCGGAATCCGATAAAACAGCAACTAGTTTATTTAAGAACAATGCTTAAGTCCATAATCGGTAATTTTTGTACACAATTTTGTATTATGTAATTTTTTTTTGTTTTATTCTTTGCTTATTGATCAAAATGACATAAGGCTATATATTTATTCTAACACACGCTATGCCTGTAATGTTAATTAAAATATAATATCTTAAGTCACTATAAAGTACTTTTTATTGGTAAAAAAAAAAAACATAAATTATAAATTTATTGTTTATTTTTAAGTTTAGTTTGTTTAAAAATATCATTAAAATTAAATTTGCTTGCATTGAATGTTATACAAAATTGACCAAATCGTTATTTCCCTGAGACCAAAGATATTATAGTTAAATCGGGATGTTCATTATTTTAACGCGCTGAACACTGCGCATGAAATTATCCGTTAAAAAAAATCTATTCAAAGCGAAAAACTAAAGAAGAAAATTTAAGACTTTTATATAAAACAAACTTATATTCGCAGTAAAAATAAACGATGTTTTCAACCATATACCGTATGCGTTAAATTATAGTTATAGGTATCGATTATTTTTAAAAACTTTTTCCGACTCAATTATAGTTTATTTTTAGGACTAAATTGAGTTACATTAGGCGTAAAATTGGGGCGGTTTAGTTCGCAAATGTAACACAAGGTAGGTCCCATATCCGAAGTGTATCTAATTTCTGAGTCTTTAAATTGTTCCCGTTCTAAATTTTATTCGATCGATTTCCATATACTACTAGGTATTATGTAAACTTAATCGTGTATGAATACAATTCAGAGCACTTGTATACTCAATACTATAACATTGTACGTATTATTATTCGTAGGTTTTTTTTCACCGTGGATTTATACTAAAATAATGGCCTGTAAATAAACTCGATTTGGGATAAAAGTAATAAAAAAAAAAAAAAATGAATAACTGCAAGAACATGGCTCGATTTTAACTCCAATATAACACGTAAACGGATATATTATTATTATGTTATTGCTGCATTTATTACACTGCAACATTTGCATGGTGCTGCACACGTTTCATAATATATGGGTACGAGTAGTTATTATTAACGTAAACAATTGATCAAACGTTTAAAAAAATAATAATAATACGAAGAATTATAGGTAGGTATACCTATACCGTATACATATGGATACAGATACCGTGGCCATTTTATTATACATAGTTTACGATTTCATAAAACACAATAAAAGAAAATTACACCGTTCATATTATACACAGACATACCCACGCAATACTTTTACATATGCAGGGGCGGATCAAAGGTTGAAAGAAAAAAGGGTGGGGACAATTCAAATTTATCCAATAGCAAATTTAGTCATATGACTAATATATTTGTATTATAGCGTACTTGTGGGAGAGGGGAATAATCTAATTATTCCCCTTTTTATCAACCACTGTAACGTGTGTACAATAATTATAGTAGGATTGATTCTATTATTTCATTAATGTCACTATTACAATTGCATGGATGGCGTTATCACTTTTAGGAAACTATCAAATTATTCGGTTCAATTAAACACTATTATAGTATTATCCATATTATCTACTTATCCGTTTTCGCATAATACACACCCAGAATCTCACCATCTCAAATCAGAATTTCTGATGACAACAGAACAACCTCCGCAGTATGTCAATCCTAAGGGGGGAGGGGGAGCAAAACATCTAAAACTATTAAGCGGACGCTATATAAGTGCATTTGTTTGTACCTTCGTTTTGTAAACGCACAACAACATAATAAAACCAATTTTGTGTTATTAGTTTTAATAGCATAGTACTTATTATCAAACTTAAAAGAAAGAACATTTTCTGTGTTTGTACGTTAATTTTTATGCAAAATGTATGACAATTTAAAAATGCTAATATTTCGCTTAAAAATTAAAATATTAGAAAAAAAATCAACGAGCCAATACAAATAATACTCTTATCTATACATTTAATTATGAAGCGATACACCACTCTGATATTAAAAGTTTAATCAAGACCGATTCGGATAGATTCAACATCACTGTCGAGCTTCAAATATGCACATTATTAAACCGAAACTATCAGAAAATCCCATAAAAGCTAACTTCCCTAATAGTAACTGGTTTGTTCAAACAACGTAACGTTACCGTGTAAAACAGGGGTGTCCAACCTTTTGTGAATACTGGGCCACATCATGTAGGTAAAAGTTGTTGTGGGCCACATACTTTTTTAAATAATAATACATTCTAATTTAATGATTAAATTATAATCTATACTACAACAATACATTTTTTTTTATAATTTTACATTAGCGAATAATAAGCAGAAATATTTTTACAAGTATTGATATTTAATAATTTAATTATAAGTACACAGAAAAATAAATTTATTTATAATAAAAAAAAGTTTTTGTAACGGTTAGGGACTCAGAAGTAGCTTTTTTAATATTGAGTTGCTGAGAAGAAAGACATGTTTTTAACTCTAAAATTNATGCCCCATTTTTCATTTCTATAAAAAAGTATTCCGCTGTCCACATTTCGTTGAATATCCTTCCTTCGTCCGTTACTTTTCTTTTCTTATTGGACGACATTTCGCTATTTGATTATTAGTTTATTATACAAATCAAATTATTAGGTATTTTATTTTTATTTTTTGATAAATGACACAGAATATTGGTGTCGGAGCCAATAAAGATAAAACACTAATAATGTTTACCTTTAGGTCCGATGCACACGTCCGTATGTAATATAAGATAAGATGTCGCAACGGTAAATACACAGACGTTATTTGATGGTTTATATTTTTAAAATAAATTTGTTCTCGTAATATTAATATATTATATATAATTAATTCATAGTTTTTAAATTGAAGTGAGGGCCGCGGGTTGGACACCCCTGGTGTAAAACATTAGAAATTAGACCTATATATATATATTATTATACCTATATAGGATTCACAGAGTGCCTATTTAGTTTTTAATCGAATATTATGTTACCATAATGGCCGAAGTTCAATAAAAAAACAATATTTATAGCCATTATTGAATGTATATTTGACAACACGTATTACCTACTTTGAATATGGCGCAAGAAGTCCGTTTTTAAGTGTTTTATATTTCAAAACAGTCAAATATAAAAACATATATTAATTTAGAACTGTTTTAAGGTTTAGGTATAATATATTTGACGGAGTTATTTATTTTAGATTCTGAACTCAACGAGAAATGTTTTGGTTTTGTTATGTGTGCTTTATTTTTCGTGTTTGTATAAACGACTTTTCGACCAAAAATCTTATTCCAATCAAAATATGACAAAATACCTTTTTTTTGTAGTATTTTGGATTATTTTTCTGATAGTTCTCATTTTACTACATAAAAATCATAGAGGAGAAACAGATAAGTTTACGGCAGTAAAAGTTTCATTATTTTCCCTTTTTGTCAATATTGTTTTTCTATCGAAAAATTTTGCTCAGAATTTTATGAGAGTAGAATATTTTCTGAAAGTTATTTTTATTTAGTTGGTACGTATGAAAGCCCACGATAATTGTTTAAAACCAAGAAAAACAAAATTAAAAAAAAGTCGATCGGTCAGTTTTTTTTTTTTTAATAAAATATTGCGTTACCGAACTTCGCTCAGAATCGTGTTTCGTTAGCAATATTTTATCGTTGCGTATAGATATAAATTAAATAAATGTATGTACCCTACTTTCCCAACTTTCCACCTACAACAGTAGCAAACTCATCAGCAGTATCAATTTTTTTTTCGTGTGTGTTTACTGAATGTATATTTAAAAGGCACGCAATTAATTTTTTTAAATACGCAGGTATCATCGTAACTAATGTCAATACGATTATCAAGTAAACTACACATTTTCATTTATTCATAAACGGGACTATAGATCACTTATATATAATATATAACTTTTTGGTCTTACTTGCGTCGAAAACTTGAGACTTTTATTTTTGTTTTGAAGGCTATATACCTTTTGGCTCTTGACCCTGAACTTCCTGTCGTTTACTACGATAGATGTTCAATATATATAGTCGGGCCTTTGCCGTCTCTTTTTTTTTATTTTTATTTTTTTATATATACTCAACCCAGTGACCGATATCCCGTACGGTTTTTAGATTTCCAGCTCAATTATTACGAAAAATAATCTATACGACGACGCGGAAATAAATAAATTTCTAAATAAGACTTATTTTAAGATTTAATTTTTAACTTCATGTTTCCAAAAATTTATATTTAACTGACATCTACTATACTGCATAAAACGGCAACAAACATTAAAGTTATCGATCTACGATGATTATCACAAAACGACAATTACGAAAAATTATAAAACCCATTAAGATAAAAAGATGGCCATCACGTTGTTCAATGGTATATCTTTCGGCGGGTCTTCTTCCGTAAAAGTGCATTATTCTCGGCATTTCTAACATACATATCAAATTGTCAACATTAATCATTCGGAGGGATACATGCACATTTTTAAGCGTGTGTTTGATTAACGACTGTAGCGCGCGTATATCATCTGATGATGAATGTTGAAAATATATTATATATTCCAAACGTCAAGTTTAATTAAATTTCGAATACAAAAGAACTCTCTGCAGCAGTGGAAACGTTCGAAATTAATTTTAATAAAAAAAAAAAATGCGTATACGAATATATAAAACCACGAATGTGTCTTCTTCTTCTTTTTTTTTTATGACAATATAATTTATTAACTAATTTCTTTTTCGGTGATTTTAGTGTAATCTTTTTACTCCGAGTATTTTCTTGCTTATTTACATTAAACATCATAAAAGAAGAGAGAAAAATTTCAAATTATATGGAGAGTCCATATTATGCAATATACGTAATTTAATACAGCAGGGAAATTATTTTTAAATGAAAGGCATAAATATTTTAAATGTATTTTTTAATAGGAAATAAAACGACCCGCAAGGTATACATTAATACCTTAAAGAGCAGTATTAAATATATTTTTTTCTTTTAAGTTTGCCGAAAAATAAAGACGTAAAGCCATTTATTAAAAAATATGTACTAATATATTTATATCGCATTCGAATAAAAAAATATACATTTTCAATATTATACACTAAAGCACTCAAAGTATAAAACATTTGTATTAAAAACTATATTAACTTTTGTTTCATAACCGTTCCCTTTGTAAGCGGATTTTTTTTCTTCCGTGTTAATAATTTCAAAGGGCCGCAACTCACGACGAGTAATTATCACGCGGGTTGAGGAGGTCGGGGGTGATTGCGGACGAAGACTATTGTTTTAGGCAATAAACATCATCTGCAACATAATCGTTATAATTTATTATATTATCGCAGTTTTTTTGCAGTGGTGATGAAACCCGTGTGAAACGATAAAACCGAAAAACCAAATACTAACAATAGCTAGAGAACGGATTAATATGCACTTAAAATCCACAAAAAACCGCTTGTTAACGTCGAAAAAATCCCCGAAAAAGCACTTGTTAGAAAATACAAAAACGGTAGAGTGATTTAAAAGTCACCCATCTAAACAGCTCTAACTTCCTAAATAAAACGGTTAAACAGTACGAAAATAATTGATACAAAGTAGTTAATTTCTTTTTGATAATACGTGCAATTTTATTTAAAAAACGAATTCCAATTGTAATTACGTCTAAATACTATTTTTTTGTTTTTTCATTTATTTGCGGTTTTGAACGCTCGTTTGTGCCGGATTTTAATGAGCGCCTACAAATCCGTTCGGTATAATGACAGCGTGTTATTTAATAGGCGGACGACCGCGCCATCTATCCGGCGAATTATAATAACGTCTGAAATCCAAAGGCGTCGTATTATTACGCCCGTAAAACCGTACGGGTACGCGCGTGCGGACGAGGTCGCCGTGTATAATATTACGTATGCGTATAATAATAATAATATATGCAAAGACGAATTCAAACGCGCTCCGAGAGTGGGAAAACGCAGGGGGACGATGGACGGCGTGGCGGTTAGGCGGAGGGGTCGGAAGACATTTTGTTTTATTCCTTTTCTTTCGCGTTCTCCTCGTCGTCGTCGTCGTCGTCGTCGTCGTCAGCGGCGGTGGCGGTGGCGGCGGCGGCGGAGGCCCAAAGGGTCTCAGGGCCGGTACCGCCGCCGCCGAGTGTAGAACGGCATTAAAAAAAACGTGCGCACTCGTGTGACGCTCACTCGTCGCCGTACATAAATATATGTATACGTAAAGACCCGGCGGTATGGGGTAAAGTTTGTCGGGTGGGCGGCGATGAGCGGCGGCGGGGCGGTCGGGGGATACGGCGGCGGCGGTGGCGGATATTAATCAATAACGGAATTTGGTTTTGTCTGCACAGCAACAGAAAGTGAAAGAAGCGCGGCGCACACACGCGCGCACGCGAGCGCGAACACGACTCACACGGACGCGCGGTCCGTATACATGCGCGCGTATAATAATACGCGTACACACATACACCGCGTACGTACGTACGTATACACTCGGTCGGAGGTTTTTTTTCTTTTCTTTTTTTTTTTTTTTTTTATTTTAACTCCCTTTTGCGCCAATGCGAAATGCGAAGGGATCCGGCGGCGGCCGGGGACCCTTTCCGCCGCCGCGAATATCGCGCGTGCGCTCGGTCGGCGGACGGCGAGCGACGGGAGAGAGTGCGAGAGAGCCGCCCCGACCCCCCGCGCTACCCCTTCGGCCTTCGCCGCCGCCGCCGGTCGGGTCGCCCTCCTGTTTTCCATATGTAATCTTAACGAGGCTACTTTCTCGCGCCGCGCCGCGCGCAGATGCCATCCCTTCGGCCGGGCGCGGACCGCGTGTGCGTGTGTGCGCGCCGCGCGTATGTATAAAATTCACCGTACGAGTCGCGGCGCGCACGCACACACGACCGCGCGACCAGAATATATTCGCCGTACGACGGCGCGCGCGGGACACGGCGGCGACGGCGGCGGCGACGGCGGCTGCACGGTGACGCGCGGCATGGCGGCGGCGGGGGCGGAGGCGGTGTGACGGTATTGTATACTCGTATATACAATTATGTATGTGTGCGTGTGTGTGTGTGTGTGTGTGTGTATGCGTATGTATGTGCGTGCGCCGACGCGCGCTCTCGTGAGCATACATATATATATATATATTGTACATATATATATATATATGTGCGCGCGATAATAATATATACGAGTGCGTGGTGATGAGAGCGCGCGGAGAGAGGAAAAAACGGTAAGAATAAGATGAAATATTCGCCGAGCCAAAAAAAAAAAAAAAAAAAAACCCATTTCGGTATACCTATACGTATTATTACTGTGCATACGTACTCCTATGTACGTATACGGCGTGCCAGCGGCTTATTATTTGTTCGCCCGCCGGTGGGAGTGAAACGGGAAAAGTGGAGGGGCGGTCGCATCTTCTCCCGGTTAATTATTTACCACCCCTTGCATATACTCGCGTATATTTTTACAAGAAAATAACGGATTGCTCGCGAGCGGACTTCATCGAATCGTATCGATGTGTATAGGATATGCAAAACGTTCCGTACGTTCCCCGAACAAATCGTAATTATAATTAATATTTCAGTTGAAATTTTTTAAAAATCATAAATTTTAAATAACACAAATCAAGGTGACGAAATGTTGTACATTATCATGCATGACATTAATTGTGCCTTTTGAGTGTTTCAACTTTCAAGTCCCTCTCAATTCAACGATTTTCAAGCTCGAATTTTATCTTTAATTTTTTTCGTGAAAGTACAGTTTTAGTATTTTTTTTTTTTGTATTATTTTAGTAACCGTTTATTTATTGTTTTACCAAGAATATTTCTATAATTCGAAAAATAGGTGAGATGGAAATACTACTCTCGTGACGGAGCTGTGCTGCTCACGGTTGTTTTTTTCTTCTTGTTGCGATTAAATTGTATTATTTATTTTTTTTTTTATATATATATATATAGGTTCTCTAACATATGTAGTATGCGTATAAAGCTATATCGAATTTAAAATATTAATTATTACCAAATTTATCGAAGTATTTTACATCAATACTTTAATACATACTCGTATAACGAAAAATTGAAAAAAAAAAATAATAATATTCGAAGATTTCTCGGGTACGTATTAGTTTTTAATACTACCGTGTATAAAGTGTTTTATTCGTTTATGACGTTTGTGTACTTCCGTTTTTTAATCCAGGACAAACGTAATATAAAATATAGAAAATTATCTGTTCTATACATTATAGTTTTCCCATTTCAACAGCAAGACATAATATAATAAAACGAACGTTAATAATATTGATAAACGAATACTATCGTATAGTCGTCGTTTTATAATATTTTATTATAAAAACTATTTTAATTTATACGATGGCTATAAAATATATAATTTGAAAAATTACGCAAAGTTAAATGTAATATATTCTTAACACGCATGCAATTTAAATATGATATTACGTCGTTTTATGCATGATCGCAGTGCATATCGCTTCGTGGAGTTTTATCATTTATCCGCGCGCGTGTTACCGTAGTTATTCATTTGGAATACCGCTGCGGATAAAATATATATGCGAATATACACACTGATATTTTATACGTTTTTCGCATAGTTATATCTCATAATATTCGGTTGGCGGCATAACGTTTTTATTTTTAAAAAAATAAGGTCGTATGACGGGCGCAGTAGAGATTATGGAGGTAATTTCACCAACCCCCCTCTCCTCATCATCATCATTACCATCAATAGATTAAAAATAAAACAATTTGCTACATACATACATGAGTATTGATTTAGTGTAATTTAATCTTGAGATTTACTTGTATGCGTCAGCCATAGGTGGAATAATACGATGTAGTACACGATATCGTACATATTATATCGTACATTTTAATATTACTCATCTAGGTATATTACATTTTGTCATATCGTACCGTGTTATTGTCCGCAGTGTATTGTATTAAATGTCAATTAGATTTAAATTGTTAGTAAATGTTTAAACAAATAACATTTAAATTTAGCATGACGTAATAATTAATTATATGCATTATCAAATGTATAATATTGACTGACCGGATGACAATGCACACACACTCCCACTATCTCTCTTCCCCGTATGTACTTCCTGCACCAACTCCTTGGTCTGAGAGCCTTTTCTCGTTTCCATAATACGCGTTACGTCTTCTCGAGTAGGTCTTGCTCCTCGTCAAAAAAATCAAAATAATTGCTCAATGATGTTCAGTGTTAATTCTTACACTTCCCTTCTACACGTCATTATTATCAACAATCGTAAATATATCTACTCGTGTTCTACGTGAACACCGCTACTGAAGAAATTCTGCGCAGGACAGGTAAAAACCTCATTACTTATTATAAATATTACACATCATATTTTTCCTACTATTGTAGAAGGTAATTAGTAATTTAAGTGATTAGTGGGGTTCAGTATTCAATCATTTCATACTCCACTTTTCCCCTTTGTGATTCATTTATCACATTAGTAAAAACTCGATTTATTGAATAAAAATTGGTCTTGTATTGGATCTGTGACTTTTAAATTTCCATTTTCGGGTGAAGTATACATATTATATAAAAGAAGATTCTTTAAAATGTATTCGTACAAACTACTACAAACTATTTATCTTATATATATATAAAATCGCATAGAAAATGTCTGGACACTTCACTATATAAAACTTTATGATACGATTAAATTTAGACGTTTGTGAAAAAAAAAACCCATCGTATCCTACAATTTAACCTAGAGAGACTGGATAACAAGAGAGTAGAATGTTACTATTGGTTACTATTGTTCTATTGGTCAGTGATTATTACTGATTATAAACGTAATTTATCGGTATTAATATGTATTATACGCATATTATATTACCCATCTTTAAATATTATCCATATTTATTAATGGTTCAAATAATGGAAGAACTTAGGAAAAGGTAAATATAGGAGTATTTATATGATGCGCATATGCATGCATATTTTATATTTATAATTGTAATAACATACAAAGCAAATTATAATAATTTTATAAGAATTGAGTTTCAAACATAAAAAAATGCGGGATATTATCTAATTTGGTTAGCTACTGTTTTGTTCTCTATAAGCTATTTACTTAAAACTTAAAGAAAATTACGATATGAAAATTATTTTTACACAAAATCCTAGAAATGTCACAATATATAAATTTTGATTAGGCACGTGATACCTGAAATAATTGGCATCATAACGTCAATAATTATTGTTCAATGCGTTCAGTTGTATATTGGAGTATCGTATATAATTTGTAATTATTATAACTATTGGGTGCGGATTATAATGTAAATTGCATTATTTTTCTAAATGTCCTAAAACAATGCTTTCCAAAACACAAAATTAATTTCATATATCAAAGAATTAAAATATGAAACTTTTATTCTGCATTTTTAGAACTTTTTTTATTTTTAAAGCATTTTTTTTTTACATTTTAAGTGCATTTTTAGGTTTTAAGGCATTTTTTTTCTTCTTTTTACAAACTTCATAGTGTTATAAGAAAATTTGATAAAATTTATTTTGGTTTCCTCCTAAAAGAAAAAAAATTATATTTCTATTTTTAAAATGTACTAGGTATAGATTTACCGATTAATACGATAATATAAATACGATGCCAGCTGCTATAAAAAAAAAAAAAAAACGATAAGTTAGTTATCGAATTGCCATGTAGTCGTATGCACTATTTGCACTGTTGTATTTTTATACCTAATAGAAAATATTTTTTTCAACGTTTAAAATAATTTTTAATCTTTTTTCTAATTTCATTGCATTAAATTGTATTTTTTTAAAACATTAGTCTTGTTATTTTAGGGTATTTAAATCCGCACCCTAATTACAACCTTACCATATAATACCTAATAATACCCATAAAGTTGCAAAAATCGAGTTTATAATATAAGTGCGACTTTTGTCGATACAAGTGTACAAAGTAGAAAAACGTGAAAACTGGCTTTTCAACGCTTACGCGCGGGCGGCCGTTAAAATATGTTAGGTACGAGCGTATTGTATATTATGAACATCGTTGTCAAATGTTCTTTTTTCTTATTATTTTTTTTTTTTGCAATTATTCTTTTGAACGTCTGTGTTTGAAAAATCGTGTTTGTTGTTCGCAATTACGCGCGGGGACGGCAATCTCATTAACGTGTGCCGAGACAAAATGAAAAATGTCCGCCCACGGCTGTTTAATTGGCAGTAATTTGTCATCGGGTTGTTTCGGAAAACGGTTCTCGCAAAAGTTATCCCGTATATATTAGATATATATATATACAATACATTTTCCGAAGGAGGGAAAGCGAAAAAAATAAAGAATATATATTATAAAAACGGAACGTTGATTGATTACCTGCTCGTTAAAAAGTATACACCAACATTAATTAAGACGAATATCGTTACGCTTCTCGACTTTTGAGAACTACTTCCCCCTCCCTCGGCGCCCGTTCCGCCGCCGTCGACGAGTAAAAATTTATGATTTTTTTTCGCTACTCGAAACTTTTCTTTTCTTCTTTTTTTTTTTATTTTACGATTATTATTCCGAACGAAATTAATGACTCAAAATTAATAACCGTCGCCCGTGCGCGGAGCACGGAAAAAAAAAAAAAAACTTCCAACTTTTATTATTATTATTTGGATGCGGTTACCGCCACTCGACTATAAAACTAAAGTCGCTCGAGAGTTCTTAATTTTTCGTCATCCCGTACAACTTTAATATTCATTAAAAAAAAAAAAAAAAAAACAAGCGGCCCGGGTCGAGAAACGAGTGGATTCTTCCACTCGCCCACGAACAAACTCGTGTAAAATGAATAAGGAGACCGGGGAAGTTAATGAGATTTTTAAATTAGATTTTTATTTTTTTTTTTCGCTCTTCTTCTCCGCCGCGTATTTCGCCTGACCGGGAAAATTATGGTGGTAATTTTCTCCGCTCTATACGACAAGAGGGCGCGGCGGTGTAGTTAGTGTATATCTTTTCAAATGTAGTTTTTTTTTTTTACTTTTTTTTTTTTTCGTATCCTCGATCCATTCGTCCACTATACGTGTATATATATATATACCGTTCCCCGAACAGAGATAATCGAAATTTTATTGTTCGGAAAGATAACGAGGGTGTTTTCGCAAGTAGATGCACCGTCGTCGCCACCGTCGTTGCAGTATAGATATTATAAGATGCAGACATAAATGTAATTTAGTAGGTAATAACAAAGATTTTAATGCATGATAGACAAAAAACCGTAGTTTATCACAATATTAATTGCATCATACTCGTATTCTCACTCAGAGTTTTCGCCGTCCTACACACTACGCATTTAAAACGTCTTAACAATTATAATGTGTCAAATTATTATAAAATTTTTCGACATAAATTACACGGTTTAAAATTTAAAGCAAAGATAAAATACGATTTTGCAACTAACCAAATCGATTTTTATTGTAAATGTTATTAGAAAAATGTCACGTTGAAATTATAATAGTCAGGTTGACTTATTGTGTTATCTTGATCCGACGATTTTCCTTGAAGATTTCAAGTAGATAACTGTAAATTTGATTTCAGTATTTATTGTGGTGGAATTCCGGTTTACCTAAACTTTATTGGAACACTATTCACAACAATATTTTTACTCCTCCTTCTATCCTAACCCAACAGTTTATCCTTAAATAAGTATTCACTTTCGATTTTCAAACGGCGGCCTCCCACCCTTTTTAACATTGATTCAAAAAAATAATAGTTAAAAAAACCGTTGATAGGTAATAATATGCAGACTATTATGAGTTTGGATAACTTATAAATCCAATTTTAGTGTTGTTATACAAATCGAAATATTAAGTCAACAAAATCGTATACAAATAAATATTCAAAACTGTCGAATCGCGATTAATACATCGCGATATAAAGTGAATTTTTGTTTTATTATACATTTATTGTGGCGGTTTATATATGTTTTTAGGTATTTGAATGTTATTTTTTATTTTATTATTATTTTTTTTTTTTTATTGCGTTTCGGAACATTTTTACTTCTAAACAAACAATGTTCAACTTAATTTCCAAATCGGATTAGAAAAATCAAATAAACTGCACGTCGTTATTGAAAATAATTTATAATACGACTGTATTTAAACTTCCATTTTACGATATTGATATAATACATTTCGAATTTACTAAACGTTTTGTATATATGTATTTTATGTATAATCTGGGAACCCGTCATAATGTCCTAACCGTATAATATAAAGAGTTATACTATCGTTTGAATCGTTAAACTCTTCAAAGTAAACGATCCGTTCCTAATGTTTGTATATTATTATGTGCAGTTCTTCTTACCGCAAGCAGTTTACGTAAGTATTTTTTACGATTGTTATTATTATTATATTGTATACTTGTTTATCGCATATATAAACGAATAGTCTGCATACACGCGCGCACTTCGTAAAAAAAAAAAAAAAAACAATAAAAAAAGAATAAAAATACATAAATGCAGTCTGGATGCACCGTACGGACATAATGCTTGCATATGTATATTATATATGGTATTATAGTTAATATACTATAGGTAATTCGTGGGCGAAAATAGGGGGCTCGGGAAATGCACGGCTCCCCTCGAAAAACATAACCAATCTCCCTCCGCCAAAATCAAGTAAATATACTGAGTATACTATACAAAATCAATATGACGGGGTCACATATTGTATTATAATTAAAAACGATTCTATTCGAGAAAGAAAAAGGCAGTTATTGAATATACGCTTTTTGTTTTGCGCATTATACATATTATTATTTATACTTTTTGAAATGCGTATTTTGTTTTTTTTTTTTTATGTTTTCAAACATTATTACACTATTAAAAGATATATCCGTCTTATTTTACCAGCCCGCCCACTTAAATTTCGGTGGGGGAACCGTGGGTCCTCAAAAACATTGTCGACACGCCACAGGACCTCTCTGAATTTTTATCCGCGGTCGCCATAGCGTGTGTATTACCTACTCATATAACATAAATTTATATTATATATGTAGCACTCATTGATTTTTTTTAATTTTAACCAAACTATATAATATACTATTTTAGCATACAGCTGTATATTAAATGTATGTATTCAAAATTCGTTAGCTATACATAATAATATATTTATAAGTTTACGATCCGTATACACCGAGTTACGAAATCGCTAATATACGTTTTCATGCCAAGTCAATATCGAAATATTAAGTATATTAAATTATACATATATGCATGCATATTTTATAAGTATAGCTACAACAGATATGTACGCGTAACAATATAGTCGGTTCGGCGTGTTTGTCAATGACTAAAAGGCGGATGTATACATGTATAAAATGTTTCCGGCTTTTTTTTTTTTCTTTTAAATTATCCAACGGCTCGCATTCGCAAGACGAGCAGTCGCCTCGCACAATATACCTGTACATAATATATACGTATGTGAAAATTGTAAAACTTTTATATTATACATTCTTTGTTCGTATGAAAAAAATAATATATTTATATTCCTACAATTTCGTTACAATAATTCGGACGAACTATTTTCCACGTGTGGCGCTCTAAGATGTGACGCACCCCTGTCACCACCTTCAAATATGTACCTATACTCACGAAACGCAAACGTGAACCATAAATACAGAAAGAGCGGGTTATATCATACCTGTATTATTATTATTATTATTATTATTAACAAAGCTCGGAAGTTATAGTAAGTAAAAAAAGCAATATATGCACGAAAAAAATTGCAAAATATATACGAAAAAATGTTAATTATACAAAAAATTATTCAAAGTTTATTACTAAAAAATATACAATTATCATTATTGATATGAACACAAAAGATAAAGATTACCTAAATGTGAATCGTACCGTTGCCGTTAAATTAATAGTAGACTGAGACGATAAGAAATAACAATAATAAATAACTACGTTAAATAATATTGAGTTTTATATTCAATATCATTAAAAAATACATTGGTTAAGAAAGAAAAAAGAACATTGTTTTTTTTTTTTTAACGCATATTAATTATAATTAAAACATTCAAAGTAAACCCAATAGATTCCTCGCTATGTTTCGAATCTAAAACGAAAATTACAATAAGATCATTAATATAATTACTATACGAAATTAGTTGGATTTATTACATAAGTGATTTTTTTTTTTTTTTCACTCGGTCACCTATACTGTTGCAGTTGGTTGGTTTAGTTGTTTCACTGTATATTGCGTCTATGGTTTTCGTCCGCACAATCGATTATCAATTTCCGTTTGTCACCGGAATACGAAACTGTCATTTTGAAAACTTTACATTTCTCGCGAACGTATTGACATACACAACCGTCCGTATAACGGTCATATAATCCGCTAGAGCGGCGGAAATTTCGATTCCAACTTGTTAGCTCGACGCTAATTTCTCGAAGGTTTTTATTGTTGAACGTAATTTGTCAGCCATCACTTTCCCGGTTATCACTTCCGGTACGTGCGGTTTAGAGACGCCCGGCCGTCTGGTTTTTCGCTGCTTCGATTTACATTGATCGCCTCCGAGTTCTAATCGACAATCGTTCGAATTTCAGGAATCTAGAAAGGTCAAATTCCACGCCACCGTCTTCTTTACGTTGCGTCTCGACTGTCCCGCTAATTCAATGGCTTTTTGTCGAAACCGACAATATCGCTTTGGTTTTACACGAGCGATACCCGGGATTTTTTCCAATTGAAATTAAAATAATATACGATTTGTAACATTCAGTTTGCTAAGATATAGCTCGTTGAAAATGTGCCCGTAAACTTAAATTTAAACTCACGCAACACTAATCGAAAATGCTATGCAGAACGGTTTGAACGGATATTTATTGTCAACAGTGTTTTAACACCATCATGGAGTTACAACAATAACCGTATTAGAACGTTCGGAGATTTTACACTATTATTTTAAGCTTAAATATAACCTTGAGCTATAAAACATCAGTTTACATTCCAAGTATATGGCAATAAAATACTTAAACGTCGATTTTGAAATGATGGATTTTTTGAAACTTTTAGAAATTGTTATTATCGTCGTAAAAATGAAATTGAACACCGACGTAGGTCGCACTTGTCAGATTTTAAAGTTTTTCCATTTGTTTGTAGTTTTCTTTATAATAGGTGACGATAGAACCGTTATTTTCGTAAAATTTCCCGGTTTTACCAATTATTGAAAGGAAATCACTTGAAAAATCGGGCAATAATATTCTCAACGCAGCGGCCAGACTTGAAACTCTACACTTAAAAGCGCTTTTGTCATTTTTCGATTGGAGCGAGATTTCTGGCAGAAAAGTTGGACGAAGAATAATGTGCGAATGTATAATGTGGAAGACATCGCGAAACACAGGTGTGATCGTATCGCTGGTGGATCTGTAAACAGTTTAGCTCAGTGTTTGAATTTAACACTTTGCAATGTTCAATTTTCGTTAAATACCGACGGGCCGCTGCGCACGTAACCGGCGGTTTCGAACCGTCCGTCCTCCGTAGCAGCTTTGATAAACAAAACCGTGACAAAAATAATAATACGTACGTGGCTCGAGTCGAAAAAAAAAAATTAAAAACCCCCTACAAATACACAACGCGATACACGAGTGCGTCTGTTAAGATACGCGTCGCGATAATGTTGTTCTGCGTACCCGTCTGCGGGATTTTCGTGTGTACTTGACAATAATGCTCGTGCACTCGTATAACGCAGGATGGTGTTTACGACGATCTTGTAAAAATATCGAAACCGTACACGGCGCGCGCGTATTAGGTCCATTAGGTATGCATAAAACATTATGGCTGGACGGGCGCGGTGAGGGGGAAAAAGGACGCGGGCGGCGGTTCGGGCAGGGGCGAAGGGTTACGGAAAAGAAAAAGGCTATAGGGCCCGGCGCGGCGGCGGCGCGGTTGAACGAGGGACGACGGCGGCGGCGGGCGAAATGCCGAATGTAAAAGTACGATAAGCGGTACGGCGGCGGCGGCGGCGGCGGCGGGTGCCCGTCGGCGCTTTAATGCGGAGGAGCGTCATTTGTAGGGCCGTCCCGGTGCGCGCTTGCATTGGTCCTCCATCAAAAGACGAGACCCGCGCCATGTTGCCCGCAATTATACACACACGCGCGCACGCGGCCGTGCCGACGATGACGGCGGCGGCGGCGGCGGAATCTTCGCCTCCGCCCGCCCCACCCGCCGCCGGCCGGTAGGCGCGCGCACGCACCGTGCAGGCGGTGGCGGCGGCGGCGGCGGCGGGCACAACACGTCCGACACACACGTATAATAATAATAATAATAATAATAATAATAATATACGCGGGCGCGCGGCGTGCGATGCGTGTGGGCGCCCGCGGTGATGGCCGCGGGAGAAAAATAAAAAAAAAAAAAAAAGGGGTCGATCGACGTCCCGCGGACGGGGAGAGGAGTGAGTGGGGGGGGTGAGAAATACGAAAATATCATCACGCGATATTATCATTATCGTATTACGCGTCTCGGACATTCGCCGGGGCGCCGGTTCGACCGCCGCGAATCGTGTTCCGTGGGTACCGGATGAATGAAAACCGGCGCGGTGCCGTGTCGCGCGCAAATATTATCGCCCGTGATAATCGCGTACGATTCGCGGCGTTTTCGTGTGCCCCGTCGGCCGCGTCCGAGTGCGTACGAGTGCGAGCGGCGGCGCACACCGGGCGGGAGGAGGAGGCGAAGGGAACGAACGCGGGCCGTAAACGCGCGCGTTGTTGTCTTATACAACGATCCAAAGTAATTATCATTTTGAATTTTTGCCCTTTTTTTTTTTTTTTTTCCTACACGAAGTGCTTGTAGCGCCTAACGCGACGGCACGATCAAATCCACAGGTTACGCATTGAAATATTTTCGCTATCCGCGGTCGAACCGGGTACATTTTTCCGGTACTATCATTTCGTTTTTGGCGGTCCGACCGTCGTCTATCGTTATCGTCGATCTGTGTGCTTGTGCGTCACTCGCGTAACTCGACGAAAACGCAACGGGGCGCAACTCGTTCGCGGCCCGTTTCGCCCGGTGAAAATAGAATATACACGGTTAAACGTATTTTTAAAATTTTTTTTTTTTTTTATTATTATAAAACATGCGTCTCGGTGAAATGACGCCGAGTCTCCAGCTCGTGTAATAACAAGGTTGCAGGTGGTTCTCGAATATTAGCGAGTAGACAAGTCGATACTGTGCACGACCATACGTACCTATTTCGCATATCATGTTTGCCATAAATATATTAGCGAAAACTACCAAACTATAACTAATACTAAAACGCAGAATATGGCAATATAGGCAATATATAATGAATTATTGTTAGGGTCATTCAAATTTTCCACGAAATACTTATTTTAAAAAATAAAAAAAAAAAACGCCGTATAAAAGTTAGTGATTAGGTTATTGCTTGGATATTTAAAAATTGGTTTTTTTTTTTTTTATTATTTAACGGAATTTCGAACCCTATAACACATATTGTATTATACCGACCCTAGGCACAAATAGTGAAAATGAATTTGTAAATACAAATCGATTTTTGCACGTTTACTTTTTGGACGATAATGTCTACGGTTAAAACGCGAAATTATTTCGTGTTTGACGTGTGGTGGGTTGTAAAGACAATAACCATCAGTACATGACATACATCTTATCGTCGATATATTATCTTATCGTTTTAATCATAATGGAAAAAACAAATTTTCCCGAGTTTTTTCACGATTTTAACGCGAAATGTTTTTTTTTTCTTTCTTAAGAACATCGTAATATTTTAAATAATTCGGCCCTGCGTATCGATATGGAATAAATCTAAAAAAAAAAAAAACCAGCCCTTGATGTTGATATTGTTGGCTAACACCAATTTATGTATGTATAAGGTATATAATGTATCAATATATAGAGTTACTACATAATATATATTTTATATATTTATAGCCCGCGGGTACAATAATTTGTATAATATTACGACGACGCGTGCACGGGCGAATTTCGCGTCACGCTCGAGAATCGCGAGATCGCATTTAATGACAGACCGAAATCGCATTTGCAGACATCGCCCGCGGGCGTATAGCGAATAACGAGTTGGGTTTTTTTTTTTTTTATTTTAATTCCGTACGCGTCATATATTTTTTACGTGCCTTAACATTTTTTTTTTTTCTATCTCTCGCACGGATACACGTACGGGAAAATTTCTCCGTAAAATGGAACACAATCACACTGGAATCCAGACAATTTTTCTGGGGGGGGGAGGAGCATTACTTAAGTTATATTAATGACCTTTTAATTAATTTGATTTCCATTTGATTGTCATGCGCCTGGATTTAACACTGAACACTACCTCTAGGTAATATACCGTATAATACGTACAACTGTAGCCGTTGATTCCGGTAGTGTTCAAGTCGAATTTTTTGAGAGTATACTACACAGATAACATATCGATTATACAAATATTAAATTATAATTTACCGACATAAAATACTTAACATTGTAAAAAAAAAAAAAACAATAATCAATTATAATCGTAAGAAAAGTTAAATTGTGTATTTTTTAGTTATAATGCTACTGAAATAAATGGATACGATTTATATTACTATGACGGTTTTAGTGGCATACTTAGTGTTATGTATGAACGGACGTGCAACGGCAATAATACAACGGATTTTATTATTATTTTTTTTTTTTTTTTTTAAAAAACTATTCAAGGATATACGATGTATGCACTGGACTATGCACCTATGAACACCATGCATTGGACTATAGCCGACACGGCGGTATCCTTTTCGCAGGCGCGTATCCAGGTACCTGTTAAGCAGGGACAGTGTGATGGTACCTATAAATAATTGACTTTTACCGTTCGTTAAACGGAAAAAAAAACCAAACGAACATCGTGCATTATATGTCATACATCGAAATGATGTATTATTTATATGCTCTATATATTGTACATTTTTTTTTCTTCCCTAAATGACTTTTACGACTATATTGCTTCTCTTCCATACTATAAAATGCCAGCGAATGAGATTCGGTTATATATAATACATATATAAATACAATTTAAATTCGAATATTCGAGATAATGTATTTCGTCGAGACCAGAATAAATGTTAATGGTTCCCGTTTGCGAATTATAGGCCATCGTCAGCAGCCACCGTACTTTATGTCCGAGTTTTACGGTCAAATATGCCCCGACGTCATTTATTGCGTGTATACGATAATGGACTGCGGAAAGCTCACAGTGGACCGAATAATTGAGGTACTATTTCTTTTTAGATAAACTTTTAGAGTCGTAAAGATTTTTTATTGTACAAACGTATATATGGATATAGTATACGTATTACGTCATATATTATATTTGTAACTAATGCGACGGAATCTCGTCGTCGCAATAAATTTAACTATAATTCACGAGAGTGGGAAAAACAGCTAGGGACAGTGGTGAAAGAAAAACAAAACGATAAGCATATTATATTATGTGTTCAACTGATATTATATAGCAAATACGCTCTTTACACATATTGACGTGTATTTATAAAAATAGAGACGATCATTTTTTTTTAAATTTTTTTTTTCTTGATCTTACACGTTTACGACAAAAAATTCGTGTAAATACACGTAATATACGATATGTTGCCTTTAGTTTTCGATTTAAAAAAATTTTTTTTTTCATTATTTATAAACGATACGGGAAATGACGAAAAAATCGGTATAGTTTTATTGAAATTTTCGCATGAAAAAGTAGTTTTTTTTTTTAAACATATATAACCTATAATATTATATAGATAGTTTATGATATGAATATCATACTTAAAACGTCGAAAAACGATTGACGGTTTACGACGCGTTTAAAGCAATTTATATAAACCGTGCGGAAACACGTCATTTTTTTTATTGCGCACTAATAAAATCGATCGAAACTTGCGTAATTGACCGCCAATATATACAATATATATTTATAAAGATCGCTTGCAAATTTCGATTGTCCAGGTCAAATATGAATCAGATTCGAATATGTTTTGAATAATTTTAAGGGCTCGACGGCATTTACTTAAGTACCTGTACGGCCATATTGGGAATATGTAGAAAAACGTTTCAAACAAAGCACATAGGTGCATCTGCACCGGACATGAAATCCGCATCTTTTTGGCTGGGTCGCATAAACGTTCATTAGCGATTTACTGCAAAGCCTTTAACTCACTACTGGACCGTTAAAAATAATTATTTTTAACAGGTTTTGCTTGAACGTTCGTTAGCGTTAACATACGGTGATAAGAATTATAATTTCTTTCTAAAATTATTCTATTTTCAATTTTTGGATTATTTTATTGTACAGCTTTGTTATTTTCTCCCACGACTGTTTTTTTTTTTTGACAATTATTGTAATCAAATAAAATATGGTATAATTTATCTGGTAACAAATGTTATCAATAAAATACAAATCTTTTATGCGACTCAATTTTTTTTTTTACAAACCAAAAGTAAAAGTAAAGTCACAAACTGATCTTTATTCAACCCGCTCTTAAAGCATACATTGTTATACTATATTATAGGCCGTACTTAGGGAATATATGCAACACGCTGTATGATCAATGCATAATAAATTCAAACACTAAAAATAACATAAAATACAATTTTTTTTTAAGGAACCCGAAAAATGTCTTACGCAATGTCGTCCGGAGTCCAAGGCGTTCCTATTCCCTTATTTTATAAAGGATCAATAACATAACCAACTTCTTGATCACTTTACCAAAAAAAAAAACTGTTTCTTAATGATAATTTAATACTACTACTATCGTTGACATTTCGCATCGCACAACAACGTGGTGTGTATACGTTTCGGAGCATTTATTATTGCTGATTAAAAAAATTGCACCTACATTATATCGTTTTTTGTTAGATCGCGTTAAATAGATATAATTAAACGCACGTTTTTATCGTGAGTTTTTAAATTTAGGATGCAAACGACAGTTCGTGCACAATATGAATAGGCTATGCATAACTGGTCCAAGCGACATTTGTAGGTACTAAACGTGCCTGCAATATTGTAAGATAATATATGAGGACGAAAATGTCATTTGAGCTCTTTTGTCTGAAAAACCTCTTTATTTCACTCTCTCGAAAACCTATAAAAATTTCACTGGAAACACCGTTTAAAATAGTCGCTGAGTCAGATATACTCACGCAAGTAATACGTATACAGATGTATAATAGTATAAAAAACGTTTTTCAAGTTCGCGAAACCTTCAGGCTACGCGCGAACAATAACTGCAGATATTTTTAACTACAGGTGTATGTGTGCGGCACACACTAAAATATATATACCGTTAAATAAAATGACACGGACACGACGAATAAACGAAAGACACGTGTATACGGTCGAAAAAAAGTTGTTTTTTTTTTTTTTGTTATTCGCAAAACGCTCCCCCCTCCGCCCGAAACTATTGCTTACTACCACCAGTGTTTTTACCGAGTATAGAAATAACATTATTACACCCGTTAAACTCTATACAACCGTATACAACATAGACGGGGGTTGTTTTTTTTTTTTCTTCAAACCGATATAGGTAGCGAATTTTTTTTAAACAATTTTCATCGCGCCCGAACTATCCCCCGCGCTCGGAACTTGAGTCACGTTTAGAACACGTTAACAAAAATCAAAAGAGAAAAATAAAATATTAGAGTGCATACATATAAATATATCGATTCCTTTCGCTTTTGATTTTCTTTTGAAATTTGACCCGATAGCCCGCCCGTCCGCCGTCGCCGTTTGTTATTGTTTCTTTTCCTTATATACTATATAGAGAGTATTATTATATTATTATTATTATTATATAGCCCTTCGGGATCTTTACGCCGTAACCGTTCTCATTAAAATCAAAAGTGTGTAGAGTATATATAACGGGAAGAAAAAAAAAAGAAAAGAAAAGAAAAAAATCTCTCCAGTAGTCACTGATCCAGCTTGTTCTCTTACTCTTTTGTTCTCCGGGCGCGCGCAATGACTCCCTTTCATAACAAAACTAAAAAAAAAAAAAAAAAAAAAGGCGTCATCCGAAAGCTCTCTTTTCAGACGCGTTATCGACCCGCGCCGAAAAAAAAAATAATAATAATAATAATAATAATAAAATAAAATAAACTCTCGAGAAGAAGGATAAGAAGAAAAAAAAACACCATTTCAATTGCCTTCGTTTCCATAAACAGTTTTGAGGGAAAAAGTGTATATACATATATATATGTAGAAATAAGTATATGTGTGTATGTATATCTATTCTCGGGGTATACATCATTATTATTATTACTACGACGGAAACGTCATGACGGGGAGCAAAAAAAAACGCGTAGTTTATTTTGTTATATACGTGTGTGTGCGAGCGTGTTGATAAATATTCGTCGATTTACCGAGACGTTTCCCAAATCTAATAAGACTCTCGCACGGGGTATACCTTATATAGGTATATTATTATAATATCCTCGCGTTCGTGTTAACATTTTTATTCGGTTTAAATTCAAAAAAAAAAAATAAAAAAAACACCTCGGAATCGAGCTTTTCGCTTCCAATTCACGCCACCCGACCGTTTCGCTAACGATGTTATAATATTATATAGCGTCGTGCAAAAACATCACCGTTCCTAGAGCACATTCGTAAGCGGCAAATAATGCGAACGATAACCTAACCCAACGTTTGAAACATTTGTACGGTTGAAACTCGTCACTATCTATGAAACAGAGATAGAAAAAAACGATGATCAGCAGAGCTTCGAAACTGTAGAGTACCTAGTTGAATTTTCCTACCGCCTTTTACATTGTTACCGAAATATTCTTCGCAAAATAATAAATCTGCTAACACTATAATAATACAATACTATATTTTCAAAAAAATATAGTTTAGGGTGGCCGTTGAAATTTAAAACATCCAAAAGGCACACTTTTAATAATAGCGTTATGCATTTTGAAAATTCTGGCTTCATTTAGGGCGTCTTTATTAAGAGTGCTGGAATATATAAAATTACTCTCTTCCCGCAAGAAAATGGTGAAATTCATATTAAAATTTAATAAAACTTTTAACACTCAGTCAGTGGCGTGCATAGGATTGAGGGGAATTATATGCCCCCACATAGGCATAAAAAAAAAAAAGTAATCTTACATTAAAATCCATATATTTTAGCCAAGTTACGAAGAAAAGTTTGATTTATAAAGCTTTATATTGATTATAAATTGGCGTTTCTTCGGAATCCAGCTTTTAAATTACCAATTCTCATAGTTAAGTTAAGATTTTACAATGTAATCACGATTCTTATTTGTTACATCCTCTCCCGTTTAAAATTCCTGGGCACGCCACTGCGCTCTACAATTTGAATTGGAAAATAGAACAACAAAATAGCAATAACGACTTATTTAATTGTTTAAATATGAATGATTATAATAACACGCAATGGCGTACCCCGGAAAAGAGGGAGGGCTTTAGGAGGCTTTACGCGCCGTTAAGCAAACGAATACGCTGAATTTCTCTATAATGAAACGTTTGAAACATTTGTCCTTTATGCGAATTTGCTCCAAGCGCCGATGTTAGTGCGACGTAATTAAATTGGTTGTTTTTTTTCTGTTTACAAGTTTATTTCCCGCCCTTCCCCGATCAAATTATTCCATTAATTACGAATTCTTACGAAGCAAAAAAAGAAAAAAATACCCTCGCCGACGCCACGGCCGCCATAGCGCCGTTCGTAATTGGACCGTTTTTTTTTTTTTTTTTATTTCGGAACTAAAAGTTTTAACGAGGAAAAATAAATTAAGAAACGACTACGGTGGCGGCAGCGGTGGCATTAATTTCTTGATTTTTCGAGTGGCGCACCGACACTGCAATAAGAGGGGAGAACTCGAGTATTTTTTTTCTTATTTTTTTTTAATTAATATTACAAGGGTGTTTTTATCCTTATTACTGTACATTAATCTGCGTCTCGCAGACATTAAGCGTTTTTAATCCTACACGATGACGACGCCTCGTTCATTTATCATCCTGCAGAGCAGATAAAGTCAAACTTCTACTCGTCGTCGCCAGGGTCCCTCTCATCCCAACCCTCTCCGCGCACACCGTCAACACGACCATTATATTATATCCATAAAAGGCGGATATAGACGATATAGTAAAATCCGTTTCATACGACTTTATAATTCTAGTATAAAATGTAATCAACTATACGTATACCGAGTACATGTATAATTTTAAGTACCGTGCAAGGCATTTTTTAGGGAGTTCTCTTTGTCCAAATAGACACACAGTGAAGTCTAATGGACACTCACATCCGGTAAAGTAAAATTTCACTTAGATATTATACGTCGTTCAGATATAAACGGTAAATGATACGAATTAGTAAATTTTGTAACACAATATTTTATTTTATTTAGGAAATTCTCTCACCGGTGGTAATATTACTATTGTAACTAGTTTACAACCATTGTTGGTGATGCGTAATTGTCTCAAGTTGTATATAATTATTAAAATTATATTATAGTTCAATGAAATAATTTGTATTTATAGTAAATGGTTTTTACCAGATTATTTCGTAATATTTTTGAAGAGCAATGTAAAAAATCTCCAAAACATATTATTACTACCTATTATTAGATCATAACCGACATAATGGAAAGAAGAACCGAAGGACGCGAAGGAAGAGGAAGTCCAAGGAAGGACATTCATCATAAGAGAGATGATCGAATTGGCTCGATGAAACGATGTATATTCACATGTTATAAATAGACTCTGGCATTAAATAGAGAGGAATAAAAGTCTATATTCGGTATACGGACTATAGGGATAGCTTTTAGCGAAATAAGAAGAAGAATAAATATTCAATGTGTCGGTGAATGATGGTGATTATACCGTTCTTAAAAATTTACATTGGCTAAAGGAGAAACCACCCTTCCCTGCTCAAAAACAGCCGGTGTACTATAATAATGTAGCTTACGTAGCTTATCATAATATGCAATGTAAATATTATCGCAGGGATGAAAACTATCTAAAACAGTGGAGCTCGCCAACGGACTGAAGAAATATACCCGTCCCTGTTTGTCACAGGTTTCCGTTTTACAAAGTTTATTCGCCGACTTTCGAATTTCCGTTTTTGTCAACGGTCTCGGACGGATTTTACCATAAATTACGCGCTTAAATATTTAAAAAAAAAACTCATAATATACGTTACCTATACATGGGTCCTCTGATGCGTCTATCGTGATATTTTTCGACTGCGAAACTCTGTGATCGCCAGCATTGCGCGTAAACACAACTGTTTTCGGCCGCACGCCAAACGGGTCTGGTTCGATTTTTTTACTAGGTCAGGGTGTCGACAATAGGACACACAGGGTAGTCGTATATAGTCGTAATAGTAGTAGTATACGCGTAGAGTTTTTTATTTTTTTTGTTTAGGTTTTTTTTATGCCGTGTGCGCGAGACCCAGAGGGGTCGAAAACTACCGTGTAGTGTGACCCCGGCGTGCACGCAGCGCGTGTATGTGTGTGTCCGTCTATATAGCGGTGTTCAGGGTTAGACCGGATAAACGCAACAAAAAAAAAAAAACAAAACAAAAAAAAATAAATACCGGACAACAACAAAAATAAAAAAAAAACTCCCATAGATAAACAACAGTTTAACGACACACGGAAAGCAGAGAAAAAAAAACCGTCGTCGTCGTAGAGGGAAAAAACCACAAACGATTAAACGGTTTTCTCTAAACCAAGTGTCGTAATGTTATTTCATCTAGTAATATAATTCTTCGGCGCGCGCTCCTAAAATATTGTAATCCTAATAGGCGCAAAGACAAAATGACGTCCTCGGTCCCCGCAGTACACGGAACCATAATATACGATAACATAGCAGGTAAAAAGAAAACAATTTCTCCTCGAAACGGACGAACGGATTTGGAGTTTTAATTATGGTTGTTCGTTTCGAGTCCAAAATGTAAAATATTATATTAAAACGAGCGTTCACGTCGAATTGGTGACTGCATAGACTACATTATATTTTTTTACAAACCACCCGGTTCATGTTATTAAACGAATTATGTACACCGCGACGAAACGAACCGAAACAACAAAGTTCTGTTTGGAGAAGAAAAAAATACCGTATAATATTAGTGGCACTTGCCGTTTCTGTTGTCTTTCTAACGGACGATAAGCCTGCGAAATGTGCGTTCGCGTAAAACGTACTGAAACACCCTTAGAATATTGGTTTTAATGGTAAAACAATTATTTTAAAATGTGTAGATGACAACGTTTCGAAGATGTTCCCGAACAGCTTTTTACGGGAATTATCCTCTAAACGTTCAACTCGTTATCAAATAGATACGATAAAAATCGTATTTTATAATTTGTTTTTTTTTTTTTTTTTTTGACCACCGTAACTTTTTTAAATAATAAATGCTTCAAAAAACGCCGGCGAATTTCGTCTCAACAAACATCTATGAATTTGTGTAACGCACGTCTCGTCTTTTAAACCGATTCGAATGGTATTTTAATTTTTTTTACGTAAACACGTTTTCGTTATACCGCCCGTTTGAAAGACAGAAGATCCGGCAAAATATTCTGTACGGTAAAGGTTTCTTAAAAACTCGTCGCTGAAATAAATTAGTCGTGCATACGGTAGTGTACCTACGCAACAAAAAATATATAAAAAAATAAACCATTTTCGATGAAATTTGATTCTACGTTATTCGCTATAAGATTTCAATTGAAAATGTGTTTAGAATAATGTTCGTGATTTTTACGAATTTCCTCTTCGAAATTTGAATTTTAAACAGAATAACAGAAAAGCGCACGTCGCGTTACACTCACACCGATAGGTTCCTCAAAGAATCCAAAACCTGTACTGAGGGGTTTTATTTATTTTAATGATTTTTCTTTTTTAATATTTGGATTTAGTTTCGTTTGAAGTGTTCGCGTAGCGTTCCCCGAATATCCGTTCAGGAACGGTTAATATCCGGACGTCCCAGCGGTACGATAAACGTCAAATCCGCCGGTATAATGAGTAATATTATATTATCAACGAGCACGGCGTATACACAATTATAATGACGCAATGTGTACGAATTCTAAGCACGGTGTATAGTATATAATATGCATGACTAGTGTGCGCGCCGCCACCGGGTTCTCGCCCGAGCCCCTCGGGCCGGGGTGGCGTAGTATTAACCCCTTTGTGCGCAGAGAGGAAGGGGTGCGGGAGGGACTAATGAAAAAAAATAAAAAATAAAAAAAAAAAAAAAACCGTAGAGGAAGCGGCTGGGTCCTTCGCCCGTCCGCCTGACCGGTGGGGTCGGCGCGCCCGTGTACATATTCCGAGGGCGATTTAAAAACATAAAAAAAAAAATATATACGCAAGTATACGGCCCGCACCCCTCGCGGGTACGTACGCGTGCCACGTGTTCCGGGCCGCGCAACCCCTCGCTGTAGCGACTGCCGACGGTCGGGTATCCGAGTTTTTTTTTTTTATATTTTACTCCCCGGTTTTTTTTCTCCCCGTTTTTTAACCGGGCAAGGGTTCCCAAAACGGCGCGAGCCGTTTATTATTATTATTATTATTAGTTTTTTTTATCAATATATTTATTTCGTATTTCCTTCCACACGATTATTATGATACGACGTATATAGTATATATTTGAAGTTTACTTGCGGACGCGACGCGAACAACGGGTGTCCTGTGAAACGGCTGACCAAATTTCGCGGACGTGTGGGCACTCTACGTATCGTAGATGTTAACGAAAACATCGAACATTACTGCAGGATCCAGTGCGACCTTATACAGTTACTGCAGCTTATTCCGGGGTCCTTGGGTCGTACGAGGTTATTTTCGGATTTTATTGAAAATGCTTTTTAGAAGAAAAAATGTCTTTAACGCCGCCACTGTAAGCATATAGGTGCACCTATATTATAGACCGACGAACGTGACACGCGTCCGCTACCCACACGACAGCGAATAACAGACAACCAATAGTACCGCAAATCGTCGAATAAAAATTGCATAAATATCGAAATACCTGTACACGGGTCACATAAATACCGCTGTATAATTGATAGTAGTTATCTCAATACCGCCGTTTCTATACCTGACGATTTTCGCGAATTCTCCGAGCTTCTCGCATACAGATATATACGAACAATTCGGTATATTAATTTTTACTATTATTTATTCAATTATTCGCGGATATTATCGATTTTTCAATATGGTCCACGTAATATTACTCTCGATCGCCTAAATTTATATTTCTGTACCGATGGCAGTTATTGTTATACCAATAGAGGTTCCCGTAATTTAATCGGTTGCCCGACCGAATAAAATACATTATTAGGTCTATATACACTTTTAGCGTTCCGGTTTTTTTTTTTTGGTTTTTACCGGAAATAAAAAGTCCATTTTAGTCCGTGTATAACGATGCGATCGCTTAACGAACCAGATTTAATCGAATTATTTTACGTTCATTCTGTATAGGTATATATTACCGATCAATATAACTGGACATTTCGTTGTTCACTTAACTATAACGTATATTGTCGTCGGGCGAATTGTAAACTTTAAAAATTAATGATCCCTGTGAGTTATACGACCGAGAAAAGAACTATATGCGTTTAACTGCATAAACGTCATTAAGTCCGATCCACTTATCATTAGCAAAAAAGGAGTTTATCCGCAGTCGTATAAATAAAAACTTAATAAACTAGATTACTGCTATATGGGATACGGTATTTTTGTCTAGAAAAAAAAAAAAAACAATTATATTACGTTAAATTTGTTTTACCGCTATATAGGTACAATTTATGATGAACTGCTGTTCAATTTTTGAGTATTTCTGCTCGATAAAAAAAATTTTATCCACATAAAACTCGTAAATTTCAAATTCTAGAAAAGATTGATACATAAGTATTCTGTAAAAATGTCAGTCTTTGACGATTATTTTCAACCGAATTACAAATAAAACAAAAAAGCAAAATTAAAAATAAAGAAATCCGATACTGCGTAAATGTTTCTGCTCGATGATCGGATCACGGTTTCTGGTATAAGATACATCTACAGGCAACAAACAAATTCAAAATCCGCGATGTTGATCTGTTTTAATAAAGATATCTTCCTAAATTCAACGAGGTTCAATCAAAATGATAATATATAAATTCTAAACTCAACGGTTTGATCAAATTGTATTGTGCTGTTCCGAAATTCAACTTTGTCAAATAAATTTCCATCGGATCCAGCGTTGAATTCCTTAAAAGTTGTTTGATTGAAAAATACCACCCCGTCATGCAATATTTTTATTATAATTTTAATAATATTAGAGATGAGAAGTTATAGGAATTTCATATTTTCGTCTGTCTTCTATTTATAAGCTAGACTAGTTAAAAATATGTTTCATAACCAAATAAGTAATCATATGTGTGCGATTTTTTTTTTTTATGCATATATTTTAAAAATTTTTTAAGAATGTGATATTTAATGATTTTTTTTGTTCATACAAACGCATGTTTAGTCAATTTTGTTTGCAAATGTTTGTATATTTAGTCAATTTATACTTATTTTTAATCAATGTTATCCCGAAAAACAATAATTAAACACAAAACCCGTAGTTTCAATAATATAACGTTCAAATCTAAAATATAAAACGTATATATATTTATATATGATTCGTTTATAATACGTATCATATTATTCGTTTAGAATAGTACTTAAATTGAAAATATATAATATAATTGAATAATAGTTTATTTAATTTTTTTTTTTTGTGCATATTTTGCCGAATTTTCCTCCAATAATTTCTCGTCCCCCATATAATAAAATAAACGTTAATTAAATCGAAACGTATAAATTACGGTTGTAAGTCTGTTGTTGTTTTTTTTTTTTTTAATCAAATTAATTATCGTGACCGCGATCGCCGAAAAACCCGGGAGTGCGGACAGGTACCCGTGTATTACAATTTTTAATTATATTTCGCCCGGCGCGAAACGCAAAACAAAATCGAAAAACCACCGCGACGGCGACCGAACAGACGCGAACGTTGCATAAATCATTATACGTGACGTCATATTTAAAATCGAATTAAAAATTTTCGGGAAAGAAAAAAGAAAAGAAATGCATGTACATAATTTTCCCTCGCAATCTCTGAAAGATGCAAAACCCTCGGGTAGAGGGGGGGGGGGCGCGCGCTTTCTCTTTTAGCCGCGTCGTCAAAGAAATAACATTAAAAAAATGTCGGCGGTACCGCACCGGTCGTTTAGGGTGTTTTGTCGTCTTTCGCGGCGGCGTGCGCGCGCTTGCGGGGGCGGGGGAGGAGGGTCTGCGAGCGTCGGATGGAGACGTTTTTTTTTTTTTCTTTCCTGTGGGTTTTAGCCTCCGGGGTAAGGCGCGGCGGGAAACGTGCGCGCGGGGCCCCTCCGACCTTCTACTCGCGAGAGTACAGAGCGCGGGGGCCCGGAGAGCCGTGGCACGGCGGCGGCGGTCGGGAAGTAAAAAAAAAAAAAAAATAATAATAATAATAATACGTATATACATAAGAGGGTGGCCGATCGTAAAAAAAACACATACACATTACGCACGGCGGTAGAGCACAAAATGAGAAAAAACAGCGCGGCCGTGTAATCCGTAATAAGTATTGATCAATTCCGCGCGCCCGCCGCCGCCGCCTCCAGCTCGAGCTATACATGCGTGCGTGTGTGTGTGTGTGTGTGTGTGTGTGTGTGTGTATGTGTGAGTGTGTGTGTGTATGAGAAACTCTGCACACGAGGACGCGGAAACGGTGGTCGGCGGTGTTTAGGCCATTTCGTATACTTACGTGTAGTATTATATATATATATATATATTATTATTATTATTATTATATACGAACGTTTTTTTTTTTGTCTTCTTTCTTTCTTGCCGCTCGCCAAGAATTATTGTAAGCCTTTAAACGCCGCGCGATGAAACGTTATTACGGTACGGACGACGACGTTTCCGAAGTGTTTTGATACCTTTTCACCGTACGTATATATATATACGGGCGTGTAATCCCTTTCGTCACCGGATCAGAAAAATAACGGACAAGTGTAAATTCCGACGAATTACCGTCTCGCGCAACAATAACAAACGTACGGTATACTTTTTTTCGTACAGGCGTTGTATATTTGAGGAGAAGTGATCGAGGGCCGTTCTCGGGGGCATGGGGTGTTGGACGGAAGGTGAGGCCGGTGGACGGCGGCGGGGCGACGGCAAGAGGAGACGCTTAAAATTCCGGATTAGAAATGGAAAGATATCAAAGAAAAACGTTAAGAAATCACGTTCGGGAGGACGCTGAATAATGTATTTGTCCTGAAACGATAGAGGTGAATACGGCCCTGGGATAGAGGTCGATCAATGTACAAATATTGTAGATATAGAGGTTTATAGTTAGACAAAGTGGTACGAGCATGTTTACAGATAAAATACAGAATGGATGGGCCGAACGTCCAGCATAATCACGTTTATATAAATACTAGCCGTCCGGCCCGGCTTTGCCCGTGCAATAAACGCTTATCTTTGTGTTAGGTTAGGTAGTACTATAGGCGAATAAAAAAAAAACAAAAATTATAACCGTCGTTTTCCATCCCGTTTTAACCCACGCTTAGGACTCGTAGCGAGTTACTCTTGCATGGTTAAAAACATTTTAGCTTCTAGCTTTTTATTCAGCTGCCCGGCTGTGGTCTAATCGTCGTCGCGACGTAACGCGCTAATTCCACGTTTCAATCCCCGTCAATATTACTGAAGTCAACCGTTATTGCCCTCAAGGCTTTGCATGTTTGAAAATACCTTTTCTTTAATTTACATGTCAAACTTATATGAATTAGTTATATGGTTGCTTATGAGCAATGAAAAATACTTTTAAATTATTGTTTTGTATCTGGCCCGACCTAGTGCGGTTTAGGCTATTATTACTTCTACTGGTCAGATCGATGATATCAATAGTATTTAAAACCTTTTCCGGACAATGCGGATGATTTTGCGAAAAACCGCGTAAAAATTGGTCTAGTAGTTTCAGAGAACATGCGTGACAAAGATTTCCGTTTCGCATTTATTCATATAGACAGATTATGTTGGGTAACTCCCGACAAAATGTATACCGTTGATTGAGTAGCACCATGGAGCACCGGGAACTTGCCTTATGATGAGATCTAGCGGTAAAATATCGAATACGTATAGATCCAGTAGTGGTTTTAGACATTTTTTTCTGGGGGGTCCATTGATATTACCTATTTATTTTAGAAAAATAATTTTCCCATCGATCGTGCATTAATTTAATTTAAATTGCCCAACTTTCACTGTCAGGAAAAATAATTTATTTTTTTACTTACATAATCTAATCTAACCTATGTTTTACAATTCAAAAGCTGTTCAAGGATAATGGGAACGAGTGCAATCACTACTATAGGTAATTTAATGTATAGATATACAAGCAGAGATTAACCATTGCTAATGAAAAACGATTCTGAGCGGAATTCGGTTGACAGTTTTGCTTTACAAACCATATGTCATATTATAGTTGAATAATTGCATATGTATTATATAGTTTCTTAATTGTTTAATTTTTTATCTATTTTCCCGTTTTTCAAATTTATTGGGAAAATTCCTGGGAAAATCAAAAAATAATCTCATTAAAGTGCCTCCCCAGTCCGATTTACTTTTAGAAAATGTGCTATAATTGTAAATTGGATCGAAACAGCTAGTAGAAAAGTCGTTCACAGGATTAAAAAAGGCCGTAATATATTTTTACTTATACCTATGTGTTTCGTACATTTTCCCGGTTTTCCTGATTTTTCCCATTTGTTGAGAAAACTCATGGGAAAATCAAAAAATGACCTACCTAAATTATCATCCTAGTCAGATTTACTTTCAGAAAAAGTGCTATCATTCAATCATTGTAAATCGGAGCAAAATTGCGAGCAGAAAAGTTGTCCACAGAAAAATAAGACCGTAATATTTTACAAATACAATTTGTCCTTTTGCCGTTTTTTTCTAGTCTTTTCCCACTTGATAAATATATAATATTATATAGGTATATCATGCATAATAAAATATTTCCCATATAATGTATATGTGACGCGTATAAAAAGGGAATCATAACTCGTATTAATTTGCCAATTATTTTCGTTTTTTTTTTTTTTTTTTTTAACATTTCCAATGACAAACCAATTCAAAGTCCAAATTCGGAGTCTGTGGCGGTCCGGGGGTCTGGATAAAACCCCGTAAAACCGCCACTGTATAATTGCCATTATAATATCGTGTTGCACAGAATATAGAATACACAATTTACATCGGGTGGTGACCATATCATACGGTATATCTGAATCGCTAAAGATTGACGTAGAGTGTCACCACATTACTAATAATCAGGGCTGTGAATTCGATGCACTAAAAAAGTGTTGATTATATGCATGCATTTATGCACTAAAAACAAACGAAATATACACTGTCACATATTAATGATACTCATAAAAAATTTTGAAATTAATAATTGACTTACGAAAAGAAAAAAAAATTCTTTATTTGTATCCTTAATCTTCCAGTGGTTCTATACCAACTAAAAAAAAAAAAAAATATTGGACATATTATAGATCCTCTGAGCTATAGGTATTAAAAGATAACGGATTTTTATAGTAGACGTATAATTTTGTAGATATCAGAACAATCTCGATTTTATTATCGGGTAACATTTTAAATTAAATACCTAACTAAAAATGTAACATGTTCATTGAAACTATAAAAGACATATTATTATATACAAAAACATTTAGACCAATTTATACCAGATTGACCGAAAAAATATAAATATTAAGAAAAAAACAAGTATTAATACGAAAAAACCATGAAAACATGAGTCTATATGCCCTAACCTGTATATAAAACAATATACAATATAAGATCTCGTATTTTATCTGTAAATAAGCCAAAACAAATTCTGGCCGAATTCATTTTCTTATACGGTTTAGCAAAAAAAAAACAAAAAAAACATGCAAATGCATTAACAGCTTTGCTAATAATTATTTTCTATTGTATACAGATATAGTACAAGCTTTACATAATAATTACGTTGAATACAACTTTTTAAATTTTAAATCTTAATTGATAATTATTATTATTATTATTATTAGGTATATTATATTACAAATGATATCAACGTAGATAATAATGTACTGCCCGCGAATGTCTCATAATAAACCGTTGTTCTCGCGTTATAGTACGCTGCCATCTAGCTTATCGTTTTGAACTAAAGGTTGCACGGTTATATACAGTTTATTCAAATCAACGTACATCGTACATGGCAATATGGGAAATGGAATGTTCTTATATTATTTACCCAACGGTTTGAGTAAATAATATTTACATATTATATTAATATCTACGTAGGTGCCTGTTATCTATGCCCATGGGCGCAGTGTCTGAATAAAACTTTTCGAACGACCTTTTTTTTCTTACGTATAACCCAAAATAAGAACCTGTTTGGGCCTTTCGATGACCAGGTCGACACGGGGAAGGGCACATTGGGAGGGGGTTGTCCGTAATCCCGTCTGAACCGTTTCCTCGAACCGTATTAATTATAAAACGTGAACAATCGATAGCTGTGCGTGACGTGTTTAATGTGTATAATTCAGGAATACCAGAACCCGAAATTACAGGTGTGTTCTATTTACGTAACGGTACTTAAAATATTCGAATTCAAACTATTAAATTGAATCAACAATGTTAGGCGGGCCAACTGACGGGCCAGAGGTGTCTAAGGCGGACCATGGCCCACTCGGGCCCGCCTTTGGCGCCACCACTGGAGGGGCAATAATAAAATCAAACCCCAAAAAAATTCTAACAAAACTATAATATAAATTATCTAGCTATCAAAATTATATTCGAAATGTTAAAGTCCAGGAGGGGACAGATGCCCCGTCTTGCCGCCCATGGTGCCCATATCTATGCATATTATAGATGAATAGTTCATGGATCGCGTCCTACAACGACCTTCCGGCCTGTTAGCTGCCCTGAAATCGTTAAAGACACACAACAGCTATCTGTAAACCACGGTCATAAACTCGTAACAATTGTAAGACTGCTAACTAAACATAGGTATCGTGCGGGCCGTATCATATGAAAAATGTAAACAAATCTCCCAAATCCGTTATATTTCAAGAACAATATTGTGGATATGGAACAATAACGCGATCACACAAGTTCCATCCCGTTCATTCAAACAAATTCATTCCATATAGCCGTTTTCATGAAAATGATTACCTATCGGTTTCATGCACCGCATCATTCTCGTCTGATTCACTCGTGTAATTCATTCCGCCTCAACAAACCGATAAAAATGTTAGAAAATAATTACAAATGTCTTTTTTCCGATGAAAAACAATCGAGTATACTATGTTTACTCTATGTTAGACAAAATGTCGGGATCGTTATCAAATATGAGATTTTCAGAAACGTTGTTTTATTTTACATAGTTCTAGAGAAATCACAGTGATTTCGCTTCATTCAACTCACTTTACCAGAACACCTAAATTCCTCGTAAAATTCATCTCGGTCATCATAGAAATTCATTTCGCTTATCAAATCGTCAATCACATTAGGTTTCGCCGTTCTCACTTTTCCGGAACAACCATCCCTACCCCACCCCCCGCCACCCTCTAAGTCAATAGAAAAACAAGAGAGAGCTATTGTTCTCTATTGTCGATGGATATGCGGCGTTATCGTCGTACGCCAAAGCGCAATCTTTGTCGTTGCCAATATTACGTACCTTGGTATACGAGATCGTCGGGCACGCTAAATACACGTTTGTTTCGTCACAGATACTATACCGAGAGAAGAAAAAACCATAATCGACTCTCTTTTATTATTGCCACATCGAAGAAGATTATAGTCGATCTTAACATCGCTGTAATATTATTAAAGTATTTGCATACGGGTACTCGGCGAAAATGACACGTTAAGTGGTTATAGGATTTTGTTGAAATATTGTATTATGTATATTAAACTGCGCGCGTGGACATTGTCCCCCTCTCCCTCCCCGCCGAACCGTTGCGAACATAAACCGCATAATAACATTAAATTATAGAATCTATTATGGAAAACAACTTTGGTCGAGCGCGCATAAATAATGTAAAAAAAATGGAAGTTCGGGGCCAACGCAGCAGCAGCTATAGCGTTATAAATATTATTATATTACAGTACCTAGTTTATTTATGTACTTAACCCTCTTATTCGGCCGTTTCGTTTAAAGTGTTGTTAAAAGCCGCCGTGCCGAATTCAAAAGTATTCAGTAGCCATAGTATTTAATAATATTGAATTCTAGGTCTATATTTTGTTATTTAAATGAAGTTTTCGAAAATCCTCGTGTTAAATTTTCAAGTATTTCTGAGTGGCGATCAAATGATTTTATCGTAAGTGACGAGGGGGGGGGAGGGGGTGGCTAACACGATTGAACATAAAACACCTTTTTTACCTACGACACGACTGATTAAATTTCAATAAAAGAATATAGAAACCCAAATGAAAACCTACGCAATTGAACATAGAAAGAACTCTACGATGTAGCCATTTTCAAGTTTAACTAGGTATATTACGCAAAAAAAATATCAATTTAAATAATATTATAATAGTACAAAGTACCTGTGGTACGGATTAAAAAATAACATAATTTCATGGTCGTATATGTTAATTTACCTGTTTGATAATAATAAATAATAGAATATTCATACTTGCTGATTACCGCCTTTCGTGAAGTTAATATATTAATTTCAATGAAGTATTCCTCCGAAAACCTTTCCCTTTTCCGCCGATTCTCGTTTCCGCCAAATGAAAATATTAATCTAATATTCGAATATTAATGGACAATTGTATGTATTACAATTATCAATTAGATAAAAAGATTAATTACAAATTATAAAGGTTTTTCAATTTGTGTGTGACAAAAATTGTGTTTATTATTTATCGAATACAAGGTAAAAATAGTTGTTAATACTCAAAAAGTATTGTCTTGCCGCAATTTTTTACACAAAAATATAATCACTTCTTTTATTATTGTATAAATTTAAACTTATTTGTACTATTTTTTTTTTATTATTATTATTATTATTATAAACTTGTTCTACAATACAATAAAGATAATTTATGATACAGTCGTACATTTATATTTAAATATTAGACTAATTTTTTTCATTTGGCGGAAAAGGGAAACGTGCATTTCTGACGGAAACGAGTAACTCCCAATAATCCCTAGGTACGTAGGTACGTGAAAAAAAAATATATTACAAAATTTCGGCAACGTCCCATAAAAATCACGTTTTTGTGTGCGCGCGTAATAGTTTTTTGTACTCGGACTTATATATATTTTATATTTTTTTTTTCGTGTTTCAAAATTCGTTTTTTTTCCGTTTTCTTGCCGATAAAGCTTTCTTACTGCGCAACAATATCTTCGTCGGACGGTGAGGCCATTATATTGAAAATCGAATGGTCGAGATTTGTATACGTTTTATAGGTTATTTCTATTACTTTTGAGTCACCTCCCCCCCACACACCCCTCTCCCTGACAGGTATGATAACATTTTTACGATTTCGTGATTTCCGTCGAAACTTTACTATTGCAATTGTAGTTCGGTATGGGTTAAGTATCTACACTATATACCGACGGCGGTTCTCACTATGTATGTATAATAATAGCAATAATATTATCGAACAAAATTTGGAATCAATAATTTTCAGGTTTAATGAAAATCTGTAATCGTAATAAATTATTAAGCGGATATTTATACTAATTGCTTATTAGATCATTGTAATTGATAAAATCGTACAAAATCGTTTTCCAAAGTATTTAAGTATACATTTACCAATCTCATATGTTAAACTGAAATGTTTAAGACGTACAGTACGCATTACACGACGTAATTATAAACCGCCCACCTGCATAAACCAAGGTTTCATTCATCGGATAATTGTTTAACCGCGATAACAGTAGTATGGTGTTTGCGTGTCAACGATATAATTAACGGCACACGGGTACGTGGGTACAGGGCCGGCTTGACGGCGGTTCAAGCTGTGCAAAGAGCTCCGCGCATTTAGAGATCCCGCGTCCGGCAGTAGCGTCGTAGCCGGATAGTAATTTCCCATAATTATTTATCGGAAAATACGAATTAATGTTAATGAACTAGGGATAATTGCGTTGCAAAGACTTGTCTACGTTTGGTGTTATAAGACGGAAAAAAGAAAAAAAAATCTTATTGAGGCCCCGCAAAAATGACTTCACGGGACCCGGGCCTCGATACTTTCCAAGCCGACCCGATATCGGTAAATATACAGGTGTAAATATATAGGTATAAAGTCGTTGAAAATTCAATTCATCCCATTGTAGGTCTTTAACAATATGCGGTGGCGTAAATTGGCCTAAATTTCTGGCGGCGCAGAAAAACCTTTTAATTTTTAACGCACCAATACTCCAACTTCATTTGTAAATTACCACCTAATAAACAATTTATTTTTCTGTAGGTGACAAAATAATCGTATGAAATTAATATATTATAACTTATAAGTATTGAATTATTTGAACAGTAAAAACTTTGTTATTACAACATTTAGAAGAAAAACTATAGATACCTACTTGTTTAATAAAAAAAAATATAGACTTTTGAAAATAGAAACTATAAGTATACGCATATTTATGATTATCTGGTGGTGCAAAAATATAAACTTGCATCATCACATTTCAAATGTGGGGTGGCGCAACTTCTACGTTTCCCCCACCCAATTTACGCAACTGACAATATGGATAATATGTGTGCCGTTTTTGTCCAAAACGGAACAGACCATCAAACGAGATAATTTTAAAACGGCAAAAGTAGCATAATAAGTATATAAAAACAATTTTATCATTATCGAGCCAGACGGTTATATGTTGTGGAGTTGATGAGTAATACATTTCTCAAACTCTCACCTACAATTTACAGTTGCGGCCTACCCATGGTGCCAAACAGTGGCGCTAAAACAAGGGGTTTAGGTCTGGTCAAGACCAGACCATATTTTTTAGGCGGTTATAGTGGTTAAAATTTCTCTCCTGTGCATACATATTATTTAAAGTAGACAAAAGTAGAGTAATCGAATTTTGACTAACGTGTTAGCATCACAGTTAATTATAACAATGTTCTCGTATTACGTACTGTACTAGTCATAATCTGAATTTTTAGTGCACAATAGTCTAAAATCATGATTTTTAAGAGCTAAAGATATAATTAGTATAGCTCGCAGGCCACAAATATGTATCAATAAGTGTTAGAAATCTACAATTTTAAAAGAATTGTGTACATATCTTCGTAGGTATATTATGATTATGTGCTGCTACATAAATAAATAAAATATTTTAATTTGTAAACAGACGAGAAGACACTTTTAAAATTCTTAAGTGGGTACTTATATTTTGGTATCTATGAGTATATATTTAAATAGGTACCTAGGTAATCATCTATTTTTAAATTATATTTTTTTCATATTTGAGTCGATTAACAATAATGTTTCAAATTTATTTTTAAAATTAATAATAATATTGTACATTTACGTATCAAATTGTCAACCAAATCGTAATTACACTACCTAACTACGTACTATACGGGTGGATGGATACAATATGTTTAGAAACCTAGAATTACTAGTTTACCAGCATGGTAAACTTCCAAACTAGGGAGTTTTTTTTATTGATATTTATAGGAACGAGAGTGGAATAATCATTTTCTTCACGCATAACGACTCTGAAAAATGTTTACCAACAGTCTGGTTGGAAAGTGTGAAGTTCATATTTGCATTTTATTTCCGCAGTCATAGCGAGCGCTCTCTAACGATTACCCGGGGAATTTCGAAAATGTACCTACATTGTAATAATGGACGAACTGTTGTCAGATAATGACTGGAAAAAAAAATACAATCTACTTTGGATAGGAGAAATCACCGGAACAAAATAATAACCATTCATTATTAAATTAAATGCAGACAAAGTTCAGACAAATATAGAGTTTAAGATTGAGATAACACGGTAGTTAGAAGAAAAAAATGATTTTTAAACATTCATTGATATAACTTATCTATAAAACATTGCTTTAATAATTACAATTGTTAAATGGACTTTATGTGACCAAATAAATGGATATTTTCAGAAAATTCCAGTAAACATTTAAACTGATAAAACCGCAAAAAGTACACATTTTTGGTCGGTAGCTATTTTTAAATGAAATTAATTGTAACTAATTAATATTTTTTTTAGATTTAAGTACCTATATATTATTAATAGTTAATGGGTCGACTATCAAAACGATATAATTAATAAATACGTTCAATTTTAGGAAAAACAAGTCTCCGAAAATTAAAAAATCTGTATAAACAAATAGGTACCTAATAGAAAACCGTCCGGTATGGAAACGCCATTTTATCATGAACAATTTCGTTTTATTTGGTAGGCATTTAAAATTAAATACATAAATAATGGTTAACTACTTTTTGTCTATCATTGGACTTTCGGGCCGGTACAAGTAACTGTTATCTACAATTTTTTATTGCTTATTTCACGCTCTCAGCTTTTGTTTAATATATCAAGAAAAATCTATAAAAGGTAGATGATGTAGGAGACCACAAAAAATGTTCATTTTTACATTTGGAATTTGGATATAAATTTTAAACCAAGTATCACTGGATCATTAAGAAAAGAATATTCCCGGATATATTCCTAATATCCAAGGATATATTTGAGACATTTAGCTACACCTAAACATATTTTATTCAAAAAGTATTTAATTAATTAAGATGTTTTATAATTTGTTTATTAGTAAACTAAGATAATTTATACTACCTATATTATTACTCATTAAAATTTTACCTAGTTATTACAACATTATTAAATAACTACTACTACTCGTAATATAAAAAGTTGCACAGAAAAAGTTTGAGAACAATAAAAGTGTCCTCTGACTTTTTATTTCATTTTAGACCTAAATTTGATAGGTACAAGGTTTGAGATTCATCATAATTAAGTTGTTCCAATGGCACTATACAAATATCGAAATTCCACAAGTTTTTTTATAAGCAATTAAAGTGCACATTTTGATGAAAATCATAAGTAAGTTTAGACACTATTTTCTGATTTATGTGGATAAAACTTTTTTGGCTCCATACAAATTCTCAAAAGTTTAAGACGGAAAATCATGACAAGTGTAAGTAATTTATTTTATAGTTACAAATTAATACAATTTTCAACTTAAGTTTATGAAAACACATTTAACCAAACTTTACTTAAATTAGTTTTTCATTAGCAATAATTTATCATTTATCTTTGCGTAATTACCTACAGACTTACATTAAATTATCATATATTATAATATTCTGCATTTTTTTTTTTTATTTTTATGTGACACTATACTGTTTTGAAACTTTTTTTTATTAATAATTTTTTTCATTTTGCAACTAATTTACATAAAATTTAGTTGGTGCCTAATTACTACTTTTTTTGTGCATATTTTTCTAGAAATATTAAAAAAATATAAAAGAGAACCCACATTTTGTTCAAGATAATCTTAATATACATAACATTTTTAATTTTTATCCATCAAAAATAATTATTTAAAAACAAATTAATAATAGATGCCTATTGCATGGTCTTAAAAAAAAAAAAAAAACAATAAATTTTATGTAGTATCCAAAATGTAAGTTATTATTTTTATTACTCCCTTAGAAGTAATTCAGTATTAGATTTATTTTTCCTTTTTGCACACTTTAAATTATCGCTCACCTTACATATTATCAAGAATAACTAGCAAAGGTAATTAGGACACATAATAGATGAGACAAAAATAATTATCTGTACATTTTTAAACAAATTGGACTTGATTATTTAGAATTTTCAGTTTTATATTTATTAGGTTAAATTTGACAATATGTATACAAAACCTACATCATAAAAATATAGGTAATTGTTTTAAAAAAATGGGTATTATATTCCCCACTATCAGCATTTTCTAACAAATAACATTATACATAAAAAAAAAAACCTTAGTTCATATTTGTATTTAAATATCTTCTTATTTTTTTTTTTGAAAATTCCTTAGCTAAGTAATATTGAAATTAATATATACCAATAATCAATTAAAAATATATTAAATTAAGAAGAGTTATGTATTCTACTCTTGGATAAAGTAAAAAACACGCGATTTTAATTAAAAATTACGTAACGGATTTGTGTTTCAACTTATTGTGGTTTTATTTTCTTAGTCTTTTATTTTTGTCTAAAGGAAAACCGGTAAATAGTTGTATCGGTAATATTGTGGACATAATATTGCACATAAGTTTAGTCAAATTAATTTGTTTATACAAGTAACTAATGCATATTCTTTAAACAATTAAAAATTATAATAGATAGGTATAATAGAATTCAGTCATGTACTATTTACACTTTATAAATTGTTGATTTTTTTTTTTTTTTTTTTAATGACACTTCTGTATTCAATTTTCATACATTTGTTATTTTTTGAAAACACAACTCGTGTTTTGGATTTTCGATTTATTAGTCGTTATTTTAATTATTAAATTTTTTAGTCTATGATTTTATAAGTGTGAGTTAGAGTGCTCCTTTTAGAGTGCTATAAGGTTTCAATGTCTCTATTAGTCAATTAATTGAAATATTAAAGTATATGTATCTGCAATTAATTAAAAAGCTATTCAGTGTTATTTTTAAGTTCAATATTTGTATAGGCATTTGTTAGATACACTATAAGTACATATTTACAGGATTGGTGTTTTGCATAATGGATTTATATAAGTTAAATGTCTAAAATTGGAATGTGTAATATTTGTGATTGACTTGGTTATTTTTTTATTGATAAGTAAATATTTAGATGAATAATTTTTATATACTGGCAGTATAACACGGTTATTATGATCACATATACTTTACAAATTCGCTTGCTATTCACCAAAAGGTGATTTTTAGAGTATAACATAACACATATAGTACTTTTTAAGCTAAACATAAGTCATCTAATCCAATAAATAATAACAATTGATTTTTCGTGACATCCAAAGAACAATATTAAATATATGTGAAATGCGGATGTCAAAATACGTGATGTAAAAAATAATAGTAGTTTTCGGAGATTATCAAAATGTGTATAATTAAAAAATAGCACAATTTTAATTTTGTGAAAACTTTTCAATACAACAAGCAACTCAAAAACATTGCAAAAACCAATGCACAAAAAAAAAAAAAAAAAAAAAAAAAAAAAAACATATATTACTTCACTAGTTTTGAATTACATAAAAAAAAAAAAAAAAAAAAATTAATGATTATAATTAATAATTAATCTCTTCTTTTAAGTTTGAAAAAAAATATATGTATATTTTTCTTTTTATCGTACGTGTTGTGTTTAATGTGTGAATGACTAGTTGCGCACGTAGTAATAATTATTATAATAATATATGTAACAATGACACAAATGTACCGATGTAATTAAACATTCTATTACAAAATCAAACAAACGTCTATTATTTAACGTTCCGAAAAATAATGAATTAAATAAATAATAATAATAATAATAATAATAATGTATATAAACAATTAATAACAATGATGAACATGTCAAGTCATATCATAGTCCATTTTGAGCTCAACAGAGAGAAAAATAATAATAATAAAAAATAATAATAATAATAATAATAATAGTAATAATAGTAATGATGATGATGATAATAATAGTAATAATACAGTGACACAAGAAAAGGAGATAAAATTAAAATGTCAACAAAAATAATACACTATTGTTTATAATAATGTGGTTTCGGAAACGCGAAAATTGACCGTTTTCGGTGCACAAAACAAGCGGCTTTTAATACGCCCGTTTAACAAGATAAACGATCGGCAAATGTTAATGCGTATTCTCGCGTACGTAACAATACGTAATGCAATATGAGTGGTGCGCAATTAATGACGTGACTGGATGTTTTACGGCGGTTGACGGTTCGTCCGAGTTATAAGAGATCAATTAATGGTGTTGTCGCGTGTGTGAGTGTTTTTTTTTTTTTGTTTTTTTTTTTTATGAGAAAAAAAATTGTATTTATTTTTTTTTATGCGACGGTGAATGCCGTTTCGGAATTGACAAGGACAATAGGGAGCCCGAACGAATGAACGTTTTCCCGTGGCTGCCGCCGGAAACGTGCGTGCCGGCCGAAACGACGACGGGGGCTGCGGTCGCCCCTTAGACTCCGGGTGCGTTCCCGTCCGTCCGCACATCGGACGAGACGACGCGTGCACCGCGAGTGCACCGGACGATTGTGCGCGCGGTACGGCGGACGGAACGCGCGCGTCCCGGGCGTACTGCGGAACGGACGGTGGCCGACGGGAGCGCCGGCGAAACGCTCGATTACGACACGGCGCGCGCGGAGACCGGCGGCTCTCGGGTGTCGTGCGCGCGGCGCACACAGAAACGATATTGAATGGCGACGACGGTTTTTTTTTTTCCTCTGCGACTCGACAATCGCAAAAAAAAAAAAATAGAGACGTTTTACCGTATTTCGATCGCGCGCCATAATGTGTAATGTTGCGACCGAAATCGTCGAGCTGCCTTATCGACGTAGGTAGGCTGTGTGTCGCACAGTCGACGCGATATGGTGGTGGTGGCCGGTGTGGAATTCGTACAAATAACGACGCATAACAATAATAATAATAATAAAAAAAAAAAAAAAAAAAAAAAAAAAACGTAAAACATATTATTTTATAAACGCGTGTGTATGTACAAATAATAATCGTTAAAAAAATAACCGCGGTGGCCGTACACCGTCGTCGGGGGCACGAGTTTTCGAGACGGCGGACGTGGGATATTCGATTCTTTTTTTTTTTCTTTCTTTCTTTAGTTTTTTGTTTGTTTTGAAAATTGACTTTGCGCGAAACGGAAATCGGCCGCGGCAGCAACAGCACACCGCAAACACCGCAGGCCGGTCTGTCCCCGTTCGGTCCGCTTTTTCGGCGTGGAAAAAAAAATAAATAAGCGTTAAGCTCGTGTGTGAATGCTCTTCTGGTATAAAAAAAAAAAAAAAAACAAAACAGAATTTTAATTTTTTCTTTTTTTTTTTTTTAGATAAAACCGTTGTACTTCACTCACCTATACGGGAGACATTATAATATTAGTGTTGTTATTGTAGCAGGCGTGCGTTATCTATTGTCTTCCATGACCACCTGTTTGAACAGACTGTTGGACATGTGACACTTGACGTCCTGACTGCCCAGAGTGGTCGTACCGTCTTTACGGATGTACAACTGCAACCCCGACCCTGCGGAAAGAGAAACGCGTTAAGGAGATTGCGGCGGCCGAATGACATTTTGTTTGTTTTTTTTTTTTTTTTTTTTTGGCCAAGCATCACCGCCGAACAGCGAATCGAATCGCACTGTTTTCGCGGGACACGGGCTTTTTTTTATTTGTACAACTCGGACGTTTTACCGAGATACGTACGCGGTCTACAGTGAACAACTCGAGTTTGAAGAGAATAAAAAAAAAAAAAGTCGCCATTTAATTTCGTTTTCGCGATTTATATACGACAGGTGTCCATAAGTGCATATTTGTAATACAAGGTGTCCTAACATAGTTGTCCTTATCATAACAGTTCAACATTAATTCTCGTTTTTGTGTTGGGGGACACGTGTGTAGAGAAGAATAACCTTTTAATTCCTCATTTTTTCAAAATTGTCAAAACAGCAACTTAGTAAAAAGTTTATTATTCTAAAAAGAAATTTATGTAACACATACATTCATATACGATAAATAGTTTTTCAGCATAACAGCCGTTTGATTTCTAGAAAACTGACATGAAAACAATTAGTTTTCAATATAATATTGAACACGTTACGCGATAAGCATTCACAATCAGCACGGTAATTCCTTATCTCCTATTAAATACTAATCGTTCTCACATCTGTTTTTTTATATTTTAAAAATACTAGGAAACTATTAACCGGATAATCGGATATGTATGACTCATTACAATGTTTAGAACAATATATTTTTAAAAATTTTAAAGAACAAAAAATTATTTTTGTCAGTGATTAAGGAATGGAAATTTAATATCTCTCTACATTTGTATCCCCATTACACCTCGCACAAAATCCGATTGAAAAAAAAAATGAATAACACCGTAGGGCGCCTTGTATATATACAACGCGTTTCAAGTTTTTTTTCAGGGGGGGGAGTGAATGTTTCGTTTTGAGTACCTACAAGAAATTGTTTTTTTTTTTTTTTTTTTTACAAATCCATATGTATATATATATTTGTTTTGTTTACCTAATGGTTTTTTTTGTAAATTTATGGTCTTTGAGATTCTGAGCGGATCGTATTTTCGAACAGAAAACTTGCTTCAGTAGACAAATGATAAGAGACCCTTTTTTTGCATTGCGAATCTAATTGATGAGTAAGAAAGTATTTTTTTTTTTTTTTTTTATTTTCCTCGAGGTTATTTTAATAATTCAACAAAATCGAAAAAACGAGAAAATAATGATTTTACTACTTTAATTTTTTTTTTTTTTTTTTGTTGTTATTCAGTTAAAAATATCCATAGAAACTTGAAAATTTGACAGAAAATTTATAGGTACTTTCTAGGCGTGGTAAAATTTTTTAGCTATATAGGCATTTTATGTTTGCTAGTTTTTTTATGACAAATATAAACGCTTGAAAATTGAACAAGTACCCATCAGTTAACGTAGTATAACGTATAATATACGATTTTAACTGTTCTCTCACTTTGCTCGTTTTCTTCGTTGGCCGAATGGTCGTCCAGGTTGGTGGATCTGAGCAGTTGGTCGATCAGGCTGTCCGGATTGACCCTGGTCACCTCGACGCGGCCAGTGGCCTTTGCGCAGCAGTCGTCGGCGACGCTGCCGCCGGTCGCGACCGTCTTCTTGATGCGCCGCTCCAGCGCCGCTTTGCCGCGGTCCAGCGAACCCGCCTCGACGCCGCTGAGCACGGGCGACGCTTGGGACGCGGATATTGCCGTTCCGCTGGACGTCAGGCTGCAAGAGTTCGGTAAAAATAAAAAAAAAACGAACCGGCCAGACGGTAATGCCAGACTGCACGACAACTGCAGCAGCGGGGACGACTGCGACGCGGTTGCACAGGCGGATACGTACAAATTATTTTTTTTTGCGGGTTGGCGGGAATATTTAAAATTTTTAACGCTGATAAAACGTACGGATAGCACGCGATTATTCCGAAAAAAAAAAAAAAAAAAAAAGGCTTATAATTGTGCGGAAAGTGGGGTAGGAGGTCTCGATAACAAATAATAACAACGCGAGGAGCCGAGACCCCCGACCCCCTCTCCCCGGTCACCGGATATCCGCCTATGCGCGTCTGCAGTGGCGTGCACGGATAAAACGATAATAAATGTTAAATACGCGGGACAATTAATAAGCGGCGGCGAAAAATAACACTGTTACCGTTGTTACGGCTGCTGCAAAGCGAAAAACGTGCGGTTTTCGTTTCGTATTATCGTCGGAAAATGCCGTGCGGCGGTTTTACGTACCAATACAAAACCGAAAAACAAAAAAAAAAAAAAATAAAAATAAAAAAAACTAAGCATGATACCGATTAACGTACGTAATGACAAGCGAATAAAGTAATAGTAATCGCAGCTGTGCGGGATGACGGAGCGGGAATTAATGACGGTGATAACGCGCGCGTTAAAAACAATAATTGACGTATTTACTGGCCGTGTTTAATAGTTTATTGACGTGCGCGACTAGACAGAATTATTACGAGAGTTTTTATTTTTCGTCAGAGATACACTCTACGTATTGAAATCGAATTCAATTATAATAACACGTCGGACGGGGACTATGCGCGCATCGCGCCCGGGTGAATTGTGAATTTCTAGCGGTTTTTTTTTTTTTTTTTTTGTTGTTGTTCCCCGTTCTATTTTCCGGCGATGTTATTTACGATCGCGGCGAAATGATTGAAACCGATGGGTTTCCGAAGAAAAAAACAAAAAGCTCTATCCCATAAATATAAAACGCCCAGGGCGCGCGGGTTGAGCAGGAAGGCGGGTAGGACGCGGCAAGGCGGAGAGGACGTGAGAGGCAGCGAAGCTCCCTCCGGTACGCATACGCCGGGTCATTTATACCGCGATAAATCACCGCGAGACAAGCAAAAATAAGCGAAAACAATTATTATTGTTAAATATTACACGTGCAAAGCAAAGCGGTCCGGAGACGACGCAGGGGGTTACACTCGTGTCAATCGTCCCGCGGGGGACGGCGATTACGACACTGCGGGCCTTTTCGACACGGTCTTCCGTGTCCGCGGCGTCTTCCGGGCGATTTTTCACCGAATAAAATCGAATAAAACCGCCGTCGGTTTCGGTCTCTGGCGACGCCATACGAGTACCGGCGCGTGGATTCGGGAAGGGGTGGGGGATGGGAGGTACGGGATCGCTTTGCGTCTCGTACGATAATGATTCCGTCTTGTGTCTTTTGGATTTCCGAGCGCGGCGGATTTTTAACCGCTGTCCGTCCGATGGAAAGCTTTTCCGCCGGAAATATCGGTCCGATATTTAAAAGTATGTCGTTTTTTTCCGAAAGGCCATCCGTGAGAGTATCTAATTAGCGCATGAGGGAGGACATTTTTTTTTTATTCCTATTTTCTCAATAATCAGTTAAAACCGGACGAATCCGCGTAATAATGAAATATCGAAAACCGAGCAATTAATGCCGGATTGACAAATTAAATTATCGTCGAATTGCCGAACCGTCTAAAGTTCGAATTTCCAAATTTGAAACGTTGTTACTCCTCTTTTGCCGGCTTGGACATTAAATGGACAAAACGGACATTATGAATATAAAGTCAATTAAATATTAGAGACGACGGACATTTTTTTTTTCAGTCAAGTGTTTTTTTTTCAATTCAAACACTACGCATAGATAACAACCGATAAATACCGTACCGCGGTAAAATTGATAATTGTACTGCAACCAATCGGGAAAAACAAAAAAATCAAATGATAATCGCCGAAAAAAATCTCGAACAACATATTAATCAGTATTTACCATCGTTGAAATTTAACATATTAATATGCACACAATTTTACCATATTATTGTATTTTCATATTTGAGATGATATTTCGGGTGGTTTTGGCTAATCGTGTTGAGCACGACTGCCGGCGGCCCAACTAATGGCTTATTGGCATGACATAATTTTTTGTCCCGAGATAACGCCAAAATCGATAAAAATAAAAAAAAAAACCTACGCATTAAGTCATTTGTCGTCAGTATTTTTTAGGCAATTACTGTTGGGAATCAAGTAAATTTTACTACAGTGTTTATTTTTATTATAATAAAGTTTCGAGTCTTTCACTCGGACGTAAACGGTAAATTATTAAGTAGAAACTCAAACGCTAAAAACATTTATTAAATTCAACTTTCGAATATTTTACTCACGTTCAATTCGGTTCTCGCGAATTTGTATAAGTTTCAGAATTTAAATTGATTCGGAAGTGCCCATCGCTAATGTATACCGAAATTGAACTTTCACGGCACATTTTCTCAGGCCTTTACGCAGGTTTTTTGCAGACCGAACCGCGATTGATCAAATCAAAATTACTACTCGTATACGCGTTGAAGCATTAAGATTTGTATTTTAAATAATACATACATTACAAACATCCGACATTACAATATCGGAGTGAAAAAAACGCAGACGTTAGCGAATACTATAATAATTGACAACGCCAAAACAAAAAATAATAATAATAATAATAAAAATCCGAAGAAGAATAAAATAATAATAAAAAAAAACGACTTCGGCATGCATAATATTTTAATAATTGCACACATAATTTACGCGTCTCGTGCAATCGCGTCACACACACACACACACACACACAAATAGAGACGTGCTCGGGAATTTTCAACGGGGATGAGAGTAATTTTATTTTTTTATTAATTTTTCACAGATATCCGAGATTTCAGATTCTCCTTGAAAACTGTTATAATAGTATAGACAACGGCTAAACAACTATATAGAAATGCCGTCACTGACTTGTGGATTTATTAGTCACGAGCGCGGAAATCCAGTGCGTAAATATCATTTTGCCAGCAGTTTTCCTTTCACGAGATTTCAACAGGGCCGGATTACGGTCATATAATAGTCTGAAGGGGATTGTAAACGATGGGCGAGGCACTTTTACCCCGACGGATTTGTTTGGATTCTGAGCATAACGAATTGGCTTCAGTATAATAGACATCATATTATGATGCGTTTTTTTAATATCTTATTGTATCTGCTAACCACTTGTTTACCAGAAATCTTGTTCTAATCGAAAAAACGACAAGAGAACTTATAAAATGTTGTCTAGTCAATGAATCGAAGTCTTCTCGATAGCGGGGAAAAAAAGTCGGAAAAACGGGAAAAATTTACGAAATTACCGTTTCTAATACTAATAAATTACCGCGTTGATTGGCTGGACTTCTGTCGGCAACGATACGTTATTTTAATAAAAAAAAAAAAAAAAAAAAACCCCAGACGAAACATTGTGACCCCTTTCGATTTACAGCTTCTCCTAGACCCCCGTCCCGTTATTCCAGCCCCGAATATCAATTTCAGTTCACGACTGAAATTCGTCGTAAATACAATGCCATCGTATACCAGAAGTCTCTAAATCGTTTTGAAATTTAAAATACTAGCCGTTATAAGGTTTCGTCGATAATTAACGTTAACGCTATAAAAGTCACTATCCCGTGTACATAGGAGGCGCTTAAGACCCCACTGGTTTATTGCGTTATACACATGTACAGGTCACGCCGGCTATAACGCGCGGGCGGAAGTCGAATCGGAAACATAGAGAACGCCGGAATATCGACAAGAAAAAAAAAAAAAATCCGTTGTCCGCCCAAAATCCAATACTACGACGAATATATGCTTATGCGGCGAGCAAATAAATACAAACCGGGAGAAAATAATATTTTATTCGATTGTCGGTAATGTTGAATAATATTACACGACATCCGGCTTGTTTGGAAATAATATCCGGTCGATAAAACTTATCGCGCGATTTGTGTCGCTGACGGCCGATTATTATTGATATTTATACGGGTTTTCGGATATAATAATGAAACGAAAAACAAAAAAAAATCGGTCGGTCGTATTTTTTTTTAAATATATACCGCTATACACAGTCGAAATATGTCCGCTGTTCGGATATTATTGTTACGTGTACCTGCGCTATCGTGTGTTTTCCGCGATATTTTACGACCCCCTCGCGATTTTGACCGTCACCACGGCCCGTAAACAAAGAACGGCGGCGGACGGCTCAAGGAACGCGAACCGCCGTCTAAATTGTACGCGACGCTAGAGGGATGTGGAGGAGAGGTAGAGAGATCTCGAGCACGCCTCCTGTACGCGCGCGGGCCCGTCAAAAACGATCGACTAACATTTGGCTGGGACGCCTGAACGGCGACGACACCAGCGTGTCGGAATTGCTGAGCGACTTGTCCAGTTCCGGTAACCTCTGGAGCGAATTCGTGTTGTGCAGGCCCGGCAAACCAGCGGCGCCGCAACCGCCGGCCGAGCCGTCCAACAACTGCAGTTTCCGGTGGTGCATACTACCGACCCTGAACACACAACAAGGCACACGCACGCGCCAAAAAAAAAACAATTACAAAATGTTTCGTTATTATATTTTGTGGTACAAAAAAAAAAAAAAAAACATTTTTACACCGAGTGCAATAGTACACAAAATCCCGTTCTACACACGCCGTTTTTTAGTTTTTAGTTTTCAGTGGCGCACACCGTATACGGTCACGTAAAAGACGGACGTACACCGACGTTTATTCGCCGTTATTTTCATACTTTTCTACCCGTGTATTTTAAACGCACGCCCGCTTAGAGCCGTCAGGTCAGTGGCGACCGTGGTGTTAGATAGATGTTTTATCGGTTGTGAACACAGCTGAAGCGTGTGGAGTATTGTTATCGGATAGACAGACGGACAAGAACGAGGCGGCTGCGATACGTATAGCGAGGGTCGTGGAGGCGGCGCGCGGTGGTCAGTTACCTAACGGAGTCGGGGGTCGGGGGCAACAGGCCGGGCGACGAGTTGGTCCGCGGCGACGGTCCGGACCACGGCGGGAACCGGAATCCGCCGCCGTGCTTGTTCTCCGGCGTCTTGAACGTCTGCGCGTCCGGGTGGTGCGTGCACACTTGTGGCGACTGTTGCTGCGGGTTTTTGGATTGCCGGAGCGACCAGAACCTGGATCGCGGGCTGCTCCACGAGGGCGTGGCGGGAGGCGGCGGCGACGGCGACGGGGTAGCCGGTGGCGGCGACAGGCTGGGAGACCACACGGGCCACGACGGCGACCTGATCACACACACACGCACACACACTAGTATTGCGTCTCGTCACACGCACACGCGTATACACATAAATACATGCGCACACACATGCATAATTGTATGCATACATTCATACATACATTGCATATATTATTTATGTAAATACACGTACATGATTCGCGTGTACGCGTATAATCACAACGACGAGTACGACGCACGTTAAACAAAAAATAATATTAGTAAATTTAATTCGGGACCGGATTGACAAAATGACGAGCCGCCGGGATCGTAAACTCTGCAATTATTAATTCTCGTCCGAGTCAAGCAAATAATCAAGCAGTTTGTTTGTTTTTTTTTTTTTTTTTTTAAAAAACCTTTCTCATAGTACGGTCCTAACCTTTTTTTCATACGGTTATCGCGGGCCGCGGGTATAAAATAACCACGACTCTGGGACTTTGTTCTTGGAAATCAATAAAAATAACGCTAAAAAAAAAAAGGATCGTTTCTAGCGAGTAAATAAATAAATTAACTTCCTCATCTCCGGAGGTGGATTTCGGCGGCCACGAGTTCGACCGCGCTGTTTTATTTTATACAAATAATTTAACGGACATTTTTTTATTTTTTATCGAGTACCTACGGTTTTCAACAATTCCCGTTCGAATCGAAATTTTCGTAAAATTAGGTTTCCCGGCGATTTCCGCCGATTCAATCCGGACCCGAACACAAATGTCGAATCGCGTCACACATAAATACATTTTATTATAGTTCAATGGCGTAACCAACTTTTACCGTGTTGTCGGAAAATTAACTTTTTTTTTTTTTGTTCAAGTGAATGGGAGAATTAAAAAATGTACGCTCCCCCCTCCAATTTATTTGTCGGCTTGGCTACGCCACTGACATAATTTGTGTCGCCACGCCAAAAGCGACCGTGTGCAAAAATCATTATCATGTCAAAATGCCTATTATTTCATAGAATGATATCACAAACAGCTGTTTATAGGAACCACTTAACACGCATATAACGCTCGCTTATAATTAATATTACATTTTTTTTTTTTTAAATTACTTGATCACTTTTGACATGGCTACGGCGACGGCATACGCACATCGTGTGCGTTAATATTATTAACAATACGCAATACATAACAATATGATTATTGTACAAAAATTTTACATTATATTTATATATATATAAATATATAAATATGTACAATAAAGCTGTAAAAAAACAAAGAAAAATTAGTTCGCGAACGTCGTCAGATAACAGGCACGTACATATTATGAATTTGTCTAAAAATTAAACGGTTATTATATTCCTTACGGACATTAATTAACTGTAGTAAAATATTGTACCGTCACGACGATGTGTTCATACAAGGTGATTCGTTTGACGTAAAACGCTCGTTATTTCGCGAAATATTGACTTTTTTCAAATCGAATTTTCTTTAAGTAACAATTAGCTATAGCACGTCGAATTCCTTACATCGGCCTTATTTTCGAAAACGAAGCCGCATACCGCTTTTGATTTTCAAATGTCGAACTATATTAAAAATTCCACAAATAGATGCGTGTATTAAATACGTTTTTAGTTTTGATGTTTTTGATTTCCGTTTGACGAGATATTCTCTTTTAAGTTTTGGCGGGGGAGCGCGGCAGAGCACTAACGCCGCCATTCGAATGACGGTCCACCGCTCTCCGTCTACCCAAACATACAAGTGGAATATCTCGTCAACGGGTCGACGGATATCAAAAAAACGTTTAACACCGTAACATATTCAAACCATAGTACTCCGTCTCTATTTGTAGCATTTTTAATTAAGATTGCCGTTTAAACATCAAAAGTAGATAGTGGATTAATAATGACGTTCAAAAATAACGGTTAAACATTTTAAAATTACTCTTTTCATAAGTCGTCTAGAGAAAAAAAAATCTGAAAAAAGTAAACACTTTCCGAGATGACGAGTGTCTTATAAAGGATTGGTCGTCCTCTATAGGGCACATAGATGAGCAACGTATAATTATTAAAAAATATAATAATATTAATAAACGTAAAATCGGGTCTTTTTATCGTTACTATCACTTACCGTAATAATCTTTTCGTTATTAATTTCTCGTACATTCGACTGCGGTGAGAATATAATATAAATTGTTGTATATATACACTAATACAAATTATATATTTACAATGTGTACAGAATATAATCGGGGTAGCGACGGCGCGCGAACAGAACGGACATTTTCGCGTGACCCAAGGCGACCGGCGGGCGAACCAAAAAAAAAACATATTTTACGACCGACCGTGTCCGGTCTGGAGGCGTCTTAGAGAGGGAGGGGCAAGTTCCGAAGACAAGTGGACTGTTCGTGACGCTACCGACATAATACTACGACCATAAACTTTATCGTATTGTATACATATATACAACCATACAATACAGTATAATATTTTAGAGATAGGTATACGACCGCAGCAGCAGAAACGAGGTATAGATAATAATGTGGAAGCAGTGGGGAAATATTGTGAAAACAGAGCTCTCACTGCAGTCAGTGTAAACAAAACAAAAAATGGTAGGTATAGATAATATTATATTATACATCGAGAACTGAGAATGGTGTCGAGAAAAGGATAAATCCGATGGGACAGTCACAGAGATAATAAGTGAGTAGAGCGTATGGGTCAGTACCTATCGCAGACGTAGCCACTCCTCCCCCCACACCCGGAATTTTTTAAGATGAGCGAAAAGAAGAACGTATTGATTTTAATATGATGATGTGTAATTTTTTTTTCCTGTCTGCAAATAACTTTTCTACCAGAAATATCACTCGGTGTTCCAAGAGATGGTTGAAAAATCATAAACTCACGATATTTTGTGTGTATTATCCTCTTAAAACAGTACATAATAATGAAAATTATGAATGACTCCCCTCTTTGATTCTTTTTCAGTCTCAGTACTGACGACAAGATAGTCCATATATAGAGATAGTAAATGAGCCGAGTGTATAGGCGAAAGTCGGTGTAGAGGAAGGTCATCTGTAGAGTTTATGTGAAATAAATGGCGATGACGGATACACGGATGAGACTCGGGGGATAACGAATTTGAGAGCGACAGGCTCGGCTCGGATATAGAAACAAAAGCGATGAAGAAGAGGAAAAAGTATCGACACGACTTGCAGATATCGCGGCTAACAGTACGGATGTAGGGTGAAATGAGGTAATTATAAATAGATAATGCAATATTTACAAAGAAAATTTAATATTTATTTATTTATTGTTTATTTAGAAGGACAGTTTCCTATTAACAAGAAAAATTTTGCCCATTATTCGTATTATATTTTTGTTCTTTGTTTTTGTGCTCAAAATCAATGGTTCTTTAAAAAAAAAGATTTCATTAAATGAAGAAAATGTAATTTTAAATTCAATATTTACAATCACCTCATAATTAAAAATGATTTTAACTTATTGGAGGGTAATTGAACGCAATGAGTCTTTTTATAATTTATTTTATGAGTCTCAAGTGTAAATTATACTCATATTTACAATGGCCCTACTTTCGTTTTTAAAACCAATGTACAATTATATCAAAATATTTGTATATCTCCATGCGGTTGTGATAAGATGTAAAAAAAAAATGATATCGTTATTTTACATGCATTTTTGTTTACAATTTCCCTAATTTATAATTATCCTACTTCAACCAATTTATCTCAGTCACGGAATTTAAAAACTCCGTATCTCACGTATGTATCTGAAATTGTATACTAAGTATAAGTGCGCCCGTCGATCGCCCAGTAGTATTTATCAGTTTTTTTTTTTTATCTCGTCTGTTAATATCGATTCGCTGATGGAAATAAAAACACAATACTCTGTGGTAATTATTGTTGAATCGTATTTCCGACCTACGGATGCGGGTTAATTAATTAATTTTTTTGGTTTACGCTGTAAAAAAAAAAAAAAAAAAAAAACCGATGACATTATATTATTATTACCGGACGTGTCCGCTGTCACCGGAACTGCTATGCCTCGAATGCGAATTGTGAGAACTGGAACCCTTGCTGGTGTTCGACGAGTTCCGGGAATGTCCGCTCGAGTTGGTCACGTGATTGGTGGCGACCGCGGCGACGGCTGCTGCGGCTGCGGCGGCGGGCGCGACGCCGTCGCGGTCGTAGTGACCGATCTGTAGCGCGTCATCCTCCTGCTGCAACATCAGCAACTGATGATGTTCCGGGTGATTTTGATTGGGTTCGGCGTCGTGTTTTTCTAAACCTCCGGCCATGGATGGAATGTCTGCAAACCCAGCGGTATCTGACGATTGTACAACAACGATAATACCAAACGGACATGAATACCAAAATGAGAATAATTAAAACGTTTATGGACATATGTATGGACGCGGGACTGGGCGTCCATAAAAACGTGGAATTTAAAAATCTGAAATTCCAAAATCTGAAATCCGCGAAAATCTGGACCGGGCCACAATAAAACATACCTATACATATCGATCAATATTCTCTTATTTTTATCCAGTTCTGATTATTTTAAAAATTACTAATTTTGGAATTCCAGATATTTACTATCCTGGTTTGCCCGTTCTAGATTTTTTAATTTCTGGTTGTTACGCGCTCTCAAATGAATAAATGAGAAACGGATAATATATAAATGCCGGGGACCCGAGACAGGCGGTATTAGAGAAATGCATTACAGAGAACAAGTTAAGAACAAAATAAAAACGTTTCGTAAACTCTATTAAAGAAAAACGAATTATTAGTGCAAGACGTGTTAAAAGAAAAATCACGACCAGATTAGAGATCCCTACTTCGCATGTATTCGCTTTCACGTATTCCAATCTATAAAACAGCGTACTAAAAAAATTAGTTTATACGTATGCAATATTATTGACGTGTACACGTATATTCGCGAATTTTCAACACGTAGGTATTCAAGTGAATAATGCAATAACACGGATAGTAAATCCACGTGTATTAAGTATACGCGAGTACACATTTTTCATTCGCGTCTACACGGACTCTTTTTTTCACAAGAAACTAGAGGTTTCTAGATCAGATGATCACACGGTCACACGGGGGTTTGACGGGGGTCGACCGGGACTAAACAGTCCCGATTTAAAATAACGTGTTTGGGGTGGGGAAGGAATCGCAGTATCAGCTCCGGCGGTAGTTTCTAGAAACTTTTATGGACGATGCGTACATTTTTCATTAAATTAATAATAACGTTATTGTAAGTACGACTCGCCGTTTCGGTCAGAAAACAATTTCGTAATAATAATTATTACGGTTTTTTTTTAACGTTTTCGTACTGGTATTTCCTATCTGTTCGGACTCGTGAAAAACCGACGGTTTTCTTTTTCGCGACGAAAAACAAAAGTCTGTTCATTTTAAACAGATGATTACGCAACGCCAAAAGGTACACCGAGTATGATTTCAACGTACCTTGTCGGTTATAACACAGACGATTTTTTTTTTTTTTTTTTATCACGTCATTAAACAATATTGCGACCGTCCCCGTTTTCGCCGGGTTGTCATTCAAGAGAAATAAAAACTTCGGGTAAACTATAGAGTACTCCGGCGGACGTCACTATGAAACTAGCGCGATGAAGACGACTCAATATATTAACGAATAAAACGACCGGAGGGCACATTCCGAATGTAGGTCGGCGAGTCGCGTTTAACGGCACAATAACATCATACGCGTTTAATATAAGTATATTATGTATATACATAAAAACGCGAGAAAAAATATGAAATCTAAATCTGCTCTACTATTGCATGCCGGCGTCGCCGAGACGAGGATCGTTAGACGAAAAATCGCGGCAAACGATCGAATAGGGGACGAGAGAAATAGTTTGAAAAACAGCGGGACAAAATGGCCAAAAACGATCGTAAATATACGTACGGACAGCTGAGGCGATACAAATAGTCCACTCTGACAACACCACAGTCTTATCGATTTATAGTAATATAAGAACATGACTAGTCGTCAAAATATTTACTAAACCTTATATAAATACATACAGGGTATTCGAAATTGTATGTTACGATTTTGCGACATTATGAATAGGATACTTTTACGGATACTCTATATAATGCTATTCTCAAAACCGTAACATACGGAAGACACCCTGTATATACACTTAAAAACCTTTAAAGCCATTAATATTGTTATTAATTAGACACCCGCGTATTAATGCGATGACGCGGTGTATTTCAGTCGGACATTCGTGCACGCATAAAAAACTTATCTCTTAATTTATTACATCACGAATGTTTAAAAGTTTTAAGATTCTGAGCGCACATGATGTGTGTTTTGAATTGTTTATTATTTTGAGTGAATAACTTTTCTACCAGAAATATCGCTCAACAGTATACCATTTTTTCTGAAAGCAAATTGTATCTAGTTGGTACATTGGAAAAATCATTTTTTTAATTTTCTTATTCTTATATTATTCTTTTTGTATTTTTCCGAATAATCAGGAAACCGTGGAGAGAAAAACGTAAGTAAAAATATACGGCAATTTTTCGTTGTTTTCGATTTTTTTTTTTTTTTTTTTAAATTCGGCTAAGAATAATCAAATAAACTCGAAATTTGCACAAAAAACTTAAATTAATCTTGTCTAGACATTGTGAAATTTTGAAAATATTATTGAGGTTTTAAGCTATACAGTATAGGTATTTGATATTTTGAAAATTAAACAGAAAGTTATACTTGGTGGTAAAAAAAAAGTAAAATGTTTAAAACATGTTTAACCGAACTTCGCTCAAAATTGTACGTCATAATTAATGGCCAATAAATTTGTGAAACTAATACATATCTAGTACAAACAAATTGATTAATCTCTTGGTTCACGCGTATACGTAACCTAACCTACTCGTTATCAGTGTTTCGTGATCCCCGGGTTAAAAAAAAAACCAGTGAGTAGACGAGATAGGAAATTTTCTTCAATTTGTCATACCAACATAAATATAAACGTAAACGTCAGTTATCGGATTTGTCGATCGAGTCAAAATATGAGCTCACCTGACGGAAATAACAACCGTGTGTTGGGCAGACTGCCGAATCCGCTACCGGGGTATTCGGCGTCCTCGCCTTGAGGAATATCACCGTTGGCGATGGGTTTTTGATTTAACGCCGACGATGGCCTGTAAAAATCATAAAAAAAAAATACATCGTATATTTTTGTACGTGTAAAACGACATCCATAACATTAACAATAACAATCAGTAGCAGCAGACAAAACGATTATAATATATCCCATTCGAACGTTACCAACTGTGTCGCGAGAGTACATTCGCCCCAATTTTATTTTAATGAATTGCATTACCATATAATGTACGGTTTTGTCGGTTTCTAAAATCAATATTATATAGAAATCGTTATTTTTAATATTTAAAATAGCCCGACCGGGAGAGTATATACAATGCGGATTCCGAGTTGTAATTTATTTACAGTAATTTTAGTTGTAATTTATTGTGTTATTGGCTTGCAGTTTAATAATGCATTTCAAACATTATGTATTAGAGACGTACTCATGGGGAATAAAATAATAATGATATATCCTTCTTTAACCTTTATTTTTTAATAACTCCGTTTATGTTTACGATTTTTTTTTTTTTTTTTTAATGTTGTCTTTTTTATTAATATTTGATGGCAGTATTCAATACAAAACCATCGTATCGTAATCATTTACTTAGTAATCTACTTTATACCATATAATGGCATTTTATACTGTAATATTTGTATAATAGATGTATTTTTGAAGGATTAAGGTACCAAGTATATTAGAATTTATTAGAGAATATTCTACCTGAAAGTAATTCTAATAAATTTATACCTTCAACTAGTTATATTTAGGCCCCGCCTCCCCCATTGAACGACAATTGTGAGTACGCAATTATTGTGTATATAGGTATAAACACGTCGCCCAGGAATTATTGGATCATTATTGCACGAGCACTGTTACATTATTAAAAGTTGTTGAATAAATATACACAATTAATAAATATATATAAAATTATAACAAGGGAAATTTGAGTAGGAATGGTAAATATATCTTTCTGCATCAGCAACACTTACGCTTTAAATAGTATGTCTCCAGCCAACATGTTCATGGAAACGGATATTCGGAGCATGGAGTTGTCTTGCCTGTGATGTCGGGTGTCGTATCCTTCCAGGAGACATCGCCTTGAACTCAGTCCGGCACCGGCCAGTTCGGCCAGATTGACGTCGGTAAAACCGAGTTTCTGAAAGCTCCGGCCACCTTTTAACTCCTATGTACATATAAGTGCACATCACGGCAAACAATACAATATATAGAATAAATTCGGCGTTTTCACCGACGACGGTGACGATTAAAAATATACACGAAACGCCGTACAGAATATTAATATATTTGCACATACTTTGCGAACGGATATCCTGAGGTTACACGGGTCTAATATACCGGTGGATGCGTTCGCGCTCATCTTGCACACGAACTCGAACTTGGCGCCCCATCGAACAGTATGGTCTCGTACCTCTTCCCTGGAACAACGAAACGAAAATGCTATCGTTAGTATAGAGCTGACGGTTTTTCCGGTATATGTTTTAGTATATTAGCACAACAGTTAACCGGTACACCGGTTATGACTCAATTACTGCTCAAACAGTATATAATATACCGTAGTAATTCCCAAACACTACGGACCACTTAGAGAACTTTCAAGAGGTCCACATTAGGAACCGCTCTTATGCGATACATACCAGTGATACTGCGGTATACCATAAACCGTAATACCAAAATACCGACGTATACCAGTTAGTGACTTAGTGTTTAAATACCACTTGAAGGGTTCACCATATATAATATCAGATGACTGACTAATATTGTATTGAAACTATTACTTCCACGGAATAAAAAGTTGTACAATGATTTACACCGATATCAGTGTTGCTGCTTATACAATTATGCCTTCATGCAATAATAAAAAAAACAATATCAACCAGTAATATAGAATCTGCTGATCGATTTTTGTTTACTTGTGATCAAAAGTATGATCCTAAAGAAACGATCCGTTAAACAACCTGATATCATATTATGCGCTTGTTTAATTTAGTTACGAAACACGTCGTATTCTGCCGCATTTTGACGGTATATTGAGATTATTAAAACAAGTAGCCAACATTCCGTGTTATTTCAGAGCACGTTTATCAAATTTCAGTAGTTTCAGAGACTCGAGGTCACTAATTTATTTAACATAGAAAAAATGTTTGTGTCACCCCTTTAATAATACAGTGTTTTATTTTTATATTATTGTTTACCAATCAATACTCATAACATTTAACAGTGAAAAACCGAAAAGTGCAGTATTCCGGTTCTCCGGTATGTGACGCTATTAGTTTTCCGGTATACATTGGCATTGCGGTGCACCGTCTCATACCAATGCCGAGTCTAATACCACAATACCGGTATCAGATTTCAATACCGTTAATCTTAATCGTCAAATGATAATATTATATTATAATAGAAAAAAATAAGGTTTTAATACTTTACTTTAATTTCACCTCACCGGCATTTAATAACAGTTAACGAATGGACGACTACGTGAGTCATTATACAATACAAACTCACTCCCTATATTTTATACGTATGAACGGGAGTAGCAAGTTGGCACGACGGCATAAAAAATATCACGATCGAATCTCCACCAATAATTTGCTTACGAGTAATTTTCAATTCCATTTTTGGTTTTTTTTTTTTTTAAATGTACCGCGGGGTTTACGTAAACATGTTTATGTAAACATAAAAACACAACAAGAGACAAAATATAACAAAGTTTTAGTATCCTGGTCGATTTCATGAGACAAATTGTCCTAAATTTATACACATATACAGGTACCAATAATATAGCTGTTCTTAATTTAGTTTTTTAAACTCCGCTGCACATTAATATTTTAATTTTAGCGAATTATTTACGAATAACGTCTTGCTTGCGCCAATATCAATAGTTATTACAAAATAATTTCAAACTGGTTTGTAGAACATACCAATAAGTGTTGAAAAAGTAACTTCTACGCCGCGGATTTCAATTACTATAAAAATTATAAAAATGCATTAAATTAATTTATGTAGATATTATTATTCTAAAATCAAGACCAACATTGTATATTTTCAACTATCTATAAATATTAACAATTTTATGAGCATTCCTCTACGTGAATTGCGCATTAAAAAAAGGTATAACGTCCAAACACTGCGAAATCCATGTACAGTGTGGTACATATAATCAATGCATCTGCATCAATAGTTTGTATAATCACAATCTACATAGTCCCGGCTCCATTGGTCGTTTTAGATAAAATTTCGAATAAAAATGTTATAAGACAAAAGCTTGTACTTAAATAGTTGTCGGCCAATTGGACGATTTATATCGCATATAAACGTCATATTTACCATCGTTATAAAAATTGTATCAGGATTTCCAAATCGTATTCCTGTCCAAAATATAAAAATACGAAAAATACTTTACGAACAAAAACTGTGTAAAGACATGAATTATCATAGAACTATAATATGTTCGTGATACAGGATAAAGTGAACAAAATAAATATAATAGATTACAGTTTTTAAATTAGTATCCGGTACGTTTTGTCGTTTAATTTGAAAATGTGTACTTATATATTTTCATAAACACAGTATCTAATTTATTTACCACGGGTAGTTAGTAGACTGTTTTACTGCGATATTATTATATTGCATTCGTACTAGATTTATACGAAATTTATTTTATTTTAGAAGTTTAATTTATAAGTCGATTTTTTTTTTTTTAAACGGTCTCGTTAACAATCACAACTGATTTGTATAACCGAGTTGGCGTAGTTTAATGTTTATAAAAATTGATACCTACGCGCGTTTTGTCTCTCTGCAGGCTGCAATTTACCGTCGTCGCCAACTTATAATTGTATTTCGGTGGGTGGCAAAAGTCCTATACCGCTGCAGGCGCATTCTAATTCCGGCGGGGAACCGTCAATTTTGATGAGGGAAGAGGAGGGGTTTATTTTTTTTTTTTTTGTCTTCGCGAACAAATATTACCTTCAGTTTTACTTTCACATTATATATCGGAAGCTCATCGGACGAAAATAAATAAACGTATACAGTCAAATATTATACACATCACTGCGGGGTATTTGGCTTAGAGGGAACCTCCTCCTACCCTCCTGTGATAAAACTTTACACGTGCGTCTATAGAAAGTTGTTGTATACAACAATCAATGGCATTTGTGTTTTTTTCCGCCATCGATTCCTCCGAAAAAATTCTATATACTGTTGTTTAGCATTTAGTACGACTAAAATTATATTTTAAAACGTACGTTACCGTATGCTGTAGCACAAGTATAGAAACAAAATTATTAACAATCAAAACGGTCAGTCCTACAATATTATAACACTTTGGACCGTATTTTTACGTGCACATTATCAATATCATAAAAGATATTATTCAACTCACTGGAATAAGGATAATACAGCATGTAAACACCTTAACTTTTCTGATACATACTTATAACCAGACTTATAACTTTTAAGTACAACTACCTACTTTTATAAGAATACTTATTTTAAAGCGTATAGCTTTCAAAAGCTCTATGTACGATAATACATTTTAAGAACGTACCCATAGATATTTTCAATATATACGATATAAGAATACGTTTACATAGTTTAATACGATATTTTTCGGTATCGATCCTTTTCACGTACTTTCATCTTTCAGATAACCTTATTTAAGTTTTGAGATTACTATGTAGTGGTCGGAGTCAGCGTCTGCAAAGTATGAGTTTTAAAAAAAGTGGACGATTTTAAATATGTGGCTATTAATACAAACAGCAGTAATAATATTACGCATAAAGAAATAAATAAAAACATATCAAACAAAAATATATGTTATTCGGTAAAAAAAAAAATATTCAGATAAAAACTATTATTAAGCAAATCAGAAATTGTTTTATATATAAGCTAACTTAGACCAACAGTAGCCATGCATGTGAGACTTGGTCCAGGACAAAAGAAACTGAACGATTGTAATGTGGTTGGGATATGTATGAATAGCGGACGGGGATGTATTAACAAATTTTCTTACAAGAAAAATAAACAAGAAACAATCAGTCGGTAGACCAAGAACCAAATTGATATGAATACTATATAAAAAAATATGAGACTAACAGATGAAAGTGCAATAAAAGACTGAAAAAGAGAATGACTAAAAGGCTTACTAGTGGCAGAGCAGGTCTTTAACGGGCTGTTAAGTTGTTAAAAAGAAGATCATTTAATAAAAATCCCGTACAGCTGTATAATAATATATTCTTAAGTAGTAGTCATAGCCAAGGGTAACAATAGAGGTAAGCAGTCTTCTCCTGAAGTCTTCAAATTCCGAATAAAACGAAGGAATATATTCGTTTTACAATAGTGTAATTATTTTTTTTATTAATTATTTTATTACTCTGAACATCAACTTTAAAAGTGATTTCTAGTAGAAATATCATAGAAATCACGGGATTTCGCGAACTATTTTCCAATTAAAATGAACAAAAATTATTTGGGATTTATAAATATGAGTTTTTATAATAATAAAAATACAGGAAATCGTAATTTATTTTGTGATCACAAATAAATACAATTTTCAATTTAAGTTCATCAAAACATAATTAATCTAGCTTCGTTCGGAATCGTTTTTCGTTGACAATGATATACCGTTGCTTACAGATAAAGGTACCTATAATAAACTAAATTACTCTGTATATTTTATCTTCTCAAATTTTAGTTACTAAGATTATTATATTTTGTATGTATTTTATTATTCTCGAAGCCAGTAATTATAATAACACAAATTATGAGTGCCCCCCCCCTAAAATAAACGCTACCGATGTATACAATAAGTATACCTAAAACTGCAACACGGTTTAGTGTAGACACGAATTTGACGATAATTATTATTTTTTTTTTTTACAGTGCACTAAATAATACAATAAAAATATGTCGGAAAAATAGACACTGTACCTATTTATTATTATTATACTTAATGACGAAAAACTCGTATACAGTGACGTGTCTAGGTAAATTTGTATTTTTTTTTTCTAACTATAGGTACGTTTATATAGTTGGCCCGTCACCGCGTACACGTGTGTACACACGTCGAGAGAAAAACTTTGGACGTGATTGCGCACGCGTTTCGTGCAGTATAATATGCACATAATAATATTCTCCTACTATAAATACGCATTTTTTTTTTGTTTTTTGTTTTTTTTTCTAAAATCGGTCGCTCGAAAGTCGAAACGCGTTTGACAGAACGCTACCATATACCATATTATATTATATACGGCACTTTCCGGGCAGAGCAGACATTCCGTAAAACTGTATACGGAAACACACGTGTTTCTCGTTTGTTGGCTTCGAGGCAGCGTATATTTAAGCGGCGTGCGTTGCCTATATACGCGCATTATAATATACACATATACGGTTTTTTTTTTGTTTTTTTTTTTTTAATTTTTTTTTTTTTTTTTTTTTTTTTAATTTTTTTTTTTTTAGTCGAGGAGACGATGAAAAGAATTTAGCGCCAACGAAATTGGCTGCCGTCCGCCGCCCAGGAGGAAAAAAAACCACTGTGTTTACTATATAATACTGTACGGAAGGATTTCGACAATTTGGACGGTTTCCAGCGGCAGCAGCAGTCTGTGAGAAAACACATCGAATCAAATCGGCGTGTATGATACCGCGACAACTCATTCGAACCCCGTTATTGCCGATGCACATGCAGATGACCGTGATAATATATACGTACATATTATTACAATATAACGTATATACGTATTAGATTATATGGTGTTATATGTATACACACACGGTCGATAATAATATATTTATAACGAGACGAATGAAAAAAAAAAAAACGAACGCCGATTAATGGCGCGTGTTCCGTACGCGTGTGTAAATGTGGAAAATCGTAACAATAATATTATATTCGAGACCGTACGAGCGTATTTAGAAATCCGATGAGAACGCGCGCATCGTCGTCTCGTCGAAATACGATAAACGTGTAATCGACGCGTGCATACTTGCTGTGCCCAAGAGAAACGTAGCGTACTGTTTATCGGTGTACCGAATGAATACGATAGTAATTATTATAGCCGGGTCGCGTGTAAACGGCGATTTTTATAAACAGTCGGTTTGACTGAATCTATCGGTTCTGTAAAACTACGGAACGCGTTTCACGGACGCGTGTTCCATTATTATCGTCCGAATAGGATGACGTAGTACTGTTATTACCCGTGAATATCGTAACACTCGTATCCGTATCAAATATTACAACGTCGTAATACAAGTATATATTAACGAAACAACGAAATTCCAAGTCGTTACTGGTTGTGTTTCGGGTTCGATTAAAGTTTGTTTTAAATATCGCGGTAAAATCCGAACCGTCGTAAGTCCTCGAGATAATTTGATCAATCTCTAAACCGCCTTGGCGTTGATGATGATTAATCGACATTTTGAAAAATCGTCATAGTGTTATCTTCGTCTGATAAACACGACGTAACTAACATTTAATAGGTTTGATACGTCACCGAGCGGATTAACGCCCCTGTTACGAGAAAATTGAATTGCTATTCTACGTGATAGCAAAATTATAAATAAACGAGACTGTTCGCAGAATACCCCGCGGTTAAACAGCTTTGCAAATTTAACGGAACTGAAATCGGTTCAACAAAAGATCCAATAACCCTGTGCTTGATGAACGCTTAATCGTTTTACGAAAACGGTTTTTTTTTTTTTTTTTTTTTTTTTTCATTAATTTTACAATAAAGTTCCACGCGACCACGGCAATTATGTACATTGGAACATCTATACTCTTATTATGTTTCGCGACAAAGACGGCGTGATTCCATTTAAATTTTAAAATCGACTTAAAATTCAATGCTACTTAAATGCGATAAATATGATTTAAAACGTACACGGCCAACGGTCGCCGTATATTTGTATGCTCTGCACACTAAACAATATATACGAGAGACGAAACAATAACAAAGCCCATAAGTTTTCATTTGAACGACTGTAATATATAATTAGATTAACCGAACGTATATAATATACGAAATCCGTTTAAAAGTGTAAACCGCCGAAGCAAAAAGTTTCAAACGTGTTCGAAAACAGAAACCAACAACAATCCGACAGCGAAATAACAATAGAATAAGAATACTATTATTATTGTTATTATTGTATATACCATATTTCCCAGCAGTCGCTAACGGTTAACTTTCGCGGTAAATAAAATGTAAAGTTTTACGATAAATACGATCGAAATAATATAATATAACAGCGGTTGCAGTGCGCTCATGGCGATCGTCGACTGTACGAACAATATATTTTGGGTTTGTGTAACTGATAATAATAATAATGAAAAAAAAATTAATAATATTACGAAAAAAAACCCTTGTATAAATTTAAATAAAACGAAATTGCGAATACGTTTTTAAAATAAAAAAAAAGAAAAGAAATCGTGTTGTTCGAGAGAACAACTGCGGGGTTTTGACGGCGTTCAGCGAAACGCAAAGGAAAAAAAACTAATTCATTGTATAAACACGTCAACGCTCCGTATAAATTAAATTACAACTTATTATTGTATTTATACAGAGCGATCCACGGAGATAAACCATTCTAAAAAGTGATAATATACAGGAGCAATGCTAACTCCCATCACTATACATTAAAATGGTAAATCATTCCGAGGCACTTCTGTATATAATATAATAAATTGTGAACTTTTATTGTTACACGACAATATGCTATTTAAATGAAGTATTATGCCGAACAATGACTTTAATCTGTCACTCCAGCCCTCTGAACATTTGTATCCGTGTACGACAGTGTTTTATAGGTACGCCGTCGATGACGATTTTCCAATGTATTTTTTAAATTTTAATAACAATAATTTTCCACTAATTTACTGTACAATACCACGTATGGCCGTTTTTACAGACAAATATGACGCTTTGAACCGAATAGTCAGACAGAACTGTTGGAATTGCGTTTGAAGGATACTAATTTTGAAAACGTATGATTTTTTTGGTTCTTTATACTTCGGAATTATATTTTTAATTTTTATTCTCATTATCGTATAAGTCAAAATCAAAATACTGGATATGTAAGGTATATGGTACTTTTTGAAAAATGCAATCAAATTTTTTTACGATTTCCAGTAAAATAATACAATTTAGATTGCCAACTTATATACGATATATCTAAGTTAAAAAAAAAAAATTAGAAATCGTTACCAAAATTATTGAAAACCTTCAGATATCTACAATTTCTTACGGTTTTTCTAACAATCCTGTATTCCTACAATTTTGCCTGGCTTTTACGTCAAAGTAAAATATATGCAATCGGATTTGAACTTTTTAATAACGTTAAGACATTTTGTGAAATACAAAAATTAAACCCTAAACACTTCTCGTAATAACTACCACTTTTATTTTCGTTTTAACGTTAAAGGCTTGTAAATGATTGACTCGGAATTTATAAAGATCAAAATAGTTTAAAAAAAAAAAATACTCTACTTCAGAATATGAAATTAATTTATAGAAAGGAACTTGTGTACAAAAAAAATCAATTAAAACTGCAAATATTGACCGAGAAAATTAATATGTAGACCGTTCAGTATTGAATCGTTAGGTTCTATTGTAAATTGTAAATATTGTTTTTTTTTTTTTTAATAAATAAAATAAAATTACTGATACTGGGAACGGGTGTACCACTGTTGTAGATGGGAAGTTGGGAATGTAGGATAAATAAAGTTATTTAATTTAAAACTATATACAACGATAAACCATTGCTCACAAAAAATGATTCAGAGCGAAATTCAATTATAAATGTTTTGAAAGGCCGTATATTTACGATTTTCGTCAAAATTTGATATTAAATCTTATATAAACAAAATACTACATTAACTCGACTTTTTTTTTCCACTTATAGTACAACTTATAATGAACCTTCTGTTAAATTTTCGAGCATTTCTGTAAGATCAAACCATTTTATTCACAGCAGAGTACCAACTGTATAAAAATTACGTAATATTTCTAATAAATATAGTTCGCAAAAATTAAACACTATAAAATCGGTAACGCCGTGAAGCGTCGTACATATTTGCCGTTTTAACTATAATTATGTTTTCGGTTTTTCGCGTTTATTATGAAAACCTCACCAAAAAATGACCTCCAAATTGCACCAACTCGATAAAATTTGAGAAAAGGTACTATACACTTGATACATCAGAGCAATACTTCTAGTAGAACAAACACAAAAAATTAAAATATACAAAAAACACAAATCGTAGTAAAACCAATAAATCCCTCGTTACGTTCCGAATCTAAAAATGTGTAGAATAACACCGTTATATTTATTTCACAATTATTGTTTAATAGTATGTTTATAAAAAGTACACACGAACCGGGTGTTGGACACTCGTCTCACTTCGCTCATTTTTTTTACGCAATTATACGGCTATAAATAAGGCGACTAATCGCATGTGATTTGGTGCAGTTCAGCGTGTTTACTGCCCCAAAGTGTTAACGGATATACAAACAAAATAGCGTTATCAAAAAAGAAGAAAAAATCACACATATTATAGTTTATTCGACAAGAAACTAAAGTGTATTATTCTTGCGTATAAAGAACGGAATTATTTCTACTATGGGCCAACACTACAAAATACAAATGGTGGATACCACCCATGATCGGAAACGGTAAATATTTTAACTGGATAAAATTAATTTACTAGGTTTAGCTATATTTATATTTGAAGTACTTTGTTCCGCGGAACGTGACATTTTCATTATGGACGCCACTCAACTCGTCAATACATTATGCAACTAAACTTTCGTATTAAGGACTTTTAACTGCGGATATCAAAAATGTACTATAGTACCTACAAAACCGACGTCATCGTTTAATTTTTTATGATTTCGATTTACGAATTTTAACGGCAATTCTTATAATCCATCAATGTAATCACTTTTCTCAGAACCTGACCAAACCGAACAATGTATATACATAGGCTCTGGGTTAGTTTTTAGTAATCGATTCCCTATATCATTGATTACTACAAAACTAACGGCTTCCAATTTTCGAATATTAATTTTACACTTAAATTGTAAATAATTTGTTTAAGATTCTGATTTAAACGAGGAATATATTGGTTATGTTATTTTTTTATTTTTACTTGTCTGTAAACAACTTGTTTACCAGAAATCATGTTGCAATCAAAAACTTTATAGGAATATTTTTGTTGCATTATTAATATAATTGGTACAATGGGGTGGTCATATTGATTTTCCTTGTAGCTTTCGCGAGATAACTATTGTTAATTTCTGTATTTCATTTCCAACAAAGGAAAAAATATTAATTATAATATCCTGCTCAGAATCGTTTTTTCGTTAATAATGATTTATCATTACATACAGATATCAATTAAATTATTCCCTCTCTTTATATATCTACATCCTCCCTTCCAAATCCTCTCCTAAAACAGTGACACACCCAACAGCAGTATCTGCTTTTTTTTCAAATTCATTTTTTGATTTCCTTGCAGTTTAATTTAATACCAACGTGTCGAAAACTCACTAGAGACATTCGTTATCGACGCATTTTTATTTAGTTTTTTTTCCGACAATTCGAATTCAACAATAGCGCCTATAAAGTTTAACAACTCTACCAAGGCCTTTTCGCATTCACAATCAATATACCGCCATATATTAATAATGTTACATTTCAGCGCTATATATTTTGTTAAAAGCAAATTCTAGTGTTATCGCCCTCTCGATGTATGTATTATTCTTATTTGTCATATTACGTACGTATATATATTATATAATGACAAAATAATAATATTATGAACGATTCAACCGTACGGTTTCGAACCAAAAGAAGAGCGTGTAAAAGCTATTGAAAAGCGTCGGCGGTATATATAATAATCGTAATTACAATTACGTCCATCGGGTGTAAATCTTTATGGCTGCGTAAATATTTAATGCATTTATTAATGAATAATACATCGCTATACGCGTAATCCTTATAAATCGTTAAACACATATAACAAATTGAATTGCGAATTCTCTAACACTATACGGTGAAGATGAGTTATAGAAGTGATATATTAATAATGTTATGTTGTACAACCGTTAAAGAAAAAAAAAGGTATCAATATATGTCTGTCTGGAATTGAAAGGAAAAAAGCCCCTGCTGTCAGAAAAAAAAATGAATACATAAGAAGGTCGATATTTTAAAAAATAAAAGCGAATAGCATAAATAGAGGTTCGGTTAAATTTGATTTGAAATGCCGTGATTTGAACGATTTTCGTTAAAATTTGAACTTGCAACGCTTTGGTATTAAAAAAATCTAGAAAATGTCAAATACTAATAAATAACTCAAAAATGGATGAAATGGTTTGAACTACGTCTAGAAAGCGCTAATATATAAGTATACTATGCGGAATTCAGTTTTCGACAATTATGTTTAACCGAATAACAACAAAAACAAAATCAAAAATAATGAAACTGTTATTGCTGTACATTTTCCAGATTCGAATACGTTTTTTTCCAATTATCAATAAAAATACAAAAAAATCAGAAAATAACTTACCCTGCAAAACATAAACTAGACCATATTTGTTTTAAAAAACGATGTTCAATTGAAAATCGGAGAATCAGGATATCAGAAAAGGTTTCTGGTAGAAAAGTCATTAACAAACAAACAAACGGACATAGGTCGGTCCCTGTTGTAAGTGAGAAGTTGGGAAGAGGGGAAATTTAATGTATATCCGTACGCAACGATTAATCATTGCTAATAAAAAACGATTCTGAGCGGAGCTCGATTATATGTTTTGAAAAGCCGTAATATTTAAATCTACATTTTTTTCAGTTTTCCCCATTTATAATGAAAACCCATTAAAAAATCAAAAAATTAACCTTTTTAATATACCAACTAAGTAAAATTTTCTTTGAGAAAAGGTACTACACTTGTAAATCGGAGCAAAATTGTTGGTAGAAAAGTTGTTTACAGAAAAATAAAAATAAAAAACATCATAAAACTAATACATTTCTCAGTTCGCTCTGATATTAAAAAATGTTCGTACTAATTAAGTGAATAATATGATATAGCAAAATTTTATTGGGAATCTTATTGTTATGAATAATAATAAGAAATAATAAAAATAATCATATTCTGTTTTGTTTCTTTTATATATATATAAAAAAAAAGAGAATTAGAGGAAAGTACTCATAATCATGCAGCAGGTTTTAATCGCATTCGCTAATCGGTTATTATTATCATGGCTAACTAACTGTGCATTATTTTTCTCTGAATTTTAAAAAATTATTATAAATCACATATTCAATGAAAATAAAAAGTTTACTCGTTAAAATGTTCAAAAGTATAAACTCTATAAAATAGCTATCTTTAAATTTTTCAAAAATAATAACCAATACCTTATGCCTAAAGTTAAATGAAGTTTAAAATGGAAAATATCATCTTGGATCACTCCATTCAACAAAACTAAGGAAGTATTTTCTACGGACAGTAAAATTATTTATTGTCTTGTGTACAAGTGTATGGTTTTATTATGTAACTTTAATATATTTTTCATTGAAATTTTAGCATATTTATACTGCAATTTTTATATACTTTCATTGCAATTTTGACACAATATTTTTAACGGAATTAAATCCGGTTTTTACACATAACATAATAGCATCTTATAATATTGATCCTAATCTCTTGTTGAATTTTTTAACTGGTCGAATATTTTACGATTAATAGGTTTATGGTTAATGTCCGGTGATAGCGAAATAAACTGAGTCACAATAAAATTGCATATAAATTTAACTGCACATTAATTGGATCTTAAATTCTCTTAATTAGAGATTGATTAAATGAACCCAAATGATATATATGAGACGTGTAATTATCGTGAATGGACTATTCACAAAAAAACGTGTTTTTATTACTTGGTTTTATTTCTGTGCTGTCCATTATTATTTTTTAAATTATCTACCTGGGTACATGTATATTCAATTACAATAGGGTTTTGTTTTTCTACGATCGGGCTTTTTTTTTTAACTCCGTCCGCGTTATATCCGTAGGAAGTAGCTATAGGTAGTATAGCATTCCGGATTTCATATTATAGACACGGGTAAACGCGTTCCCTCCCCCCCTCCAAACCGTTACAAATGCGTATTCGTTCTAGTTAAGGTATATATATATATATATGCGTGCTGGTTATAGATACTATAATACAATTATAATGTTGTGGTATCGACCCCAAATGTATACCATAAGTAGAAGTAGTAGTACTTTTTATAGTAGGTAGAAGTGGATAAAAATAGGGAACAGCCAGCTAGTGTACCTAATTACGCCGCATGTGGTCAATGTCATTTTTTTTTTTATTATTATTATAATGTTCATTTTCGTTCGTTGTATATAGGTATGACCCATGGACAATAATAATAATGATAATAATAATATATACCGAAAAAACCAAAACGAAACCTACCGCACCGCCACCGCCAAGGTCACAATCGAAACCATTTCGACGGTATACGAGTTATTTGCAAGAGCGGGACCGAGGCGCACTGCGAATCAAACACTGCCATTCTGAATCGCCGTCATAATAATAATAATACAATAATAATTATACCCATACTATTCGAAATGTATATAATAAAAACAGTAAAAACATCAGAGACGGCAAATAACGATTGTGAGACATTGGATACTCGCGTTAAACGCCACACTCAAGCGCGCGTCTTGCAGCAAGGTACACCACTGCAGGTTTTTATAGGATGAGGGAGGGGGGAGAAAACAATAAAGTAGGTGCCGGGCGTATGTAATATTATAATTTAAGTGCCACAGCGAAACTATCGTATTATATTTTTACCGACGTAATTTATTGCGGCAGCACGATGTTTGTTTTGTGTATATATAGGTAACCGATACGTGACTGCAGAGTATAGTGACATTTAGCGCAAATAAATGAATAGCGTGTCGTATAATGTACAAAATAATTATGGAAGAAAAAAAAACAATCAGATCACCCGACGAACCGGCTAGACAAAATTTACTCTCGGAGAAAATTCTATAGACGCTTTAAAATCAGAGCACGATTTCAGGTAGAAAAGTGATTTACAGACAGAAAAATAAACAGATCAGAAAACACGCATCACATATAGCAAAACCGCCATAGTTTAAAATGTTATACCGCTATACAAAAGTTTACCTCAAACGTAAACTGTGAAATTCAACAAGTATAGACGATACAATATATATTGATCAGATTGTTTGACGCACGTAATATGGAAACCGAAAGGGGGAATGATAATGTTACCAAAAGTTGATCGAGTACAAACTTAACGGTAGGGAAACATTAAAATTCGGTGACCTATAAATGATTTTAAAAAGTCGAGTTTAATTATATGTTGTAATAAGTAACGATAAATAAACAAAAAAGGTTTTTAAAATCGAGCTTTTATTTGAAAAATAATATTGCATGTACCTACCTACCTACCTACGAAAAAAAAAAGCGTGGATCGTAAACGTCATTAAATGGACTTATTACATATAAATCGATTGTTTTCCGATGCATGCAATCAAAGATGATGAATTTAAAGAAAATACAGTGAATATTTTACACCTACGCAAATTTTTTTTTTTTGTACGTTTAATATCATTCTTCTAATAAAAAAACTCGTGTTTAAAACTGTTTATAATTTTTTAGTTTTAACTACATTACCCCAAATTCTATTATTATACCTGCAGGTTATACTCCCTACCTACAACAGTGGCCTAATTAACCAAGGTACGTCCACCTTTTACGATTTTTTTTATGTATGAAATAAAACATAATGTGTTGTCATCCGCGATTTACAATTGTCCCGCGAGTCTCATCGGGAAGTATAACAATTAAATGTCCAAAGAATCTACATTAACAAATAAACAAGTGAGATTGAATAAAAACTTTTGATAACAATATAATGGAAATTATAATTTTTTTAATTGAAAATAGCAATGCGTTGTAAATATCTGCAGCCGATATTATTACACATATGGGTTTTCGACTTTCTAAACACTACCTGTCAAATAATGACAAAGATAATATAAATATCTATATATTACGCACAATTCGTAAATGATGAGTTTCGTTCAATTATACAGGTACCGGACCTAAAATACCGGGTGCACTATTGTAACGTATGATTTACCTATCGGCAGTAATGCAATTTACGCGATTTATTTTTGTTTTAAAACATAGTTGTAAATTTGTGATTCGTAAAGCAATAGATAGCCACATTGAAAGATTTATCATTTGAACTTAACTATATGAAGTAATCGATTAATAAATCCTTGATAATTATATAAATAAAATAGAATGAATAATGTTGTGGTGACGATAACTGCAAAGTTGATAAGTCAGTACGGCCAGTATAATGACGGCTGCAATTGAATATATTTCTACAAAGCGAAAAGGCTAATGCATTATTTTTGATAACTATTATTTTAGAATAGATAAAACAAAAACAAAAAAAATTACTCGAAATGCATTGACAAACTGGCGTAATAAATACAAATTTATTCACAGTATATCCGATAAGTTCTGTGATCACAACGAACAATTTTAAAACAGTTTTTTACATTTTTTTTTTTTATTTATTTATATTATTTAATCGAATTTTTTATTAATTTATAAAATATAACTAATAATAATGTATGCAAATTTATATTGATACACAATACATGAATATAATTAATAAGTATGTAATTTTTAACTTATAAGTTACTCGAAAAATAAATTCGATGAAATGGAACGGCGATAAAAGAAATTCATTGAAATGGTATAGCAGCAAAACGGGAGCTGACCGCTCAAACCTATAATTTTATAAAGCATATTTTTCCTTTTTTTATATATTATAGGTACATTTATTCCTATTGTTTCCTTTTGTAAATTACATACAAAATAATGATTTTTATTAATGGATTTTTAATGGATAAATTAATGGATTAATCTATCTATAGATAGACTATAGTAATTTTAGGATATAATATCTATAATGGCCAAAATAAACGTATTTAAACAATACTGATGTAGCGTAATTCAAAATTATTTTAAAATGTTATTTTAAATTCAAGTAGCTGAATTTTATATTTCTATACTTTTTTTTTTTGGCAATTTTTTTTTTATGAAACAAGCAACTTTAAAGTGTTACCATTTACATTACCATTTTTTTTTTTTTTTTTGTCACTCTTTTTTTGGAAGTAGAATCACATCCCTCTTTTAATTTTCATATAGCAAACTATATTAAAAACTTCATAAATAGATAATGTTTTAGTTAAATACATTTTAGTGTTGACATTTTTAATTTCCGTCAACCCTTTGACGAAATATTCCACTTTTAAATTTACATTGAGTTTGAATAATGCTCCACCAACCCAAACTTAAAATTAGATTATCTCGTCAACGGGTTGATGGAAATGTATTTATTTGTTTTTATTATTGCTGCAACGTTTTTATATGGGAAATTTAACGTGGATTCCTTTTCCAATACTAAAGGAATACATTTAAATTTCTCCAAGCGTACCTTGCCCATTTTAACTTCGGAACCTCTAACTTCTGAACGATATTCGGTTTCTGAAGCAATGATTCTAGTACCTCATTCTTTCTTATTCCCTTCACACATCTTTTACAGCACCGAAAATTCCCCTTGGAATTTTTGAACACAAGAAGTTTATTTTAATATAGGCACCTACGTTGTAATAACAATGGTTGTGCGTTTAAACATTTAACTATTTTAACCGATTTTATTTTAAACGATAATTGATAGGTTGGTAGAAAAATATTTTAAACAATTATTGTATAATTTGTTCATGTTTTAAAACAGAACATTTACTGTACAATAACCTGCTCCTACAAAACGATAATAAATTATGTAAAATAATTTTGTTCGCTCTATACAGATAAAATATGTCAAAAAATATGAAATAAGTAAAAACGCGGTAAATATTACGTTAAATAATACCTAATAAAGGATAATGATACGCCATAATTAACGCTACTATTAAAATACGAACCATACTACACTACATGTAATATGTACATGACACTGGAGATAAAAAGGACCTTATATTATAGGTTCATTTTAATATCCCTACGTTACATATTATAGAGAAATTACGCGTAAGATTATAACACAAACAATGATTATGCGTTTGTTTTAAAAATTAAATTTTATTTTAACAATTATTAATTTATGTATAAATAACGTTTTGGCACCAAATAAAAGGGCAAAAGTCGTTGTTCTCAAGTGTTCAGGACAAACAAATACAAGTTTGAAAAATCCATTGAACCTTTTTTTATCAATCCATAAATCTGCAATCTTTGATCGGCCTTCTAGACCAATACATGATATTGGTAAAAAAAACTTCAGTCATTTTACATCTTTATAAATACTATTATCTAACAGAGACAACGGGACAACGGTCAAACGTCATATACTATCATGTTTATAATAATAATAATTTAATTTCTCTGTATTGACAGGAAAATATTACTTTTTTTCAGTAAAAATAAATATACCCCCAAAATTGTACTTAAGCCCATTTTCTCTGGCGCCAAAATATTATTCAGTTGGGACAAAGCTCAATTGCTTATGGTACACGATTTTTTTTTGTAAGAAGTTTATTACAAGTAATTCATTATTATATACGTATACGATATATAACATAGTAGTTAGTACACAATATGATTTGTCGTAAACACAAATATTATACTATGATGTTTGTTTAAAAAAATAATAATAATAAATATATTTTAAACGCGATTAACATTTTTCCCATATAAAATACGTAGTTTATTGTATATAAGGGAAACAACCTTCGATAGTGTTTTCTTAACTATTCAAGGGAACTAGTATTCTATAGTATTAAAAATTCTTGTCTCATCTATAATGTACATGCATACTTATACAAGGTGATCCATTTATCACGAACTAGCAATTTTCCAGGGAAGATCTTAAAAGAATTTGATTTCTGTTGTTTTTTTTTTTCAATTTTTAATGTCAGTCAATTACTCGACTAAACAATTTTTTTTTTTGTATTGTATTTGTAAACTCCAATAATCGACTTTTTTGACTCGACTCAACCCATTTTTCAAAAAAGCAAAACTCACATATACTGTATCAATTACTATGTACTTTTTTAAGTTTTATTTTAACACTATTTTCAATTTTTACACTATTCCTTGTACCCGAAATGTGTACAATTATACCCTGAATAGTACAATAATATACGATATTATATTAAAGTACTTATTTTCAAGAATATAATGTATTATACACATCAATATTTTTTTTTTTAAATCCGTTAAAAACAGAAAAACTTAATATAGTACTAGCTACCAAGAGCTATATGATAAGTTCACATGAAAAAACCGTAGCAGATCTAATTTCGATATTTTTCACGAGCAATCGATGTATACGAATAAACCAGCAACTATTATAAAAAATATTATACGATCGTTAGCCGAACATAATCACGAGGTTGTGTAGGAGAAACTCAATAGGACTCAGTCCCCATCAGATACGTACCTATATTTCTAACTCAGCTGTAAAAAAAAAAAATCAGAGAAGACGGGGGCTTCTAAATGTAATATTCTTCTAATTTGTAACGCTCAAATAATATTATTGATCTTCAAAACGTATTACAAAATTTAATACCGAATAAGTATTCATCGGATCAATTGGATTAACTTTTTCCGCCCCATTTTATACCACTTTAAACTCTGCTTAACCGTATAAACAATCGTATGCTAAGTATAACGACACACGGTATAACTAAAACGACGTTTCTTTTATTATTTGTTTAAACAAATTGTTTTAGAGGTTAATGCTCGTGAAATAATAACACAGCAATATAACAAATATACATTAAATATTTGTATACATAGATATATTCGTATAAAATAAATAATATTAAAAAATGTGTATGTAAGTTCCTTCAAAAGAAAACAATCCTCGACCAATTTAAAAACGTACAGCGCGGAATATTATATAATTCGATTTCAAAAATCACTATCGGATAATCCCGCAAGAAACTACTACTTAATTAAATAATAATATTAAAACGGCATCACGTTTCATTTTAAACAATCGCTTTTTTATTAAACTGATTATTTAACTTTCTGTATAACTATATAATATATTCATATATACCATTCAAATTCCCATATTTTTTGCTATGCTTAGGTATCTGTGTACTCTAGGTTACACGCTTATTTTTTTTAATTATTTTATTCTTATTTATTTTATACAGACAAACATGCTGATACAATAACAATAATAATATTTACTCCTGGCTACGTTTTAAACTGAACGACACGAAAAATGTATTGGTTTTACTAAATGTTGTGTTAGATTTATTATTTTGTGTCAGTAAACAATTTTTATACCATAAATCTTGCTCTAATCAAAAACTTTATAGGAACTTCCTTGTAACATTTTTATTCTATTTGGTGTATTAGAAAGGTTTGATTTGCCTTGTAGACTTCTTAATAGATGGGAAAAACTAATGCTTCGTATAATTGTTATTCATTTCCCTCGATAACAAGAGAAAAATACGACTAATAATAATACTCTCTCATAAATTGCTTTATGAAAACAATGGTTTATCGTTACTTATAGATAAATTTAATTTAATTATTCTACACAATATGCTCCCTCTTTTTTTCTTAAATGTTAATTTTGTATAACTACCGATATAATTAATATTTATTCACTACATATTATCATTATTGTCGAATTTTCCCCGAAAATAGAGACTATATTGCACTGAATTGTGTTTGTTATAATATAATAATTATATAAATATATACCTTTTTCCGCAACTTATAGACATTTTTAGCTGCTCCCTTTGGACCGAATGTGTTCAAACTCAGGGATTAGAGTTGTTTTGGAGATAGATTGAAGAGATAAAATTTTGAATTGTATTTCAATATGAATTAAACCAGTAATGTCCATTGCGTGGCAAAAGAATGTTTTTTAGCTTTTTCCGCCCCCGCAGACTCCTTAAATAAAGCTGAGGGATGACATTTTGTACATGCATGGCGTCGGTATCAAGGATGATGTGACTTTCAACTTTCAGAGTTTCAACTTTCAAACCCTCCCCCCCCCGCATTTATTCCTCTTGCAATTTTTATGATCGTATTTCACTATTTTTGTTTTACTTTCTGTAAGCAGTATCATTTTAGTATATGATATAATACTGTTTTATTATAGAACCTATTCAGTTATTTATCGTTTTATTCAGAATATTTATATTATACAAAATAGATGTGGAAAGGGGTATTCTAGTCACGGAGGTCTTGATCGTTTTGAATTTATTATATTATTGCACGTGTAAACAGTCAGAAAACGAAATCTTTCACCGATTGTACTCGGGTAGTACCCTACACCCATACGAAAATGTCATTATAAATTGTTTTTTTTTTTTTTTTAATTTTTGTCCATGTCCAAAACACGCGTTGGCGTTGATTCGGCCGGGAGTATATACGATGTGTGTATTAGTTGTTAGCACCCACATAATAACGCGAACGACGAACCTCGTCCCGGGCTCGTTCACCTGTGCACAATGCGCAAAATCGTTTTCGAAAAACAATAGGATCGGCAAAAATAATATTATAATATAATCGAGCAAAGAGATCGATTATTGTTATTAATAACTGTCATTATATGCGCATACGTGTAGCATACAGAGTGATGCTCTTGTTAACACACGAACCAACGATTAAAATATCTATTGCAGTATGTATATAAAGATTTTGATTCCCTTTTTTTTTTTTTGTAAATTGCATAATGCCCGCGCAAACGTACAGGTTATCTTTCCCTACTAGTTCAGACAAAATTTTAAACAGCTACAACACCGATACTGCGTATACATTTTTTTGGAAAAGTACTTATAGATAATATTCTCTTTTCGAATCGAGAGTTCATAAAATATATACATTGTTATTACCGAAATCAATAGCCAGAAATCACAGACTCCACAATGTAGATTTCTAAACTAGTTGCCTTCATAAATGAAATACCGTGTTTTCCTTCGCTGTCAATTATCTGTAGAAAAATTCACTCTGGAATAAAATCATGCCAATTTCTCTCCAGACATTAAATAATCAAATTACAATGCGCGTCACGATTCGGACGTCGTTTTTGTTGCATTCATATAATTAATACTAATTAGTACATCGTAAATACGTCGGTACCTTTAATAATTATAATCAATAAATTAGTTTAACTAATTAATCCACAATCTTGATTTCAAAATAATATTTTTAGAAAGATCAAAGAATACGAAATTAATACTAGTAGTACGTATGGTATATACTTGTCATTATTAGGAGTGAGACAATTCTTGTTTTGGTATTGCAGTAAAATGTTTGAAAATAATATAAATAAGAGAGCATTATGATATATTATTGTAAGCTTATAAGAACAAAATACCCCATAAGCCATACAATTTCCAAAAAAATCCTAATTAATGCACTACAAAATGAACAAATAGCTTTAAAATCTAAAATTATAAAAAAAAGTCAAAATGAAATGAATAATTCTCGATCAAAATTGCACAAAACGAGTTGAGTAAAAAAAACAAGCAAATCTCGAAAGCGCGGGTAAAAATTTAAAATTTGAATTTAAAATCAAAAAAATTCAAAAAATGATCCCAAAACCCTAAAATCCTCGAAAAATAAAAAATGAAATGTCTTATAGTTATACAATCATTCGAAAACTTGCAAGACGGATTTGTACTAACAAAACAAGCGTCGCACGTCGAGCTTTAGTGAACAACGCAAAATGCATCATATAAACTAAACACATAGGCGCAACAATAACCACCAGTTCTGGAGGTGCTAAAATTACAGACACATCAAAGACCTATGGAAGCTATGACTCACCGGAATCTTCTTTGCATGACCCTTACAATAGTTCACTACAGCTTTCATTTATAATTTTGTATACACAAATCCATCATGATTATTTTCATACACACATGCATTGTCTGTGTAAACTTATATTTTGTTCTGTTCATTAATTACGAAATACGAGTACACGGATAAAATATTTTGTCATTACTATGAAAAACATGATTGGGTTTTTTGGGAATGCTTATTTTAAACTCTGGAGTGCTCCGCTAGCAACCTCCCCTCCCACCTATTTGCGTCTATGAACCTAAACAATGATCGAAAAAAAAAAAACCCCGAAATCAAAATTTCGCTCAAAATATTCGCGATATTATTACCTATAAGATATTGTTTATTAGCTTTGCCATACAATGCAATCGCCCTGTATATTACGACGTTGCGGATGTAACGCGCACCATCTCGTATATTATAGGCGGTGTACGATGGGTCGTATTATAATCGCGCCTATAATATATCGTGTTATATTGTTGTGCTCGTGCATCGCACGCGTCTATATATTAATAATAATAAATATTATTAAAACCGTTTGCGGAACGATGTTCGTGTCAGAAAAAAAAAAACACGAAAGTACATAATACGGGAGATTTTTTATTTTTAAATTATTATTCCGACGGCGACGCGTAAAGGCGTATCGGCACAACGATCGGCTATCCGTTGCGCGCAGTACGGATATTATTTTTACGATCTACGCGGCTGCGGCTGCGGCTACGGCCCGGCTTAAATTTCGCCCTGCCAGCGACACAATAATAACAACGGTTGGTAATAAAATAATGTCGCGTTATTCGCCATTGTGTTAGATCGTTATAATAATATAGTCGAGAGCCGTTGCGCGCGGGTGATTCTTTTTTTTTTTCCTTCTAAATTGAACGTTTCCTCCGCGAATAAATTTCAATCGGCGCCGGATCCGCGACTGCCGTTTATACAGACCGGGCGAGAAAAACGCGACCCGCCGCCGCCGCCGCACGTACGTGCGTCGCGTCGTCGTAGCGACCGCGCACGACGTCCGCGAACGGTTTTATTCACTGTCCCGCGTGCGTTCTTCGATAACCTCGACTATCAACCAGATGAAACACCCGATTGCGCGTCCGACTGAAAATCAAGGAACACACTATCACGTGATTTAAAATATCAAAATAATTATTTGATAACGCAATAATTACAATATTCGATACGAGTGATTTTTCGTGTAACGACATGCTAAATTTATATTACAATTTAATATTGTTACGCACGAAGAACAATAATGACAAAAACAAATTTCGGTTTGTTCACCTAATTGATAATCTAGGTGGTTGGGGAACACACGGTATATCGAATCATTAGAAATCAAGAAGTTTGCAAACAAACATGGAAATAGATTAGTGCTGCACACTAATGAAACTGCTAAACAACTAACTGACGATTCACAAGACATTAGGTGCTTCAAATGCTTGGAACCGTACGACTAGTTTAATATGACTTAGACTAAAGACTGGGGCTACGTCATTACTAACTCTTGGTACAACTCCAAATATGTTTATGTATACATATAATATATTTATTACTCGTGTATTATAAAATAATTAAACACCCATCATACATTGTATTTATATAGACTATGAGTCGTTTAAATAAAAAAGTCTAGGGCAGTTAACAGAAAAAAAACTAACCAGCGATGCACGGGCGACCCCTTATAAAATTTTGCGACCGCCAAAGTTAGGTTAGGTTAGGTTGACTATAGGTGACTAGTAGTTAATTTTCATTTTTTCACAATGATAAGCGTTCAATCGCTTATCTGAAATAATAGCGAATCACATAAAATACAATTTTTTCTTCGGGCAGAATATTGTATAAATTTGTAATATATTTTAGAATTTAATGACATTTTCATAATCTATCATGACCAATGCGTCTAGGAATACTTAAGCAGTAATATTATATTTTAAGTGATTTGAATTTTATGCTTCAAAATTATACGACTTATTTAAAAGTTTTTAATATTCTCATTCAAAGCAAATAAAGGGGGGGGACAAACATATCATTTTGCCCCCTCTATAAAATATAGATAAAACTTCATAAAAAACCAAATATTAAACCAGTGCTGTAGTCATAAAAAAAAGCAGAGAATATACTGTAATATATTAACATACAATCTAAAATACATTGTCATCTCATGGTCCGGATATGTATATTTTTTTTTCTGTGTTTTCATAATCAATCAAAAATGAAAATAATAATACCTATGTATAATTGTATAATATATTGTGTGATTTCACTATAACAGAGAGTATACGACCGTAACCAAGGGTAATTGTGTTTATAGGTAATAACCAATAAAGCGTACACCGCCGTATACCCTCCACTACTGTAGAGGAGGGCTATAATACAATTTTCAATAATATTGTTTATTCCTCGTGAATAAAATCATTTAATATTTAAATTTCAAATAAATACTATTTCATAACATAATGTTATGATTTTAAAAAATCCGTAGTAATTGATATAATTCTGTGGCATGACTACTCACTACATAAATTACAACGTAATTTGATACGTAATAATCTATAGCAACATTATAGAAATGTAATTACATATTGTTTTTACTTTTAAGTTATGTTTGTATACCCAAAGATGTGCTTAAATCAGAGCTTAAAATGAACGACAACGCAATTCCGACTTACATTTTTACAAAGAAGAAAGTTTATTATTTTTGTCCACAAATCATATAAACATATTATATAAGTATTTTTAAACAAAACTATTAGTTATGGTTTAGTATATTCTTCAATTCGAGTTCTGGTAGAAGAGTAAAACAAAAATAACTAAGATAGGAAGGTGAGCTCCTCCTCTGCATGCATATCATGGGTGAAAGACGGGTTTCAAGAAATATAGAAGGTGAACAAGGATAGTTACACCTTTTATATTTTTGCTCCTCTTTATCATACAAAAAATAGTTTTTCAATGCGCCTCTGTACATTAAAATGTTCGAAAGCTCGTCTGTCCGAAATATAAACGTTCAAAATACTAAAATAACACGAGCAAAATCCACAAGTTAGTTTTCAAACAACCAGGAATTTACAAATTTATAAGACAGTTTTAAAAATTCAGAATGAAAGTGACAATTCTGTAGAGCAAACCATTCGAAGCCAAACAAATAAAAATCATAACTACAGTCAGGATAATTAAGTTTATAAAAGTAAAATCATATAATTTAGGATTTTAGATGTAATTATTTTTTTTATATTGTCTATTAGCATTCAAATAATATATATTATACATTTTTTATACCGTCTACGATTTTTCAAATTTTTATTTTAACTACATTTTTAATTAAAATATTATGTTATTACATTTATTTTTAATAATTTAAATATTTAATTTTTAAAAATCCAATTTTTTATGACTGAATTTCAAAAAAACAGCCCCTGCCGTTACTTAGTCGCCCTACATTAGACACAAGTTTATGTCACCTATACGTTATTCCAGGCCTGCATACCTAAAATTATTATAATATATCGTTATCGTACATGATATGCAAAAATTAAACGCCATTAATCCCAGTTTACGTGCAGTTTAAAAAACTTCAACCCAGCAGCTAATTATGTACGCGAAAAACTATATAATATTATACTGTCGGTTGACACGCAAATATAAATACACAAACCGGGGTGTTGCCACCGACGCCGATATACTAATAATATTATACATGTACATAAAATTCACTAAAAAAAAAATAAAAAAAACACCTACCGGGAAGCATCATGGATAGGCCACCTGCACTATTGTACGTGAATTTACAATTACTGTATTTTTCGATTTTGTAAGCACACGAATGGATTTCTGAGCGGAGCTCGTTTAACTGTACGGTTACCGGTTTAAAATAATATTATAAACAGATTAATCACAGAGGGGTTTTTCTCCTCTCGTAGGCGCGTAACCGAGGAAACCCTGCCGGGCATACTTCACACTGCCGTGATGGGTATAAACCCATTATTGTAGTTGCGAAATTTGAAAGGTTTAACACAAGATATACCTATACCCACGCATAGGATAATAAATACTGAAATCAATGATAAACCATTGAGGTTAAAAAAAAAACGATTCTGAATGGAGGATTTACCTTGATGACGGAATGATCTATATACACTTGAAAATTTCTGCAGGTAGAAAAGTTGTTAACAGACAGAAAACAAAAAAAAACCTATCCTAAGATAATGGGAACGGATACAACCACTGTTATAGGTGAGAATACACTAGTTATATACGCGACGATTAACCATTGCTAACGAAAAACGATACAGAGCTAAGTTCGGTTAATAGTATTACGTTTACCCCATTTATTGGGAAAACTCCTGGGAAAATCAAAAAATGACCACCCCAAAGTACCACTCCAGTCAGATTTCCTTTCAATTGCTATCATTGTAAATAGGAGCAAAATTGTTGGTAGAAAAGTAATCCGCAGATAAAATAAAAAAAATGTATAAAAATCATAGTAAAACCAATACATTCCTCGCTCCATACAGAAACTAAAAAACAAATATTTTCAACACCGCGTTACACATTAATGTTTCGCTCCACTCGGGATCTGCGGTAAAATTGAAACTTGAGATGCTCCTCGAATATAGACGCGATCTCAAGATTTATGTTAGAGGTTAGGTTACGACAATAACGACGTTATAACGATATTATAGCAACTAAATGCGATATCGCACGCGTATTAACATTATACTACACGCGTTAAACACGATGTGTGTTCACCGTTTCGCCATTGCTCCGCCGAATATGTGTATACAATAATAATATACGGCGGTCGTGGATTATTCATGGTTGTCATGACGGCTGTAAAATAATGTATTACTTATTCAGATCGCAGCATCACCGTGTTCGCGCGTTTTTACGCGCAAAACAAATTTCAAATCAATAATCTGAAAATAATTGAACGTCACAATCGCATATATGTATTATGTTAATAATAATAATAATAATATTGTGTCTGTTGTTTATTTTCTTCTTTTTCGGATCGCATTGACAGATAAATCCTGTATAATATTCATCGGTGCGAATAAAAATATATCAACACGATACATCGTGTCGCTGCTCGATAATAATAAATAGGTACCTATTTACCACATTATACAAACTAGATTATACGATAATGATATACTGCAGAGTGAACACTAAATAGAAACGGAACGCTTCCGTTCCCAGCACATACGCCTATAGATCTCATCGCAAACTACTTTATAATTTTACTTCTCGTCGACCGACATGTTTTTGAAAATCCCCCCCTTAAAAATTCCTCGATTCGTGGAATTTCCATAAATATTTAAGTTAATTTATCTGCGTTTAACATATTAAAAGTTGGTAGAAGTTTCGCCTACACTAAATCTGCCTAATAAGGATTGGTACTTAATGTCAAATTTGAGACGTGCGCGTAGTAGGTGTCTTAAAATTCCCAAGTACAAAATGACAATACATGATAACTCTTTCAGAGATTATAATAGGTATGGGTTTTCTTCTTAAAAATTCATCCTAAGATAATGTAGACGAGTGCATACTGTTATAGGTAATTTAATTTAGGTAATCTATAAGCAACGATAAACCATTGCTAACGAAAAAACGATTCTAAACGCAGTTCAGTTGATAGTAATACTTTGTCAACAATATACATGGCTTATTATGATTAAATAATTAAAAAGTCATTATATATTTTCTTTAATATATATTTGTTTAATAGTGTTCCGATTTTTCCCGTTTTTCACATGTTTCTTCACGGTTTTTCACAATTACTGAAAAACTCTTGGAAAAATTGGAAAATGGCTGCCTTAACGTACCTTTCCAGTCAGATTTCCTTTCAGAAAAAGTGCTATAATTTTAAATCGGAGCAAAATTGCTGGTAGAAAAGTGATACACAAAAAAGGACCATAATTTTTTTTTACTAATACCTACATTTCGTACATTTTCCGTTTTTTCGGCATTTCATCCGGGTTTTTCCCAGATATTATGAAAACCGCTTGAAAAATCAAAAAATGACCTCCCTAAATTACCATGGAAATAAAATTTCCTTTCAGAAAATAAGCTACACTTGATACATCAGAGCAAGATTTCTGATAGAAAAGTTTGCACGACAAATCAAGGGGTATTTTACGATTAAAATAATCCCAGGGACCGATGGCTTGGTAAATCCAAAATGTACTTCTCTTTCCTTATTTAAGTAATAAGAAAAAAAAATGCAAAACATTTTGTTCGAACTCGGGACCTATAGGATAATAAAAATAAACGTTTTTTCCCACTTTATCAACTTTATTGGGAAAACTGCCACCTCAAGAAAATTTCCTTTCAGAAAAGTGTGTACATTGGAGCAAGATTTCTGGTAAAATTGTTGTACACAATATAAAAAAATAAAAATAAAATAAACATCTTTGTAAAACCAATACATTCTTCGCTATATTCAGAATCTAAAAATCATACTCAGTATGATGTAGAAGATATGCAATGTACAAGACAGAAGTATACCTATAGGTTACTATTTTATATTTTATAGTTATTATAGTGTTATTTGTTAGGTGTAATATTTCACAGTTTAAATATTTTTGACAGGTCCCCGTTCTTCATTTTCATTTGAAACGACACATTAACCGCTTGCAGTTAATCAAAAATTATTTTAATTATTAAACCATATACATTGTGTTTACATAAAATACACAAGACAATAATTATTAAAGGAGAATAAAATCAAGTTACAAAAGTAAATAGTTAATAGTATAATTAAAAATATAATTTTTTTTTTTTTTTAATAAATAGACAGACTAATTCATTGTCTCGTGGTACTTAGACTGTACACCCTTTATATAACTCGTGCGTAATATAAATGATTGTTTTCTGCTTAACGACTTAATTAAACGCACTTTTGAAATTATATCCAGAGCCACGAACACAAATGGAGCTCGATTAAGTTCAAAAACATTTGTCATACATTCTGTATTTGGACAATTTACGTAGCATCTAACTAATTTCTCGGAACTAATGATTATTCTGTGTGTTCGTATTAATTAAAAAGATATGGATTATTATCATTATTATATTGTACATATGGAAAATGGAAAATTATAATATTATATTACTGTTGAAATATAAATCTAACCTGAGAAAGCTACAAACAGCAAATAATATTAGATACCCACCTACATTCAAATTACTAACTTAATGAAATATAAAATAGAAACTACTTAAATGTTTGTAATTAAAGGAAATTAATTACCAACTGATGTATTTTTACACTTATAATTTTCATTTTGCAGCAATTAAACTAAATTAATATCATATTAAATTATTATTTTGGCGTTTATTAATATTTTAAATAATATTCAAAAATCAATTTTGTGTATGAACAAAATTTGTATTATTGTTGATTTAAAACTTAATATGTTTTATACAAATACCAATATGTATCATTTATTTTTTATCCAGACAAATTCATTAGAAATAATAAGTACTTATTTTTAAGTTTTATTTATGACCAAGTAATTTTCAATATTAAACAAGTTAAAAATCAATACTTGGCATTCAAACAAAGTACTACCAACCAAACAAAAACTTATAGTTATTTTTAATGTTTTATATTAGGTATGTTATATATACACATTGCACATGTATAAAAAAAAATATTAATATTTCTTTGAAAACTAAATAAGTACCTACTTCAAAGTTAGTTAAAGAAAAACAAATAAGTATATAATAAAATGGCAAAAGACAAAATAGGCAATACTGAAGTATTTAATTTGAAAACTAATACACTTAACAATACAAATATAATTATTTATCACTAAATAATTATTGATATAAAATTTAGTTTTATCGCATTTTAGGTAATATTAACCAAATTCAAAAAATACCACTTAACATTACATTTCTATTTACAAATTTTATTTTAGTAAATGTACAAAGCAGTTCTAAATATCAGATAGTTTTGGTTAAATTTATAATGCTTCAAATAAAAATAAAAATTATCATTTTATTTATTAACTATTATCACAGGTATAAAATGGAATACCTAATTGATATTGTAATACAACAAATTATTTATGATAAATATAATAAAAATATAAATCTTAAGATAATGAAATGTTATTCAGATTGTGGTTCAGATTCAAATGAGATAATTAATTTGCAGATGAATAATTGTAGTGTAATAATACTAATAAATTATTTGGTTTTTAGACTAGGTACTAATAAAAGTCTGAAACATACAATATGTATGTAATCACATAATATAATAATAATATTCATAATTACATAATAGCTGGAAAATCATTTAAAAAAATATACACATGTTCATTAGTTTGAAATTTAAATATAAATTGTTATAGTTTTTTTATAATGAAGTTTTGTATTATCTCAGTTGTTACAAAAAGTTTATGTACCATATTAATCACTATATACATTATTCGTCATGTATGCGTCAAATAAATTGACTTTTGTTAACATTTTAATCGAGTACCTAAAATATTTTATAAAATAAAATTTAATTAGAGGTGGGTACCAAAATTTAAAAATAAGAAATAATGTATAACAATAATAGTTATTTTATGTGTATCTAATATGATCTACAATGTATAAAATATACATGTTTTATAAAAGATTTTAAATCAACCACTAAACAATTTTTGAAATATTTCTTCGTCATCTGATAACAATTTATTATTAAAATATTATATACAAATGATGTATTGAATGTAAGCAACTATACAATTTGATGATTAATAATCGATAAATCTTTTGGTTTCCAAATTTGTAATATTAAATATGCAAACGAACCATAATTTATTTGTAATAGCCAATAAGCTAATCATATTTTTACCAAAGATAATATTTTTTTATTTGAAAGCATTAAAAATAGTTTAAAAGCATGAAGTAAATAAATTAGTTTTAGATATACAATTTTTTTAAAATTTAACATCTAAAATGTAAAATTATTAAACTGCATTAACCAAAATAACAGTAAAATAATACTCGTGATGAGTTACCTAAACATCAAAATCATTTTTTTTTTCTTATATACAGAGTGTAACAGGGCTATTTGACATTTTTACATTGTAGTTATAGTTAGCTATAGTTATATGTAAAAATGTCAAATAGTCTAGTTACACTCTGTAGAAGAAATGCTGCAATAAAAATATTTTGAAACAACTATTTACATTCATATTTTAATTATCATGTTCAACAATCAAATTCATTTTTTTAGTAAAATGTATTTTTACTTTTTAATATAGTATTATTAAATATTAAATTAAACAAACAGTAAATCTCACTCCAATATAATGGAAGCGAAAATAGTTTTACTCGTTTTAACAATAATAAGAGATAACAATTTTAAACATTTATATGGGTTCCATATATAATGATATTATAAAAAAGTCCACATAAAAAATGTACAAATTCAATTCAAATTGTAAAATATTAATACTAAATATAACTATGAAAATGTAAATTTTGGAAGATAATATTACATAATATGTCGTTCTATACAGATTTATTCATTATGAGATGGCAACAACGTTTACTATTCAATCGTCATCTGCATTAATATGACAATCCAGTCAGATATGTTTTGTATTTAAAGAGCATATGAGGTAATACTATGTCACTAATAGGCACTGGATATTTTTTGAAATGGAGTAACTTACATAAATTAATTTTAGGTATATGACTATTAATATAGGTAACTAATATTACCTAACATATTAACATTATAGGATGCACAAGAAACTCATCAAATACTTTCACATAAAAAAGTTAAAATCCACTAAAACAAAAAAAGCTAGGTTTCTCATTAAATTTGTACTTTATTAAAGAAAATATAAAAGATTAATATAGGAGAATATATATTATGTTCAATACAAATATAAACAAAATTCTATCATACATTTTTTCAAAATTATTTCATTTATTTATTTATTTTAAATTACATTTAACTAGGTAGAAAGTTATACTGTTATATTTTATCAAAAGTTAAGATCAATTTGATGAAAAATAATTCGTTCAAACAAGATTTAAAATTACAAACAGGACTAATGGATTAATCTCTAAGTAGTACTTAAATATAATACCTGTATTATCTGTTTCATTACCGAGGAGGTCAATTTAACACAACTAAGGAAATATGTATTTTTTTCAAAAAATGTTGACTATTTATTTGTAAGCATCTTCTAAATTAATATACCAATAATATTAATAATAATTAAAACATCTTAAGCAATTTCAAATAAAAACAAATTAATAATTTTGTTTGGTTGATAAGTATATTTATATTGCATAATACTGAAGTATATTAAGCATAACACTTTATTGTGATAATATTATTCAACTTTGGTTTTAACTAACTTAATCAACAATAGAGGTTATCTGTAGATTTTTTAAAATTATAAAATAAGATGACAAATATAAATTATTCAAGACAAAATAATAATATACCTATTCTTTTCATAGTAATTCACCCTAGCCAAAACATGTGTTAAAATTTGGTAGGGTAATTGTATTAATTAAATGTGCTTACATTTTTAACACAATAAATTAGCACAAAGCAACAATGTCAATAGATTTATTATTGCAAAAAAATATATAACACTTTATTATACTAATTTGTATATAATATGTAGGTAGATACTCTAAATAAGTTTGTATTGAAGACTTTAAAACAATAAACTTGTTTTCTTAACACATTAAAATTGCCAAATTATTGTAACCTATTATTATCAGTGATATATTATTTATCAAAACTAAAAACATAAATAGTGATATGACTACATCAGAAAAGATTAAAAATAAGTTCAAAATATAATTACCTGGACGAAATATCGCTGAAATTTCCTCCGTCTAGTAGACGGACTTTAGCAAACAACACGGCATTAACAAATGGAACGGCTGTTAAATCTTCCAGACAAAGATTTACCGTGAACTTGTATCTTTTCTTCTTGACCATAAATGACATTTTCACACCTGTGCATAGGTACATAATTATGTGAATAAAATCAACAAATATACAAATACTTAATCCAATTTAAAAGTTATGAATTGTGACTTGTTATTCAAATTGAAAAATTAAATCATAGTGATAGTAGATAGTTAAATAAAAAGAAAAAACAATGAATACAATAATCAATTATATATTAACAAATGTGTAAACAGACCAATATATATACCAATATATTCAATACAAGGATACAAATAAGATAAACAAACAATATTGACTACCCATAATAAGTTTTTAAACAAATAGTGTACCTAGCTATAGAAGTGTTGGCAAATTTACTCGTCCAAAGGTTTAACGTTCATTTTCAGCAGGTTTCTTGAAGTCAGAAGATTAAAAATATAAACACGTAATTTACACTGCCACTTAAAAAGACACTTTAAATAAAATTTATAAAAAATTACTCTATAGAAGTACCTTATATTAATACGAGGACACTCTCAAGAGAAAAACGGTTGTTAAAAAAAATCTGATATAAATAAAATTCGACCGACCGGACTAGAACGTTTAACAACGACTTGCGACTAAAAGATGCACATATTTATAAAATATATACACACACACTTACAGGTATATAATATGTGCATATATATATTATTGTATTAAAAATCCCTACGGGAAAGTCGACATCGCCGTCAGGGCAAAACAATAACACTTGACAACAATATCTGACGGACGACAACGACTGATACATTACCGCCGCCGCCAATCAGCGGGTCATCTGTTTTCCGTGGCGCGCTTTATCGCCATCTATCCGCAATCGTTGCACAGTTGTATTATTATTATTATTATTTGTAATACTGATTTTGTGTTCATTACTTGTTTGCTACTAATTTTTCTTATAATTATAGACCGTAATGCAATGTAGATCGCAATAAAAATTACGTATATTAATCTTGGTTGATAGTTTTTTTTTATTTCACATTTTCACAGGCAATGGTTGTTCTGTAGTATAATAGTTGTGATAACAGCACTACAGAGAGTTGGCGGTTGCTAACCTAACCTTGATAAACAGTTTTTTTAACGACAACAACGATAATAATCAATAACAATAATAATTATAATGTTGTTATCTATGGTCATCGTTATCAATCAAATCTGGACGCGAAAACACCATTTTCGGGTTCAAGGGCCACAGAAAATTATACATATTTGCCTCTCCACAATTCGTACTACCGACTTGGATGACATGCCGGTAAGTTGCAGCTGTGGAAGTTATTATTTATTCTCAGTATTTCATGATGACGGTACCCACACGCCTCATGAGACCAGTCAAACGACGTTAATCTTTAATATCTGCTTGGACAGTGTTTGCAGCTTTATTATAAATTCCGTGTGAACGTTTTTGTTTCGCGTAGACCTTCGAGATCTACCAATTAATCCGACGAGCATAGGCGTCATTACGGGGTAGCGAGGGGTAGCAAATGCTATACCTCACCATCTTTATCGGCGTTGCAGCTTAATAACTACGCTACCCTAAGAGTAATTAAAAAAAAAAAAAATTATAATTGTCTTGTTTTTTTTCATAATATAATCACACGAATGTAATAATTATATTACTTATTGGCCATATTGAATTTAAACTTACATAAAGATCAGTCAACTAATTACTTACATTTCTAAATTTATTTGTTATTTTTTTACCTAATTCTAATGAACCTAAGACCTGATTGATGATACACCGACTAATGAAGTGAGGGGACACTTAATTAGACCACAACTGATATAAAAATATTCATGATGCTTGCTACCCCATAATTTTACGAATGACGCCTAAGCCGACAAACCTATTAAAACTCAAAAAGCACGATGGAAATAGTCAGCGTCATAAACTTGATAAGATTCTTCACAAATCCCCTTTGGGAAGGGAAGAGTTTGGTCCCTGTAGACATTTTTCTATTTAGAAAGGGTACATTTGTTCATCATAATATATTGCAAAAACCTTGACGTGTGAAAAAGGGAAAAGGGTCTCAATCAATAACCTAGGTGTTTTTAAATTATATTTAGCCTCTATATGCACACGTGATAATAATATGTGAAACGAGTTAAACATTTTCCAAGAGCTGCAGTGTACCTACACCTACCTACATAATACAAATGTTATTATTTTGTATTATTATTATTATGTTAATCTTATGTTCCCGACTATATTATACTATTTTGCGTACGCACGCGAATCCGGTGGGTGTGCATAATATTAGTATACCTATTATCACGCTGACTTTAATTCCTACAGAAAAAGCTTTTAAAATGTCAATTATTACAATTTTCTAACGTCAACACGTATTGCCGTTCGGCCTTTGAAGTGTTCTATTAGAAAAAAAAATGATCGGTATTATTCATAGGTGATGGGCAAAATACATCACTTTATAAATTTAAAATACAAAATACATAAAATTTGGATATTAAAAATACAAAATACGTTGAATTTAAGAAAAAAATTCAAAATGCTTTTAATTTTAAGTTATTTAAGCAATTTTTGTTTCTAAAAATATTATATTATTATTCTGATTTAATAATATAAAAATTAAATCATTTTAGAAATTGATAAACTATTCAAAGTAAAATTTAAAAAAATCATTAAAAACATCATTTTTATTAGTAGGTAACATTTTTACAGTCTGAATAATATTAAATGTTATAATATATTTAATTGTATTCAATTAAATACCATATATCTATAAATTCAATAATTGTAATTTTAAATTACTTTTTCTGAATTATTTATAGTACCTATTTAAAAGATGATTAAGCTCTTCTTTAATTTGTTTAATATCATACAAACCATTCCAACGAGTTGGACCAGGATAAATTAAACCATGATTTAGTATAATGTTTAAAATGTCATGTTTTTGGACGTCGAGAGGCATTCCTAATTCCATATAATTTGACATTTATAACTATAATGGAATTGTGAGGATTGTTTAAATTTAATGATATAATAGCTCTTGATAAATCAGTTGTACCTATTAAATTCAAATAAAATAAAACGGGATTTTTACTTTTTTCACAGAAACTTAAGCGTCTTGAACGCTCGAGAAATCCCTAGACGATCACTCTGTCGAGAACCTTGTGCAATATGGAACGCATAATATAGTCACTACCAACTTTTCTTTTGTAGAATTTCTCTTAAATAGCTAGCTCCGACTTATAGCAGCTAAAACACGTCTTATATTCAATTAATTTATATAATTATTATTTATTTTATTGAATTCAACCTTTTGTTAATCGTAATTCAAAGATTAGTTCTGTTTTAGATCTGATTTGACAAATTAAAATTAAAAATTATATATAATTAAGCTACTAAAAGTTAAAAGTAATAATAAAAAAAAATACAAAAATACAAATAAAAAAAACTGATTTCGGGGAAGGGTGTGGCTACTGTTGTAGGTGGGTAGTAGAGAAGATGGGATACATAAAGTTATACCTATAGTTTATACTTGTCACCAACGATAAACCATTGATAACGAAAAACAATATTTAGAGCGAAGTTCGGTTATACATGATTTTAAAGAACGTAATATTTACGATTTTCGTCAAAACTTGATTTTAAAAGTTATTAAAAAAAAAAACACTATATTGCATTCAATTTTATTTTTTAAAAAAAAATTATTTTATGTTTTCTCTGTTACCTAACCGATGTAGTTTTGCAAAAAAATTTTTACGAAATACGGGTTTAAACTTACAACTCCTAAGCATTGACATATAGGGGTGCCAGGGGTGCTTAGCACTCTCACATTTTTTTCGGTTTTACTGAATTATTAAAAAAAAACTAAAAAGAAAATCAATAAAACTATTTTCTTGTTGACCAACTAGATTAAAAATTCAACCAAAAAAATCTCTTGATATTTTTTATTGGAACAATATTTTCGGTAGAAAACATAAGCCGTACAAATGTATAACAATAAAATCGTTGTGCTGCAATTTGAAAAAAAAAATCATATATTTTGCCTTTTTTGGTTTTCCTAATTATTATGAAAAATATTTTAGATATCAAAAAACGACTTTCTCTGTCGGTGGCTATGTGTTAAAATGAATAAAATTGTCTCTTACCATTTTTCGATTGAAGTATCAAAATCTAATAATATTAAACTAAGTTTTCTTTTTATACATTTGTATTGAAATTATTTTATGTGCCTATGTTATTTTGTGCAAAATTCAAATTAAAACGCTGAAATCAAACTTACTAAACAATTTTAGTAGATATGTATTTTATTGGATAGACTGAATAAATTTAAATCTCCTGGCCTGAATTTAGTTCTCACTCTGTCTATGCATTTTGCATACATCGTAGTTACATGGGCCGTATGGGTATTTTGATGACCATTGATGACAGATTTTCTGATTCGTCATAACTCATTAATAATATGGTTATTATAGTTATTGAATAAAAAAAATATTAGGTGTTATGCAACATCTTCAAAATTGCAACGTCGAATTACCATATTTATCCATAATCAAAAAAATGTCCTATTAAAATAATAATTATTATCCTCTATGAAATAATAAAATAAAATAATTCAACTGAAATATAAAGTTACTATCTTGAAATATGGACTAATATGCATAATACATATAAAAAGTTCACCATCGGGCACCACGCACTTTTATTATTATTTATGTTTACAACAATTATTTATAATTTACATTTTATATCATTAGGTACATCAATATACAATGATATTACATGTTTTGTAAGCTTTTAGGAGATAAATATAAAATTGCCAAGTGTTTCAGTATACGAAATAACGAGATAATTGATATAACCTAATTTATCAAATAATAAAAATTGACGTTTTTATTTAATTTTAAAAAATATATAAATCCTTAGAGAAAAATAATAGCTTTGGGAATTTTTGTTTATATTTTTTAAAATTAATATTGCGTTTGCGGTTTTCGTATGTACAACGACGTCAACCGTAACATATTGCAGCAGGACTATACAGTTGTCATTTTAATTAAAAATATTAGTCTCGAAGTGTTTATTAATTACACTAATAATTGTCGTTTATTCTTTTTAATTACTATGTAATCAATATAATCAACTGCGTGTAGAGAAAATAAAAACAACAATTTTTCTAAATGAGAAAATTCGTTTGCTACTCATAATATTAATCCATCTGTTGTAAAGAACATGTTTATTTAAATCTGAAAAGTTGATAATAATTTATAAGTGCAGTTAATTTTTTACAGCAGGTTTAAAACATTTTCTCATTATTATATCTCATTGATTGAGACCCTTTATGATTTGATTGGTATACCGATTTTCTCAGTTCAGTATAGGCTCCCAATAATTTTAATTTTTAGATTTCAGACTCTATCAACCGGTTCCCATAAAATCATAAATATAATCATTACCCATAGGCAAGTACATAGTTATTCGAGATGACCCTATAAGTACGGCTATTACATAAATCTATTAAAATTAACCTTTTCAATAACTCTATATAACAATCTTATTTTATAAACAGGTATGTATATTATGTAAATATATCGGTTCAAATTTCTAAATTGTTCGGGTTAGTTCTAATTTTATTTTATGTGTTTTTTTCTCCAAACAACCCCTCAGAAGAAAATAATCATAAGCATAATACAAATTTAAATACTAAATCAACTAATTTTAAATATTTCAATATTAAAAATACAAGAAGAAAAAATGGACGGACATACTTCGCACCGCGAGTTGGCCACTATTGTAGGTAAGAAGTTGGGAAGGTAGTGTATAGAGGGGATTTTAATTTATATCAGTACCCAATGATTATCCATTGCTAATGAAAAATGATTCTGAGCGGAGCTTGATCAATAGTATTGCTTTTTTAATAATGTGCATTTTCACGGCAACAACGACTGTTTAAAAAGATTAAAAAAGTAAATAAAAATGATTGCCAATGATAACCTAGTTCTTTTTCTATTAGAGTAATAATGGTAAAAAATGTAAGCCGTAAAAATTTTAAATGTATAATTCATAATTAGAAAAAAAAATCGTACTTTTTCATATTTTTTGGTTTTTCCAAATTATTATGAAAAAATACTTTGAATATCAAAAAATTACTTTCTTATACAATGGCTATATATATATATATATATTATAAAAGGAACAAAATCGATCTTTTGTCATTTTTCGAATAGAGCAATATTCTGGTGGAAATTTTCAAAAATTAAATCGATGAAATAGGTAACGCCGCGACATTCCGTTTCACCTTTACTTTAAAAAAAGTAATCTTTAATCGTTAATCTTTCAGAGTTTTCACAACTATTTCGAAAATCCCTTGGAAAATCAAAAAATGGCCTCTTTTATGCATCAATTAGACAAAATTAAATTTCAGTAAATGTACTGTATAGTGGCGCTGTACTAATATTTTGTATGTGTGGTAATGCACATTAATTTATACCTACCTAAGATTTATTTGTGATGATAATTGTGATAAGCGTAATAATTGTATAAAATATTTTTTTTTATTGTACCTTTTGTTAACATTGATTACACTTTTGCTGAAATTACCGGGTTCTTATAACAGTCCATGTAAATTTTTGGAGAATGTCTATTCTTATTTAATTTATTCTATGGTTATACTATAGTGACATAGTTATATTTTTTTTAAATATATGTATACACCATACATATTGGCGCAATAAAATATAAATGAGGTAAAATTCACTTCAAATTTAATCTTCGTAATATAGTTGCAAATAGGTATTATATTTATATAATAGGTATTCCTCTTTATACATATTTATCATTTAATCATTGTTGTCCCTAAAAAAAATGAATGCTTGTCATGCTTATAATAATAAACAGCATAAAATGATGTAATAAGGATATTTATATTGAGATAAAAATGTAATTGTGACGGATGAAAAAATCCGTTCGCTATTTTTTCTCGTGGGCCGGTCAAATCTTTTTCCCCCTCCCCTTAAAAACTGAAATGACGCAACTGATATATTGGTTTTATTACATGATGCTTGGTTTATTATTTTTATTTTTTTTTTGTGCCTGTGAACAGCTTTTCTGCTAGAAATATTGCTCCAGTCAAAAAATGACAAGAGTTTGATTTTGTTCCTTTTTTCGTATAACTTATAAAGTCGTTTTTAGATATCTAAAGTATTTTTCACAGTAATTTAGAAAAACCAAAAAAGACGAAAAATACGATTTTTTTTCAAATTACTGCACAAACATTAATTATTAAAATTTGTATGGCTAATGTTTTTTACCATAAACATTCCTCTGATACAAACCGTCAATTATATAACTAAGTTATACAACTTAGTGGATAAAAAATAAATTGAGTGTTATGTAGTATTTTTAGATTCTTACTGTAGCGAAAATGTTTTTTTTTTTTATATAAAAATTCTATCAGAAATCTTGCTCCGATTTACAATGATAGCAATTTTTCTAAAATGAAATCTAACTGGAGAGGTACTTTAGAGGGATGATTTTTCGATTTTCTCAGAAGTTTCTCAACAAATGTGAAAATCCGTAAAAAACCACGGGAAACCGGAAAAATCAGTACCTACTATATTAAACAAATATTATTAAAGAAAATATATAATGCTTGTTTAATTATTTTACCATAATATGAGATATATATTGTTGACAAAGCATCACTATCAATTGAACTTCTCCCCGAATCGTTTCTCATTAGCAATGGTTTATTGTTGGCTACAGGTATAAATTAAATAACTTTATGTATCCTACTTTCCCACTTACCTACCGACAACAGTGGCCACACCCGTCCCCATTATCAGTTCTTTTACTTACATTTATTTATTATATGTTTTTAGTTGCAGCCGCTGTTGTAGATTAAAAAATTTATTAGGTACCATTGGATTTTTATCGTAAAACTATTAATTGAATAGTTATATAGATACAATTATAGTTAAATCGTAACTCGTAGTTCTCTGATTTTAATAATGTAATTACATATTACATGCTACGGCAGTCTAGGAATTGACTAGTTCGCGTTATTTTGAATATTATGTCTACTACTCTTTATATTTATTGTAAAATGTACAATATTTTATACTTAACTACTAATTCTAGGGAGTATACCCACCCCTTAAATAAGGTGTAGTGGCCGCCACATCTAACATATAGGTTCAGCGCCACTAGAAAAGTTTGTCGAAAAACAAAAAATACGAAAAAAAAAACGCACATAATAGTAAAACCAATAAATCCATCGCTATGCTCTTGAATCTAAAATAAAATAACTGTTAATATGATTTTTTTTTTTAATCAATATTATAATTTTCCAATGTATGTCAAATGGAATCCTTCATTTTTTTTTTTTTTTCAAGTCAATGTCAAATTATTATTTTTACGCTCGACCAAATAATAATTATTAATTTTCATACGAAAATGAAAAAAACCTCGATGTAGTTATATAGGTATTATAAGTAATGTACAAAATTAATTTACATTATTAATATAAGAAAATTCATTGATATTTTTTACATGAAAATAACAAAAATCGTGATAATAATTAAATACAATTAAATTTACTCAGTATTATAATACGCCTATTATAGTATAATAAGGTATATGTGTATGATGGCTGTATACTCGTGATAATATGTATAATTTTCATGACTAAGTAATTTACGTAACCTGAAACAAAAGCTGCAGGTTTCATTAAAATATTATTAAAAAAGCGTAGGTAAGTAGATAACAAACAAATAATTCTATTGCATCATCCATATTTTTCATGTATAAAATCGAATAAATTTAAAAGCTAAAACTTAACGGAAGTTAAAATATACATTTTTTCACTGGTTTGAAAATATAAAAAAATTGTATATTTTTTATTGGTCCGTTGTTATTACAACCTATCTATTTATACAGTGTACAGTAGCCTATAGGCTACTATAACCTTCTTTAATAAAGGGGTCACCTAACGCAAAAATAATGTTTTGAATTGGACTGGAAGTTCTTGACATAAGTGTGTTCAAATATATAAACTTTTCATATTATAAAATATTAATAGTCTTTATAAATATACTCTTTTCCTGACCCCTGTGGGAAGTGATCAGAATACTCCCTCGGTACCTCTGCTTATCATAAGAGGTGACATATAGAGTTGCGCCAAGTCAACACCCGGAGTAAAATTCTGTCTAACAGAATTCTAAACTAGGCTTTAGCGAATTGCTTTATTTTTGATAGCGCGGGCACAACCGGCGAGAGATGAGAGGAGGTACCATGGTCCATGAATATGATTCTTAAAAATTATATAACTTTGATAAGGGAAAATCTTAACCACGAAGTACGACTTATAATGAACCTTCTGTTGAATTTTCAAACAATTCTGTTAGTTCAAACAATTTTGTTCACATAGTACTTACCAAATAAAAATTACGTAAAAAACTACACGAAAAATCAAAAATAACTTTCTTACTTATAAACTACATTACAAATGGAACAAGAAAGGTCTCTTGTTCTTTTGATATTAGAGCAATATTTCTGGTAAAAAGCATAAGTTACAAAAATGTAAACTCATGAAATCACTAGGCCTTTAATATTAGCCCGATGTCCATTTTATCGATATTTTTTCTGGTCAAATTACTATAAAAAACCACTTGGCAAATCAAAAAATAACTTTCCTGAAGTACATCTCCAGTCAGATTTCTTTTTAGAAAAAGTGTTATCATTGTAAATCGGAGCAAAATTGCTGGTAGAAAAGTTGTTCACAGGAAAAAAAAGCCCCTAATATTTTTTAACTATCATCTATAAATATTTCATATATTTTCCTGTTTTTTCTCTGTTTCTTTTGGGTTTTTCAGATTTATTGGGGAAATTTCTGATCAAATAAAAAACTAACTTTCTTAAAGTACCTCCCCGGGTTAGGTTTTAGTAAGTGCTATTATTGTAAATCGGAGCAAAATTGCTGGTAAAAATGTTGTTCAAAGAAAGAAATACAAATAATAAATTATACAATCCTACTTTCAAAAGCATTTCATATAATTTGGAACACTCTGTATAGCCTCACTTTAACAAAAAAAAAAAACTTGAAATGCAATGATATAATATGTGTCCAAATATTTTATACTTTATTAACTTTTATTGACTAAACGAACAAGATTTAGCATCTAAATTTAACCTTTGTTTATTCATAAGTTGTACAATTGTACATAATACTAAATGCCTTTAGTAAACTAATAGAGTGCGCTTCATCCACCAACTTACACATGTTCCTGACCGCGATATCAATAGTAAAGTTAATTCTGTTTATCCTAGTTTAGGATTTATACGATTTTGAGAAAATCTTTATAATCTATAAATCTAAATTCGTGGTATTCGGATTTTTAACAAAAAATGCGAAATTTTTATTAGTATTATACGGTATTGACAATTTCAAAATCTAGCAACACTGTCAACGAAGTATAGGTAGTGCCGTTGCCCATGGTCGTTTTTGTACAGGCAACTCCTCTGTGACCGTCATTACTGTCCACCGACAGTAATGCAACAATTTTTGTTTCATTTTTAATATAGGTAGATAAGATAGTAGGTAGGTAAGATAGTCGTTTTTGATTTTCTTTATAGTTTTTTTAATTGTTGAACAAAACCGAAAAAACGGAAATATTTACGAAAATAATTTTTTCATTATTTTAAATTTTATTTTTTAATGTAATCAAGGTAAAAATATTCTGAGAGACTCAAAATTTTTGACAAAAAACTTATTTGTTTTTCTAGACGAAGTTAAATATTTAAAACATTTGAGCTTTTTATAGATATTTAAATTTTGCGAGTTTTTTACATCATTTTTATTCAGTAGCTATTCTGTGAATGAAATTTTTATGCAGAAATGCTTGAAAATATGACAGGGGTTCATTATAAGTCGTACTTTGGAGTAAACAAAAAATTGAGTTCAGTGTAGTATTTTTTTTTTTATAAGAATATTAATTACTTTGACTAAAATTTTAAATATCATAGCCTTTCAAAATATGTATATAAACGATACTGTGCTCTGAATAGTTGTTCGTTAGTAATGGTTTAAAGTTGCTTACAGTTATAAACTAAATAAATGCGTGTATTTTACTCTCCCAACTTCCCATCTACAACAGTTGCACACCCGTCCGCGGTATCAACTCTTTCTTTTTTGTATATATTTATTTGCGCTTAACAAGCTTTTAAGGCCATTTCCATTTGTACTCTATTGCTATTGTAACCGTAATTAATTGCCCTCAAACCAGGACGTCTGTACATTTAATATAAGAAAATCACACCAACATTTTATTATTTTTCGAGTAAAATGACAAAAGTAAATGCTCTGAATCTAAAATATAGTGAAACAGAAGATGTCTTTAAAACAAATTATTAAAAACAAGCGAAATAATGCAAAACATAGTAGTATTATGTTTATTTATTAAAAATTATAAAATGAAAAATTAACTGATCTTGTGTAATCTAATGAGCCCATTAGATTACACATTAGGCTGGTTTTCTATAAAGACTGTCCTGCAAAGATATACTCTTTGAATATCTCCAAAGATAATAAAAATAATCAAATTTAGTTTTTTACATTACTCATAGGGATGAAGACTAAATAAATGAAAAAAAAACTTTTTATTTTATTATTTTCGGAAAATTTGAAGACAGCCATTCTGTATAATTTATGTTTCTGAAAATTTTAATGCATCACACATTTATATCCGATGAATAGTTTCTAAGTAACAGCGGTTTTAAATTCTACTAATCCGTATGAAAATCGATGGTATCGGCTAGTAGAGAATAACATAACTACGTTACGCGATAACTTAGAAACTATAACTAATATAAATGAGTGATACATTAAACTTTTCAGAAAAATAAACTACAGAATGGCCATCTTAAACTTATCCGAAAATAATAAAATTGTAACACAATAATGATTTCTGTTTTCTACCAGAAGACTTGCTCGGATTTCTACATATAGCACTTTTTCTAAAAGGAAATCGGTATGGGAAGGTAATTCAAGCAGGTCATTTTTTGATTTTCTCAAGAGTTTTTTCATCAAATTTAAAAAACCCGGAAAAACTGGAAAATAAAAGGAATGTAGGTATGAGTTAAAATATATTACGACCTTCTATTTTTCTATGAACAACTTTTTCACCAGAAATTTCGCTCTAACTTTCAATGATAGCAATGTTTCTAAAAGGAAATTTCACTAGGGAGGTATATTAGAAAGGTAATTTTTCGTATTTCTCAGTTTTCCTAGTAAATGTGAAAACCTAGATAAAAATTTGGGTAAACCGAGAAAAACCTAGGAAAATTGGGAAAATCGGAACAACATTAAATAAAACCTATTTAATTATTTTACTATAAATGACATATATATTGTTGAAAAAAGCGTTACTATCAACTGAACTCCACTGAAAATCGTTTTTTCGTAAGCAATGGTTTATCGAAAGATAATAAACTTAAATTTTATATTTATTTATATGATTATCATTAAATTATTACAAATTATTACAGTAAAATTCAATACAAAATTTTGTATTATTCTGAAAAATCTATAAAATTATCGGCATCCGTATATTTTAAATGTGTTAAAAGAAATTCACGAGATGTATTAGAGTAGGGCGCACCCTTGCATCCCGCAAATGACGCTAGGTACTTGTCATACATGGTCAGCATACACAGTGGTATATCTACAGTGGTAGCCTAGGGCAGTGTTTCTTAAACTTTTTGAGATCACGGAACACCAAACAATAATATTTTTTTTATGAGGAGCCCTATGAAAATTATTTTTAAAAAATGAGGGTACACAAAACATGGCGATAAACATCATAAATAATATATTAAAAAACTGAATACAGCAAAATGTAATTAAATTAATTATTAAGAATATATTTGATTTTAATAACAGTTAAAATAAAAATAAAATTAATGCATGAATCTTAATGAGCTAGATGAGCTTGAATGTGACTGCATAATATTATCAATATCTGTTAATAATACGTTGATGGTATTGGTTTCTCAGTAGCATTTGCACTAACTTTTGGATTTTTGAAAAAGAAATCCGATTTCTTTTGTTTACTCATATTATTTTAATAAATTATTACGCCACACATGACAACGAACGGACGACTACGTACGATATGCGGTTATAAATAATTAATAATTATTATTCGATACTGCTATGCCGCCGTCGTTGCCCTTATCGTCGCCATTAAAATCCATTTAAAAATAAATAAATAGTAATCAACTAATATGAATATTGAAATTCAATATTTTATATATAATGTGTACGCTCAACACGACTTTCCCAATAGCTACCTCTGATTATTAGTTAGCTTTTTTTAATTTAATTTTGTTCAATATTTTGAAAAAATACGTGAGTTTCGAGGAACTCTTGAGTGATCTACACGGAACACAGTTTAAAAAAACACTGCCCTAGGGTGCCTGGGCTGCCCCTGAAATTTTCGAAAGGCGCCGATCAACCGAATTTTATGTCTAGTGATGGCTTACAACTTTAATTTAAAAACAAAATATTATTTTCTATCAGTCCATCATTTATATTAATCTATATACTAACACATATATCTTGTTAATTACTTAATTATATAGCGGTGTAATCCAGGCCTGTATATGAATAATATTTCTGTAGTTAAATTTAAAGGTACTAAAAATACAATTCAATATTAATTGTAAATAGATAATACAGACTTTTGAATTGCATAAATATTTAGTTGGGGGGCTAACCTCCTCCCTATATTTAAAGGGGAGTTTTTCGGTTCATTAAGTGGTACCGATTATTAGCTAAGCTACCGCTACGGATGAATTCTAGTCCTGCTTATGTCAGCATGACAGTTTTTTCCATTAATTTCCATTTTATATTATCTGTTTCTAATTACTTTGACTTGTACATGGTTTATTTATTTAAAAAATTATATGTATGTACCTATATTTTTTTCCACATGCTTACACATTTAAAATTAATTATAGCAGGTATATACTGTTAGTTAATAAATAATGTAAATATATATTTTCCAGGCTTGAAAAAGAATTAGCTGAATTTGCATCGAATCCTCAGTCTAATTACAGGTAAATTGTAAAAATATTTTTGAACACCGCTATTTTCTCATTCTATTTAGTTGCGTACTTAGTTTGCAGCTTTCAAAATAATAATATTTTATGCTTCTATTATAGCTTAATTATAATTAACATTAAACTGACTTATTTTTTAACTGTGGGGATTTGTTAATCTAGTACTATGAAACGGTGTATGTTCCAAAGCCCGTCACCACGTCTCAAATGACACTTGTTTGTAAGGATAATCACGTTTTTCTATGTGTATTTCTATGTGAAGTTAGCCATTACACTTTGTTAAAACAAGTTTTGAATATGCCAATATTTTACAAGTAATTAGCTAGCATTTTTGCAATTAACAAGTAATTTTTCTTGATCTTACGAGCTTTCAGAGTATTTTACCTAGCTCTTAGGTGTTCTCCTAGAAATTTCAAATTAGTACTAAATGAAATATAATCATTTACTAAAATATCCATTTAATAAATACATCTAATATTAAGTTTTTATTTTTTTTTTTGATAACATAAATATTGAAAGTACGGAGTAAGTTATAAAAACAGTGTATGTATTTTAGATTCTGAGTGGAGCAAAGAAGCTTATGGTTTTACTAAGATGTTTATATATTATTTTTTTTATCTGTTGAAAACTTTTCTACTAGAAGACTTGCTCGTATTTCTACATACATACGTTTTCTGAATAGAAGTCCATATGGGGAGGTACTTTAAGAAGGTGATTTTTCGATTTTCTCAGCAAATGTGAAAACTAGGAAAAAACATGGAAAAATCAGGAAAATTGAGAAAAATTAGAAAAATCGGTACAACATTAAACAAATATTATTAAAGTAAATATATAAAGCCTATTTAATTATTTTATTATAAAATAACATATATATTGTTGAAAAAAGTGTCACATCAACCGAACTCCGCTCAGAATCATTTTGTCGTAAGCAATGGTTTATCATTGCTTACAGGTATACATTAAATTATCTATAACATCGGCTGCACGCGTCTCCATTATCCTAAGACGTTATAATATTCACATTAAAATATTTACATATTTACGTATAGTTTACGTATCCATTTTAGTAAATTATCATATTTCTCTAAATACTTGTTCAACAATTTTTATGGCTATCATATTAGCCTTACATATTATTTAAGGGCTGGATTAAAAAAAAAAAATTAAAACCTTGAAAATTCTGGATAATTACATAGAAAAATATTGGCATATTTTGTTTGAACATGTTTTAACAGAATTTAATGGTCAACTTCACACACGTTTTTTTTCTTTTTTCTAAGAAAAAATATGTGTATTTACAGAAATGATGAAAGAGATCGGATTCGTCTAACGAGATCTAAGTAGGCGATCAGATCGGGTAGTTGTCCCTAGTGGTCGATTTAATAAGTACGATCCATTATGACCGCTATTTAAAATGGTGGGAAAATTGTCTCCTAGTTACAGTAGGGGTGAAAGCGTCCGTCGATTGCAAGCCCACTTCAACAAATTGCAACTGTTATCCGACGTTGGCCCGGGAGACAAGGTTTAAATAAGATTGTCGGGAGACAAAAGTGTGGTACCCACGAGAGCGGCTGTTTTCAGTGACGGTTAGCTCCTTTTAGTGATGTTTCTCCGATTGATCAGCAGCTGCTGCTTGAGTATTAGGCAACTCATACTACTCCAATAACTGATATGTTCGATAATTGTGACCGTGAGTGGTGAGTCCCGAGGTTGCAGTCGGTTTCTAAAGTATCTCATATAATGTTAACATTGATCCATGGGTTTTTAGGTTCTAACGTGTTTATTTTTAGTTTTTTATTAGCTGCTAATTGCCTTAAATGAATTCCATACTTCTTCCATAGAATAATTTATAATTTTTCATTGATGCAAGATTTATAAGCTGAGGCTATGATATGAGACACATTCACGTCACATTTTCTTTATTGTATTGGTTTCTTTAATTTTTATTCATAACATTACTTTTAATCATAAGATGTCTATGGTCACTATTCACGTCATCACTTGGGGCATATTTTACATCTATGGACTTGATTCCTAAAGTAAATCCTCAACTTATTAGAAATATAAACAAAAATTAAAATTAAAAACAAACTAGAATTTAATTCAATACACAGCATAGAAAATATGTAATCTGCAGTTTTTCATTTTTAATATTAGAGTAAATTGAACTATTATTTACTCAGTTTAAAGATATAGGCATTTTTAAAAATTGTGTTTCAAAAACATTTGTTTAATTTGAAATAATATATCTAATACAATTCACAAAGGAACACATAAAAAAATGTCTTTAGTTATATGTGAATTAAGGCGCCTGCTCTAATATTTTATAACAGCTGCATAAATTAGGCAGAATGTAGAGTCACAGAACAAAAGAGTATATAGGGTATCCCACGAATATATATATATATATGTATATACCCATTTGAATATCTCCCGAAATAATAAAGATAGTCAAATTCTGATTTTTCTTTTTTTTTAATTACTCACAGAGATAAAGACTACAAATATTTATATTTGATTACAATTTTATGTGTTGGTAAAAATGTAGAAATAATTAATAAAAAAGAAAGCCATTTTATTATATAACATTTTTCTGAAAATGTTAATGTATTAATAATACTTATTTTCATTAAATTCGTGATTTTTAACAATTTTTTAAAGTTCAGGAGAATAAAGTATACAATCAATTATCCATAATAAAAAATAACCAAAAATGTATACAAATAAATAAATAAATGCAACGCCTGGAATCTTATAAAATATGTATTGTACGACCGGCTTCGAATTAAAAATTCATCATCAAGTAAAATCACGTCAAAAATTAAAACGCGACTTTTAAATTTTGTTTTTACTCTTTATAATTTTATTATTTAATAATAATCAATTAGCGAATGTGATGACAGCCTATTGCATGATTATAGGTACTTTTCTCCAAACTTTAAAGAATGATTACAAATCACGAATTAAATAAAATAAAAAGTTGATACTTAAAATTTTTAAAAGAATAGACTCTATTAAATGGTAATCTTCAAATGTTAGAAATGTTAATATAAGGGCATTACTGTATTGGTGGCAATAATATTAAATACGGCCTCAATTTTTGCTAATTGATGAAAATGTAATAATTAGTAATTTGTTTATTTGTAGATATTTTAATAAATACAATTATTTATCAGTTTCTTAAGTTTATTTGTATTACCAATAAGAGTTTGATTCATTGATTGTAATGTAGTTACACTTCTTGTTGTCTATATTAAAATTTAAAAAATAATAATATTAAAATATGTAAACAAATTTTAGCGTTAAACCAAAAGAAGACAATAAATATGAATGAATCGGCACAATTATAGGTCCTTCAGGTTCAGTATATGAAGACGGCGTTTTTCTTTTAGACATTAAATTCACCCCAAAATATCCATACACGCCTCCTAAAGTATGTAAAAACATTTTTCTCATTACAGGCGGTCAAAGTTCTAATTCTGAATTTGTATAATATTTTAGGTGCATTTCATCACTCACATACACCATTGCAATGTTAGCTCTAATGGTGTAATACTGTTCTACTCAAAATTAGACCAATGATCTGCTGCACTGACTATCTATAAGGTGTTGACATCAATTTCTTCCGTATTAGCTGAATGCATCCCGGGTAAATATTAATAATTAGTGTATAGATAAATTAATTTTATTTTTTATAATTAAAAAAAAATATCCTGAACAAATGTATTTCACCTAAATTATAATATTGTCTTGATTATTATAGAAATTATTAAAATTATTTGTACATTATAATTTACATTTTACTGTATTTAATATATTATAATTTAAATAATTAATTGTTAACAATTAAAGTTAACATTAGTGCAGTGCAGTCATTGTTGATGGATTAAGCCTTGTTCCTGGATCATTTGATCCATTCTCGGCCCAATGAGTTCTTTAGGTGGAGACAGGGCCAACGGAGGATCGTCTCCCCCCTGGTTGGATTTTTTATAATTATCAGTCAACATTTTCTTAATAGCAGAGAGCTGTCGATAATTATAAGACTTGTTAAAAAACTGTTTTCCTAGATTTTTTTAGGCCATAATTTTTAAAATAAAAAAAAATAAAATATAGGAACGGGTCCTCGACAGTCAACAGTATTTTGATTTTTAAATCGGCATATACCCTTTACCATCTACCGTAAACCAAGGATGATACATTGACACTATTAAAAGTTTACTTTGTTAAAAAAGATAAGACAAGTAACGAGAATATCCTATTAGACCGGTTATTTTCAACCTGGAGGCACCCCCTTTCCCTCCGGGGAAGCGCAAACAGTCGTCGCGAAGTAAAATTTGTATTTATTCCATTTGTTTTACTTTACAACGTAGGGGAATAATGGAAAATTATTAAGGACCGGTTATCGGATGTATATTTGTTTATTTATTTAGGTGTATAAATACACATTGCTATATAGAATATAACCTAACCCAACGACACAGTAAGTTACCTAACCAGAAATGGCTATTTTAAAATATATACCTAGGTTTTAATGATTTACTTTGGACATTGTAATATAATATATTATATTTTAACGCTTTCTAAAATTGATAGTAGTCGACAGTCACAGTTAGTGGCAATATTGATTAAGTATGCCTAATTAATGGTTGCTGAAGTTAGCAGTAACAACTACTAAAAATCAATTGTTAATCTATAAGGTAAGGTAACTTACTCTAGAAATTCGTTGGTACAAAACCGGTGTGCAAAAGATTGATACTGATCAATTATTATTTCGGACCATATCAACGATATGGTTCGTTATACCGATTCGTTTTATATTATCTTTTTTCTATGTTTATAACGTTCACATTTTTTAAATTTTTTTTTAAAATATTATTTAATAAATAAATAATTTAAAAAATAATGGCATCAAACATAAATTGGTCCCAATGTAGATGATCATATTTTTGAAAGTATGTATTGAATACATAATTAATAATTAATAAAAAGTGAATTGCATAGGCACCTACTTTATTTCATTTCAGCGGTCACGCGGATTGTAGTAGTAATCCAAATTATACTGCTGTTAAACTTTATTCATTCGGCATTCTAGTATCACTAGAATAATCATTCGGAAAAAAATTCACTAATGTTTGAATTATTCAGAGAAAACTGTGATAACATAGAAGAGTGTACTATGTGATAAAAAATAACTATGGACTATAGAGGGGATAATGGTATTTTGTACCAACTACAAGTCAACGAATTTCTTGTAAAACCAGTACCACAATATCCGAATCGGTATCACACGCCGGTATGAACGAATCGACATTGACGTTTTAACCGATCTTTCTACGTACCGGTGTGTACTGTACCGATCCGTTTTGACATACCGGTATGATAAATCGGAATCAACATGGTACACCGATTTGTACCAACGAATTTCTTGACTGTATCGTTTATTCCAAGTAGGCAGGTACTGATAAGAACTGTTTGTTTTATTAATGTTATAAACCGTTTTGTTTTACTCTCTGGTCTATGGACCAGTATCTTAATCCGTAGAGTATTCTTATCGTGATTTGTATCATGCGTCGTTATCATCGAATACGGAATCAATTATTCCGAAATCCGAATCCGCGGTCTATCAAAAGCATTTATACATTTAAAATTACAACAAGGTATAATATAAAAATTCGATTTTTGTTTAACTTCCCTAATTTTTTTAATTCCAATCTTTAAAGACGCTGTAATGTTTGAAGTTCTGTGTCAATAACCTACAGTTTTGTTCTATTCAAACTTCATTTTACAATGACAATCAATCTATATTATTTGTCGATCGTTCCAAAACAAATCCTAATGACGAACGTTGATACTGACTACAATATATTAACTGAAGTTTCAAAAGCTGGCCTGTCATTATTAACCCAGTTTGTAATCTTCACATATTTTGATTGTTAGTGCAATAATTACAGTAATTTGCATCTTTAAAAAAAAACAACTACTCTTTATTAATGGGCGGGTCACTCCCATTTTATAGTAATTCTCTCAGGACACTCTTTCTCTTCGCCATATTATACGATATCAAATTGAATTAAAATAATAAGTATATTTTTTCTGAAACATTAAAAAAATATTTACTTTTCTGTATAAGATTTGTTGAAAAATTGATTTTTTAATTTTGGTTTTTTTTGTTTTTTGCATTAACTATTCAACTGTACTAATATACCTTTTAAATCAAATAAATTTATTATTTATACTTTATAAATAATATCTTGAATAATTTATTTATGTATAGAATGTAAGAATTAGAACAATCGTCCATTTAAATTAAAATGGAATCACAAATAATGGAACAAGAAAATCAATCATTAAGAAACATATTAGAATCACTGGATTTGGGCTCTTCGGAAGTAATACTTTCTAGAATTATTGCTGAATAATTATTGAAATGTATAATTATATTTATACAGATTGATGATACAGAGTTCAATATTCCTAAAGTTAATGAAATTCCAACTGTAGAGAGTATATTAAATGATGAAAATATTTCTTTATTGAGTGAAGATGATCTAACTGCATATCAATGCAAAGTAACTACCTATATAAAAATAATAGTTTATAATCAATTGCCATTAATACAAAAATGTATATTATATATGAAATATATAAAATGATACATTTTTTTTTTTTTTTATGTAAGAATAGAAATTCTATAGGTACTTGTAATTAATTATTTAATTTTATATCTTATTGTTTATGCTTTTATTTTTTATTCATACATATTGTATTATTTATATTACATCCACATAATTAAATCGTTCATTTTATGAACTGGATTTTCAGGTAGTGAAATTTGTCCAGAATGTGAATTTTGATGAAAATACTTTATACAGACACACATTTCATGAAACAGCCATCTATTTCTAAATAGATAATACCTATACTTATTTTAGTCTTAAAACTATACTTTTTACATTGCTTATGAATAAAATATAAAAATAAATTATATTATATTGTATTTATAAATGAGATAAATCATACTTTAATTACTATAAACCATAATAAAGTTGATAGGGGGCCTAAATATCCATTAAACGTTATTTGTATGCTTACGGAATGAAAACAAAAATTATTAGATAAATTCGGAACAAAGTATGGTTTACATAAAGGATGGTTTAGCAGTGAGTGTTCATCAGGTTGATAAAAATTAAAAATATATAATTTTCAATGTGTGAAATGATTAAAATAATTTCAGGAAGGCAAAGATTTTTATATTGCTCATGTAAGGCAAAAATGCAATCAAGTCAGTGTGTATGTTTTAAAAATAACATGCTTTGTAATAGTCTATGTCATCATTAATTGATGTGTAAAAATAAACAATAAGATAACAAAATTAATAGTTTTTAACATAAAATTAATTAAAATACATTTGATATTATCAATTTTATTTTAAACTAATTACACAAAGTGTACAATATAGGTATTATCTATTTCATAAAATGGATTTCCTTGTTATTACATTGTATTTCTGTCAAAATTCACAATCTAGACATCCAGTTTATGAAATCAGCGATTTCACTATGTGGATACAATATATATATAATTTATCTACGTTCTACACATTAGTATATTTTAATTTTAGTTGAAAGCACAATGGTATGATTCAGGAGCTGACTCTACTTCATTGGAAAGTTCAAGTAGTAGTCGCATGCATTTAGAACAATTATCTAAATCATTATACATAAAATCAAATCCTGGACGAATTTTACGTCATACTATTCTAAAACCAGTGTCCAATCAAATGCATTCATTTTGTGTCAGTATATTTTGTCAACATACTTTTTAAAATATATCATTTTTTCTCCAATTAAATTTAAAAATTATATCTACATTTTTATTAGGACCGTTTTCATGCCGGAAAACCTAGTGCTATCAAATTTTCACTTCTTATTGCTATTGGTACTAGCAAAGGTTTTATTATTTTATTCAATTCCTCTCAAACATTCTTATGGTATCATGAAGCTGTAGACTGTGGTGCAGTATCTGCTATAGATTTTAATCATGATTGTTCTCGGCTCCTTGTTGGATATATTAATGGAACAATTATAATGTTTGATTCTTCTTCTACATCATGTAAAACCCTAAGAGTTATAAATGATGCACATACACCAGATACAGCAGTGTTACATTTAAAAGTAAGTTTGATATAAACATGTTAAATATTTGTATTAATGATTTTTATTATGTACTGTTAATATATACTGAATTTGGTATTTATAATTCTAATTTTATTAATGTATCTTAATTTCAGTTTACAGATTTGCCAAATTTAGCTATTGTTAATGATAGTGCTGGTTCAGTATTCGAGTTAAATTTCAAAAGAAATTTTGGCATACGAAGTGTAGAACCAAAATGTTTGTTTTCTGGTGGCCGTGGAAGAGTATGTGTTATTGAACCATTGTTATTTAATCAACTAGCTAGCCATCCTATGAATGGCTATGTAATAATTGCAATGGCTACTCTATCTAAAGTAAAATTATGAATAAAATATATTAAAAATCATGTTTTTATTTTTAATTAAATTTCTAGATTATTATTGTTACCATTCGTCCAAACACTGAACTATTATTATCACAGAATATTATTTCATTGCATCCATGTTTACCTTTATTGTCTTGGCAATTTGTCATTATACAATTTAACAAAACATCAAATTCAAGTCACAGAATAATGGATCCAGTATTAGCTTTTATACGAGATGATACAGTGTACTTTTACCAGGTATTTTTCTATTGTTATTTTTCAAATGGTAGCTAAAATTATCAATTTACATTCAATGATTATAGGTTAATATTAATGACCAAGATCGACTATGCTGTAGCTCTCTACAAAAGATAACATTACCATACACAATACTTGCTTGCAATTGGATGAATGCCCGTACATTATTGACTATGGACTCATCAGAAAAAGTCTATCTTGTTGATGTACGTGTAGGAGACGAAATGGAACGATCAGAACTTTTAAATCTCATGTTAGTTTATACTTCTAGTTACTATGAAGGAAGAGATAGTCAACATTTAGTATGTAACTAATATACAATTGAATGATTAGATATATAATGTATTTACTAAATTAATTATTCCTCTAGGATAAATGTTGCTATAGTTCAGTTCATGGTTATAATGGTCAATTAATATTATTAGGAAAGAGAAGTGTTCACATTATAAGTATTAGAAGTTGGATTGAACGTTTAGATAGTTTAACTGATAAAGTAATAATTTTTATGAAAAATTTACTAAAATACATACTAAAAATAACATTTATTATTTTTATAGAAACTTTTTAGTGATGCATTGCAATTAGGTATTGATTTTTTAGAAGAACGAGGTAAAGCTGTTCTTGGTCTTAGAGGTACACGAACACATAGACATAAAATAGTAAAGGAGAAGGTATTATTTTACTTTTTCATACATAGTTATTATTCAATTGTTAATAAATTCAATTTATTTTTGTGTTTAACGTTTTATTGTATTAGGTTATTGATATTTTAACTTTATACATTAACTCAATGGTAAATGCTAATAATCCAACCAATTACAAGGAAGGTATTCCTATTGTATTTGACATGTGTGTGCATTTAAAAAAAATGTAAGTGTTATTTATTGTTTAATATTTTGTATATCTATATATCACAATTTGTGATATATTATAATTTTGTGTAAATCAAAAAATCCAAATTATTATTATTATTTATTTTTAAATACAGTTTGTCTTTTTCTTAATGTTAATGGTTATTTATTTTTTTTTTTTGTTCAGAGAATTATTATTTAATTGTCTATGGGATGGAGTAGAGTTAATTGAACCCTCTTGCAAACTGTACTTGGAATGTTTAAAAAATTATTCATGTGAAGAACAATTTGATGAAGTTCCTACAGTTATAGTTCAAAAATTGTTCACATACCTTTCACAAACAAATCAAATAAAGGTATTGCATTTGTTTTTATTATTTATATTATTCAGTATACTTTATTGCGGTGCTACGTGTGCAGAAACATTGATTGTAACATTTACGTACAGTACTACACTGTTAAAATGAACACCACTCTATACATTTTAAATTATGTGTTCCCATTTACTATCAATACTATAATAATGTGACACTCCCTTTGATGCTGGCGTGCCAGGTCAAGGCTTCAGAGAGAAGCCAGCCCATACACACAAGTTTACTACCAGGATACAATCTCATTCTGAGTAAACTTTATGTAGTAATTATAATTTTATATTACAGGAACTCGAAAAATGTATGCTCAATATAAAAGTTGAATGTTTAGATATTCAACAGTCATTAAATCTAGCAAGAACCCATGCACTGTATGATGGTTTAATAAGTATTTGGACAAGAGCATTGGAAGATTATTTAGCACCATTACAAGAACTTGTTCCTAAAATTGTTACCTCATCAAATGGAGGTATAATATACAATATATAAACTCATACTCAAGTGAGTTAGTTCTTTCATTCATTTAATTTTCCAGAGTATAATGATCTTACAAATGAACTTGGAAACAAAGTTTTAATTTATTTGAGTGGATGTTTACTGGGCATTGCTTATCCTAATAGAGGAGATATACCTCAACCTTTACAGGATACAGTTAGAAATAATATTGTACAATTTCTGTGTTCTCAACATAGTATTAAAGCAAAAGACGATGAAGATATATATCCATATCTTAGGTAAATATGTAATATTGATCATATTAATATTTAAATATTTCAAAGATCTAGTCACTCTTTCTATTACCCACCACATAAAACAAAAGTAATTTATTCAACAACAACTTATTTTTATATTTTTATTAAAACTAACCAAAAAAAGAGTTGATCAACAACCCAGTTCTGAACGCTGTTTTTTGTGACAATAAAATTTTAAATAACAATATTGAGAGATGAGCATGCACAAAAAGAATGTATAAATCTTATTTACTAATAATTCAATCACTTGATCTAGTAAAAAGTAAAATTTTTTAAATTGTAAAATCTAAAAATAAGAGAAAAGTTTTTCGCAAAATCTAAAATTTAAAAAAAAATTGCGCACGTAACATGACCTATATAATAATTTCTGCACACAATTCAGAAACACTAAAATAATTATAAACACAATATTTTATAGTGTACTATATACATTTATTTTTCATGTTGAAGGGGGCATGTGTAAAAATGATTATGACCTAGAGCGCCAAATCTCTAAATACCTCTGTCTACACTCTTAGGATTTGTTTTAGGAAGTTTAGAATTGTATAAATTATATTTAAAACTTATTTTTTATGTTATAGAATTTTGCTAAAATTCAATACAACTGAGTTCCTAAATGTCCTTTCAATGGCATTTTCCGATCATCGCTTTACAAATCAACAGAAACAACGTATTTGTTGTATATTATCATCACTCACATTAAACAGTAAAGATTTGAAAGTAAGCATACATTATTAATCGTTATTGGTATATTTAAAATTTAACATGCTTAATTTATACTATTACTATTTTTAAGTCCAATCAGTTAGGTTTAGTATATGCGTTTATAATACGGTGGCAACAAGAAGATGGTAATTTTATAAAACCTGATGAACAAGTTTTTGATACTGTCACATCAAAGTTAATATCAGAACAAACAACACCTCTTGAAGAAAGAGAAAAAGCATTTACTCAATTAATAAGGTCGGGTGCATTTGACAACAATCCTGATTTGTTGAAAATAGCAGAAAAAGCAAAATTGTAAGTTTTTAAACATTATTCAAAATAATAGTTTAAATTTTTAATTGTATGTGAATTTGTTTAGTTATGCTGTATGTAGAGAAATCTGTTTGGAACGTGGTGAATTTGGTCAAATGTTCAAGTATTATTTAATTGATGATTCAAAAAGGCATCAAATATTTTCATTTATCAACTCCAAACCAGAATGTTTTGAACAATTGTGTTGTGAAAATGTGAAGGTAACTTTTTAATATTTTAGTTGTTATTTTGTATTAAAATGTCTAGGCAACTAGTTTTAAATATACAAATTATGAAACTGATATGTAGTAAAGACTAAGTAATTGATAATCTAGTCTTTTTAACAAATTGTTAACATTTTTCTCTTAATTCAATTTTATTTCATAAAGATAATGTATAAAGTTCTTTTTTTTTTTCTAATTAATTATATTATTATAGACTTGTTACACAATTTTAAATTAATAATAAAATTATGGTACAGACCTTATTGAATATAGATGCAATTAAATGTGGAGTGATTTTTGGCACATTTTATCAACAACATGTGTATGATATTTCTAACCAAATAGAAAACTCTCAGAGATATCTATTTTTAAAAGGTGCAATGTAAGTAATGGTATCTAATTGATTTTTTGTTTTATGAAAAATTATACAGAAGTATACATTATATGTTTAGGCCACATATAAAATCTGATGTTAAACTATGTACTCATTATTTGGAACTTTTATGTCAGCATGAAACAAATTCTGTAATGGACTTTGTGAAATCAAATGATACATTACATTTAACAAAATCAATAGCTGTAAGAGTTATTATTATTATTATTATTATTATATATGTTATGTTTTATTTGAATTTTACAATATAAAAATATATTTTAGGCAACAAAAGCTGCAGGGCTAGATAATGTTACTGCAATATTATTGGAAAGACTAGGTGATTTTCAAGGCGCTTTTGATCTATTGTTCAGTAAATTGCAATACGCCATTCAGCAAGTTAGTATATTTAAATTAATTTGTATACCAAAAATAAAAACTGTTTTTTTAGGAAAATGCTGTTGAAGAATGCACTGAAGTTTTAGTGGCTTTAACCCAAAGAGGCTCTGAAGTGCTTGATCCAAAATCTACATGGTTACCAATATTACAATGTCTTCTAAATCTCCAATCACATGGTAATTTCTTAACTTAAATGGTATTTAACTGTATTTTAGTGTGTTTTTTTTTTTTATTTAGATCATTTACAAAAAGTTTTGGATAATAGCAATCTAAATTTAGCTACTGAAATGCATCTGCTTTTAAATAGTTCAACTGGTACTATTGAACACTTCAGAAATCTTATAATGGGTGAGAATAAAATTATATTTAATTAATACTAGTAAGTTTAGTAAACAGGTTTACATTTAAAAGTATTTTGTATACTATTTAAATTTAATATATTTATTTTTGTTAATTCAGCTTAAATTATCCAACATGTTTTGGTTTTATTTCATAATAGTATTAATCAATTCAAATTAAATTTAGGTTTAATTGATAAATGTCATTATGAACTGAAAGTATTAAAGTTATTGGAAACAATGCTTCATGATGATTTACACAATCAATTGGCTGAAACCATAAATGCAACCAAACGAGGTGTAGCTAATCCTATAATATGTTCCTCTTGTAAACAAAAATTTTTAGTAGAACCAATATTCGTCTTCAGGTATATATGTTATAAATATAATAAAGTTTAATAATATTATATTATTTTGTATGATAGTTTATTCAGTTTTTATTATTTTATTTAACTAGATGCGGCCATGGATTTCATTCTGATTGTTTGGGAGTACATACAAATTGTGCTTTCTGTAGTTCGACTAACATTAATATTTAATTTAATATTTATTATTTGCTATACGTTGTTATGATTTTTTACCATTGTTAAATATTATTTACATATTTATTTAATTAATCACAACTATTATAGTCAATTAATTAAAAATATAATATTATTATTATTTATTTTCCATACATTTCCAGTTTGTATTATTTGTTTGTGATATCAGTTTTGGATAAACAATTGTTTTGATTTTTTTAAATAAATAATTTTAAATCATGTATACTTTTAAACAAACATACTGTGTTAAAATTGCCTTTAACAATTGTATAGTATAATGTATAACAATGTAACATTGTTTATTAAAAAATAAAAAAACCTGTGAGCAATAAAGCTTTATTATTATAGAGTCCAAATGTTTCACAATTATTGTATATTGTGAAAATATTCTTTGTATAACAATAAATAACCTAATATTATACTTCAATAATTATAAAAATTGTGAAATTTAATTATTAAAATGTCAGGGGTAGCGGTTCAAGTTTAAAACCCCCTAAAGGCACATACTAATACTAATTTTATGTGCATACAAAATATCATTCCTTGTACTTCATTTGGGGGGAGACTGTAGGAATGTTCAAAACTAAAAAGTGCCCTCATACTATAAATTTCTTATTACCATGGTTACCAATGTAGTTACATTTAGTACACAATGAAGCTTTAGAAGTAATGAATAAATAGGTATGATATTGATGTAAACCTGCTTTAAATAAGTACATGTTAGAACCATAGACCTAACCCACCTTATCACCACCTAACTCTACAGAATAATACTACCTATATTGGGTCATTACATTCCATTGCTTGATAATACTATTGAACACATAAAGGAACAATACCTACATTAAAACAAAAAACCACTATTGGATTTAATGGCACTGATGCCAATTTATTTAAAAGATTTAACCACAAATAAAAAATAATTATTAAATTAAATTACTTACATTAATTGAGGCATAATTCTATTTTAGACACTACGCGATTTTTCGAGTTTTCTCTTTTCAAAATGTATGTTTTTGAGTGCACATTAAAAATGTAAAAAAAGAAGTGACGAACTTCGTTTGGAAGTTATGGGAGAAAACTTCATAAAGTACGGGTTTTTCTTTTCGTGTATTTCTAAGTTAGAATTTAACATTGTCAATTATTTTTTTTTCCAAAATGTGTGTTTTTAGACCCTTAATCTATTAGTATAATCAAAACGTACCCATCATACTTTTAAAGTTTGAGATTCGAAGCGTAGCGAAGGAGCTATTGGTTTTACTAAGATGTTTTATTTTTTTTTCTAGTCAGTAGACACGTTTTTTCCTAGTAAACTTGCTCCGATTTTTACTTGTAGCACCTTTTCTGAAAGCTCAAGTTGTTTAGATTGCACTTTATTGACGCCATTTTTTTAAATAAAAGCACTTAAGTGAGAAAATATGTACAATTTCACGATTTCATTATTTTATAAAAACACGGACGACGTTTTCTACCAGAAAAAATGATTGAATCGAAAAATCACAAGACATAAGACATAAGACACCTTTTTTGTTGCCTTTTTGATTTTCTTTCTAACGGTATCATTACCAAAACTTTTAAGCTTTTAAGGAATTTTAATTTTTGGGATTTTTTAGCTGTAATTCGGTTATAAGTATACGTAGAGAATTGAAACTTGGTAATAATTTTTATATTGGACTTACCTAGACATAGTAAAATGAATAAAATATAATTTCAGTTAATAACATATTTTATTTAAAAAGATTCATCCTCAATCTCTAACGAATTGTCGGACTACGAACTACGAAGTGTCATTTGTTAACTCTTTTTCCAAAATTTGTCTTGTTGGATTATAAACTAATGTCACCTATATGCTTTTCACTTTTTCTTGTTACCTGACGTGGTTTTGCACAACAAATCGAGGATTATTTTCGATTAAAATTGTCCGAATGAATGTAGTAAAATATGGCGCGTTTGAACTTCTGTAACTCTAAAACTAAGATAGCTAAAGATAACTAAAAGCCAGATAGACTTATTCTAACTTCAACGGAAAAAATTTCTATATTTTACCACATTTTGGATTAATTTTAAAAATGCTATTTTTAAAGTTTATAAACAAAAACTTTAAAAGTAAGTATGATGGGTACGTTTTGATTATACCAATGAATTAAATGTCTAAAAACACACATTTGAAAAAAAAAAATTTGAAAAATGTTAAATTCGAACAAAGAAATACGCGAAAAGAAAAAACCGTACTTTATGAAGTTTTCTCTCATAACTTCCAAACGAAGTTCGTCAAACTTCTTTTTTTTTTACATTCTTTATATGCACGCAAAAACACATATTGCAAAAAAAAAAACCAAAAAAATCGCGGGGTTGCTAAACTAGAAATGTTCTTTAATTGAATTTGAGAATTTGAATGTACAAAAAGATGTTCTTCAAAAAAGAAATATCGATTTTGTACTTAAGTAATATGATTTTTAATCACATAGTAAAAATTTAAGTATATCTAATAATTATTCGTTTTCGCTTGATCTTGATTTGCTTCGTTGTAAGTTTAAATTATCTATATATATATATTTATTTAATACATTGTACATTAATATCCACATATTGTTTGGTATGTTTCAATTATGGGCTTGTTAGGTTGCCGATTCTACAGCGCTCAGTCTTATTAGGTTGCCTGACATTAAAAAAGCGGCGACGTGTTGTTTGTACATAAATCGTTTAGTAAAGGAGTGATCTGCCCCTCGACCCGATCTGGTCCTTCAATCATTACCCGTATTCAATCTTTAAGCGGATACCCTCCCCCCCCCCGTAAATCATCACTGAGAGGGTCCACACCGGGCACATTTTGCCGCGTGAAACGTATTATGTGACGTCACACTCTTACCTTTTAATCCATTCTGTGCTCTAACCGCGCAGCAAAAGATGCCCGATGTGGACCGGGTAGTTGTCAGAAAATTGATAAGGAGAGATCCAATAACTTTTATATTAGGGGTGTAAAGAAAAATAATTTGCTTATGCAAGAATTTAACGCTTAATGCACGTGAACCTTGTATAATAAATTATTTATTCACTAAATAATCACTAGTGAATAGTTAATATCCACCTCGGTTATTTATGGTTATTAATGATCAAGATTAAGAATGGGTTCGAGTTAAAAATTTAGTGCAATCATCACAAATTATTTAGTTGTTAGTTTACGAACAATGAAGCCAACAATATGTCCAATAATATCATTAATTACTTGTTGTAAAAAAGTAAATTGATTATTATTCTTAAATACTTGTAAATTAATGTCTTTGTAATTGTTCGGATAGATGAAAAAAACATTTTTAGATGATTTTGGCTTTAAAAATCTTAACCTGGCCACATGTAATCGTGATCAATCAAATGCTCCATTGAACAAAATTTTTTTTAAATAGAAAATCGACGTACTAAAAAATTAATACATTATTGATACATTTTTTTTTTTTTTATAGTGATAATGAAAATGTCTATACAATCATTTTGTTTTTCAACGTTTTCAGTATTTCAAACTGAATCAGAAATCAATTTCTTACCAATTTTCTGACAATTGCTCATATCCCGGTTGGACCATAACAATTTTAAGAACATGTATATAGCGTGGACCCGCCTTAAAAGAGAAAATAATATTTGACAATTACACATTTCATTGGATTTTAAATTTGAATATTTGATAAGCTATTATCTATATATTATCAAATACTAATACCCATGATATAAATATATTAGGCTAATACTTATTTGTTTTTGTTATTATCATGGTTGTATCTAGAACCATGGTTATTATTTATTATCATCATTATCGAATATGAATTACAAAACGTGATAACATTTTAATAATAAAATTATTTTGATTGAAGAATAATTGAATAACGAATTCATAAATCTAATACAATTCTCATTTCTCATTGGAGGAAATTCAATTGTTTTGCTTAGACTATACTTCAAAACAGTCGGGCATGGTAAATATATAAGTAAGTCTGTATAAGCTTTACTATATATAACGATTCCACTATTTTTAACAACTAATTTGAATTGTATGAATTTGATAGTTTTAATAGTTATATTAAACAATTGAAAATCAAATTTGTTTTTAAGTTACACTATGGCTGAAGAAATAAAATTGGCATCATTTGTTGACCATTGTGATTTTGAAGTGTCTGGAACTATATTTAAAAGTGCAGTTGCCCTCGGAGATGTGGATAATGATAATGATGTAGAACTAGTTGTTGGCAACATGGAGGGTAGTGTGTACATTTTTAAAAACCGACAACAAATTCAAAAAATATCTGGATTAGGTATTATAACCGGTTTAGCAATTGGAGATTTAATGAATTGTGGTAGTAATACTTTAGTTGTGGTGTCTGGTGATGGCTGGTGTCATATTTATTTATGTTTAAATTTAAATAAATCAGATTCAAGCAATGAATGTACTGCAAAACTCGAATCTGTACATATTCAGCGAATTCCAGCAAACACTAAAGTAAATAGTTTTCTCTATTGGATAAATAAAAAAATAAAAAGTGAATTTTACCTAATAATTCTAGGTGATTTTACTAGGTGATATTGATGCAGATGGATTAATTGAATTAGTTGTTGGTTTAACGGATAGAGTGGTACGGACTTATCGTTGGAGTCAGAATGCAACTTCTGGACGACTTGTGCCATTACATAAATGGGAATGCATTGATCAAATTGGTTCAATAATATTAACCAAGGATAGTGAAGATCGACCGTGTTTACTTGTTTCTCAGCCAGGACTCACTGCATTGTGTATTTATTGTCCCATAGCATTTCCAGAATTAAGGTAAGGCATTAAAAAATACATAAATTGTTAAATTGTTTTTTTTTTTTTTTATTACAGTGAAAAAACAATAGTTTATGAACAATCCACTGAACTACGTGATATTTATATATCTTCAGAGATGGTAGGAGATCTCAGTGTATCTAGGAATAGTGAACAACGTCGTGTTAATACTGTTAGTGATTTATATGCGATTTCTACTTTAGATGGTTTATTAATGTTGGCCCAAGGAGAGACAATTTTAAGGTACAATTTTTTTTTTAAACATAAATATAATATAAATACGATAGTGTTATGTAATATTTGTTTGATTTTTAAGAACTGTAAAACTTGATCAAGAAGTTTTTAGTATAAATAAGTTGCCTGTAGGCAATGGTAGACCTGATTACATAATAACTTGTGCATGGAACGGAGAAATCTTAATAGTGGATCAAAAATGTGAAGTTCTTGCAACATTTAAACTTGGAGAACCTATTACTGCCTTTTGTTCTGGAATGTATACAGTAAAACCAAACACAAAACCAGTTTACTGTTTGGTTTTTATAACTGTTAAAAATAAAGTATGTTCATTTTTTTAAATTATATTTGATTTGTAATGAATAATTTTCAGATCTGCGTCTTTCATGAGCTTAAAGAAATTAAATACTTATTATTATATAGGTGTATAAAATCCTCGTATTATACAATATCTATATTTTACTCTTTAGGTTCATGTTTATTTCAATATGAAATTGCCCAATACATGTACTGAGAGCTTATCAAACTGTATTAAACAAGAGAAACAGCTTTCGGAAATGATTAACTTATTTGATGGACCAATGAAAAAGAAATTAATTAATGCCTGTCTTTACCACTATAATTTTAATAATAAATAGTTAATAATTTGTAACTTTTTATACCATGGTTTTAAAAGACTATACAATTTATTTTTAAATATTATTTAATAATATCAATTTGACACTATAATATATACCGTAAAATCAAAAAACTGCTTCAAATTGTTTACTCTCAAAGTTTTAACATCTACTGTAACTTCAATAATAAAGATATAAACTAGTTATATTAGTTATAAGTTATACTATATAACTATATACAGTGAAACCTCCCTTTGCAGACACCTCTAAATAGACATTTTTTCGGGAACAAGGACATTTTCATTATTTATGTATAGGAAAACCTCTAAATAATGGACATTTTTTAACATTGATATTGATAGTTTTTATCATAAATTAAGAACTATAGAGTACTATTTATGTACATTAATATACTGTGCATATATATTGTATATCTTATATTATCCGTCCAGTCGTTTAAATATTGTGTTAATGAAATCTTGTAACTTTAAGATGCAGTGGCGTATTTACAACTTAATTTTTGGGGAATGGGAAGTTTATTACAATATGTATTTATATAATTATATGCATAAATTTAATCAAATTATAAAATAAAATTAAGCTTTCTTTTCTTATTTGCTAAATCATCGATCACTTTGTACTGCCAAATTAAGGAGCGCACTGCACAGTAGACGTATAAGGCTAATGAATGTAATTTAAAAAAAAAAAATCCCTGAAGGAAAGAGGTTGGAAACTCCCAGCACCCCTCATAAATACGCAATTGTTACAATGTATTTAATTAATGAAAAAATACAATTTAATTAAAATACAATTTCTCCCTCTAAATAGTGGACACAATTTAAGCGACCAAAAGTATCCAATATTTAGACGATTTGTTATAGTTGTTTCATTGGTATAGAAATTGAATGATACTGGCAGTTAAAAAAAAAATCCATTTTTCAATTGTTATTTATTTTGTTTTTTTTTTTTTAAACTTAGATCAAAGAAAATACATGGTAGAGCACTGTACTAAAATTAAAATATCCTTAATTTGAAGAATAAAATAATTATTAGTGATATGTTTAATAGCTACATGTGCTTAAAAATCTACACACACAAATTTTCTTAATTTATTACTAAATTTTTACTAAATAGCCTCTTTATATGAATTAACAACCAACTTAGTAGAATATTTATTATTCTAGGTATAGATGAACTTAATAAGTAATTTATAAGAAAAAAAAAATGCATATCCAGGCATTGGCTATAGATTTAATAAGTTATTGTCAAAAAAATATCGAATGTAATATATATTTTTTGCAATTTTTAAAATCAGTATTATCAATAGGAAAGTCATAATCACTCATAATGTGAATGTCACTAACAAAATTATTCTCTACTTCGATGAATACAGTTGGATGTCACACTAACTATAACAATGTGATAGGCTTTTAGTTTATTAATAATTGCCCTCGGGAGAATTTGGAACGTTATTTCAGCATCTTGTTATGTTATGTTTGGTTTTTACTAAAAAGTGTTTTCGATTTATTGTCGCGATTATTTCGTATCAGACGTATAGACAAACGAAACGGTGCGTACGGGCCATCGCGGGTGTTTACAAAAGAAGTATGAAATTATTTTTCTTATGGCCTGTCGAAAAATTGCTAACAAGTTTATAGCGTATACGTCTGCGACTGTCGTGCGTGCCGTCTCGATTGTCAATGCGTTTAATATAAAATAATCGCGATACACATTTTCGAATTCGTCATACGTTTATATTTATATACGAACAAACTAATCCGGTAATGTTTTGTAGATTTAAGTTTAAAATTAAAAATGTTTGATCCATAGACCGAAGTAAAAATAGAAAAAAAAGTTCGTTTATCATAACTATAATATGACGGAATATTTATACGTTCCGCATATTCGTTCGCAGTTATTTCATCGTTGCGTATATATATAGGTACGGATATAAACGAAATTTATTGCTCTGTTTTTCAATAAACTGTTCTACCAGCAATCGTGACCCATCCACGGTGCACGGTGAGTGTGGGCTTTTTTTTCATACATATTTTTCAGCAATATTATTGTGTGTGTGTGTGTGTATTATTAAATTATAAATCTTATTTAAAAGTCACTTGTATGTGGGACGTCTTGTGCGAAAGACCCTGAGAACGATTTCGGTGAGAATCTAATATTACAGTTGTATATTTCGTCTTCGCGTACCTATTGCCGTGTATAATGCGTATAGTTTCGTACTCGAATGTCGGTCAACACCAATTCATTCAGTCCTCTTAATCGGATTGTGTCATGTGCGTTATTAATAATGTATTCTCTTTTATTTTTTCACACTCATTAGTTATTTATTTAATTTAACATGCTAAAGACTTAAACAATGCAATAGTGGAGTAATGTTAATCCGATGTTAGTGACCAGCGGATTAAGATACCGTCAGATTTATCCCGTGCTTTATCTCCATTAAAATATGTCATGAAGATAGGAGTAATTCGGTATTTATGCGCGCCGTCACACGACAGCTAACAGTCAAGAATTCGTCCGATTCTCAATGGTCACTTCGGTGTACGCTTGTTTCTGGGTCGTTGGACAACCGTAGTAATTTAATTGTGGTGTTCAGCGCAACGACAAGACCTTTGCTGAAGCAAATCTTCGGCAGGGGTTTGAAATGAAATCGTCTATTATTAAATTGACATTTGTCGTGAAAATAAACAATACTTTTGGAAAAATATCCTAGGATGTTGAACCCCCAAAAACACACCCCCCCCCCTCCTTTCAGATGCGGCTTTGGCTTATGGCGTGCTTATGTTAATAATATGATATGGTTCATTGTTTTTCCTTGTAATAACCGACATCGTTTATTAATAATTACAATTATTTTACACAAACACCTGTATGGCTGTATTCTCCTTCGCAGGACAGACTCGAGTACGCAATACCATTGATTAAGTGTCAATGATAATATAATTGACTTGATCAAAACAATCATTCGGTAACATTCGTGTTATTCGAAATCACTGGCGCCCTCCGCCAAATTCTTCCTGGCCACGGTACTGGTACACTACGCATATTGGCTATGGGGTAGTTTTACCTATAATGCCCACGAGTGGCACGTGTGTAGACAATATACCTAGTTGGAATGTTTTATTTTTGAAAAAAAATGTATTATATTCCCAAGAGTGACTGGTTATTGAAATAATACGTTTGTTACACGCGTATTATAGTATTTATGATATGCGGGTTGCGGAATAACCTCCGAAAATAAACTGGTTTTGTTGTAATTCGTTAAGTAATAATTTACTGTATAGACGCGAAATAGACTGGGAAACGCAACGAAAATTTGTACCTACAATTCAACGTGACCATATGTCATTTCTTCGCCGAATATACACAAGTATAATAAACATTACACTGGCCAATGAAAAATAGAAATAAATTATCAAAAGGGACGAAAACCCGTTTGCGATAATACCATATGTCGTTAAACAGCAGATGAATACAAAAATCTGGTGATTGTGCATGAATGTACGGTCCGTGCAACGAAAATCGTATTTTTAAAACACGATTAATATGTATAAATGATAATGCGCTTAAAGGACATGATCACGAAACGCGAATTCACGAATTATCATGAAAATGTTAAAATGTTCGACAGCGCTATCTGTATGCACATTACTGTATTGTTACAAAGATCGCCCACGGACATTCTGTTGTATTCGTTTTAGCTGACCGTTTTAAAAATAATATTTCATAACTAGGTACTTGGTGTTTCTTGTTGTGTTTATCGCGCGGATGTTTACATTTAAAAGGCAAAATAGATACCTTATAATTAAATGTGCAATATATAGAAATTATGATTTATGGTCGATATCGATGACGGTACGAGAGAAAAAGAGTCGGACAGACTACCAGGTTAGTGTTTGAATTTGAAAAATAGAATAACATTTGGTCAGTGAATAACTTATTTATTATTATTTAGTATTATTATTTTCGTTTTTGGTTGAATACGAAAATATAGAAAAAAATGTACATGTCACATTGCCGGTTACGTTGCTGCTCGCGCTGCTCAGTTTACCGCTCTTGACGGGAGCGTCGGGCAGCGTCAGCGCGAGTGACGTGTTTACATATTTGCGCTGCCCATTTTCATGCTCACTTCCCTGCTCACTGCCACGGAAGTGGGCTGAATGTAAACTAGGTATGTAATATTGTTGAAACCAAATTGTATATAGGTTGTAAATGATAAATTAAAATATTACCTAGGTAGCCAATCCAGTTTAAAAATATCGACCTATATCCAATTTGTTGAACACTATACACCAGAGGTTCTTAAACTTTTCAGGCCAGGCTCCCCCCCACACCTTGGTCTACCCCAGACGTGAGCCGCCTCCCCATCATGAAAATAATTTTAATAGTCACGTTTAGAGTACCGAAAAGTTAAAAACAAACAACAAATATAGGATAATTTTGATATTCACATTACAAATTTATTTTAAAATAAAATGTATTCATTATAAAAGGTATTAATCAATAGGCTACTTTTAATGTGATGGTTGGGCTTGTTTTGTGACATTTGTGACACTGGCAATGTTTACGTCACGGTTGTAGATAGTAGGTCCATGCCAACAATCGAGGTTTACACCATAGAGTTATAATTAATCTAGTTACTCTATCATGGTTTACATTTTACACCATAGATAATAGAGCTATTAACAAATGTTTGTTATTCTATGGTCTATGCCATAGACTACGGCTTACACTATATTCTGTTTATCACCGCGCCATATTCATAATACGCGACATTAGTGATAACGATGTTCCGAGGAGATTACCCATCGGGATGCCCTATATTTATAACATTACAGATTTTTTAATTTTATTAAAAGTAAACATATTTAAAATGATCTTTTAGAATATTATGACGTAAACGAGATTTGTAATTCATAACATTATTTTAGTACTGAAATTCAATATAATTTAAATAAACAAATAAATATAATTCGGCGGGAAATTATTGTGAAGAAATTCTTCTTGGTTAGGTTAGAATAAAATTTCCTAAACATTTTTTCGATTTTAATATGTTATAAAGCTAATAAGTTCTAGATTAAAAAATGCAATGCTGGGTATTTCATTGCAAACATAGTGAAAAAAGTTGTACATTTGTAATTTGTCTACCATTTGGAAAATTAGGTTCAAATAGATTAAGTTATTAAAGTCAGTATAATACCTACTTTCTATTTACTATCTTGTTTTATGGATTAATACTCAAGAATATGTAATATTCATGACCTACAGGCTACAATCTGATAAATATTTTAGATTCTGAGTGTAGTGAGGAATGTATTGGTTTTATGATGATGTTTATTTTTAAATGTACATGCCAGTATTTTTAATTTGTTATAGTAAAAAGGTAACTTAGGTTAAAATTAGTAATATTTTTTAATTTGTGTAATTTATTAGTTTTTGTAATTAGTAATAGTATTATAGTTCATACACTTACAACTATAATTTGAGGAAATCTTTTTAAAAAAAATTAAATTAAATCAAACGTTTACAATAAACAGTTATACATTTCGTAAAAAGCGTAATAAACGTGATAGCACGCCAAAATCGTATCAAATAATTGGCGCAAAGTAATAAGTGGTTTGAACCATACATACCAGTGTCGTTTCACCACCTACAGGAGTGCGTATATATGTATATATCTTTAATCGTGGTTAAAAGAGCACTATCCGGCGAACTAACTTGGTTTCTTAACGCAAATGGGGCGTGTCAGTGAATTCCCTAAAACGTCCCGTGTACTTTCTGAACGAGTCTGGCGACTCTGGAAAACGTTTATGAACGCACTCTGGCATAAGGTGGTTTTGAGGGCTATTTTATTTTTATAATACTGGTAAGCAATCGCATTTTGATAACGAAGTTGTTCTTCTAGGTATTATAACCACGATTTAAGATGTCTTAAACCGTGATTATAACTACATTTGTGTAGTACATAGTACATACAACTCTATACCTTAGATCATGTGATCTAAGCTCGATAAATTTATTTATTTATACGTTACGTCGTTATCGTCTTATCATCGGCCGTCGCTATTCGTTCGCATTCAAACACAAACACAATATTAGCACGGACATTTCAAAACTTCGATCGACCATATTTATTTATAGTCGGAACTTGGTACATCTCAACAAGTATAACTAGGTACTCATTGACTACGTGCTCGCATAATATTTATCAGATAAAACAAATCTTAATGTTATAAACTATAAATAAACTAAAATAAGTACTTTTTAATACATCTATATAGACCTGTACATGTTGCATACAATATAATATTTGATAATTAAATTACGAGTTAATTAAAAATAATCATTTTATCGTTGTATAAAACATCTTTTAAAACAAATGCTGGATATGGTTTCAACGCCAAATAATTTGACTTAACATCCCTCCATAATTTGATACCATAAAATCCCTTCCGAGTGAATTGGATGGGATTTTCCTCAAATTATCCTCGAATTATTCCAAGCACAACCAAACTTTGGAGACGGTCTCTTGATCACCTCAAAACCACTCTCACTAAATTTAGTGTCAATCGGAAGAGATAAAAAAAGGGACGACTCTCTAATACACCCTTATAGAAGGAACTTTACGGGGGTCCAAGCCTAATTTGTTCGCGTTTTAACTACTCTCTTATATCAACAAATCATGCAAAGATATACTTGAGGTATAAATGCCCTTCCGATCATGATGAAAAGCCATCCATTTTTATCCCTTTCGATTGATACTAAATTTGGTGAGTGGTCTTGAGGTGACCTAGAGACCATTTCCAAAGTTTGGTTGTGATCCGATGATTTCCGGACTAAGTCCCTTGGAAAGGATTTTATAGTATCAAATTATGGAGGGGACTTGTATGGGGCGCCAAGTCAAATTATTTGGCGTTGATACCATTTCCTTATCGCTAAATCTCGCCGAGATATACTTAATCCAAAAATCAGAAGTGGGAGGGGGTACTTTTATATGAAGTGCACCTAACAATCCTATATATATATATATATATTGGTGAAGATCCCGCACGGGTACGTTGAAAAACTACCAAGTTATGGTGATTAAATGCTCTAGGAATTTCATACCTCCCTGTAAAGTATGGTAAATTGGGGGGGGAGGCATATAAATACTAAAATTATTGTACCGAAGGGCAGGATAATGCTAGGCTAGGATAATTTTAGCTCGGCAAATGAATTCGTGGTGTATAAACATCCTAGCATAATCGTACCGGGAGGGGGGGTATGATGTTCCTCGGTACGAAATGCCTGTGACACCGGAATTGCCCGACCTTATCAGATCTTTCGAAGACCATGGTCAAAACACTGTTATTTTGGTCTTGTAGAATTATGGGAATTTGAATCAAGAACACAATAATAACTGCGATAATAATTTATATGAATGTAGCTGGAACATTATCAGCTCCAATTTCTAAGTTTAGTTACGATTTCTTCGTTATCCCTCCTTAGAAATATAATAAATTATCTAATCTAACCTAACCTAAAGGCTGCAAATTACATTATTGCCTATTGGTCGTCTGTCAATCGTCATTCGTCATTTCCGTTTTGTTTTCTCTTACTTTATTATTTTCACTGCTGTCGATTTAATTATTAAAAACGTAGTGCATTTTCATGTATCGTTTAATTAAATGTTATTAGTTTAAAAACGACATAAAACGTGGTTTTACTTTTTAATCGCCGTTTTGATGAGCCGTGGAAAATATCGTTTTGCTGACCCACGTGTTTATTGATGGCTGCTCCCCCGCTGTTCAATAGTTAGTACCTATTTGACAAGTTTTATTTGTATTATATAATTCTAGTGATCACGACTTTGTTAGGTAGATACGACCACTTATTAAATTATTTTACTTAATATAGGTACTACATACCTACGTAAGTATTGAATAATCATTAAAAGTAATTTAATTAATAAAATACAAATTACCTACCAAGGAATTTATTAAATAGGTAGATAATTCCTTATTAATATTGTGTTTTTATAATAGGTATTCTATTATCATGTTATAATGTGTTTCACTAAGTAACTGCTAATTTTTTTTTTTACCAATTTTAAGCACCTACAGTGCTATTACGACACACGTGATAGTAAATTGGGTTGAAGTCTGACCCTTCTCGCGTTTTTCGATATTTTGACATTTTTTTTTCTGGGTACCTCAAGAGACTTCAGGAACATTGACTCGTACCTATATAATCATTAACAAACAATTATTTTACATTAAAGTCTAGCTAACTTATATGGATAGTTTTAATAACTATATAGATTTTATCTATTGATCTCTATAGTTATTTTACATAATATCAAATTTAACGCTAAAATAATCATTTTATGTATAATCATACATGACTAAAAACCAAATGACTTATTGTAATGTACTTACCAAAGTAATCGCTACACACAAAATCCTTAAAATTATTTAAAAAAATTTAAATATATTCAGTAGTGCTGCCAGTACAATACTGGTGTTCTAGTTCACTCTTGCTTAGAAAGTATTTCCAGTCATTCTGGATTTAATTGACATTCATCACTTATATCTTGTATTTTAAATATTTATTGTATTTGATTTTATTAAAATTGTTCTTTCATCATTTGCCACCAAATAGCCTTTGCTACGGAAATGTTCAACTTGCATTACTTTTTACGTCTGACAAATAAATTTTGTTCAATCTTAACAGTGCAATCAGCATCTTCTATCTTTAAATCACAATTTCCATACACATACTAATCTAAAATAGTTATTTCAGTCTACTACAATAGATTTCCTCTTACTAAATTTGTGTTTGCAAAAGTCCACCAATATCAGTTCATAAGTTCAACCATAAATAAAATGAACAATAGTTAATAACTTTAAAATTTTATCAGTCATTCTCAACATAGATTTTTACCCTTGTTTTACCTAGACCAGAGGTCCCCATAATTTTAATTTCGTATACCACTTATATTTATTATGAATCTGTCACCTCCCACATAAAACTAAAAATTGCATAATTCATAATGTCTACAATAATTTAAAAATTATATAAGAGTATAAGATAATAAGATACTTTAATATAAATTATAGTATTAGGTCCATTAAAAAACTTTTGTACGAATATTGATTCATTTATTTTCTGTACTATTACCATGCAGTCTTCTGCGAACTACCATGTTACCTACCACATACCACTAGTGGAACACATACCGCAGTTTGATCACCATAGACCAAGACACTATCTCAACCAATCTTTTTAACAAGCTCTTAAATTATTAATTTGTTTTTTTAAATCTTTTAAAAATGGCCAGCAAAACAAGTGATCACTATCTATATAGATTTTCAAAAAGCATTTTTACAAAATGAATCACACTTTACTCTCACATAAAAGCTTTTGAAATTAGATTCAATCATATTTATTTAACTGAATACAAATTGTTCAGTTTATCTGTTAGATGAGTTTCAAGTATTGGCATGGGTCAACCTAATCTAACCTAACCTAACCTAACCTAATCATTGGCATGGGTCTCATAAATGATTTGACTGCTATTTTTAATAATAGGCACCTAACATATAATTATTGTTTTTTTTATCAATATTAAATTTTATAGTTACTCAAATTTTTTTGTTTTTGTATGATTAATTAAATAATAATGTTTTATGTTGTGAGTTTTTAGCTCAAATATATTTTTGAATTCCCTCCTTTTATTCTTTTAATCGCAATGTTTTTATCACTACATACTCTTAGACCCTCCGCACACGAGGCGATTCACACGCGACCGGCAGTGCTGATCGCTTGGCAGTTGTGTCGCACGGATCGCGCGTAATTACATTTTTATTTTCCCTACATTTTATTATTTATTTATACATAATTTTTACTATTGAGGTATTCAATATTAAATTTGTTGGTGAAATTGAAAAACATCCTGAACTCTATAATTTTTCCAAAATTTCCTTTGAAGATTCTTTTTTTGCTTTTTTCCATAAACCAACGTTTTGTACAAATAGTACGTATCAATCGCTTCTTCGTCACTAGACGAACTTGACATTTTAAAAAAAGGTAACCAAAGAACTGCGCAAACGTCAGTAAACGACTGATAATAACCGAATAATACATAAACAACGATAATAATAATTGCACGACAATCGCCATCGTGTGCTCCTCCGTAATCGTACAGATCATTCGTATCGCATGTATCGTCAGAATCGTGTCGCGTTGCAATCACCTCGTGTGCGCAGGGCCTTAGTCTAAAATTGGTAATAACTCCTTTTTAATTTGAGTTTTGAAAATTACAAATAAACCTAGTTTTTACTACTTTAAATATGTTGATACTTTTATATGGGACCCAGTAAATTGCAATGTACAATTTCACCATAATGCCACACATATACAACATATTCATCCCCTGATTTCTTTTTGGGGATCTGTCTTGTCACTTCTGTGTTAAAAGTTTAAAAAAAATCATGTTTTTTCTCTCCTGCAACAATTGGTGAGATTCATATTAAATTTCAACCCAACTTTTATCACTTCAAACCACCTATAAAATCACTAATTTTTGAGTTTAGTTTGGCTCATTTTATCCAGAGTGAGTTAAAAGTGTATACAATTGCAGGAAAAAGTAAGATATATTAGGCAGGTATATATTTTTATTACATTATAGTACATCACTGTGATTAATTTAATTAATTATTTAAAATTAAAATTATGTCAAATTTATGAATGAAAAATTTAATTTTGTGTGTCAGATTGTGGGTCTGAACTAAACCAGAGTGGCAGGGAATATTTTCTGAAGGTCAACTAGATCAATACTGATTTACCTTTTATTTATATAATGTGACTAGATTATTCGTTAGAATACTATAAACAATATTTAGAACTACATTGAATTTCATTTTTATTGCTTTTATAATTTGTTGAAATTAATTTTCTTTAGTAGTTGCAACTCTTCAACTTTTAAGTATCATTGAAATTCCCTTGTCACATATCAATATATATATATCTGACGATTCTCTACTCTCTATCTAACCACACTTAATTCTATGTACATATATTTTTTTTTTCTTTTGGTTGAAAATATTCTCTAAATTGTTATGCAAAGCCATCATAATTAGATCACAGGTTAAAAACAAATTAATTTAGGGTAAATTAAAGTGTTGTGTGTATGCGTAAAAAACAAAAACTTTAAATCGAAACTAAATCCATCCAGCCAATTTCTATTATTCTATTGCTCCCAGGGTCAAAAAGTATGAACATTTTTTTTTGTAAAATTGTGTGGCTACTAAATTTAAATTATAAAATAGTAATATTTTTAATGTGTGTTTCTGTACTTTTACATCTTAGAAAAATTTTAAAATATATTTAAATTGTTTAGAATTATCATTTCAACTTACACAATTGAATGACAAAATGGAGAAGTCTTTAGTTCCTGTTGTCTGTAATGAGCTGTATGTTACTCATGCTGAGTACCAAGGATGTTTTATAAAAATTTGGGCAAATTCGTATTCCAAAAAAAAAGGAAATTTGGAAAGAGATTTACAAGACTACACAAGCTATTCTAAGGTATTTATATATAGTATGGTTTGTATACAACACTAACAACATGGGATATAATAAGTTTTAGTTTGGTTTTCTGATTTTTTTAATTATTCACAGCGAGTAGATATTTTATTGTTTTTTCTGTGATTAACAATTTAATTATTTTTTTGATAGAATGTATTACCTCGCGGTCACCTTTTTTTTTAAAAAAAAAAAAACTTTACATTTTTGTGTTTTGGAAACAATATGATACATAGCTTGAAAACTGAACATATTAACATAATAATTATGTATCTAATATAAATAAAAGAAACCAATAAATAAATTCTTACCATTTTCTAAAAATTAACTGCGTTGTAGGTATTTTTCTGTTAACCAATATTAAAAATAAGAAACATGAACAACTTAATTGAGTCCACCAAGACTGTTTATCGTCACTTCCTTCTTGAAGTATTATGCAAACATTAAGCATATGATGTTTCACACTTATGTTTTGAATTTTTCTAAATATTAATCTATTTTTCAATAATTGTCTTAAATAATATTTTATATTTATTTTATGATGGATTTAAATAAAATAGTTCAAATTATTGTGGCACTCTCATCAGAAAACTTGTGCAAATATTTATATAAGTATTTATTATTTGTTTAGGAATTCACTAAATTAGATTTATATGGAAATACAATGTATTTGTATATTTGGAAAAAAGATTCTTTAATAAGAGTTTATAGATGTCAAGTGATTGCTTCAGATCTTTCAACAAAAACTCACACCATAGTGCTTATAGATTATGGTCAAAAATTAGTTGTTCCATTTGTTGATGTTCGAGAACTCGCCAAGAATGTAGATCATTCATTGGCAATCGGTTTGTCCCAAAGAGTTACTGTAATCACATTTTTATTAAGTGGATATTTAAGTAAGCAAGCTAAATCAAACCAAGGATTAATTCAAATTTTGTGCAATAAATATTACAAATATCGAAGAGACTTTGAAGTTGGTGGTATGACATTTGTAACATTATTTGATGTCAACAAAAAGATACTAGACATTGGCGTAATAAACGCTATTGATGTTGGATCAATGATGTCCATTGCTAAAAGTATGCCTTCAATAATATCATCAAACAATACCCTTGACATTATTCAAAGTTGCCCCATTCCAAGCAAAGCCCAACAACTATGTTCTTTTTTGAAGTCTCAGAATTTGGTTTATGCTGATTATACTGATGTAATGGTTACAGAATTTGCTGTTGATGATAATATAATCCTGCTAACAATCAGAACAATTGTGAGTAAATAAAAATAGTATTAATTTTAATACATGTTATTTTTATGCAACTCGTTGATTTTTTGATTTTAATTTAGGATAGTGATGATGAACTGTTAAACCGTATGTTGAGTACATTAGACAGGCAGAATTTAAAATTGGCACCGGTTATTGAAGCATATACTTCTTGCTTGATTATTTTCAATAATAAATTGGTCAGAGTCATAATTTTAGAAGTTAAAATCAATAAATTATATGTAGATTTGGTTGATTATGGTATCAAAAAATATATTCCTAGAACATCATCAGTTTTTGAAATACCACCCAAGTACGTTACAATCTATTTAATAAAATAACATATTAATTTTTAACCTATTATTTACAGTTTGAAGTTAATTGAAATACGGTCATTAAATGTGATACTAGACAAACCGATCAATGTTACAGTGGATAAAACTTTGTTTATTCAAAAATATTTTAAAATGTTACCATTGAAAATAGATTCTACATTTGGTTTATATAAAGTGAAATTATTTAAAAAAACAGATGGAAACTTTATAAATGTATGTGATACATTGAGTATTATTAATGATGATCATGACTCATTAACCAGCAAGTCTCCAGAACCTTTTTCAATAACTGAGATAAATGTAAATATTCAATTTTAAATTATTACATATTATCGGCCTTTTATATATTACTATACGAAATATGTTAATGATTAATAGTCATCAATTATTTTTAATTTTATCTTTCAGACTATTATGATAAAATTTATTTTTATTGTTGTTTATGTCTATATGGGAATTGTTCAATCATTTGTCCCAGGAGAGAACAGTTTGGTTCTGCACATACATACTGAACTCCGACCAATCCAGCAGTCGACCAAGTTGCTGTTTTCCCTACATTTAACCAGATGCAATGTCATTGAAACATGGAAATGTGCAACGGCGACTAGTTTTGGTCGGAGTTCTTTCTTGGGACAAACTATAGACACTATATTATAATGTGTAAATTATGTATGTATATGGATTTAATCAGTAATTTCTTGATAACATAGATTTCATAAGGGTTGGAGGAATTGTGTTGGTCTAAACATTGCCTATCAAATAAAAATATTTCTTTGTTATTATTTGGTTATCAATGAATTTTACACTCCAAAATCCTACTGCGTTAGAAAAACTTGTCATGTTTTAAACAATATTTCAATACTTCATGAAAACTCATTATCAATTTATAAAAAAAAAAAAAAACTACCCTTAACATAATATGTTAAATAGTCAATTTTAAGTAAATTTCCATAGTTAAATTTTCAAATTTAAAACTTTTAGGGTCAATTGCAAATATCATATTTATTTTATTGATTGCAGAATTTAAGAAAATATATAGTAAATAAATGTGTGAACTGAAAATTGTATAATTGTTCAGGAACGCTACTTTTCTAACGAAATATTAAAAAGCTATGGAACTATTTTTGATATTCAACATGAAATATCTTGTTTAATGATGCTCTATAATATATTATTTTGGAACAAGTTTTCTGGTAGAAAAGTTGTTCAGACAAAAAAAAACCATATCATCATAGTAAAACCAATAGATCCCCCGCTACAGTCCGAATCTAAAATAATAAAATAATAAACATTATAAAACCAATAATTCCTCACTCTGTTTAGAATCGAAAAAACAATTTGGAACAAATACGATTTGTTCTTGATGAATGTAAATGGTTTTATGAACATCTCCTTTTATAAAATTATTTCTATTTTTTCTTGTAATCTTAGTATTAATGTTAAACATAAATTATTTAGTTAATATTTGATTAAAGTAAATTTTAATTTATATTTTTTCATTGGTTTAATTAGTCTCCATACATAAAAGTTAATTATACTTTTAAAACTTGTTCCGAAGTATTTACTGTAGCATCTTTTCTGAAAGGTAATTCTCTCCTGTTGGTTATTATGATAGTTAAAAAACACAATGTTAACACCATCAAATTCATAATAAATACACAGTTAAAGGTGTTAAAATCCATTTTCACTCTGTTCTTAGGAGTTAATATACACTATCACCTTCATCTACTCCAATTAATGGTAAACTCTTCTAATAACACCTTAATCAATTTATTATTTCAGTTACTATGAGTTATTAGCCATTTTCAGATTAATAAAATGTTTTATTACATTATAACACTGATTCATGCAATAAAATGCATTTTCGATAAAATGTCATTTAATCGCTTTATCCACTGATAATAATTGATTATTAAATTAATTAAATATGATTATTTTTTGTGATTAATGTAGGTCATACACACTGTTGTATCTTAATCTATAACTATAGTCGCATACTCTTTAACTTATTATTGCAGTCTATATACTTAAAATATAGTTAATGTTCAAAAATGTACATATTTTTTACTGTTTTCTATCTATTTTAATAATTTACTTTGACTGTTAAAGTGAATATTTTTCAATTATATGTATATAACCCGAACAACTATATTTATTTTAAATTATTTTATATGTATTAATATCTATATTTATTATAGGAGGATTCAAAAAGTATAGACAAATCAATTGAAATTGTATTAATTGATTTAAATGACAATATAGAAACTTCCATAAACTATGTAAAAGCAAGTATTTATATAAATAAACTGATATCTACTAATCATTGTTAACTATAATTAAACTATGTTAAATCTGTTTTTAAGAAAAAAAGGTTTAAATTTAGTTTTCATGATGAAAACTGAAAATTAAGAATAATCTATTACATATTAAATAGAGGGATAATGATTTAGGCTTATATTTGTATTTGTTAGTTTACTATACATTTGTTAGAATAAATATTTTTAGCCCATAATATTTTATGATAGAATTTAATTTATACAATTATTACATATTATTACAAAATAAAAAAAAATTAACCAATTTAATAAATATTAATAAACTAGTAATTTTTACAGGAGGATTTAAAAATTATGGATAAATCAATAGAAACTTCCTTTAATGATTTAAAAGAAGATATAGATAATTCAATAGACATGTCTATTAACAATTTAAAAGCAAGTATCTATGTTATTAAACTAATGTACACTAACTATAATTAAACTACATTAAATATTTGTTTCTAAGAAAAAAAAGTTAAAATTAAAGTTTTATAATGAAAACGGAAATTTCAAAATAATCTATGGAAGTGGTGGTGCAAGTTCCATTGAACACACAATTTTCATTAATATTTGTTAGTGTTCACCATTTATATATATATAATTCAATAAGTTTGCAGTAGTAGATGTTTTCCTAAATAAATTTTAGATAAAAAAAAAAATGAGATAATATCAAATAATTTTTCAGCTTTGTTCATTTAGCTTCATCTAGCTCAATGTTTTATTAAGGGTAAAATATATAAAGTTCTTTGGCTCTTTACACATTTTTTTTTTTTTTTAGTTGATATGCGCTTTGTTTGTTTGGATCCAATTTCAAACTTGTACAGAACAACTTGGAATCAAAAATATATGTGAATATTATTCATCATGGGTGCAATTTAGAGGGAGCTTGGGGGCTGCAGCTCTCCAAACTAGGGTTATAAGGGTAGAACTATATGAGTATTCAAAGTAATGAACCCTGCACAATATTTTTAAAACCTGGCATATATGTTTATCATAGTATTTCATTTTGCTTAAAAAACTGTCTAGTAGCTTTAACAAACATTGGTATTTGAATAAATGAACAACAAAATGTACTGCGTACAAAATTTAGCTGCAAATTCACCTCACTGCATTCACATAGGACATAGCGTTTGATAGACAAGACACTCTGGTGTACATTCTAGAGATAGATAACACAAGTATATAGTAAATTTTGTATCTGGATCATTACCTACTCCTCCCCCCCATTTAGATTAGTTGTGCACTGTCTCAAAATGTGTATACTCAAGCCAAAATGATCTATAGCATTTAAAAAGTGGGACATAGGATGTTTAGGTTTATATTTGTTTTGCCATTTGCTATAAATTTTTTAAAATAAACAGTTTTTTTCTATATATTTTTTTTATGATATAATTTAATTTATACAAATAGTACATATTTAAAAAAAAAATATTACTAATTTAATATAAATTAATAATTTTCACAGGAAGATTCAACAACTATGGACAAATCAATAAAAACTTCCTTCAAGGATTTAAAAGAAGATAAAGATATTTCAATAAAAACTTCCATTAACAATTTAAAAGTAAGTATCTATGTAGACTGATGTGTATTGTAACTATAACTAAATTACACTAATGCAGTGTTGCATAAAATATCTATAAAAACAGTTCGATAACATTTAATATATAGTCTCGATAAACCATTAGATGAATAAGTTTTTTTTGAGCACTAAAGATTAAGGTTGAAAAAAATGTGTTTCATGATGGGCTAGATTTGTTGTGATTATGTTGATAAATAAATTTTGAATTTTGAACCTTAGGAGAGTTATACTTGCATTTACTGTGTCAGTTGATTCTACAGTAAAAGTACCTATTATGCAATTTATGTAGTACATTATTTTGGAGAGATGTCATAGGTGTTTTTTGAATTATGAACTATAAAAAAGTCAATTTTTTAAAAAACCAAAAAATGTGTTGTATTTTATCATACTGTATATTTCTGTATATTTTGAATACTACAAAAACTTTATGAAATAATTCATCCAAAATAATGCTCTATAAATTTCATAATAGGTACTTGTACTCTAAAATCAAAATTAAGCTAGTTTTACCTATTCCGTGAAAGCATTGTTTTTGTTATTTGGTAGTTTGACTGACAGTAGATACAGTTATAACGTCCTCTTTAGAATTATACTTTGATTTTTGTCTAATATGATTTTGTTTTTGTTTGTGTGCCACTAGCACGTGCACATTACTTGTCAGCCTACCCTCATATGTACAATTCATTAATTTAAGTTCTCACTATATATTTCTAATCTATTAATTATATAATATTATAAAAACACTAAAGTATAACACTTCATTTTGAAAATTGTAATAAAATGTATTAGATAATATTAAAAGTTTTTAAAATTTGATATTAAAAGTATTACAAATGGGATACAATTTATTATTTATTTTTTTAATGTTTTTTGTCAAAGATGACATTGTTGAATAAATTATTTAAATAGATTCAATGAAAATATAAATACTTGGATGTTTAATCTGAACAATATGTTGAAATTTGTTGTTGAATGATTCCGAAATGTTGGTGCAAGTATAACTCTTTTTTGATACTGTATACACTCCAATAAATATGGTGAGTAAAAAGTTAATTGGAATATTGTTTACATTGTTTTTATAATGATTGTATGATAATACAATATAGATATTCCTAAAATAAATATTATATAATTATACATACATAATCATATCATTTTTTTAAAATCCTATTCATGAATAAGAATGTTAAAGAATTTGTTAATTTCACAGCTTGTCTAAATTGTTTATTTTTTTTTATATTTTATAGCCAGTCCTAATTCTTGGACTAAAATAATAGGATTGTTACTTTGGTTTCATATAAATCTTCAATTGCTTTTATCCCAGGCTGAAATCTATTGAAATTACTTTAGCCAAACAACAATATTTCAATTTGTTTAACACGATTATCAATTCTTTATATGTTTCTTTTAGTGTAATATTAATGGTAAATTGTTTTCCCCTATTTATGCATGAATTAATAGAAACTTGTGGAACTCTCGTGAACAGGTTTCAAAAGTACCATCCATATTTATATGTTTAGATGATGATAAATATTTTAAATATAGTTGAGTTGTAAAAACTAAAATTCTATTTTTATTTTATTTATTTTTTTTTGTATGTATTTAAGAAGAAATTGGTGAATCTTTTCTGCCAGTAGCCAGTGGCCTATTTTGAATTATCTAAATTTAATTAATTTATTGATTTTAATATGGGTAAATGTTACTATGATTTCATTTTAAACTATTCTTTTTTATACCTTCTTCAGATAAATTTGTTAAACTTTTTCCATAATTTTGTCTCATTTTTTATTCCTGTGGTTTGTTTTAAACCACTTCATTATTATTCTTAAGATTGATATATTGTGAGAACTATTCAGCATCTACGATCAAAATTAAATAACAGAAAGTTAAACTTCGATTGAACAGAAGTTAAACAGGTAAAATAATTAGTGACATTGGTGAGGGATGAAATATAATATTTATCACTGGAAATATTTCATAAAAACTGGTTTTGTTCTGTCCAAATTGGAACTAAATTAAAATTTTTTTTCTTATCCAATTCATAAATGTGATATTTATATAAAATTTAAAAAAAGAAATGTTTAATTAAAATGTTCAGTTCAAGGAAAACAAAAATTAATTGGGGGGACCAATTGTCAGTTTACCTATCATATCATATATATATATATATATATATAATTTTTATCTTATGGAAAAAATGATAAAACAATTAAAATTGTAATAATTTGAATACAATAAAAATAAAAAAGATTTTGTAATTTTATCTTAATATACAGTAAATGCCTACTTACACAAATTGATTGTCTCTCTTTATTCATATACCCCACTGCTTCCTTCTCTTAATTGGTAGCGTTAATTTATGATTTATATTTGTTTTGTGAATTTATAATAAACCTGAATAATCATTTTTAGTCTATATTTTTAAGATTAAACTGAATTTATACAATTATTACTTATAAACAATTAAAATAAAAAGGCTGTCCTAGGTTAATGAGTCTGATGCACTGTTATGGGTAAGAAGTTGGGAAGGTAGTAAAGGAGAAATTTAATTTATATATTATGTACGTAAAAATTAACTATTGCTACCAAAAAAAGGATTCTGAGTCGAGTTGAGTTGTTGATAGTGTTGCTTTGTCAACAATATACATATATTTCATATGGTAAAATAATAAAAATGGACATTTTTTTTAATAATATTTGCTTAATATTGTATCTATGTTCCCATTTATTGGAAAAATCTAAACATTGCTTTCCCCAATCAGATTTGTTTTTACAAAAAGTGCTATCATTATAAATCATAGCTAAATTGGCGGTAGAAAATTTTTCCTTAAAAATTAATAATAAACATTATTTTATTATAAAACCCAATGAAAGGAGTGAGGGTTTTACCCTTACTCCTTACAAAATCTAAAAATACCAATTTCATAAATATTAATAATTTTTACAGGATTCAAAAACTATGGAAAAATCAATAGAGACTTCCTTAAATGATTTTAGAGCAAATATAGACAATTCAATTGAAACTGCCATAAACAATTTAAAAGTTGGTGTATATGTTAATAAACTCATATAGAACTTGATTTATTAAAAATTACTTATTTTATTAATTTAATTTAATTTTTCATTTTTACAGGACACAACAAGTATAAACAATTCAATAGAAACTTCTTTAAATGATTTTAATGTAAATATCTATGTTAATGAACTTATTTATACTAAGACTAATAATTAAACTATACTAAATCTTTGGTTATAAAAAAAAGGGGTTGAATATAGTTTTAAAGATATAGAATTGAAATTTCAAAATAATTTATAACATTGATAAGTGGAATAATGTAATTTAATTTTGTATTTTATATTCGTTTTCAAATATTCTATATCTTGGTGTTTGAATAAATTAGTTACTAATTTTGAAAAAAATGGATTATTTTAAAGTAATCTCAGAAATACTGATTTTCTTTTTACCATTCAATTTATATTTTTAAAAAATATTGCACCATTATATTTCAATATGTAATATGACCAAGTAAAATAACATTCTTGAAGGGAAATTTGATCGGGAAAACAACCATTAAAGCTTTCCAAAATAAGATATTTTCGTAATTTATCCAATGTCTTAATAATTTTTGGTTTATTTAAATATAACAAAAAAAAAAACTAATTTTATAAATTGTGTTTAATTATTAATTTTACAAGTGGATACAAAGTATAGACAATATAGAAACTTTTAATCAATTTAAAATCAGATAAATATGATGTATATTAATTTTATTAAGTTTTCAGAATACAGAATAAATTATATCGGGGTTTGTAATCCTTAAACAGGTTAAAAGGTGGAACTATGATTCTAATATTGTATACTCTTCTACTTTTTACATGTTAAGTTTTTTTTTTTTTTTTTTTTTTTGAAAAACAACTTAAATGTTATAAATTAATTCAAATACATTCAAAATTTTTAAATTCCAATATGTTCATACATTAATTATTTGTTCTTTACATTCAACATCAGTCAAAAACAAATTGTATAATAATTATTAAGACATTTTTATTTATCTTCGAGTAATTACTGAACAGATATCTCTATTATAAATTTAATTAGTATCTTTAGTCTAGTAGTCTATTTGGTGCTTTCTAATATTAAATTGATAAAATTGGTCAAAAGTTAGTTTTTAATTGTTTTTCACACCTGGTAGTGTAGACTATAATAAATAAGTAACTGTAGATTTCCTATTAAATAAATACTTTCTGTATTACTTTTTGAGCTTTTAGATTGAATATATTGTATTTTTTTTTTTTTTTTAGAATTTTCCAATATTGACTTTGAATAGAGAAATTTTAGAGGGTAATTTAGAATTGGTTGGTTCATTAATTGAATACAAATCGCCCTTCAACTTTCGCATAAAAAAATATAACCCAAATTTTTTACTTTTTATGGACCAAATTCTATCAGATTTGGATTCTCGATATATTTTGACAAAATCTGATGTAGTTAAAAATATGTATGCAATTTTTAAAAATCAATCTGATGTTATATATCGTACTCAAATTGTTGACATTGATTCTGATATTGAAAGTTAGTTGATTATATTTATATTACATGTTCAATATATTATGGCAAAAAATCTTAATTAAGTGTATTTATGTATTACAGAGATAAGTTTACAACTGGTTGATGAAGGAAATAAAATAATCCATGACAATTTTAATAATATAGTTTTATATAACTTTATTGAGTCTGATTGTTGTTTACCTGGACAATTAGTATTGGATTGTTCCTTGAATGACATGTGGTTTCCAGTTTTAGACATTGATATATCAACATTATTAAAACCATATTTTATCAAAGGAAAATTATATAATATTCAGATTGTAGAAACTGATGAGTATAATGTCAATTTGGTACATATGGTGGAAAATGATACCAATATAGATATTTCCAATAGTATACTGAATTCTGGAATAGGACAACGTTTATGTGCTGCAATGAAAACTGGTAAAGTTGAAAGTATTTTTTTATTTATCTGTACCATAATAAACAAGTATGTATTATATTTTAATTGTTTTCTATTATAAATTCATCTTCATAGACGAAAACCCATATGAAGAGAGCTTGTTAAAAGGTCAAAGTTTTCTTTCTTATGTTTATCATTATCATTTTAAACTATACATACAACCTGAACCAAATGTTGTCAATGAACTGGAAGCAGAAATTTTAGAATACTTAAAAGAATCAACTGTTAGTTACAAAAAAAAGCTTATTGTTGTCATAAATTAAATTATATTAATGTATAATTTATTATTTCACTGTTAAGGTACACAATTCTGAACCATTAAATGTTAATAGTTTACTAGATTCATACTGTCTAGTAACTGGCAATAACGGTCAATGGTATAGAAGTAAAGTAAAGAACATCAATGAGAATACTGTTATAGTGGAAATGTTTGATATTGGTTTACTGACTGAAGTGTCTTTAGAACAGGTATTTTTTTTTTCTTTTTCCTTAGATTTTAATGGTGCTTATAGAACCATAGCTGCCATAAGCATTTCTTTCGATCTTTGTTGAAAGCAAGTTTTTAATAGACAGATTTTTGTCCACTATTCAAATGTGTTTCTCTATAGTATCTTTCCAATTTGTTTGTGGTTTACCTAGTAGTATTTTCTTATGCATGATTTCAGTTAATACTTGTTTTGGTGTATCATTTTCGATTTCATCATACATGCTCAACTATTCTCTTTCTTCTTAGGTATGATAATGTATTTGGTTTTCTGTTCAGCTTGTACAGGTCCTCATTTTTTCTTCTCTCAAACGTTCTTAATATATTGTTGTATTCTGGGCCAAAAATGCTTCTTAAACACTAGTCTTTTGTTTTAAGCCATGTTTCTAATAAGTGGCTTATTTGTTTCAGATAGCTCATATAAAGTATAGTTTTTGACTTCCATTACACTAGTTTAGACTTTGGTAACCTATTGATTGTACAATAACACTTTTCCTGCTTACTATTCTTTGCTTATTTCTGATTTTTACAATTTATGTTCACTTCCAAGTACTTAATGTTATCCACTTTTCAATTGTAAAATTGTTAACTTGTAAGTCTAGGCTGATCTTTGTCTCTCCTAGAGAACTTTAGTTTTTTCTTTAATTTTTTCACTAACTACTAAGAGTTTAGACATTGTTTTAATTTTTTTATTTGGTCTTTTAAAATTAAATTCCAATTTGTCTAGGTACACGCACAATATAAAATTCATTATTATTTAAAACCTAATATCTATACTATTCATTTATTGGTACATAATTACCATTTGCTAAACTAATTTTATCATTCTATTAAAACTTTTTAGATTCGACCAATTTCTGATAAATTAATGAAAATCCCTCAACTTGGTCTTCATTGTAGTTTGGAAGCCAACCATTTGGATGTTAAAATTACTGAAAAAACATTGTATAAAATAACTGTTAAGTCAATCAACGACAATGGAACGTAAGTTAATCAATTTTATTTTCTATTTAAATAATTCTTAATTACTTATTCACATTATAGAACAAAACAAAAATTCACTTAGGTTTATTTCAGTTTCTAAAAATATTTTGTTTTATATGTATGTATTAAAAAATTGCCACTCATTAGTTACCATACAATGGGTTAACTATGGCCATACAGGATAAAAACGGTTATTAAATTTTATTTGACCATATTGTTTGACCATTGTCTTAATTTTAATTTGATATGATTTTTAAAAAATAATTATTGTATCACCAACTACAACGGGATTACTCTTCAAGAAATTATGTCTCCTATTTTGCAATTTATCCAATTCAGTGGATTGGAGTTATTATTTTAGTAATTTTTTTCAACATTTTTAACCTTTGACTACTAATGTGTAAATATTTATAATGTAGGTCATAGATCATTGTTAAAGACATACGGTCTATCAAATTGCACATACTTTTATATACTATGAATCAAAAATAATTTGAGGTCAATAACATTATGACTTATGTTAACAGAGTCAAAATTATTTAAAATTTGTATTGAACAATGCTTAAAATAAAATATTGAATAATTAAGGAATTTATCTAAAATAATTAAATTTTAATTATAGATTAAATGTATCAATTAAAGAACATAGAGCTGCTCCACTTTCCAGTCCAATTATTCGTGGCATTGAAAAAATATGTTTTGTTCATGTTGAAGGGGATTTGACTTACATGCATAGATATCAAGATAAATTCAAGATTGAAAAAATGTCGGAAATCCTATCAAAGTTAAGTGTTAAAATTGTGTGTTCAAATTCTTTAGTACTAGGAAAAGTATATATGTTTGAAAGTCATGGTAAATACTATAGATGTGTGGTTAAATCTACTAATTCTAAAACGATAGTGGTACATTGTATTGACTATGGTTTTGAAAAGCAAATTAATAAGAAAAAGTTACAATATTTAGAAGATACCAAAATAGCATTGTTACCAGCACTTGTCATTGTTGTTAAGACATTTCCAATGGCTTTTAACATGTCTAATACAACATTCCTAGCTAATTTGCATTTGGATAATGATGGAACATTAAATGCCTTGCCAAACAAAACGAGTTCACTACTAAATTCGCAAAATGAATTAATAAAATCGCTTGAAAATGGGTGTTTGGTGAAAATCACACATGTATACTCAGATGATGGTTGTTGGATAGTTCCTCATTTGTTTTTTGATAAATTAAAGACTATTTCGCGAGAACTTGTCAAAATGCAAGCAAAAATAATACCAGTTGAAACAGAAATTGGCTCGTTGTGTGCTGCATTACATTCAATAACAAAACATTGGCACAGAGCTTTGATATTAGATAAAGATGAAGAAGATAATAATATTTTGTCAATTGATTCGGGCGAACGATTTAAAGCATTGAAAACTACTAGATTAGTTGGTGAAATTCAGAAAATACCAAATTGTGCCATGCGCTGTAAAATTGTATCAAATGTAGATGTTAAATCATTATTAAATAAAGAAGTTAAATGTAAACTAATTTCCTATACTCAACCATTGCTTGAGGTAGAATTGTTGACAGACCATATGGATATAGTTGAGATTATTCCTACTCAACCAGTGGTGGAGTGTGTGGTTACCATTAGTAGTTTTGAATCATTTGAAGAGTTCTGGATTAAAAAATGTAATGACAACCCATTAAATAGTATTGCAGATGAATTAGATGATTTTACACAACAGCTATCTATTGGTACATTAGTGGCAGCAATAACTGATATTGGAGATGGTATATGGTATGAGTGTGAAGTGTTGTCCCCTATCTATTCCCATTTAGATTCATCCCCTTGTGCTATTGTCCGGATTGTAAACAACGGTAATATTTGCCAAACAAAAAAAATAAAAGTTCTTCCGTATTATTTATCTAGTCGTAAATCTTATCGCTGTCATCTGGGAAAAAATGTGGAGGACTATTCTGACATTATGACTTCTGTAAATTTAGTGAGTATTAGAAAGACTATGATGAAATTGCATTGGACAATGAAAACAACAAGTAAAAATGAACCATATGTAGTAACATTGACTTACAATAACCTTGATTGTATTGATTTATTACGTAAAAACATCAATGACTTTGAAATTTCTAATAATATTAAATCATCAGAAATAAATTCCAATGTGCATGGTATGGATAATATTGAACATACTGAAGAATCTATCTCGAAAAATTTGAGTAATGGCATTTTAATGGAAAACTCTAGCAAGAAAGATATCATTTTTCCTGACGTTGAAATTGTGACAATCAAGCAGGTTGATACAATCCAATATTTTTATGCACATTCTAAGAGTTTATCAGATTTATATGAGGAAAAAATCAACTACAATTTGGAAATATGTATAATTGAATTGCCATTAAAACATAGTATGGTTGGCACCATTGTGGTTACATCTAGCAAGAGTTTAAATTGTTGGTGTAGAGCCAAAATAGATAAAATTTATTCTGATGGTCGAGTTGCTCATTGTTATTTAGTGGATTATGGCTTCTATGAAAATTGCTATGAGTTCTATAAACCCACTGATTTCCTTTGTTCTTGTCCTCCTATAGTTAGACGCTGCTCGTTATACGCGCCTTCATTAATCAGTAAATCAAATGAAGTTTGGTTTTCCAACATCGATGAGATGTTCAAAGATATCTTAACCATTGACAATATTCAATTTGATATGATTATAAAAAAAGACGGAGATCCTTGTTTGGTCACCTTACTGCTAGATGACAGCGATGTATACAAAATGCTGCATCCAATACATGTTCAAGTGACATACATCAACTCGTTTGTTGATTTCAAGATTAAAGCATTGTCTCCTCATCAGAAGGCGGTTACTGAATTTATGGATGATAATAATATTAAATTTAAAAATAAAAAACCATCAATGGAGATGGTAAAAACCCCTATAACTGACAGAATATATCTTGCCCGTATTAATTCAAATTTTAAACGCGTAAAATTTGATTCAATTGATGGTATTAAATATGTAGTAGTCGACATTGACGATACATTAGATCATTTGTCAGTGGATAATTTATATGAACTACCACAAAATTTACGGCAATTGCCTGTCTTCACAATGTCTTGTTCATTGATATTAAATAATCCAGACGAGTATTCATTGACTAAGTTCTGTACATTGGCTTATAGTAAAGTTACATTTCTTATGTGCATTATCACTGAGAGTAGTGGCGGTAGATATCCAAATCACGTTAAACTTTACCTTGACAACAAGGACGTTCTGGATATTTTAAAAATCTAATGATAATACTTTTAACAATTGTAAACCTGTAGAATATTTGGTTTTAATTATTATTTACAAAAGTATATTATATATTTATAATTTTTTTTTTATTAAAGTTAAATTTGTTTGTAATGTTGGATGTAAATTTATTTTCAAATCAAAGTTTTTTTTTTTTTAACTTTTTTTACAAAAATAAATTATATTTATAAATTTTTTATATTGGATGTAAATTTATTTTCAAATCAAAGTTTTGATCATATGTATGCTTTTATTGTTTTAATATTATTATTTTATTATATATTTATATACATATACAGTATATTATTATTTGCATTATGTCTTGACTAAATAATTATACAATTATAATAATTCAAACCCATAACCAGCTGTTATTTGCAGGGATAACCAAGTTATCTGTATTTTAATTTAATTTTGTTGAACTTAAAACCATTGACTAATCCAATTAAAAATGTCTAATAATAAAAATTAAAAATTAATTCGTTTTTTGCATATGGTAAAAGGTTATTAGCTATTTTTTGAGTGATTTGTTTTAACATCTTTTGATATGTTCACAAGTTTGAACTAAAAATTCTATATTTTTAAATTTTATTGTATAATTAAATACCATAGTTACATACAAGTACCTATAATCAATATAGTAAGTACAGAGTGTCCCTTGAAGATAAACCCATAAAAAAATAACAAAAGCATTATTTTCTTACATTTTATCCTGGTTTTTCCCAAACATGAAAACCGCTTGGAAAATCAAAAAAATGACCTAAAAGTATCATCTGGACAACATTCCCTTTCAGAAATTGTGCCGCGCGTATATAGCTGAGCAAGATTTAAGTTCGAATTTGTGTACACAGGATAAAAAAATAAAATAAATCAACATTTTAGTAAAATCAATACATTCTCCGCTACACCCAGGATCCTAAAATATGATTTTGTATGACCTTTGATAATACACCTGTATTTAATATTAGTTTTTGGATTCTTTAATTTTTTCTCGAGTAGATACATGATTTAATAACGTTTACAAAAATATTTACCAATTAAAATGCATGTATGTACTGTATAGTAGTAGAGCACTATTCAAACGCCGCGCAACTTGTCGCCAAACCAATCGGATTTCACTACTTTATCCCTAACCAGGGCCTGATCAATGGATTTTCAACCAGTTAGCCGGGGTTCTAATCGCCTTGGTCCTCTTATAAATTCTTCCATACCCTCAAACTAGGAGATACAAGTCTAAAGAAAATTTTTTTGTTGCGCCCCCTACCATATTAAAAGTGAAATATCTTGTGAACGGGTTTACGGAAATCAAAAGTTTCAACACTAAAATTTATTTAAACTAATACTCCATCTATAGATGGGACTTTTAATATGGATTACCATTTGAAAATAAAAAGTTGTTAGTCGTTTTACCCACAAAAATAACAAATTTATCATCTCTTATTGCAAACCTCCTTATTTCCGATAAGTTCTCGATTGAAGAATTTAAAATCTGCCAACGGTATATATATGCTGAAAAAAATGTGTTCAAGTTTCAAAGAAAGTTAACAAAATGAACGGCATCTTTACAACTGCAGTTGGCCTCGTTTTGTCCTAATAAATATAATGCGTGCGGGCCGAGCAGTGAACAAATTTCGCCAGTGGATTTATCAGTTTTATTCTGGCTTGGAATCCTGACTATAACTACCCGACATGTTACTCCCATTTAAATCGTTTATAATATTTATTTCTATAGGACAAAATAGAAAAGATTTTAGTTCTGATGGTGAACTGTAAACAATTTTCTACGATAAAAAGTTTTGGCGCCCGGAACATTTTCCCCAGTCCGTCTAAGTCCCACCCACCAAATGCGCATAACCTAGGTAGGTCCCTATATAATATTATAATTGTGCATTTTATGAACTAAATACATATTAGTACTTCTAAGTACCGTCATCATATTTGCTCAGTTTCGTAAAGTCATAATTTGTTTTTTCGCGTACTGCTACAATAGAGTTGATATGTTTTCGTTGTAATTCAATTTAGGCACCTAAGAATAATTATCGTCGAGACCTTGCAATTTTTTACCAAATACTAGGTAGGTATATTCAAATTCGGCATGGTACAGGTAACATAATAAATAACAATTAATTAGTATTTCTACTTTTTAGAGGACAACTAAAGTAAAGATTAGTTAAGAAATAAAAAGTTATATTATATTTTATTTATTTTGATTTTTTTTTTTTTCATTCACTGCAACAAGATAAAGTGATTTTGTGCAAATATCCCTCTCACCAAAAGTACTGAACCATTTCTGAGCAGGTATGAAATAAAAAGTTTTACAAACCTCGATTAAAAGACCATTAACGATAATAATTAACCGAGTATATAGGTACTTTCATAATGTTGTTTTCAATTTTGTACTAACAATATTAAAACAAGTTTAAAAATTTTTTTTTTATAAAAAAAAAAAAACATTAATAAGTAAATTTTATAATTTGTATTTTGTAAATAATAATAATTGTTATACCTCGTGTAACTATCTGCACTCTAAAACGCTGTATAAATAATTCCACACAATATATTATATTATCTTTGCGTATATTATAAAAATTATATAATATTACAAATACAAGATGTTTATAAAGAAAAAATCAGCAAAATTCATACTTGATAATATGTTCGCGGTCATTTTAATATTATCAAGTTTTGTATGAATACCAAACGTTGACCGGGTACCCGGTTATCTACCGTAACCGCGTCACGGTAGTGTGCTACCTACGGGAAAATTGTTACCTACCTACTGTTGAAAACGAACATATTTTTTTTTTAAAAAAATTGCCCAACTATCCTTAAAATGTCTGTGTTAGCTATATTATAATACATTGTTAGTAAAAATGTATTGGACGATTCAAAAAATAATAATATATTATGTATTGGATAAATAAATTATGACAGGTCCGGACAACGATGAATATTTTATCGATAATTCAGTGGCAATATCCCATACTAAAGTGGGAGATTCGAAAACGATCAGATTGCCCCACGGTCAGTCAAACGGACCTTTTTTTTTATTTAAAAAAAAAAAAAAATAATAATAAACCTGAAATTCGTGCTTTATTTTTAAGGATCGCCTAACAGCTTGACTGGTTACAGTTCACTCCGATGCAGCAGCGGGTAGTATACAAGACGAGTACTGTTGGCCACTCGAAAACAATAACTTATTATATAAATACGGCGAATTTCCTACAAATACTAATACAATGTTATACTTAACCGTTAACAAAATAAATACTATTAAATATTATACTATATATTACACGTGGATGGACGGCTATGTATGATACGCGATAAATATTAAATTATTAAAACATATTTAGGCGAAACGCCAATCGGTCAGTCTACCGCATGTTTTTTCTTTAATTTTTCGATGCGCCTACTTCGTCGGCCGTTCGTTGTTGTGGTTGGAAAGACTTGATCACGCCCGGAGTGTGTACCATTTGTAAAAATCTGAAAATAAATTTAAAATTATTACTGTAATCGTTGCATGTCTATTGGAATCAGCATTATAATTTCGCAATGATTAACAATAAACTATAATCGAGTATAATTTGTTGAAAAATGTAAAAAAAAACCTATAGATATTGATAACTGGTGGGAAGTTGAGAAGGTTCGAATACAGAAAGTTATTTAAATCGTATTTGTACGCAATGATTAATTTTTTCCTAATTAAAAACGAGTGTGAACAGTATTTGGTTATACGTGTTTTTTGAATGGCCGTAATATTTACGATTTTCGTCAAAATTTGATTTTAAAACTTATGAAAAAAAAATTACAAAACGCGATTTTTTTTTTTTTTATCACTGAGTACCTACGATTTATAATGAACCTTTTGTTAAATTTTCAAATATTTATGTTTGGTCTAACAATTTTATTCACAGAGGATCTACCGAATAAAAATTACGTGAAAAACTCGCAAAATTAAAGTATCTATAAATTGCTCAAAAATAGCTAAAATATTTTGAAAATTTTGCTACGTCTAGGAAAAGCAAATATAACTTCTCTGTCCAAATTTCAAGTCTCTACAGAAATTTTTAACTGGATCACAATAAAAAATAAAATTGAAACTAATAACCTCCCTAAAGTACTACTCAGATACAATTGCCTTTCATAAAAAGTTGTACACTTAAAAATCGGAGCAAGACTAGTAAAAATTTGTTTAGGTATAAAAAAAATAATAATAATAATGATTAACTATTTTCGCTCAGAAACTGAAAATGATCACCCAAATGTGCCAAATAGGAAAAATTTGTTTTCAGAAAAAAACACTAAATTTGAAAATTGGAGCAAGAATTATCGTAAATACATTGTTCATAGACAGAAAAAAAAAATCATAATTTGTATGGGTACTAGTAAAACCCGTACGCATTCTATGCCACGCTCTGATATCTAAAATGCGTGGATAATTTTGTTTTTTTAAGTCACGCGGATCTATATAGGATTATTGGTTTCTTTGATAAAAAGAAAAAAAAACTAACAATATAATCGTAAACGTTTTGCAAGTCATATATTATTATTATTACAATCATATTCCGGAACGGGTTATTATAATATGACGATCGATTTACGTGTCGGTTCGGTGTTATCTCCCCGGGTAGATGGCGGTGGTCTCGTGCTGCGATAAACGGTTTCAGACCGATTGTTGACGTCACAATATTATTGCAACGCTCCCAAAATTATTATTAAACATCCATTATAATATTATTGTTTTTTTTTTTTATAATAATATATACAATGTACGCGAATAATTTTGAGAAGGATGAGTTTTACACGTGCCCGATAAACCGTTATGGCGATGTTTTTTTTTATTAATGTCTTTAATGCAAAGTGGTTAGTTACCGGTGACGTAGCCGCTACTACAACTATACAACCCCGCCCCGTTTGTCCGGTTTAATTGTAATTTTTGCGAATGTTTACGAATTTTAAATCTGTTTTTGTGGAAAAAAAAAATTGTGCCGTCACGAAATTTGTTAACTGCGCATTTTAGATTCTGAGCGCTGCGAGGAATGTATTGGCGTTAACTATGATGTGTTTTTTTTTCTGCCCGCAAACAATTTTACCACCGAATATCTTGCTCCGATTTTCAAATGCAGCGTCTTTTCCCGATAGAAAATTTTATCTAGTCGGTGCATTAGCAGGTCGCTTCATAATTGTAATTTTTGTATTAATTTTCTCATTTTTAATTAGGAAAAATCCGGAAAAGTCAGTGACATTTACGGCGATAACGGTTTCATTATTCTCCATTTTGTTGCGATTCGGTTAAAAATGATTGTAATGCTACAATCATGCAACATAATATTTAGAACTATTTATATTATTGTAACACTGTTATTATTCACACTGTCGAGCGTGTTGACCGCTCAACGAAACCCAAAACGGTCACTATTTCGAGAACCCCGTACACGACATGTACGTACCATCAAATTTATTTCGAAAATCTCTCTCGAATAGCTCCGAATATTAATAGCTAATTTGCTTGTGGTCCATTTTCTTTACACATTTCCTTTAATATAATTCGACCTTTTTTTTTTTTCTTTCCCAATTTTACTTTAATACTTACGGCAAATGCGGTTTCCGGATGCGCCGGCACCGTCCCATCGGGTCTCTGAAGTATCCTGGGCCGCACTTGCGGTTGGCCGAGCCGGTCGTCGGACTGGCCGTGGCGGAGGCGACAGAGGCGGCTATCGCGGAAGGTGATGCCTGCAACGACGGCTGTGGCTGCGGCGATGGCGGCGACGTGTTGGCTGCCACGGCGGGCGGCTCGGTGGGCAGGTCGGACGTGTTACCGTTGCTGGCGATCAGCGCCTCGACCATCTGGACAATTTTGTCGCTGTTGGACGGCGAGTACGGGTCGAGCAGCGCGGACGGCGCGGACGGCGCGGACGGTGGCGGCTGCGGAGTGCTGACGGCGGACGCCGTGCTGATGCCGTACGACGCCGGCGACTTTGTCGTCGTGGACGTGCTGGTCGCCGAAGGCGGTCTTGACGGAGCTTCGGTCGGATCCGTGTAGTCGGGCAAGTCTCCATACTGCGTGACAATAACGAAACATTTACCGTTTTGGCTCAATAGGAAAAAAAAAATACAAATACAACAAATTTTTTGTGACGTTTTAACATTAACAAGCTGTGCGCGAACGGTGATGTTCGTTACTTTTCGCCCTCGTGTACGTAAATCGGGCTTAGAACAAATGTACGCGTCTACCGACGCCGCGACCGAAAAGCGGTTGTTTTGGCTATCCGGACACTCGCTCCCCCCCCCCTCCATCGAAAAGACGGGGACGGAACTTACCCACGGTATACCTCCCCCTCGAATCCGCTCTTGACGGGGACAATTTTCTGAAAACTGGATGAATTAAAAAATAAACAGGTATGCATTGTCTAATGCAATAGCGAAATGGCCGTAAATCAAAAACAATCAATAATAGTCGCAAAAAGTCCAAAACTCAAGTGTGAACGTTGAAATGTAAAAATCCGGCTTCGAAGTCTTATCGGATCCCACGACGGGTCCTCCCATCCATCAATGTGTCGACCGGTGTTCAAAGTTTCAGGTTTCCGCGACCCATGGATTCGGCTGCGATAATTGAATAATGATTTGGAGTGATGTTGTCGATAAATCGCGCAGGTGGTGTTAAAGATATGCGCGTTCCGTCTCCGCCATTTTTAAGTGGTCGAATTAAATTGAGATTTTTTTCGTGTCTCATGTTTAATTTTTAAATTTATTTATAGGTATTCCGGTTTCAGAACCGGTTTTATACGATTCCGTACATATATTTATCAACGTTATACGGGGTAATGTACTCGAGAAATCATTAAACTATAGTAATATCATCTAATAATATTTATTTCAAGTAATAAAAATCTCTCCCTCTAAAAATGTCTGTATAGAAATAGACGGAAAAACGAAAAATTCAGCAGGTTTTTGTACAAAATATAAATAAAATTATAAATTGACACTTATACATATTATCACGACGTAGAAAATCGTATTTTTAGAGGTCCCTAAACAGGCCACTGAGCAGGTCCTTTAAGCGTCCTGATCGTGGTTTCTTATAAATTGTTAACATTTATAACTAAATACTCCTACAGGATGCACTGGATTTCGATTTTGATTATTCTACCAAAAACCACAAAAAACCTCCAGGTTAGGTTAAGTTTTAAGCATTTTACTACGTCTAAAAAAACCAATATAAATATCCTGTGAAAATAACAGGTTTCTATAAATATTTTTACTGAATTACAAAAAAAAAAAAAAAAAAATAATGAAACCGTTATTTCCGTAAACATTACCCTTTACCTAAGTTTTTTTTTAAGTTTTACACAGTTATTAAAAAAATATCACCGAAAATCAAAAAACTATTATCTTAGGCACCATCTAAATAAAATTTCTTTTAGAAAAAATGCAATAACACTTCAATATTTTGATGCAAGATTTCTGGTAGTCAAATAAAATCGCAATAATTTAAAATAATGATATCGGTGTGCTTTTAATAAAAAAATTAAGCAAAATGGATACGCTCAGATTCAGAACAGTTAAAATAGTAAAAATAGAGCTGATATATTGGGGACGGGTGTAGCCACTGTTGTATATGGGAAGTTAGGAAGGTAGGACGCATAAAATAATTTGATGTATCTCTGTACACAATAGTAAAAGATTTGAAGCGAAGTTCGGTTAGACATATTTTGAAATGCCATAATTTTTACGATTTTCGTCACAATTTGATCTTAAAACACTTATGGAAAATTAATTAATCCATTAAAATCGAATTTGTTTTTTAAATCACTAAGTACAATTTATAATTTACCTTCTGTTAAATATCCAAGCATTTACCTCAAGTTATAAAGTCGTAATTTTCATAACAGATTTCTATAAAAAAAAAATACATGTAAAAACACGAAAATACTAAATACCGATAAAAAATCGAAAAGCGGATAGAATGTTTTAAAAATTTGACTACGTCTACAAAAGAACAATATAGGTATTTTGTAAAAAATTACATCCTACAGATTTCTAAAATAATTTTTAATCGAATAACAACAAAAAACCCAAATGCCGTATTTCTTTACGTTTTTTCTCGGAATTATCAGAAAAACTGTACAGAGAATCAAACAACGACTTATTATTTCTTATTTCTTATTCATTAACTAGACAACATTTTCTTGTATTGTTGAAATTTGAACAAATATTTCTGGTAGAAAAATACAATCTTACCGAAGCGATATTTCTTGTAGAAAAGTTGTTTACATATACACAAATTAAAAATAAAAAAAAATGAAAAAATACGCATATCACAGTAAAATCAATAGATCTCCGAACCACTATGCTCCGAATTTAAAACGGGTTACATTCAACCTTGAATTTTAGTTTTTCGAAATACAGTAAAACATCCTCATAACGGAATCGCTCGGTGCCAACAACTGATTCTTCCGTTATAGAGAGAACAAAATATGCGGGTTATGCAGAACTGTAGCTGTTGTTTTTCGTTTAAAGAAGATTTCCACCTTGTAGGCGGTTCGTTATATTTATAATTTTCAAAATTCCACTTTCAAAAAGACTTTTGTATGAAGTATTCATTCATCATTCCAAAAAAAGAAACAAAAAAAAAAAGATCGAAACCGATTTCGATCTTTTTTTTCTCACGAGGCTGCAAATTTGTTTTGTTTTATTTCGCTGGAGAGGTGTTTGTCATAGTGATAATTTGGTAATAATATTATTTATCTAACAAGTATACTATTGGTTTAAAGATACACTTATCGACGCCATCAAAATCGAAATAACTAATTATTATTATGTAGGTACGTTTGTAATAATTTCATTTAAATGTACGTCGGATTGAAAAAAAAAAATTGTTTTTCAAAAATTATTTGATCACATATATATATATGCTCATTTCGCGCGTTAACTATATGGAAATAAGTATCCCGCGAAGCTTCCCGTTGAAATTTTATTGCGGTGTGACCTTATTATAATAGTATCGGTAAAAAATACTTTTTACTTAACGTTGAGTGTCCGTTACGAATAAATAATAAGAGCGGGTTCACCTCGGGCAAAACAATTTGTTATTATACTGTAATCACAAGATAACTGGGTAATTTTTTTGTAAAGCGATTTATTGAATGGGAAAAAAAAAAATACAAAAAAATAACGCGTTACATGTCTACCCATAACTATTCGCTTCCATCGCCTCCTCCCCCGGCCAATTACAGTTAACCGTTGTGTTGTGCTTGTACTCGTTCGAGTAAAATAATCGAATTTGCCCGTGCACAGTACCGAACGAAAACAACAATGTAAACTAAATAATCAACGCGTTTCCTTATGGTCTGCGAGAAACGTCGGGCAATTTATTTTTTAAAAAGAGCGTACTGTTTGCCCGTGACAACCGAATTAAAAAATGATCACTGTTTTTTCGTTTTTTTTCCCCGTCCATCATGTCGCAAAAGTAATCCGTAAACCGACACGAACGATTTATAATTCGTACCGAAAATATTAAACATCCTGCGCGAGCCCCCGTTCATCAGCTGCACGCTGTACGGGAATGTCGATGCGCGCGCGATCGATTCGGCCGTTCGTCTCAACGTACGGCGGAGTCATTTTATTAACAGCGAGTACGCCGCTAAACTCGCGCATTTGCGTTCTTACCCAAGCGCGCACACCGCGTACCGGATTCGCCATTGCGCGTACCGGTCTTATGCGGTTAGTTTTTCACGTCGGAACGAATTCGCCAGCCGTCGAAGCGCAAAGGGACAACCGTCGCCTGTATTTGTACGCTGTCGTCGAATTTTCAACCGAAAACAGACACCGCCGCGCCTCAGCGTCGCGTCCGTTGTGACGACAAAACAAACGAGGTTGTAAGTGTCTTTTCGGCGCTATGCATTCTGACACGTTTTTCAGGACCAAACGGGCCCGAACTCGTGAACTAGAGATTTTTTTTTTTCATAGGCCGATTGAAGTGTTAAAATTTTAGTGGAACTCAACCACGTTGTATGCGGGTGGATAGTGTTTGTTTGTTTGTTAGTTTTTTAGTTCTCCTATAGGACGCCCCATCCCCATCCCAAGTGGAATCTGCAGTCGGGAGGATGTTATTTTCTGTATGTCTGGCGCGTGTGCATCAAGGACGCGGCAGCGATCTACCTTTCGGGAGTTTTAACTTTCAACCACCTCGCCAACCATTTTCACGCTCATATGCCATGTCATTCACAGGACACGCCGAAATTTCAAATATGCCCTCGCAGACTGTAACACGCAATGAAAATTCTAGCAAACATCGATCAAATATTAATTGCGGTGCGACGCGGCGTTTTCATAGTTTTTATCACGTTCGACTGATTGTGTTGTTTACCGGAAATATTAATTCGATCGAAAAATGGCAAGAGATCAATAATGCTGGTAAATAGTTTTTTTTTTCTTTCGGTGTCTGTTTTATACGCATTCATATAAGCGTTTAAAGTTTAAAACAACGAAAAAAACCAACGTACAAATAGGAACGGGATTCTTCCTCTTGTATTCGATGGTATCGAAACTAAAAGCGCGAAATTGGTTCCGCCGATCCGCCTACAACAGATTCGGTTAAGTTGGGTCATTCATTGCCCATTGGCAAAATCGTTTTCCCCAACAATTTGATAATTTTGTCTGCGCGCGAAATACTCGTTCGTCTTTTCCGTTGGCCGTACTATACAATATTCGCGCGTAGTTAAACTGTCACTATTGCAATGCGATATTTTTCAGAAAAACCAACTCGATACGAAAGTAAAACGGACGCGGGAGTCGACCGAAATCATTGATTGGAATAATTTTCGAAAATTGTTTTTCTAATTTTTTAAACGTATAATCGGCCCGAGCGCCTGTATAACATTAATACAACATTATGTTGGATAGGTACGCGTTATTATTATTATTAAAAAAAACGGCCGGTCACTCACGTCGTCTTCGCTGCCGCCGGAATCGTCGAACACCGCGTACAGCTCGATGTTTTTCAGGTGTATCTGCAAGTTGTAGTCGCCCGTCTGGCTCTGGTCGAACTTGATGGTGGCGCCGTGCGTCATCAACGCCAGCGCCGACAGCACCGTCCAGATCGCGGTGCACCACCGTCGCAGCGCGTACATGGTGTGCCGGTGGCGGTGTTCCTGCGGGCGTATGTGGATTCGCTGTTACACGCTAGCGGTTGGGCCTTGGTGGTCCTTGACGCCGCGGTCGTCTTCAGAACTGCACACGACCGGTATTGATTCCAACGTCCCGTGTCTGTCCGCGGCTAGAGTCGTCGTCGGGTGTGTGCGCGGTGCGCTGCGCTGACGGATGCGGGCGTCTCGTGACCGGGCGAAAACGTCTGGTCGGCAACACGTCAGGAACGCGACTGTGCTCCCGCGACCGTCCGGAGACGCGATGATCCGTCGGACCAGTTTAGCGCGCGTTTATTGCGCCGACCACCAGCGCGATACTATACACGACCGCTACGGCACGACTAGATAAACGCACAAACCGACTCGCGCACGCATACGATGGGCCGATGGGTTTCGGACGGCCACCGGTGTCTGTTAATCGCGTTGTATAATATACGATTGTTATTGTTATTATCATTATTTTTGTTCAAAAACACTTTTATATACATTTTCCGATCGCCCGCCCGGCCGCCGTCGCCGCGCGTATTTAAAACCCTACTCGTTTTAACACACATTGCACGCAATGGCTCTATTATGTTAATTGAAATTCAACAGTTCCCGAAAATGTTCGTCCGGCGAAAGCACGCTTGAATTTCGGTCGCGGCCCGTTATTTTTTGTTTTTGTTTGTTTGTTGTTAGAGTCAATGAAAACTGATAACAAAACAAAAAGAAAGACGGACATATTTCGCACGTGGGTGGGCCACTGTTGTAGGCGAGAAGTTTGGGAAGATAGTCGAGGGGAAGTCCAATGCACGTTTGTGCGCCACGATCAACCGCGTTGCTAAAGAAAAACGATTTTGTGCGGCTTTGTCAATGGTATACATGCGTGTCGCATTACGATAAAAGTTCTTTATAATTAAATTAAAACGATAATGACAAATAATGAACCAAAAGTAAAACAACTTATAAAACGGACTTACAATTGGAATGCAAATTTACAAATATTTCAAATAGTCACTCGGAAAATTACGAAAAGTGAATTGTCATTTCCGTCATTTAGACATGTTACTCTACGTTACACCCGAAAAAAAAAGAAAAAAAAAAGGCTTTTCAAAATTTTTAATATTAACTATTTCGGGAAATATTAAATATTGTTCCACTTCGTGTAGTTCGATCAACTTGAAATTTTGCTTGCACTCGTATTTTTAATGAAAATATAGAACAATCAAGAACCAAAGTTTTCATTTTCACCCTCGTTATCTTTTTTCACTCTATACGAAAAAAATGTTTCATAAAACTTTTAAATGTGTATATCCTTCATTACAAATAATCAGTTGCCAGATTTTTTGTGGATGAAAGGAAAATATCCGTGATGTCTATATAAACCTAACCTACCCTAGCCTAATCAGAAATTATTTGTGCCAATCGAAAAATGACAAGAATTTTTTTTTTAATTGCATTTTGGATTTAATTAGTGCAAGAGAGGTCTGTTTTTTATTTGCCAATGGTAGTTGTATGTAGTAGTTTTTTTTTTTTTGTTTAATCGTTTTGGAATCATTTTGATGGAAATTATAAATATTACAGCCTTCCGAATCATGTATAACCAAACTTTGCTCAAAATCATTTTTCGGTAGTAATGGTTTATCGTTCTTTACAAATGTAAATTAAATAACTTTATGTATCCATTCTTCCCAACTTCTCGCCTGCTACAGTAGTACACCGATGCATATTGCATGTTCTTATACATTTTACAATTACTTATAAATTAAGAACAATCGGAAAAAAATAGTAATTATTCGAATTTAGAACTGGTTGTATTTTGATTTTTTTTTTCGTCATCACTGTCGCCTGATAAGAGTCTTGCAGAATTCGCCAGTTTTCTGTTTCCGTACTCATGTGGTAGCTCCGCTCGTGCTCCACGAGAAGATATTGATGTGGACGTTTTGGAATTGGATTTTATTCCGATCTTGGAGGAGTCGTATTCCCGTATCATTGTGGATTTGACGGGTCCTTATGAACCATACTCCATAAGGCCTATTCTTTTAACCTAACTTAAAGGATTTGGATTTTATTTATTTTGAAAAAAAGAGACTGATGCTCATACTTGACTGGCATAAGTGATTGTAAGTTTCTATTTTTAAATTGTAAAATTAGTTTGATTAATCTAAATTTTATTATGTTAGACTGATTTTTTTCGTTATTCTTATTTGTGTTTTCAGGTTGGAATTGTTTGAGCTTTGAACATAACTGCCGCCTGGCCTAAGACGTTTAATAAACATCAATTCAAAAATTACAAATGGTTTATAATATTGGTAGGGTATGATCCGGGAATGAATTTTCGCCATTTGATTTGCTATTTCCTCTGTTTTCATCTCAGTGGAAGCTCCCGAATGAAATGTACTCCACCGTGTCATCAGCAACCTCACACTGCACACACTCTGGGGGGAGTTTATTTACCTATGTTATTATGTATAAAAATGTTGGAAAAAAAAACGAATATCGTCAACAATTTCTATTAACAATTTTATATATTCTCCAAAAATTGTTAAGTATAACTATTTTTAAAAATAATAGCCAAAGTCGATATACGTATAAGCCGACTAGGTATAATGAAATGTGTTTAGTAAAGGTTCATTGTTCATTAGATCTAATTTTTTGAAGGAAAGTGCCTTCTCCGTAAATTTCTAAAGATTGTTTATTTAGTAAACACAAATTTACAACACAAGGTTGGCAAACACCATTTATTAACCCGTTATACTCGTAATAAATTGAAAGCCAATTTTTTCTCAGAGACACTATAAAAAATAAGTGGTTCGCATATTAATTTGTTGTGGACATATTTAACTGTGCATTTTATTATAGCTTTATAAACTATTTAAATAAGTGCATGTTTCAATGGTTTTCAACATCGTTTGCCAATACATCTACAAACAGGAACGTGCAATTATAATATATTCGAGTACACACAGACGTGTTGCACAGGGTGTACGAATTGGCATCGCTCACTCTATCTCCTCTATATCTATTTTTTTTCCGATCTTCTCCTCTCTTGTTTGTTTCCAATGTGGTTTTTTTAAACCGTGTCAATGACTTTCGCATTCGGATGTCCCGCCGCGGTCCTCGTGTATAATATATCGGTATACATAAAATGTATTTTTAAAAGAGATTAACCTATGCATATATACGATTAGCTATTTTCAGACGGACACCGCCGTCATTATAAAAAAGCGTATTTATATTATATTACTGATATATATATATATAAATATACTCGTATCAATAATAATAATAATAAAAAAACGTATGATTTCTCCATACGAACACACTTTCATTAAATTTTAACCTCGTAGCCGGATAAGAAGGGGGATTTTTGTTCAAAAGAGAAAAATCTTTTTGTAACAAGTATTTTTTAAAAGCAATTATTTGCCTTATTGGGGTGGACAGGGCCGGATTAAGCACAATTTCTCTGATTAAGACAATTAATTTATCAGTGCCCCAGTATCCTAATTTTGCATGATACTTGGCCTGAACTACTTTTTTTAAAACATGGCATGCTAAATGTATACAAGCATAAATTAAAAGTGCAGTATACAGGGTGATTTTTATTATCATGAACCAGCAATTTATCGGAGGATTTTAAGTGAATTTGATTTCTGTAATTTTTTTTAATCATGAAATCGGTTAAGTTTTATTTTAAAACCATTTTTAATTTCTTACACTTACTCTATACACTTTAAATAAGTATATACTTTTATTTTTCAAATCTTTTTGAATGCTTGATTGCACTCTATCCTACTATATGATTTAAAAAAACAGAAATCAAATTCATTTAAAATCCTCTGAGAAAATTGTTGGTTCATGATAAAAAAGACGTCCTAGGATAATGGGAACAGGTGCAGCCACTGTCAGTGGTGCAACTAGAGAGGGGTTGGGGGTTGTGACCCCCCGAAATACGTTTGTTAGTTTTTTACGAATTTTACGTAACACATAGTTGTATGATTTTCATACCGATTTGAAACATAATGTTGTAACATCGTGTATGAATAAGTGATAACAATTATCGTCATAAAGATCATGTTCTACACTTGAGGAGACTAAAAACGTATTTAAAAACACTACAGGATAACAGAAACTTAATAGAATGGCCACTTTAAACATACATACAGACATTGAAGTTAAACCAGATTCAGTGCTTAATGTTGAGGCAATCTATTCGAAGAATTGATCTTAGACTGTAAATTATTATTACTATTATTATTATCATACAGGGTGAGTCATTTAAACATTCAGAATATTTGTTGGTATTAATTTTATAAAAAAAAAAATTATAAATTTTGAATAATTTTTCGTTTATTTTGGAAATTCGTTCCGATTACTTCTTAAAAATAATATCGCCTAAATAGTTGCCTTCAGAGCGAATGACATTTCTCGTTTTTCGACATTTCCCATCAATTTTCAAAATGTTTAAGATTGAATGAGGTCGTAAATAAACAAAATTGTTACTTCTACGCCAATGAAAATCCTCAATTAATCCACAATCAACCTCTTAACAATCAACGCGTGACTTTTTGGACCGGAATTTTTACAAAACAATCATTGGACCGGAATTTTTCGAAGGAGATGCTTGGAGCAGCCGTATCCATCAATGGAGAGCGTTGTCGGACAGTGACAAACTGGAATAAAATTATTGGTAAAAAAGTTGTGCACAGAAAAAAAAAATCGTAATATATTTTAATTAATATACTAAGAAATATATAAGTACATATAGTTCTTATAGTTTCCCGTTTTTCCTACGTTTTTTCAAATTTGATGAGAAAACTCCTATAATAAATCGAAAAATGATCTCTCTAAAGTACCTCCCTAGTCGGTTTTTCTTTTAGAAACATTGTTATCATTATAAATAGGAGTAAAATTGCTGGTATAGAAAAGTTTTCCACAGAAAAAAAATGTCTTAATATTCCTTTATGAAAAAAAATACTACATTAAACTCAATTTTTTTTTCACCACAATAAATACTTTTTATGAACTTTTTGTTAAATTTTCACGCATTTCTGTTTAGTTTAATAATTTTACCTCGTAATGCCTACTGAATAAAAATTACGTATAAAATTAGCAAAATTAAAATGTCTATAAATAGCTCAAAAATGGCTTAAAGTTTTTAAAAATTTGTTCACGTCTAGAGAAGGTAAATATAAGTTTTTCGTCCCAATTTTAATTCCATAAAATTGATAAGAATCCAAACCGCTTGAAAAATCATAAAATGACTCCCCCCCAAAAGTAATATCTGGACAATATTTCCTTTTAGAAACAATGCTATGTGTACATATTGGAGTAATATTTCTGGTAAAATTTGTGTACACAGTATAAAAATAGAAAAAAATAAAACATCTTAGTAAAACCAATACATTCTTCGCTATACTCAGAATCTAAAAATCATCCTGTAACAGTACGTATAAATTCATTAATACCCAATAATAATTTTTAATTTATAACAAATAACCAATATAAAACATACAAATTCTAAATTTTTAGGTATAATACTGTTGGTTGTTGATGTAAATCATTGTACGTGAGATTTTTCAGCGTCTTAATTCCGGTGAAAATTGTTTGATTAAACAATATATTTGAATACAACAAAAAGTTTGTTAATGTGTATAAATATTCTCGTGTAAATCATTTCTTGTCCTAAACTAGCTACCTATCTAATATTTTCAATAACCATAGAGACAACATTTCTTTGAACAATGTTTATTCGTCATTATTTTCCACAGAGTCTGATTCTGTTTCTTTGAGTATTACAAAAATTAAATATAAATATAATTTACACATATCTCTCTTCAAAATATTGAAAGTCATCTCTAATAATGTTGTTAAATTATCTTCTAAAGATGATACAAAAGGTACAATGAAATATTTTGATTGAAATAGTGGACCTATATTAATTGGCGCTTTGATAAAGTTGACTCTTATTATTAATAGTCAATTGCTTATTGTATCCGATAGTTAATCCAGTCCTGGAAGAGGTTAGTTTGATGATATATATATATATATATTTTTTTTAACCTATTCAATTTGTTCGTCATCTTTTCATGTACACCTCTATATCGCCTTAGGTAATAATTTTCATCGTTTTACCATCGGTTGTTAATAATCAATATTTCGCAACTGAAAATGACATAATACAATTTTTAATATTTTTTTTTAAACAAAGTCACATTTAGGCCCAATAGTCCTTTTCCTAAATTCACCATTGCTTATATAATAAGTATTGTTATATTATTATTGCATTGCATTCATGTATATAATAATAATAACATAATGATATTGCTAATATTGCTATTATTAGATCAAAAATCGGAAAACTTTTATAACACTTAATAAGACACAACTACATAACATGAACATTTCATAATTAATTGGCGGATAGGAGAGAGGGGGGACGACGGCCTCCTCCTTGGGCCGTGTATTTACGTAATTCTTATATTGGACCAATATTTTTATTTATATGATACTAAATAATAGATATTGTACAATGCATAGATTAATAAAACGGTTAAACCACGATTATTAACTCAGAGTAGATAACCGTGGTTCGTACATAATATTGAACCAATGATCTCGAACGCACGCCACGTACGTTGTTAATATCGTCATTGTTTTTGTCTGCTTATCACAAACTTAAATAGGTCGTGCCGCTTATAATTTATTTAGTTTCTTATACAATGTCATCGTCGTAGCTTTTGTCTAATTATTTGTCTATTAAGATTGCCACCGAGATCAGGTCCAATAGACGTATTTCAGAAAAAAAATAAAAAGTTCAACAAATAAATCCTGTTTAGCATCTTCTCAAGATTTTAAATTATTTTTTTTTAAATAAGTGTTTTTTAAAAAGCTGACTTTGAAATTGTTTGAATTTTTTTTTAGAAATTATTATTAAGTTAGTTATAATCATTCAAAGTGTGATTTTGGTTAGACCTGGAAACACTGCGGGGTCATTCACTCGAAGCTTTTAACAAAACTCTTAAATTATAGTTTAAAATTACGTTGGGCATAACAGGCGCGTCCCTGAGGGGGGAGCGAGGAGGCGATTATTCCCCCTCACAGCCGTGTGATGTACTTTTGTTATACACAATATCCATAATTCTTAAGTACAAATAAGTAAAAATGAAACTGGTTCCAAATTCCATAAAGACGATTCCGGATCTTGGAAATACTTTGATTGAAACAACAATGAAACACTTCTCATTTACAAATTTCAATAAATATTCTCTCAGGCTGACATAGAATTATGGAAAACTAAGAGGTGGGAACAATCAATTTGTAAAGATATAATACAATTATATAGGTTATTTTAAAATTAAATTTAGAAATGATTAATTTAATTTAAATTTTAAATTCTGAGTGTATCAAAGAATGTACCTATTGGATTTACAATGATCTTTTTGATTCTTTTACTGTGATAAAAATTTCCACCAGAATTCATTCTTCGATATGTAAGTGTAACACCTTTTTTAAAAGAAAATATTTCTATATTGACTAAATGATACTTAATGAAGGGGATTTTTTTGATTTTCCAAGCAGTTTTCAGTTTTTGTAGTATCAGGAAAATCCAGGATAAAACTTAAAAAAAATAGGAAAATTTACGAAAATAATCCTTTTATTATTTTCAATTTCGTTTTTTTTTGTAATTCAGTTAAAATTATTCGTACTTATTCATAGACTTGTTGGATTTTAAGTTTTTGTTGGCCAAAGCGGGGATATTCAAGAATAAAAAACTGTTTGCTTCCCCATGGAATTGACCCGAAGACGCCCTTGAGTAATACTATTAACCGAGCTCCGCTTTTTTGTTGGCAATGCTCAAATTTGCTAAGGTACAGATGTACATTAAATTTCCCTCAATATCCAACCTTCCGAACTTCTCATCTATAACAGTGGTCCACCCATCGTGCGAAGTATTTTTTCGTTTTTTTTTTCTTATCAATCATTAATATTAAATTTAATTATTTTGCCTTCCCATCCCATAGTCAAGATCTAAAGACACCCCTGGGGTATAAATAACATTAGGTAGAAAAACCACGGATTTTAACGACAACAACCCTTGATTAGTTATGCAAAACCCTTCTACATTTCGTGCCGTCGGGTAATATATACCGATCATGAGCATGTTTGTGTGTGTATGGTCTCGAGCGCGCTCGAATTTACGCCCTCGCTTGGATCCGCTACTGACTGTGGAAGAAAGAATCAATGGACGTAAAGGACGAAGAGGACATTCGTATTAGGAGAAATTATTGAAACGACCTGATGGTATTCACATGTGAAGGCTGGTATTAAAAATAATGGGATGAAAATCTACATCATATTGGTTATTATAGTCCTATAGACAAGCCTTTAGTAAAATAAGAAAAATAATATACAACAACAATTTTATTTCGCATACATAATATTATATTAGGAACGTATATATATATGGTATATAACCAATCGGATCAGGAACAAAAATACTTTGGGAAGACAATAATAATAATATAATGTATGGTAGTGTTTATTTATTATTGTTTTTTTTTTAATCACGTGCCGAAATCTGTCGTGTTACCGTCGTCGTCGGAAATGTGGGCCAACTTGAATGCGTTTCAAACTGTGATTTTGTTCCGTTCGGAAACTCGGACATTATTGTGTATAGTATGTATGTATGTACACGGCGGCGGCACAAGTTATTTCTCTTTGGGGGGAATACCTCGTGGCGAACGAATGAATGTGGCATCGGATGGCAGACGAATCAATCGGCAGTTCTCGTATTATATACCACTATACTGTATCGTGCATAGACATCATCACATAATATAGTCAATAAAACACAAGTTCGAGGTGTGTTATGCGCGCCGAGGTGGTCGGTGTAAGCGGAGCAAAGACGACGGGATTTGGGTTGCGTATATATTCATGCGTGTACACAACGAGCCCCCCCCTAGTGACGTGTAATTATTATATACATTGTATTCAAATTGCGAATTTCTACAAAATTCTTTCTGCGCGGTATACCATATTATAATGGACAGAGTCGTATGTACGTTTTTTTTTTTTTTTTTTTTGTTTTTGTTTTTATAAGTTTAATAATATGTTTTAATGCATGTAGTATACACGTATGCTGCACGTACACACAAATATTTACAGAGATTTTACATTATCAAAATACAAAATATGATTTCACTTCTGCAGAGATTATAATAAATCTAATATTATTATAGTACATATAGTACTATAATAGATAAAAGGTCTTTTATAATAGTTTTCGATATCGTACATGTTCGCTTTGTTGTATTTTAGATTATTAAATTAATATATTATTGATTTTCGACGTTTGGAAATTTGTGGCCAGAATATTTTGTACAATTTAAAAAAATATATAGTTAGGATTAATATAAAAACAATAGGTAGCACAAATAGGTACTATTGTGTTAAGACGCCCAACAAATAATTCGCCTACTTATGTTATGCGTAGTATAGTACGTTTTATCGATTTTCGTATACATTGATACCTATAATGAATAAAAAAACTACTTTTATTTTGAAACATCTTATGTGGAAATTATTTTTGATTTCAATAAAAAACAATAAGACAAAGAATATTTCAAAGAAAGTTATCGCAGTATTACGAGTAAAATGTATTTTTTAATACCCTCCGGCGAGGAGCAAATTTGGCAGACACCCCGGGTGGCACATTTTTAGGGGCGGACACTTTTACAAAATCGAAATAGCAGTTATGTTGCTTTCTAATATGTATGATCATAATGATATTTAAAATGAATCTTATTAATTAAATTGAAAAAATACACAATACGTAAGGATGTCTGCACATTTTAGTAATGTACGTGTGATCGGTATTATAAGGTCATACGAGTGTAGTTAAGGGTGGCATTTTAAAACATACCCCTTATACGGTATAACAGTATTTATTTATATGAACGTATTAACAAAATATGTTAACATCACGGCACCGATGTACTCATATAATAATTATATATGTAACTGTGTTTTTATTCGAAATGGTTTTTTTTTATTATTATTTTTTACATTATCACTACGAGATGGCTCGCGTGTTTTCGGACATGTTATTCGTCGATGAAACTAATGGCAAAAAAAAAAATATATATATATATATATATACATATATAATATCTGTACGCCCGTCTTTACGGTCAATTTTTTATTTTTTTTTTTACTCTATAACTGTTGGTTGACCGACAATGCGTTTTCGATTTATTAACCTCCGTATTGGAATCGTGATGACCGACTATTGGGTATAGGTATATATCTACCTTTATACATGTACAGAAATAATGTACAGGGAAAAACATCGTCACACGGCCGTCTATGGCGTACGTGAGGAATATTCTAGTTATAGAATCTAAACCTATGTACGTACGTATATAATATCATTTAATAAAATATGATTGGTTGGACAACAACGGTCAAGTCTGGACTGCCCGAATTCGTGTGCTTATATATAAGTTGATTATTGTACAAAGACCTATTCGAACAATGATTTTTTTTTCATCCCTTCTCCGCTCGTCGAACGGTAAAACAGACGTATATACAATATATAGGTACTCGATTTTTTTTTTTCTTTATTAGCTGTCGTTCTTTTCTGTGGATAAATGTGGTTTATAGTAAATTGTCCGTTTCTAATAATATTCTCCTAAACGATTTAAACAATATTAGTTAATGTAATACTTTATTAAATATCAATTGATCCTTTCAATTAAAATAAGTTAAACTTTCAACGACAAACTTCATAGTTACAATAAAAATAATAAAGGTATAGGTACTCAATTTAAAGTTTTTAAACCCTTTAATTCCTAAACATTTACCGACAATTTATTAAAAACGGTTATATCCACTGTATATTAATTTCACCGGTTTATTTTTTTTATGTTTTGAGTGAAGCCTGCAAGAATGTGTTGGTTTTACAATGATGTTTATTATAATTATTTTTTTATATTGTATACAAAACTTCACAAAAATAATGCGCTTTTATTATTTTAAATTTGTTTTCTTTGTTGTAATTAAATTACAAATGTTCGTCAAGACTTGAAATTTGGACAGAACTTTATACTTGCCTTTTATAGACGTAGTAAAATGTTCAAAGTTTTTTGAGCTATTTATAGACATTTTAATTTTGCTAGTTTTTTATGTAGTATAATGTATTCAATAGGTACTCTACGGAAAAAATTAAATGCTCTAAAATTTAACAGGAAGTTCATTATAAATAGTTCTTGTGGTAAAAAAATAAAAATGATTAATGTAGTATATTACATATATACTGGTATGAATAGGTTGTGTGTCTAGACGTCTAGTAATATATATCTATACAAAAAAGCTGCGTGAAAAATCATAAAACAATTCTAACCGAAAAATATAAAATAAAAATATATTAATATATTACATTATTGCAGAACTAACAGTAATAGCTTCCTCGATCCGCTACCTATATAAAAATCGAATTAAGTAAAAAAAATGTTTGAACTTTGTATATTAAAAATCGTTTAAAAAAAGGCATAACAAATTAGGGGCTAATTACGGTTAAACTTTAAAAATATAAATAAAATACCGGAACCAATGGCGTAAAAAATAATGGCAAAGAAAAAAAAACGATTATACGTTGAAAAAACTGGCTGTTTCACACGAAATCCGTGCAGCCGAATAACTGATTTCGTTGCGGTAAAAAAAAATATAACATTATGATGTATTATAATTAGGGTTCATATTTTGAGGTAATAAAAATAATTAGAAGAAAAAACAAATAAAAGCAATTTATTTAATATTATGTAAAATAAAGCAATTGAAGAAGGTTGAATAGGTAGAATAATAACATATTCCTCGAGTAATTTTACTTATGTTATGACAATAAAGCATTACTCAAGAAAAACAGTTCTGAGCGAAGTATTCTGTTAAAATTATACTTGAGACGCGTATATATGAAAAAAATTACCACGTTACGCTATACTTTTTTTTTACCAAGAAGTATAGCTTATTACAAACCTCGTGTAACATTTTAAATCATTTATCCTCGTCCAAAACAATTTTGTCCAAATAAAACTTAAAATAAAAAAGAGCTGATACTGGGGACGAGTGCAGCCACTGTTGTAGGTTGTAGGTGGGAAGTTGGGAAGGTAGGATACATAAGGTTATTTCATTCATATCTGTAAGTAACGATAAACCATTGCTTAACGAAAGACGATTCCGAGCGGAGTTCGGTAATACATAATTTGAAGTACCGTAATTTTTTTTTACGATTTTCGTTTAAATTTGATTTCAAAATGCTTATTAAAAAAAAAAAAAGGCATCCAATGATTTTGGAAAATTTACCACGTTTAGGAAATTTTAATTTAAGTATCACTACCAAGTTTCAAGTCTCTACGTGTATCTATAACCGAATTATAGCAAACAAACTACCAACAATTTAAAATCCTTAAAAGCTCACACGTGGCTCAAAAGTTTTAGCGATGATACCGTAAGAAAGGCAACAAAAAAAAAGTGTCTTGTGATTTTTCGATTAAATCATTTTTTCTGATAGAAAACGTCGTCCGTGTTTTTATAAAATAATGAAATCGTGATATTGTACGTTTTCTCACGTTTTTTTTCCATTTAAGTGCTTTTTTTAAAAAAATGATCTCGAAAATCAAAAAATTATCTTACTAAAATTACCATTTAGACAACTTGAGCTTTCAGAAAAGTTGCTGCACCTAAAAATCGGAGCAAGTTTACTAGGAAAAAACATTTCCACAGACTAAAAAAAAAAAACAGCATTATAAAACCAATAGCTCCCTCGCTACGCTCGGAATCTAAAACTAGAAAATGTCAATTAAGTAGCTCAAAAATCAGCAAAACGACGTCAGGAAAAAGCTACTATAAGTAATTCGTGTACATTTTTGGTCTCTACAATAATTATTTTTACCTGAATTACAACAAAAAAACAAACTCGAATGTAATGAAACCTTTACTTTTTCTCGATTTTCCTAGTCACTTAGAAAACTCAAGGAAAATTAATCTCCCAATGCACCAACTGGACAAAATTTTCTTTCAAAAAATATACTACCTTTGAGATTTGGATTAATATTACTAGTAAAAAAAATAAAATCAGAAATGGTTAAACTGTTAATGCTGTAAAACTTGCTGTTTTTCCTATACGTTTTGTTTCAATTGTTAAGAAAACTGTAAGAAAATCAAAATATGACCTTCTCAATATGCACTAACTAGGTACCTTTAATTTTTTGAGCAGAAAATATACAATTCAAGCTCAGAGCAACATTCCTAGTAGAAAATTTGTTAACAGAAAGAAAAGTATTATTGTGAAATCAATACATTTTTCTGTGCACACAGAATCTAAATACTAAATCAAGAAATCTGTTTGTAAATAACTTTTTTTGTTAGAAATCTTGTTTAGATATTCAAGTATATATTATTTTATCTAAAAGCTAATTTTGTTTTGTCGGTGTATCATGGAGATCATTATTTTCCTTGCATTTTTCTTACTGTAATCGGGAAAAATGTAGGAGAAAAATGGACAAATTTTCTGGCATAGCAATTTTATTATTTTGATTTCAGTTTTATACCGAAACTCATGATCTGATTTTCAAATGTAGCTTTCTTCGGTCATTCTCAATGAAAATTGTGTCTAGTCAGTGCACATCGCACATGGAGATCTTTTTCTTATAACATAGTAGTATTGGTTATTTTCATTTTTTTTTTCCGGACACGATCTACCGAGCCACCATTAACGTGTTGCACAGGTCTCCTCCTCTATTAAAAACTCGTCACAATAAAACACCACTGTTCGCCGGGTCGTCTGACGCACCGGGACGTGACCCACAGCACACATCGTAATAACAATATAATAATATTATTATATTGTATATTATTATTTAGTGGGACAACGGGCGCACAATTCGCGCACGTGATTGTCTATATAATATTATAATAAAAAAGTGTCTAGACGTTTTGAAGTTTCTGGCTATTCATCATCTGCCGCCACAGAGACACCGGTTGAGATGATCGTCAATAGTTCGAAATAAACTTTTTTTGATTTCATTTTTTTTCCTCTCTCGACTTATATTTATCGCGAGTGCAATGCACGCTCAGAACCAGAAAACTGCGAATACAAGACGTACTTATATATACATGTTAAAAATTACACCAGTTATATTTCTTTATCTCACAAGTATCAATAGGTTTCGCTATAGGTATACAATATTATTATATTTTGTAGTATACCAGCATGTATATAAAATATTTTGTTCGTGTTTGTCCACGTCTTGTTGGTTTTCAATTCGTGTACACCGCGTAATGTTAAGTCAAAAAGTACAAATCAAAAAATTCATGTTGAACAGTGTAAAAAAAAAAAAAAAAAAAAAAAAAAAAAAATGGTAAGTTTTTGTAATTTTTAATTTGTATTGTTATTTTTTTAGATTTAGATTTTGTGTGAAGTAAAGAATGTATTGATCGAGGTATTGGTTTTACTATGTGTTTTATTTTATTTTTTTCTGTCCGTTAAGAACTTCAATCAAAAGCACATTGTATAGTAATTTAATTGCTTCATTTTAGATCTAGTTATTGCTATATAGTAGTAGCTATATGTATTTTAATGATATATTGTTTTCAATATCTACCTGTATTTTAGACGATATTTCATTAAATTTATATAAATGCGACTCCACTCCCCCACTACTGTATAATCTAAATCACGCTACATATCATACCTTATATAAACTATTCACAACAAGTGACTAATATCACCTCTCTTTTTTTATTTATTCTCTGATCTTTTTTCCGTGTTTTCTCCATCGTATCTCACTTTTTACAATTTCCAGTTTAATATATAATTGAGACACGACCTTACGGGATAATATACGACCCGAACGGTAATACGACCTTTTGCGTCACCGCTCGTCAAACCGCGTTTGTATTATACAAGGTGTTCTACGAAGATATACCCGTTGTAATATCTTCGGAGATAATATAAAGACAATCAAATTCTAGGTTTTTTTTTTATTACTCACTGTGATAAGGAGTACACATATATATATTGCAATTCAATTTTTCGTAGTTCGGTAAAAAATTAATGATTAATAAGTACCTATAATTATGAAATAGGTTGTAATCGCATTCCCTAATTGATTATTATTACTAAAATTAATTAACTGTACACTTTTCTCTGGGCTTTAAAAAATTATTAAAAGTCACGAATTTAATGAAAATAAAAAAGTCGATACATCAAAATGTTCAGAAAAAAAAACTCTATACAATTATTGCTATATTCAAATTTTTCAAAAAAAATTTTTTAAGCATAAAAGCATAAAAAATTAATTGCAATGTAAATACTTGCAAACCTTATCTCTGAGAGTATAATATATATGAAAAAAACCGTATTTGATTATCTTTATATTCTCCGGATATATATTACAATGGGTACATCTTCGTGGGACACTCCGTATAGGGATTATTATTAACGTCCTCCATCTCTTCTTCTTCTTCTGCTTGCAGGCGTTCTATCGATTTTGCCGGAACTGTATGATGCAACATCGTGCCAGTTATTGTCGGTGGGTATAATTTATTATCTTCTACTATACAGTGAATCTATGCGATTTTCGTACGCGCACTACTCATCTGCGCACATTGCGATCGACTAACGATGCGTGTCGACGGTATAGGTACGTACCTACAATAACAATAATGATCGTCATTAACTGCACAGTCTGTGCCAAGACGACGGCGGCGACCGTGAACGTGCGAAAATCATAGAAAAAAAAAATAAAATAAAATTAACATTATTACGACGGTCGTACATTATAATAATAGCATACAGGTATACACCAATGTGCAGATACCTAGGTAGGTAGGTTCGCGTACCGTGTGAAATACAATTCAGACAACCATTTTTTTCCTCCGTGACTGACGAATCGATTATTCGCTTATAAACGCACGCGAGAGATGATCCGAAAGGAAAAAAAAAACAACGTGTACCACGTATCGTCGTCGACCGAGCGAGAAATAAAACACAAAATTCGATTAACATGGGTAATAGCTGGTACCTACCATTAGTATTAATTTAGTATACGCGTATAATGTTATGCAGGTACTAGCAACGGTCGAATCTACGGGTTTGCGGTACACGGGAATATTAATAAATAGGTACCCTACCTATATATAGGTATATCAGGCGCATAACTGTACTCGAATGATTATCGTTTTAATTTTCATCGTACCAGTTTTTTTTTATTGTACAGATCGATTATCTACGTGCGTTTATTATATTATATTGTCTAGAGGTATCTCCGTGTATATTATGCTAGGTAAGTGCGGGTAATTATTTTGAAATATAATAATTTTGGTGTCCCGAAAAGGCCTTAAGTTCATTCCGTAATATGGTTTTCAATGTTGCAAGTAAATTATACATTTTGAAAACTGCTATAGGTAGCATAATGGCCTTAACGCGAACGACCTTTCTATAAAAGGCCAAAGTAAATTTTTTAACTTAGGCCATTTATACAACTTACGCTTTTTAGGTCAAAAATAAAGGAAGCGAAAATTATAAAAAACGAGATTATATAAAAAAATGTCATATTTTGCTTCAAGTTCTTCTCCCAGCAGGGACCTGATACAATTGTTTCATTTTCATATTGTGCTACCGAACTTTTTATCCATAAAAATACAGTACAAATTATTGTTATTAAATGAAAAGAGGGTATAAAAATATTTCATAAATTAGGACATATATTTTATCATTAACTTATACGTTATAAATTGGAAAAACAAATAAAAAAATTTCAGAAAGATTTCATAAAATAACAGTATAATAATATTATTGAACGCATTTTGAACAAAAATCCAATTACCGATTAAATTCGAATGGTGAATACCTACTACGCATATTCGATTTTTTGTATTGCACTGAATAATATAACGACGTTATTATGATAATAAACATATAAGTTTTCTGTAATCTATAAACTATGGGTTGTCTTGTCATTAAAAAAAAATATTTGTAATGGGCAGTAATAATAACGAAAATAATGTATTTTGTTAGAATTAAAAACATTCGGACCTACGTGTATAAATTGCAAATTAAATAACGTCAAACAATTAATATTTAATAATATACCGTTGGTCCCAGGGAAGAAGTGCTAAAATCAATATTGTATAGTTTTCATTACGAGCTAATTAAATTTTTAAAATACATCGTACACGTTTGCAATTTTAACCAATGAATAAAAGGACACAATTATATAAGGTTGACTTAAGTCCTTCTTCGGGGAAAATGTTTCTCTTATTCTGGGATCAAAGATGTGTATCATAACTATTATATATGTATTTGAACAATAAACGCGAAACACTCTTGTGGAAGAAAAAATAAATGGAGACAGTTTACATCGTGATAACTATTATTAATTATTTGAATAGATTATAAAAATCGAGGAAACGCTCATAATAATCATTTTTTTATAATTATTATGAAAACCGATCAATGTAAGATTATGTGATAATTTTTACTCGGTGCATTGGAGTTCAAATTAAGATTCATCATTTTATCGTAAATGTACAACGCATTGCACGTATACATGCAATGCAAACAAGTCAATTAATCGTGCAGATAAAACTAGTTTTTTAAAATTGTTTTTTTTTTTTTTTTTTGTAATCACACACCCAGCACCCATTCGCTTCTCGGTAAAGCGATAATAAAGGTAAATATTATTACTGGGTACCTACACACACACACACACACACATATATATATATATATATATATGTGTATATGTATCATGATGAAGGAGCGAGAGGAGTTCGTTGACCGTTCAAAAGTTATAAATATTTTATAAAATCAAAATCGACGGTTAGAACAACTATTCCCAGACGATCAACCGTCCCAGTACCGCAGTATACACTGCGCGCATGCATATAATATGTATATAATAAATAATACTATAACGGTTCTTACAATATTATGTATAGGTACTCACTCGACCGGGCGAAATTAAACTTCCGCGGTTACGGGTTCACGTTATTTTTTTATTTTTTTTTTTTATTATTCTAAACTGTAATATCCAGTTTGTCGTCGACTACCGGTTGTGAGGACTTAACCAGTTCGGACGCCGCCAAAGACGAACCCGACGCGATCATCGCACATCGCAATAGCGCAGCGCAGTAGTGTAGTCGCACGGCACGATGATGGTTGCGTTGCGAATTATCACCGTTTGCGTTCTCGCGGTCATCTGCGGTGGAGCCGACGGCGCCCCCGCGGTCACGTACGACCAACGGCAACACGGCGAATTCAACTTGCAAGTGGACATGGACGGCGTGGCCATAGTGCTGTTGCCGGGCAGCGAGTTCGCACAGCGGAGCGCGATTATCGGCGACAAGGTGCATCAGATATTCGGACGCCGCCGTAACGGAGCCGCCGATAACACGTCGAGATCCAAGCACAAGAAACCGGTGACTTGCAGTACGACCACGCCGGTAACCCCCGCACCATCGGAAGTGCCTAGTTACAGTGAGCTGCCGTCGTCGTCGGTTTCCACGACGACCCAGGGCTACGACGACTTAGTGGCGTCATTGGCGCTGTCCACCCAGCAAGGTTTGGACGACCTTAAGCCGGTGTCGGAACCGTTCAACCCGCCGGATTTGTACAACCAGACTGAACTCGTAGCCGCGGTGCAGGCGGACGACCACGATCCTTATTCTGTAACGCCGAGTACACCGGATCTGACCACTCAAAAAGTCGTTTCGTTGGAAACCGAAGATGTCACGGCCGATCCTGCGGCTGTAACAGCAGCAAATGCAGTAAAAACTATCGACGATTTCATAGATAATATAACGTCGACGTTAAATAATTCAGGAATTCCTTTAGAAGATGCAAAAGCTAACGTTCAACCGACCAATAGTGTTTCGAACAATTTTGAAGAAAATCCTATAAGTATATCGTCTGATGTGAAAACCGTCGAAAAAGCGACAAACGACGAGCCTATTCAAACGGGAGATACCGTAGATAAACCTGCAATCGAGAAAACCGCCGTAAAATTAGTAGATAAACCTAAAGAAGCTAATGTTGTTAATATTACGGGCGTAGAACCTAATTTTAAAGCAGAAGAAAAACAGTCTGAGAAAACTTTGGAAAACCCCACTGATGAAAAACCAATGGAAACTGTGGAAAAGTCTGTACAGCGGGATGTAGCGATCGTGAAAATTACCGACACAGAAAGTAAAATAAATGATAATAAACCTAATGAGTTGGTCGCTACGAAAACTCTGGAAAAACCAATATTCGAACCTTTAATGACAGTAAAAAAAACCGAAGATGATAAAACTGCAGCAGCTGTATCATCGACTGATCAGGATTCTAGAAAAAATCCTATAGAGATGATCGCTATGCAAACAATAGAAAACCCGTCTAACGGAAACGCCGTAGAATCATCTGCTGGAATTACAACTAGTACAAAAATAGTAGAGATACAGGAGGATAAAAACGCGCCGAGAAAACCTACAGTAGAGACTATCGTGTCGAGAACGGCTCCAACATTAACTGAAATGGTCGCCGTGAAGACTATGGAGAACCCTGCAACGATAACAACAGTAAAAAGCGTCACTTCCGTTAAAACGGTGATAAAAACCGGAAACACCAAGACTACATCATCACATTCATCGAATGGTTCTACAATTATGCGTAAGGTAGGCGATCGCAGACCGTTGCCTTCAATGACATTAGAAGTCGCACCTCCAAAAGTAGTATAAACACTCGTTTAAAAATTTAACACATAATATTTATTTGTTATAATTTATTGTTTCTGTAAAACTTAATGTTTAACAAGTCTTTATCTGTATGTACAAGAAATTATTTAGAAACTAGAATATTTATATTATTTTCTACAAATAAGTTGTTTACAGAGATATAGATCAATATTCAATTGCAATCAAAAAATGTATTCATATAGTATTTAATATTTATAGTATAGTTAAATAAAAACCATTATTTAGTTCTATAAATAATACAAAATATAAATTTGAATAAATTAAAATGTATTGAAATGCAATATTAATTTCAATAGGTACATACAAGTTTTGTATTATTTAAAATAACTAGTGATAAATTAAATTATAATAATTTAATATTGTAATAATGTAATATTTTTTAGGACATTATTTATTATCTAAAGATATCTGAAATAATTTGTACTAAAAACATCTATTTAGTATGCTTAAGTTATTATTATTTTGTTTTGTTAATTCTTAAAAAATGACTAATCAATATAATATTATAAAATGTGATAATTTATTTAATTTTAATTGGTAATAAGCTTTTTTACACTAAAAATATGTGTGTAATTTTCTGTGATTTTATTTAATTAAAATATTTATTTATATATTATATTATTACCGAATTCAAAGAAAATCAAATTAATTATTAATTATTTGAACAAAACTATTTATATTCTAAATTAAAATAGTTTCTTAATTAGTAGTTACATATTCATAATAAATATTAATTATTGTTATTATTAAATTATTTTTTCCGGAAATGTATTCAAAAGTAATTTACTAATGAGTTAAGTATTAAGTAAGTTGCGAACATAAATTAATATATTATAATAATTGAACATTTACAAAAATGTTTGATTTGTAATATGTATATGTTTATAATACACAAAACAAATATGTATTTGATCAAATAGTAATTACTATAAGAACTTAATAATTACTAAGTTCACATGAGTTATTTAATCGATGATATGAGGCCAAGGAAGCTATTCAAATTCTACTTGTATTTTCCTACCTTTTTACTACCCATTTTACCTTTCAGTAAAAATCAAATTTTGGTCGAAATCATTTGAGCCGTTTCCGAGATTAGCTTGGACGAACCGACAAATAAACACTTCTACTTTATTTATATACCTACGTACTTATAGATGGATAGATAGATATTTTATAGTTTAGTTAGGAAACTTAGGAGAGCCAGTTGTCTGACGAATAACACAGACAATCTCGACTTATTCCGCTGGAAATATGGCCCAGTCAATCGTGATTACGTGAATATTATCCAAACTCTAAGATGCGTTATGAATTATTATTGTTGGAATGAAAATGTGACAAGTCTTTTTACATGTATATTAAGAGTAAATAATCTGCAATATACACACTTTCTTCAAATTGAAATAAAAAAAATATTAACGATTAGTGGAGTATACAACCTTCACGGTAGTAGATTCCATTAACTTTGAATTAACTATGAAATTATAGTCTGTAAAGTGTCTTATGATTTGTCATAAAATATAATTGTGTATTACTAACCAATTGTCTAACAAACCTATATCGTATTAAATATTATAGAATTTGTATAATTAATAAGTTAGTACTATCTGTACTTTTATTGTTCGTTTGACTTCGGTTTCCAATCATTTTTTTTATACATTCCTTATAGTTCATTCAAGTTTAACTAAAAATGAACAAAAATATGACGATTCCAAATTTTAGTTCGTCTATGCAATACAAACAGACACCAGCAAATCCAATACGATTAATTTTTGAAATATTATTATGTATTTTACTTATAATACCAGCTGTTCTATGGGCAACGATTAAACTATTTTTGAAATCACCACGGAAAAATATACGAGGACAAGTGGTTTTGGTAAATACTTAAGAAATTATATAATATTTAAATCGTTTTTTCTTCTAAATTGTACGAATAACAAATGTACCCACTATACTCAATTAGTTAATAAAATACCAAGACATACGATTGGTATAATTTATTAAAACAATACTATATTTGATAAAATTATTTTTAGGTTACCGGAGCGGCTCGGGGTTTGGGCCGCGAGCTATGTACGAGATTTCACGAGTTGGGCGCCAAAGTAGTTTGTGTTGATGTGGACGGACGAGGATGCGCAGAGACGGCAAAAGAGATCAACCGAAATGGTGGAACGGCCATGAGCTATGAAGTAGATGTAACCAATCGACGCCAAATAGCAGCCATGCACACGGCTGTAAGGACTGAATTGGGCCCTGTCGACATACTAGTAAATAACGCAGGTCTCGTTTCGGCTCATATGTTTGTTAATCCTGAATCAGAGCAGCTTATTGAAGATTTAGTGAACGTCAATCTTCTGGGACAAATTTGGGTGAGCTAACGTTGATAGGTTGTTTACCTTATACTACAAATTATTTTTACTTAACGTATACATATATAATATGAATTTGATCATTTCTTTTAAGATTCATTTTCTTAAGATTAATATCTATATAATACTAGTGGGTCATAGTTATCATGTTAGTATCCGGGGAATTTAGGTGCTAAGGCAAAATTCCAATATTTATTTTGAGAAAACCTTCATTTGTACATAGATTAATCATTATAAAATTACAATAGTACATTATATTACCTTCGTTGAACTTAAAAAAAAAATATTGTTATTTTATATTTAAATACATATATAATCAATATTGTTTTTTCTTAATCCAGCCCTTAATTTTAAAACTTTTTAAAGTTTGTTACCACTACTCATAATAAATCTAATCTATATTCAAATCTAATTTTATTATAAAATGTTATTTCTGTAGATGAATAGAGAAATACTGCCTTCGATGTTAGAAAGAAACCAAGGGCAGATTGTCGCTATATCATCCATGTCATCTATGAGCGGATTATCCGGGATATCCACATACACGGCTACTAAATGGGCCACAAATGGTAAATTAATTACACAATTTTAATAACAGAAAAAATGTAATTATAATTTAAATAATGATATTAATCATGTAACGAAGGTACATGATCATTCATATAACAAAAGTGACAAGAAGTCTTAATTTTGAATTGTCGCCCTTAATAATTATTATATATATCATACGTAATTCAACTTTCACAGCAAAAAACGGCGAATCTTAATTTTTACAGTCATTCAGGAGAGTCAAGAGAAGATTTCAAACATGATTTCTTATTCTGTTTATTTATGTATTCTAATACGGAATTGAAATTTTAATAATCCAACTAACATGAGAAAAATACTATACATTTTAATTTTGAAAAAGTTCAACGTGCAATTAAATAATAACACTTTTTCTCAAAAAAGTATTTAGATACGACTTTATTCGTCAAAAATTCTAGTTACGATCTTCTTCGCTATTGTAACTTAATTTACGACTGTTTACTCCGAAAGGTTAGACGTATTTTGGTTTAAAACAATGACAAAAAAATGTTTAATTCTGTGGATAACTGTACAGTCTCCTCGGAAGCGAACCCTGGTATTGGTATATTGAATTTTAAATAAATGATAAACCATGACGTCATTAATAAAATGATTCTAAGCAGAAGTGGTTTTACGGAGAGAAAGGGTCCAGAGGGTCTGGATCACCCCCCCCCCCGGACTTAGAGTTTAATAACTTAAAATTTTTGTTGATTAAAACATTCATGGTGCATTCGTGGCGATAAGTAAAAAAATAATATGTAAATTAATTAAAATAAATTAATAACACTATTATTGGGTAAATATTGTTTGTATATTAAATAGATTATAAGTTAATATCAAAGGATCCTTCCCTGCAGAAAAAAGTTCAAAAACTGACACTGATTCTGAGCAAAGATTTACTGTAATGTACGAGTATTTGTCATCTTTATAATTTGTATTCTTGACTTGATCTAGTCTTGATTTGTATAACTTACCTATGTTAACTACTAGTATAAGATAATTAATAATGCTGAATGCAATACAATAGAATTTTAATATTTAGTATTTATTGAAGTCCGTCTTACCGCTTGAATTTATTACTGATGATCAATATTTTTTTGGCACAATAAGTGTTATAAAAACAAAAATTATTAAAGTTTATAAAATACGACATTTTTCGTGGATAAGTAGACTACATTTCCTCAATTTTCCGAGCTCTTAAACCGATTTTTGGCAATTTTCCTTTAACAGACACGAGATACGACCTTTTTTGTTGCGGCTTTGACAATTACAATAATTGTAGATATTTTTTATTGTTATGATTTTTATCGAAAATTAAGTTCAAACTTCAAAGTGAAGAATTCTAAATTTCTTTTCCCCAATATAATCATTATCAACATCGTTTGACTTATTACATTATTTAAAATTTGTTGACAAAGGCCACTAAGTTTTGTTTTTATATCTAAGCATTTTGAAACTCAACCCAAACTTTAAAAGTAGATACTCCAATTTCTACTCAGATTCCTTTAACTTGTATGCCTAATTATTTAACTGAATATGTATAATATTTATATTTAGGTATGATGGAGAGTTTATATAACGAATTAAAAACATTGAAATCGACAGTAGTTTCTACAACAGTATGTCCATACTTCATAAAGACCAATCCAGAAATTTCAGAACATTTAGAACTTAGGTACTTTTAATATTTAATTTCGATTAATATTAAAATGACAAATTAAAGACAAATTCAAATTTTAGATTTCCAGAAATGCCTACTTCGTTTGTGGGTAAAATTGTTATGAACGGTATACTAGAAAATCGAAGAATTTTTTCAGTACCCAATCACTTTATGTTCCCAGTTGCATTTGTAAGGTAAATTTGAATTTTTTAATTAATTTTATTGCTAGCGACTAATAATTATTTTAAATTTTTGATTTAATATGTGCTATTTTTGTTTTCAAAAAAAGTCCATAACAAATTAATTTATTGGTACTATTGTAATATATGTATCGTATTGTATTATATATTTATTTTTCAGGATATTACCTGATAATTTACAATTATTAATCAATAAAATATTCTACGTAAATATCATTGGATTTCAAAAAGACAAAGAATTGATGAAAAAATATCAACGATAGTGAAAATATTATTCTGATAAATTTCCATCCCTTAAAGCAGTGGTTTTCGACTTTTTACGAATCACGACCACATAGTTTTTTTTATGTAAGTCAACTCCTTTAAAAATTGTGTAATGAAACTTGAATAGATAGGTACTACGATGTACAATATACTTGAAACTTATGGTTTTTGGCAACCCGGGTCCTTTGTAGCCCTTTGTGATTCGCGACCACCAGATTGAAAACCACTGCTTTAAAGAGACATAATTATTTGTAACTATTTATATATATATATATTGTATTATACAATATATATATGAATAAGTACTACCAACTAATTTATAATATATGAATCCACAGAATAATAATAGTTCAAATGTTTAGAAAATACTTATTTTTTATTTTGGATTTTTAAATATTGTTAAAAAAAAATAATAATTTTGGTTTTTAAAATTATATTATTTTGTTCATTAACAACAATCATATTAACCTATAAAAATAAATCAAAACCTCGAATATGTTCAACTTATATTTATCAAAAATAATTAATTTTCTCGACGTTCAATTATTTGAAATTATTTATGGTCTATAATAATTATTATTATTTTGTGTACGCTCTTATTCTTTCTGTATACCTATACCAAAATATATACAATGTTTCACTTAAGAATGAACAAATAAGTTATAATAGTCACTATAGTATATTTATATATATATATATATACATAGATCCTATTTAGAAAAATGCAAGTTTGACGACTACGTTTGACTTCTACATTTCTGCATTACCTATAATAACTAATAATTTATTTAAGTGGTGAAAAGAATATCAAAATTGTTTTAACGAATATGAACTAAAAAATGTGTTTTAGAAGCTATACCTACCTAGATAAAACTCCAAATGAATTGAAAACAATTCCATTGAGACTTATAATTGGCTCTATTTTTGAGAGGACGTGATTCGATTTCAATTACTAAGTATAATATACTAGTTATAGTCCAATTTATTGTTGTCAGATAATTTAATGACCCAAAATAATATAAGCTTGGAAACGGAGACTAAAGGTAACTGTCAACATATTATTAATAATATAATAAATGTGATTGATCTCTAAACATTTGATTTGAAATTAAATCGCAAGTACAATCATTTTTTTCAAACACGTACCTCCAAGTGAAAGGTTTGAACAATAGCCATTTTCTCCGATGTTCCGTAGATAGATACCACACACTATTTTATATAATGAAGTAGTAGCAATTTTAAAATATCACGAATCTAATGAGTATGCCACGTACTTTATAATGTATATTATAAATAGTGATAGCTCATTGAATTTAGATTCTGAATGTAGCGAGGAATGTATTGGTTTTTCAAAGATTTTAATTTTTTATTTCTTTATTTTTTTATACAAAAATTCTACCAGGAAGCTTACTTTGATGTATATGATGTAGACCTTTTTTTAGAAGGAAATTTTCTTGGGTTGAAACTTTAGGGAGATTATTTTTCGATTTTTTCAGGATTTTTCTCATCAACTGTGAAAAATCAAAAAAAAAATGGAGGAAAAACGATAAAATGTACGAAATATGTTAGTATAATATTACGATTTCTTTTGTTTTCTGTGAACTACTTTTCTACTACCCATTTTGCTCCGATTTACAATGATAGCACTTTTTCTCAAAGAAAATCTGACTGGGAAGGTACTTTAAGGAGGTGATTTTTCGATTTTCTCAAGAGTTTTCTCAGCAAATGTGAAAAACCGGGAAAAAAACATTGGGAAATCGTAAGAAAAACAAGATCAATATTGAACAAATATATAATACTTATCTATTTAATTATTCCTAATTATAAATATACCTAATTATTTAATATTTTACCGTAATATGACATGTATTATTGACAAAACATCACTACTAACTGAACTTCGCTAAGAATCCTTTTTTCGTATCACTTTTCCCGACGTTTACTCTGCATTTATAATATTTTTAACATTACCGGTTACAACAGCAACATTGGAAAGGTCGTTTCTGAAGTTAAAAATAATTAAAAACTACTTAAGAAGTGTCTTTTAACGTCTCACAGGTCTTGCTTTACTGAGTAATGAGGCTGAAAGAGCGTGGAAATTAAATTTTGATATTTGATATACTTATTGATATTTTTGCCGAGGAAATGTGATGTCTATTCTAAAGGATAAAGGAAAACAATTGTAATTTTATATAACTACCCGAGCAAAGTATTTCATAACAATGTATACCTAATATAGAAAAAGTACAACTAAAAATTATTTAACAATTTTGTTTTTACTTTAGTTTTGTGTAATTGTTAAAGTGTTTTTATTTTATTTAATACAAAATGTTCAATGTAATATAAGTGTGATTGAGTTAATTTTATGAAAAAAAAAAAAACATAAATTTAGTCACAACAATGTTTTAATGACAAAGGTCGAAGAGTCTAATTTTTATTAGGTAGGGCGAAAATTATATTTTGTCTCGAGGCGCTGTGGTAGGTAACTACGCCACTGAATGAAATGGATTTAATAATCTAAGGAAACTGTCTTTTCCTGGAGCGTTTTGTGTAGGTTTTAGATGCCTAGTTGATTGTTCACCATAATATACGCATAAACGGTTCATTAAGTGATAAGAGTTACCTACTTACCTAGGGTTACCAGATTTCAAAATTCAAAATACGGGACTAAAAAAAATGTCTATTTCAAATACAGTGAAATCTCCCTTCACGGACACCTCCATATAAAATAGCGAACAAGAATGGGTATCATTTTATAAGAATTATGATTAGATGCATCAGTCATAATTGATACAAAATTGCACTTGAGTAAATCTTTTTTTAAAACATTAACAGCATAGAGTAAAAATACATTAGTGATGATAGATTTTGTTTTAGTTCTACCACAAGTAAATTTTTTCTCAAATAATTTACGAACTAACTGAGAAGTACAATCCATAGAATTGAGACTTTGACTGTGTTTACAAGTATGATAAGCAAAAATTCCTTCATCTGCAGCTAATTTTTGTTCTTTATCAGCAAATTGTGTTTTTGGAGAAAAAAAATTTGACAATTTTTGAGATTTAGACGCTCTAGCAGCTATATTATGTCGTTCCGATTTTAAATGTTGTGTAATATCCGACTTACCACCATGTTCAATGCTGAGTGCTGCTCCACATACAATACAATCAATTTTATATTCTTGTCCTGGTTTTTGACATTTTTTTAAGAATATGTATTCATTTTGTAACTTTTCATTAAATGTGCACTTTCTTTTGGGCATTTTAAAAATTAAAACTTAACTATCATATTATTATGTTATAAAAACGATTATAGACTAATGTATATTACTGTGGTCTGACCAGACTATGAATTATAATAGAACAGATAAGAATAATAATAATTTTCTTATCGACTAATCTATTTTATAATAATATGCGAAATGGTAAACATAATATAAAATTATAACAATCTATTAATAGAAACAAAATCGGCATCGGCCATAGACCTATAAAGACCTTTATTGTTCTATGGTATCGGTCGGTATGGTCATATGGTTATATTATAATCTTCTATTATCTATGTGGCCGACGGGTAGTGATAATGAATAACAAGTAGGTAATTGTTATCTCAAAACGAAAAAGAATACAATATATAATATGGGTACATATTTTAGCAAACGGGACATTTCAGTGTCCACAACGGGACACTTAGTCAAAAAAAGGGACATTCCCGTATTATACGGGACGTCTGGCAACCCTATACTTACCTCAACCGTAACCACTAACACAATGTAATTTTATAAGAAATATATGATTTTGAAAGTAATTATTGTAGACATATATATTAATAAGCTTCCACTTTATATTACAGGGAGATACCTGTTACAATCGCCGTTTGGCATTTATAAATATGTTTCAGAAAAATCGATACGATTTATTGGCGGTAAAATCCAAACTATCAATATATTTTTATCAGTCATTATCTATCATGCGTCATAACCACGGTTTAAGGTATACGTGATAAATTGTGACCGTAACCATTAACCCACATGTTTCAAAACCGCTGGAACCGATGGTTTGTTCGCGGGGACATTAAAAAACGCCATCTAACACATACAGCGAATTTTTCAGTTGAATAAAAAAAAATGATAATTTGCATTCACTGATTCGCTGGTACTTTAGATCATATTGTATAATGATCTATAAGCAGTAACGAATTCCAAGGGGGGAGGCGATCTACCCCTCGATTCCCCCCTTCCGTAGATCCGCCACTGTCTATAAAATTGAAACATATTTATATATAGTATATATTTTCCATCTCAGTGACTGGTACCATAGATATATAAAATAACTAGATAGCTAACTGTATACTGGCTTAACAACAAATTGAAATCGTCAACCATTTACAGATGGCAAAAACGATTGAAAAATAGGATAAAATTGATATCGATATAAGTGTTATCGATATTTTTATCGGTTCGATGTTTATTATCTCATAATGGACAACGTAATAACAAGAATAAAAACCTTTAAATATCAACAATTTACTATCGTACCTATGGCTGGTATCAATTAAAGATGATAAATAATCTTAATTGGTGGTCATATTTTTTATCTAAAACCATATGTCCATGACCGAGGTGAACATATAATCATGAAGACAAGACTTTCTTATATTACATTTAATGATGGTGATTGTTGTTATCATTCTCGATAATCGATAAAGTGAAATTGTAAATTGCCGTCGGGCCTCTGGCGACTACACTCAGTAAATCTATCATCGTGCATTTTTGAGAATTCATCATTTTCTAAAAAAGTAAGGCATTATTCATATCATATTGTATACCTACAATTTAATATTATTCGAAAATCATTCAAAATGTCCCTTGGTCAAGTTCTACGTGGTACTTTTCAGTAAGTCATTCAATATTTATATTCATTCCATTAAATTTTTTATATTATTATGATTATTCAAATTATAGAAAATTTATTGGAACTACCTCTCAAGGGTTTACACAAACTAATTTTTTGGTACCATCTACAATGAACTCATGGTCTATTGACATCATTCGCACAAAAACTCGTAACCATTTTCCACGACCAAACGAAGCCAAGCGTATTAAAAGGCATGGTTTTTGGACAAGAATGGCAACAGTAGAGGGACGTAAAATACTACAACGCAGAATACTCAAAGGACGATATGTCCTGAGTCATTAAATTCAATTTTATCTTTAATGTTAAAATAATTTATAATTAGTTTTTAAATATTATATACCACAGTGTTTAAAAGATAAATAAAGTAAAAAAAAATAACATTCGATTGCTCATTGAGTTATTTATTTTATATTTTATATTATATAATATGCCTATATTATTTTTAATTTTTATATTAGTGTTATTCAAATCTTATGGATGTCGGCCGTTGATCTTATTCCGATATTTTAGTGATGCAATTGATGTTGGCAAAGTGAAAAAAAAAAAACAACGAAATATCAATAACTATTGTGTTCCTATACTTTCAGAAGATAAGAAACAAGTAATTTATAATTAAAATGTATTTCTACTACCTATTACATCTAATTAAAGTATTTCTATAGTCTATTAAAAGAATTGTTTCTTTACAAATAAGTGGTCAATATATAATTAGTACTACTATGCTTCGAGATGGTAATATACTTAGTGATTGGCAGTTTCTTAGTTTGCCAGACAATATGAATAAATTTAATTTAAATGATGTTTATAATTGTGTAAGTAATACATTTGTTTATTTTTTATTCATATCTTAACAAAGGTTTTTCTTTAGGTTGCTAAACTTGTAAAGAAATTACCAGAAAGTGATGTTTATCTTATCGAAAACTTTATAAAAATGCCAAACAATGTCAATGTTGCTGGGGCAAATTTATTTTATGTTAGACTACAAACACTTTCTATGCTCATTGCACTTATTAATAGTGGTAATAAAGAAAATTCTTCAAATGAAACTGGTCAATATTTACTGATATTTATTTATTTAATATTTGGATTATTTTTTATTGTATTTAGTTATTTTTTCTAGAACATTCAAACAAAGTGATACTAATGAAAGCACGTTTGCAAGCTAGATTATTTAGGATTATTGTGGGTTCAGAAGTCATTTCGTCACAAGATATAACTGAATTAATGTTTAAAGGCACTTTTCCTGATTATGTAACGCCTGTTATTCCAGCAATTGATGCTACTTTGACTTATAGATCCACTAAAGAACCATTAATTAAAGAATTTATGTCTAATGGCCTCATGTTAGCAATGACATTTATTGATCTGGTTTTAAATTCAAATTCGAACACTATTCAAGCTCTTAATGTAAGTTCCAGAAGAAAATTAAAAACTACAGATGTATGAACTTAAACATGTTAGTAATTATTTTATTATACAATAGATAGAAATTTAATTGAATTAAGATTTTTTCTAACAAATTATTAGTTGATGTAAAATTAGATTTAAATTCTTATAGTACTAATTACAAGATAAATAAAGTGTATTTATATATATATATATATATATATATATATATAAAGTAGAATATTACAAAACATATGCTATAGATATAAAACTAAATAAATAAATAAGATGATAGAATACAATTAATAAATTTATGTTGTTAGAGTAGAAAATATAATATTTAGTACTTCATATGAATGAACAATCTCATTGAAAATATGAGAATATTTTTAATAATTGATTAAATTGTTGATTCAGTAGGATTTTTAAAAATAGTTTTATCTGAAATTTTTTGTAGCAGTGTAATGTTCATGTTTTTTTTTAACATGTCGATTTAAATCGTTTTTCTGTTGATATTTTTTATGACACATCAAACAATTATAAGGTTTTTCACCGGTATGTACTCTCATATGGATACGAACTTTTTCTGGTCGACTAAATTTACGTAGACAGATTTCACAACTGTATTTTTTTGGAGAATGTACAACTTCATGCTGGCGTAACGTTGACAAGCATTTAAATGATGAATCACAAATTATGCACTTATATGGTCTTTCTCCAGTATGCTGACGCTGGTGAACACTTAACTGAGATTTGTTTGGCAATTGTTTACCACATGTCTCACATATCAAGCATGTAAAATGGCTTCTTTCGTGAATTCGTCTCGATGTCTCAAGTATAAAAGTTTTATTACAATACCGACAGCCAATATAAGTGCAGTTATCAGGCAGATTGAATGCAAGGGCCCATTCTCTGGTGCGTGGTACGTCGTGTGTTTTAATGTGACGTATAAGATCAGTTAAACTGTTGAAACATGTCAAACATAAATCGCATGGATAGTAAGGAAGTTCTGCAGCAAAATGTAATTTTACGTGGTTTTCAAATTCTATTACATTTGAACACCGACGAAAACAATGATGGCAATCCAATTCTTTAAGATTATGATTCAACAATATATGGCTTCTTAATTCTGTACCTTTATTGTAAAGAATATATAACTGTGTATAGTAAATATAAAATTTAATTAGAATGCATTACACTCTTACCACTCTTAAAAGTTTCTGTACAACGTAAACACTGTGTTTTATTTGTTTTATTTTTCAAATCAAGCTCTTTGTCTGTAAATGTAATATTAGAGGTTTTTGCATTATGTTCATCCACAGTAAAAATGTATAGCTCATTTTCTTTGTTATTATTTTCCTAAAACAATAAACCATTAATCTTTAATACCAAATAAACCTAGTGAATGGTAAAACCTGGATCACTATTTCATTAATGCCAATAGCAAAATCTTCCTTTACAGTTTTTTCAATTCCTAATGAGTCAATCATTGCAAAATCTTCGTTTAAGGTGTTTTCAATTCCTAATGAGTGAGTTTCATTCTATACAAATATAAAATAATATAATATACTGTATATAAAAAATTAATAATTTACTGTCCTGCATGGCTTTGTCTATACACAGTATTGAAGAGTAAAAAAAGCCTGTTTCTCCGTGATTTCCCATTTCCACCCTATCCTCATCACAGATAAGCAATGTTACTTGGTAATTTTTTTTTTTTGAAAATACTTCCTTACCCATAATAACCAAATTCGTTAATAATGACTTTTTTTTATCTCTATCACCAAGGTTACCAATAAATCAACAAAAATGATTATAACTCAGTTCTGGAAATACTAAAATCCCTGTGTTAGCTACCCTTTAGGGATTCAAATTCAGAAATCTGGCGTTCATTGGCATCTGCATGTAAATTGTTAAACATCTGCTTGCCGTAGATTTAACAAATGCATATAGACAAACACTTCCTTTTTTTATTATAGATGGACAATAAAAAATAATTGAAAACTATTTTGCTTAAATTAACTCAACATATTTTGTTGAGTGTTTTTTTAAATATTCTACCTTCATAATATCCTGTGTGATATCACCAGCAATTATAGACATTAACTTTGTGGTGTTATGGCAAAATTCAAATATAGGATGTACATCTTCTATTTGAACAATGCAATTACGACAAATTTTCAATGATAGCTGATCTTCTGGAGATACCTATAAATATTAACTTATTAATGTTAATTAATGTTAAATAATATTAATTTCAAAATGTATGTGTCATATTAGTACACCATAATTTGTAAAGCTCAGAAATTGATCACACAGTAGTATTGTGTAATTCTACTAGTAAAGTATTTACTTGAAGTGTAGCAATTAAATTTATCTTGTCAGCCAAGCTCACGGAATTTCCATATTGATTGTAAATATCCCATAATCCAGGATTTCCACAGATACGACAAAGCTTCAGCATCCTTTCTTGAAAAGACTATTTAAAAAATGTATTTAATGTTTTTGGGTTTCTATTAATAAAGGTACTAACTCATATTATGTTAATGAATATCAAATTTTGTATAAGTAACTAATAACCAAGGTTGGGATATCAATGTACTTTCCACTTTTCTTTTTTCAAAGTTTGTTATGCAATTTTGGTTTTCTTACATATTTGTTTCATATATATGTATAAATTAGAAAAAGAAATTGTACTTTGCATTTACAGTTTTTGGTTTAAGTTATTTTTTTTTTTTTTTTTTTTTACAGCATTTTGGGATTTGTATGATTTAATAAGGTTTGGCTATAAATTATAATAAGTATTTACTAACCCATGACATAAATTAAGTAGGCAGAAAAGTACTAACTAATTAAACATGCAACATAATAACCATTGATTTTATCAGAAATGTTCTATAATCAATAATGTAACCAAAAAATATTTCTAAAATATCTCCCTATTCAAAATCCTATTGTATCTATTTTATTTGTAATTTGTATTTAGTTATTTAGGTAGAAATGTGTTTAATATCAATAAAATTAATAGGTAATAATTTCCTTACGTTATTTTCCTTTTCAAGTATTTTTGTCATTATTTCATTGGTACGTCCACTCATTTCCACTATATGGTTTATGGTAGTAATTTGACTCACACAAGCATCACATATCATTGTTGAAAGACGGTCATTAAGTGTGATCTGTAATCCACGAAAACAAAAGTTACAACATACGTTATATAACGTAATAATTGTATTTAAAAAAAAAATAATAATAATTTATAACTGCATAGATGTACATACATTTATTGGTAACAGCGTGTTTATTTTTTCAGACAAATCCAATGTCTGCCCTAAAGTTCCAAATATATTTAAGGAACCCACGTCTCCGCATATTCGACAAAGTTTTCGGGTCCTATCGTTAGACGACATCTAAAATTACAATAATTTCAATGTTCATATTAGAGATGATGCATTTTTGTTACCTATTATACAGGTCAAAAAAAGATTAATATAAATTAATTCTAAACTACTCTAAGTACAATTTTAAATTTGAGTGCCTATATCTACTCGTGATTTACCGGTGATTCGGGAATTTAATATATTATATATAATCAACGCATAATGGATCAATTATTTCAAATTTTAAACAAATATAATATTTGTACAAGATGATCTATCAATACCCTTCTAAATGGATCACCTTGTATGTAATTAGGTATACCTAAATAGGTACCTAATTTGTTTATGCATAGGTATAATATACATGTAGTATTTTCACTATTTTTTGATACCACCTAGCACTGAAAATATCAAAAATCTTACATGTAATATTAAGGTAAATTCTGAGAAAGATATTATGGTGATATTAAAAAAAAACCTAGATTTTAAATTGGGTAAAAATTTGATTATTTTTAGCACTACGGTGGTATTGTAAAAAAAATGTTGCAAATTAATGTGTATATTAATTCTAAAAGAATATTGGAAATCGCGTATTGTACTCTATTGTGTTATATTTTAATTTGTTATCTTTTACAAACCAGATTTTTAAAAAATATTAAAAATCAAAAATGTCAATGCTTTTATTGTGATCTTCATAGTATACTCTTTAGAAAACATAATAATAAACAGAAAAAACGAAAATTTAATTTTAATTGAAATTTGAACATCATAAATGCCACTCCCACAACAACCAATTGGATCTCTCTACTAGATATCAACCTATGATACCTATAACTTATTTTATGATTTATTATGATTATGTTATTTGTTATTATGATTGACTTGTTTTACTGCTTTTTTATTATTATTATATTTTACTACACGTTTATGTTTCAGTTGTATTTTATTTAAAAAAAAAAAATGTTTTTATGATGGACAACTTAAATTTATGCTACATGTTGAAAACCTTGCAAAACTTGTTTATGCTCCACGAAACATAAATAATTTTGAGAAATTTAAATACTGTACAAGAGGCGACCAGATAGGGAGTACCCACCAATATGATCTTTTAGGGATTCATATTTATGAACAGTCTGTCGTTATGTGGCGTTTAAGCACCAGAAAGTTGTAAAACGACCGTACTATTATGTGGTAACTCGCACTCGGGTGCTGATTTATTCGGCCGTGATAAAAACAAACAGCATTTGAATTTAACACAGATATCTGTATAACCTAAATAGATATCTGTGGTATTTAATAAAATAACAAGTTGTATACGTTTCACTCAGTGTGGTATCATTTTCACGTCGCACACAACAATTATTTGACAATGATAGATACTGGGCATTTTCGCGGTATCCCTATGGTCCAGACCGTCCCCGAAGGCCCCGACCCAGTGGCGTAGGCTCGGGCTTACCCGCTTTTCTCCGAAAATCAACACAATTTTAAAATAAAAAATTTGTATTAATAGTATTTCGTATTCAACATTTCTAATCATTTTATCTGGCCTACCCAGAAAAATATTTCTAGCTACGCCCCTGTCTAAACCTGTATAACAATGTGACGTGACGTAAAATGTCGTTATTATGTTAAGCATACCTAGGTAACTACCATGGGAGGATCTCTATGGGTGTAGGGTGTAGCCCCGCATTTACGTAATTCTCTGGACACCATATAATTAATAACATTACGGAGTTTGGAACGTCAATTTTGAAGTATAGGTTGAAATTATAGTACAAACATAATGAGCAACATTTAAAAATGAGAACATTTTCGAGAACTCTACGTACATTTTTTTCTAAAAAAAGTTATAATCGTGTGAGGTTTTTTTTTTTATGTCTGCAACTTTTGTATACGAACTCATAATGAATTCGCAGTCAAATTTATTGTTCAACGTTTTCCGAATTATAATTATTATATTTTTTTTTAAAGATTAAAAACTTGTAGAACACGATTACGATCTCTTAATAAAAAATTGAGCCGTGTAAAATAGTTTTAAAAAATAATCGGTTTTTTTTAATTTTTTATAAAATCCGATTTCAAACATTCCTTCATTCAAAACATTAGAATTTTCCACGTAAAACGAATTTTCTGGTAAATTATTTTCGTAATGTACCCCTTAAAGTGAACAGTGTCTCCAGACCATATATAAAGGATACAGTACCCATTTTAATGGTTAAATTATGCATAAATTCTAATTCTAATTTTCGGAATTTTGAAGTTTAGTAAAAAACAATATTTTTACATACTTATATTTTTCATAACATCACAACACTTATAGATTATTTTGTGATGATATTAACTTTGATTTTTCAAATGAGATTCTACATTTTTAATGCACGCTGTTCTTCTGATCATTTGTCTGAAACATTTATTTTTTGTAATCATCATAAACCAAAACAAGAAATTGCCTACACAAGACTCCTATGAAATAGTTGGTAGGTATCCGATCACCATAAAAAGCTATAATATAGGTATTGTGTTTAGTATTTAAAGCAAAATAAGTCAGAAAATGTTTGTTCAAATTTCGACTACGATACGTCAAAATTACCAGAAAAATCATCCGATTGATAATTTAATTAAAAAAAGTAAGTTCTCATTTGAAAAATTAAAGTTGGTTTCGCTATAGAATACTCCTTGAATGTTTTAAAAAATCTAAGTAACTACGCGAAAATATCACCATTCACTAAACTCAACAAATTCCGAAAATCAGAATTTAAATGTATGCATAATTTAACCGTAAAAATGGAGTGACCATGCTTAAAAATCGCCCCGTTTATGAAGGGTTGCCTGCGTTGTTCCTGCAAAAAAAATGACAATATACTTATACTTGATGAAATGTATTAGGTTAGGTTATCAATATTTCAGTAAAAAAAAGAAAAAGTGCATCAGAATATAAAGTTCGTCCAACTATGGGAAACCGTACAACAAAAATGTACAGCATAAAAATTGTAATCATCTCTGTTATTTGTATGATAAGTCGAGCTATTAATACCCATAGTCATAGCGGGTACCTATTTGTGAGTGGTTTTTTTGTAAATATGTATAAGTGAAATTATCAAGTAGGTATCCCAGTTTTAATAAGAATAGATCGAGTAGGTATAATAATAGCGAATACTTACGGCCATATCTGTGAAAACTACGTTACGCAGTTAACAATTTTTTTTTCACGTTTCGTTTTTTTATTCACGTTGTTCTAAAAAAAAATTAGATTTGCATCGAAAGTATGGCACACTATTAATTTTTAACGAATGAATTTCGTTTGGAAAAATCTAATTACAAAAACGGCGTAGGTAAACGTGCCGGCCGGCAACGTATCGTTCAGAAAAATTAAAAAAATACGGTTTGCTAAAAAAGTTAGTCGCGATCGCGGTGAAAAAAAAACTATCCATGGAACTTTTGTCAACGGACCAGTGTGACCACTATAAGTCATGGGATAAATTTAAAAAAACTCATGGTTTTTTCGTCCACTATATTTTATTATTATATAGGTAACTAGGCACTTATTCCGTGTGACTACAGTCATTTTTGAAACGCACGCATATATATTCGAATCTCCTTCTCTTTTTCTATTGATTTCACGAACACTCTTACTTCTAACTTACTTCTTATTTAGCAGCCATTCCTAATGTCATAATCATAAATCACCAATCACGTTTTTTTTCGCTGCTTCTAACATTAATTTTTTTTTAAAGTAAAACACTCCATAATTGACTAACCAGTATTCCGTTCCATATAATCACATTCGATATAAAACGTGGCAAGATTAAAAAAAAGACCTATAATTCTGACATTCAGTACGCGAGATTGAAAGTCAAATAAAAACTGTCTTCATATATTTATCAAATAAAATAATTACAATAATTTGTAATTTTTAATTGCCACCTTCTAGATCAGTGGACTTCTAACATGTTTTTAAACACAACATTTTCACAGCACATGTCTCCAATAGCGCACAGTACATTATTCACAAGGTCGTCGAAAATACAAATATCTATAGTTAACCACCCACTGAACTAGTCAAATATGAGTTTAGACATAATAAAACTCAATTACAAATTAATACTATTAATATTAAACAAATATACATAAAAATAACATCTAAATTCACCTGGCATCCACCAGGCATCCGCCTACCAATTTGCTGAGGGGTGTCAGTTGACACCCTAGACCCCCTCCCCCCCGGTGTGCACCACTGCATGTTTCAGCAATAAATGACTTTTTGAGACTCTTTTTTCGGTAATTATTTTAATTTGTTCACCAAATTAAATAATGTACTACCTATATTATAATTATATAAATATATATTTATTATAGATCTGGAAAAAATACCATTTTCAAAAGATCGCGGTTTATCAAGAATATGTTCATGTCACTCAGTTAAAGAACCACTGTTCTATACTTATCTGGTATTGTAATTTTGTTATACACCGAGCAGCAGATACTATTTTCATACTGGAGTAGCGAGTAACGTTTGAAAACTCAACTCAAGGTAAATCTAGTTCACATAGACCTAATAACATTAATAACCTAGTTATTAGGTCTATACTCTTGTTACCATGAGATAAGGAACACCTATATACTTAATGCAATACAAATGCGATTCTTACAACGTTCTCTAAGGTCTGAAATGGAAGGTATATGTTATGGGCTACTTATTTATTTTTAAATAAGGGGCAACAATAACTGTGATATTCGAAGTTTAGCCAAAGACAATTTGGTTGACACCTAAAATAATATAATCATCAAATTGCATATTATTAATTTTTGTTACGAGGAACAGTGTAAAAATATGTCGCCATGATAATGGTGACAGCGATTTAATGGCCACCGTTATTTTTAATTGTGACTTGATTATATGCTCATCACTAATGAATTGTGTTGATATATCGAGTATGAAATAGAACGGTTAACTATTAGTTAATTATTGTACCTAGATATTATAGATACAAACACAACATTAATCAAGGCAAACCAAAGCAAATTAGGTATAAAAAGTATTGTTATAAATATAATATATTCATTATATGTTTAAAACATGCATGAATAGATACATTTTTGAATGTACTAATAAATTGTTACATTAAAAACTGTAGTATAAGTATAATTAACTTATTCCAAAAGTACTACTTTTGCTAAAACATCCCTTTTTGCACCAACTATAACACAATTACAAAAAAAGGCCAACATATTTTGAATTATAGGTCAATGTAGTTGTGTGTGGGAAAATAGAATACATAAGGTGATTTAATTTATAACTGATAAATTTAAATTTTAAACATTGTGTTCATTTGTAACTACGAAAAAAAACTATGTCTATACATTTTTAATGAATTTGAAATTAAAGTGATTACAAATTTCAAAATTGTTATCCACATAAAACATTATCTCGAAACAATTTGAAATAAAAAAGTTTGAATATTTAAAAAAAGTATAAAGTATTCAGAGAAAATTTCAGATCTCTATGATTAGTTTTCATTAAATTAAAACAAAAAACCGAAATTGACACAGTTATTGAATAAATATTTTTGTTTTTCTCACACTAAAACTATAATGAAATTAAAAAAAATTGACCTATCTATTGCACTAACTAAATAAAATTTGTTCTTAAAAACTACCTAAGAAGTTGATGACAAGACAATATTTCTAGTAAAAATATGTCAAAGAAAAGAAGAAAAAGTAGATTCACACTATACTAAATCAATAAATTCCTTGATACTCTCGAAATCTATTAAATATTATAAATAAAAATACATTTGAAACCTCGTACTAGAATTTCGTTCTTTTTTAGTTTTTCATTATTGATCTTGGAGAAACAAAAATGTATTCGGATGGATTATATACATAGAAATATATAGAATATTTTTACACATTATTAAAGATGTTACAATAAAATAAAGGACATTTTTTATTTTTATCATAAAACAATACAGAATGCCTTATCACCCACATTTATTTTTCAGATATACCATTAATGTGTGCAGTTAAATTAATAAAATACAAGTTAAAATGTTATTGTAGGATAGGAAGATAAAAGTGTCATCGAAACTTCTTTGTATTTTCATTTGATTACATAATAATATAATATTCAAACTTTTGGAATCGTATTATATTATAAAAATAAAAGATTCACAAGATGCATTATACAATATGGCTATTAAAAATAGCATATAATTTATTCTTTGTTATACATGTATTTTGCAGACAAAATACATAATAATAATGTAGTTTAACAAATTTGGTTGGTAAAAAAAATAAATAAATTTCCCTAAACCATAGGGCTATTCTAATTTAAAATAAATATTAAAAAATCTTACTCTTTAAAATAATTATAACCTCTTATATGTATACATTCATAATATTATATACAATTAAATTTTACTTCAATCTAATTTATTAATCATACTATTATATACACAATATTTGTTTGAACAGAAAACATAAATATGATCGTACAAAGTACAAAGTTTTAACAGCGTACAGTTTTTCTGAGTTTATAGATACATGCGTGGTCGACGAGTCTACATATTTTATCAAATAGTTATTAGACTGAAAGACTCTAACATTATTAAATTAATGAGCAAGACAGTACATAAATAAATAATTTATGAAATAGTGTACACTGGCTAATGCATTTATAAGTATTACTTGGATGTTACAAATATAATTACACAAAAATATAATTGCTATGGACATTATTTGCATTAACCTACTTATTTCAATAGGAAAATGTATTGAATGAAAAAAATATTAATTTTGAAATTAAAATTTGTTTAAATAAACTGATAGCAAAATATTTGTATAGTTTAATTTCAAATTGAAGGATAAGGATACAAAGAAAAGGCAATTTTTGTGAACTTGGGCAATGAAAAAAAAAAAAACATAAAATATGAAGAAAAATAACAAAAAATAAAAGATTTATAATACAATTAAAACTTTGAAGAAAAAAATATGTAAATTGTTAATACTTTTCATTATTAATTTAAATCTGTTAAAACTATATACAATAGATATCACTATTGTAATGTTTTAATTTTATTGGTAACGTGTATTATTTTAAGAATATTTTTTTAAGAACAATATTATGGTAACACAAGGGTTCATGTCTTTTTGACTACAAACTTCATAAAACTAATGAGGTACGGACTAAATCTGTCATCAACAAAAATAATAAATTTATCCACTCCAGATGTTTAGAACAAATAGTGTTCATCACATTTTATATCCTAACTATAATTGACAAGTATCCGTACATTTTAAATTGAAGTTCTTTATTGAACAACTGCAATTGGTGTAGCAGTTGTAAGATTTGTAGGTGGAGCCTTGAAATCTGCCGAATTGTTTACTACTGTCGGTGGGCCTTTAAACTCAGGAGGAGGAGGTGGAGGAACATGATTAGCTGGAGAAGAAACAAAACTTTGTTGGGGATGATGATGATTACCAAAAGGTGAAGGCATTGCATAACACTGTGGGAAATATAACTCTGGTTTTACAATGCCAGATGGTTGATTGAGTATAGTGTTTAAGTGTGGTGGCCTTCCAGGTTTTACACTATCCGTTCTTCGTTTATTGGCATGTGGATTCATATGGTTATCAATGTGACGCTTGACCTCCTGTTCGGTACCAAACCGACGACGACAGTTAGGCATTGGGCAGCAAAATGGTCTTTCTCCCTGGTGGGTTCTCGTGTGTTGGTCAAGAATGGCTTTTTGCCTGAAATCCTTTCCACACTGTAAACATTTGTACGGTTTTTCTCCGGTATGTATACGTAAATGTTGATTTAGTATAGTCCGTTGTCGAAAATTCCGTCCACAATAAATACAAGTGAATGGTTTTTCATTTGAATGTATGCGGAGGTGTTGGGTGAGATGTGACTGTTGTCTAAAACGTTTACCACACTCTACACAAGGGTATGGTCTGGATTCTATATGAATACAACCGTGTTGTAGTAACGTAGACTTTTGTTTGAATTCTTTGTTGCAAATTGGACAACGAACAAAAAGGGGCATTCCAGCACTACGTCCATGTTGAATTACATCAGGTAGACTTTTACCAGCTTGGCCAAAAATTTCATGCACGACACCTTGAAGAGAAATTATAATAATAATTATTTATAATAAATTAAAAAGTAACTTATGTTTATTACCTTTGGCATCTTTAAAGTATGCAGGAAACTGAGGAGTATTTTCTGGAGAATAACATGGATCATTTGTGTCGTATTGTCCTAGTTTAGACTGCGGTAATGGCACATCTTGTGGCCAAAGTTGTCCATTTTTGTACACTAAATGTGGGCCCACATCTGAAAAATTAAATAAATCATAAATATAAGAACTCATAATTTTTTTAAAAAATATTTATATTTAAAGTTTTAAACAATATTGATAATAGGATTACAAAAGTTAATAAATGAAATAGGTTCCTTTCTCAAATTAAGGGGTTAATTTTTCTTTATAGGATATTAAAATAAATTTTTAAGTGATAATATAATCAATTTAACGATTTAAGGACTAAGATGATATTGTCGAACACAAAACGTAATTTAACATCAATATTTTGTCTTTATTATCATTCAAGGCCGTTCTAAAAATGTTTATTAAAAGAGTTTATTAGCGCTAATTGTTAGTTAGTCGATAAAATGTTGGCAGTTTACAGAAAAAATAACTACTGGTTAACACTAACTAACACTCAATAGGAAATTTTATGAACAGCCTTAAGTATAAACAATGTATGTTGTTTGTACCATTTATACTCAATGATAACTTCTTAAAATATTCAAAAGTTTTATGTCTACTAGTTTTATCAAAAAAATATATAATAAAAATCTAAATGTTATGAGTATACTTTTAATATATTTAAACTATTAATAATTTAATAATTTTTAAACAATTTTATTAAGTTATTATTGAATATGGTTATACAAATTGACTTTTGTAGACATAAAACTCTTGTGTTGCCGAATGGAGCTTTTCTCACCTTCCTTGAGCGGAGCGACATTTTCTCCTTGGTTGTTGTCACCAATAATCCATGGGCAGAGTAACTTATTCAAAAGAACATGCCGCTCCGAACCAGATAGAAGCCACCAGACAGACAACACAATAATACCTTAAAACTCATTACTCAAATACAAAAATTATGTAACATGTTTCTCAATTGTGCTCGACATTAGTAAACAGGAATAATATTTAGGATATCATTTTTTTATTGGACTTTTAATATAAAAACTAAGCATATTAAAAGGAATTACACAAAAGGAATGTTACCTATATATATAGTATACATATATTATATACATTATATAAGGATAAAAACAAACATAAAAAAAAATAAAACAAAAGTAAAATAAAATTAATAAATAATAATTATAATACTCATAGTAAAAGGAAAATAAAAAACTGAAAATAAAATATATTCAGGCCTATTGTTAATATTTTCCACGTTTAATTGTATTTCAATTAAAATTATTATCGTACAAAATAATTAAATCTCAATAGACAAACTAAATAATACTGGATATTAATTATTTAAAAAATAATTAATATCTAATTTTTATTTACAAGAAAAATTTAATATTACAAATTTCGTGTTTTAAATTGTTAAAAAAAAAAAAAAAAAAAAAAATAATAATAATAATAAAACAAAAAAAATAAAACAATTATTGTAATAATAAGAAAACTTTTTAAGGATGTTTGATCAAGTTAACTTAACATCTTTATTAAAAAAGATCAGGCGTGGTTTAAAATATCACTCCACAATTTAAAAAGCAAATATAACATTTAATTAATTGAAAAAAATGTTAATACGTTGAAATAGTGACAATAGGCAGTTAAATATTGTGTATTAGTAAACAGCAATTAAAATAGGTAGCGTAATATTTTATCATACGGATGCAGAGAAACTTTGTTTGCAAGCCATCCTGAAAACAGTACCTAATTTTGGATATTTCTCATATATACCATGCCTGACCTAACATGGGTGAGAATTTATTTTTTATCATTTTCAGTTACAACTCTCATAGGGAGACCTTCTTCAGTTCTGATATGGGCAACGTTTGTCCTAACAATGGCTCTAGGGAAAGATCTTGAAGGAATGTCCAGCATGTTTAAAGAAGTTTTGGCATTATTAGATGAAGAACTATGGGTAGAGGAATTTATGTGTTTTGCTTTAAGATTATTATGCAGTAATCTCGAAGCAACATTTCTAAATTCAGAGTTGGTCAAGTGTTGTTCGTCTTGTGCACTATCACTTAGGTTCGGGTAGTATTTCATTCTAAACGCTTCAGCTGAAGACTTGAGAAAAGCGTTTAAATTATTGTGAAGTTGAGAGGGCGGAGGTGAACTTGAGGAATCGCTACTATTTAACGAGGAATGAGAGTGCTCGCCTTGGTGAGTGCGGACGTGTTGGTTCAGGATGGCTTTCTGCCGAAACGCCTTGCCGCAGTCTCCGCACCCGTACGGTTTCTCACCCGAATGAATTCGTAGATGTTGGTTGAGAATAGCCCGCTGTCTGAAAGTTCGTTCACAGTAGACACAAACAAATGGTTTTTCATTGGCATGTATACGCACATGTTGCGTAAGGTGCGACTGTTGACGAAATCGTTTACCGCAATCACTGCACACAAATGGTCTGGAGTCGGTATGTATGCGCTCGTGTTGCATGAGTGTAGCCTTTTGTTTAAAGTCTTTACCACACGAAAGACATTTGAATAACCGTAGGTCAGAACCTTTTTTCCCAGATGCTTCTTGTTGTTGATGTATAAGATCTGGCATATTAGGAAAATCGCCAGATGCTTCAGCTGGATTTAAAGGAGTTAACATAACACCAGGTTGTTTCAAATAGGACATGAAACTCGACGGACTCAGCATATGTGGAGGGCCTCCTCTTACACCAGAATAATAATTGGATGGGTCTCCCGGACCATACTGTCCTGGTTGGGTACGATCCGATTCAACGGCATTATCTTCTGGTGGTGTTTCGTCTTCACCACCATTTCCAGAACCTATTCGAGACACATTTAGAGACAGTCAGATCTATATTATGGAAAAATTAAAATACAAATACCTTGAATTGAATGGTTGGTGTTTGGATAAGGTGATGGTAAAGGCGAAGTAATCGTCGATTGAGACGTCTGTTCAGTAGATTGTTCTGCTGGTTCATGTTGTTGAGTCGGTACAAGAGCTGGGTAACCGTTTTGTGAAGGCCCCGGTCCCCATTGGCCATTACTGCCATTTGGTCCTTGTTGGTGGTGGCCATCTTTGTTGTATATGACATATGGGGCACCATTCTCTGTAAAAACAATACCAATAATCAAAATTGTGCGCGCGTACTTACTAATATTAACAGTTTATTCAATTAGTTACGCTAAACCGTCCCACTCAAATGTACCTTCATCAGGTTTGGGTGTTTCCTGTGTATTGATGATCATTGGTCTTATACATTAAATTTAGAAAGTGATATAGTAGGTAATCGTCCAGCCTACAAGTTAATTAGATTAGTATAAATAATAATAAATAAATAAAACAAAAAAAAAAAAAAAAAAAAAAACAAAACAAAAATGTGCCAGCGAAAAAAAAATATACTAAATAACTGATAAAAAGCACATTTTTTTATCACAATAAATTGGATTTTTCCTTTTTTTTTTTGTTCTACGTATTAATGGATGCAATGTTGCCGAGTTGCCGTTTAAACATATGGAAAGAACAATAATATCTTAGATGGCAGCACTTGCCGATGACAACACCTCCGGCCATTGTAATGAGAAGTAGGCGGTCGGTCTGTTGAGTGGAGGGGTAGTATACTGTAAACATGTCTAAGGTACCTATCATAGTATCATAGTAATATACAGAGTGATCAATTTATCGTAAGATACTCGTTATCTCGGAAAGTATTAACTTTTTCCGGAATTTGTTTTTTTATAATATTTAAGAAACTAACTGTTCTACAATTTATATTTGTGTTATTTTTTGGGTGTAAAACCACTACCTACTTTTGATTTTCAAATGGTAACCTACATTAAAAATTCCATAAATAAAAGAAATATTAGTTAAAATAAATTTTTGTGTTGAAATTTTTGATTTCCGTCAATCCGTTGACGAGATATTCCATTTTTAAGATTGTGTTGGGGGAGAGTGGTTGGTGCATTATTAACACGCCATACCGCCACACAAATGATACTAAACATTAAAATATATTTTAAATAATACTTTAATAATCTATTTATGAAATGTTTAATATAGTTTGCCATTTGAAAATCAAAAGTAGGTAGTGGTTTTACTCCCAAAAATAACATAAATATAAATTGTAAAACAGTTTATTTCTTAAATATTCTAGAAAACAAATTCCGGAAAAAGTTAATACTTTCCGGGATAACGAGTATCTTAAGATAGATTGATCACCCATAGTATAGTATCACCACCAAATTTTGTTTAATATTTATATTCTATTATTCCTAATACACAATACATATAATATTGTCCAATTTCTGATTTCAGTAAAACTGTAGTTACCAGTAGGTCATTAATATGCACTCAAAATACTTGGATCCAATTAAACATACAAGTATTTTCTTTACTCAATTAAAATTGTGCCCATAAAAATACAATTTTATTTTAGTTACCCATCTACGTTTTTAATCAACAATAAATACATTTTAATTAAAACTAATCAAATAAAAAAGAAAACTTAATACGGACATGTTTTAGCTTTTAAATAAAACTAAAATTGTTAATTGTATGTAAAGTATAAATATATATACATGTGTCCCATGAAGATATACCCATTGCAATATATCCTGAAATAATAAAGGTAATCAAATTCTGTTTTTTTTTTAAATTTTATTATTTATAAAAATTTGAAAATAGAATTTGATTATCTTTATTATTTCTGGAGATATTATAATGGGTATATTATAGGACACATATATATAAAACTACAATTGAATATCAAATCTGTAATTTAATAGTTTAAAAATTGTACAAATACAATTACAATTACTTCAATAAACATTATGTTAAAAAAAAAAAAAAATTTAAAGTAAAGAACTAAATCACTAGCAATTTCAGTAAAAATAGAAGAAAGTAAATACCCAGTATTTATATTTTGTACCTTGTTCAGATATACAAAACTTGTGCATATTAATATATTTCATACAAATATTGTAACATTTAAATAAAATCAAATCATAAAAAATAATATGTTTATTTATTTGTATACCGTTAAGTTGAATACAATTTTAAAAATATAGTATAATAGGTAATCAAAAATCTAAATTTTTTATACTGATTAAATTGAAGGTAAGCTTTCTAATTTTCTACTCTTAATTTACCTAAAATTTTGAGTCTTGATCTTTGGAAATATATTTATATAATATACATAAATATTATACAATTTTATGTTTTGTTTTATTTTGTTTATTTGTGGTTTATACAAACTGGTAATAATTATATGATCATTTGTAAATTAATATTAGTTATTATTTGGATTTGAAGACTATTGACTGGATTATGCAACTATTTAGGGTTAAAACTTGAAAAAAAAAAACACCCCAAAAAATAGGTAAGAAATTAAAAATACTTAATGTAATTCTGATTGGTGCACAAATAAATTTATTAAACTAATATTCTGAACCAAAAGCCACAAAGTTATTAGTTTTGTTAAATATTTAGTTACTTAAATAAGTATACCAGTGTTGGCCTGGCCATAGCTGGGAATGTGGTCTGGGCTTCTAGACTTATTATGTCTAGGCAGGCTGTCTGGGGGCGCCTCAGGGCCAAGAATTAATTTCAAGATTCTTAATTGAACTATACTGACTGTCTTTTGTGCAAAGATTAAATACAATAAATAAGCATAATATATATTATGCATTATTAATAATTGTGTGAGTAAATTTATTCGAAAATTACTGAAAACTGAAATCTAGCTAATAATATCTTTTTTGAGTAGGTGTATCATAATATATATATATATATATTTTGCAGTGAAATCTACTGTAATTTTTAGAAATATTATCAAAATTACACTGTAATATTACATAAATTTGTATTAATTATGGAAGTTTTTATTAACTATTTTTAACTAAAATTTTGATTTCAAATCTCAATGAAAATTAAAATAACATGCATAGGTATAAACAAACAGTAGGTATCAAATAAAATATTTATTGGAAGGATTATTAATCGAAAAAGAATTCATTTAATTTTGGTCTAGTTAGTTTACTAACTTAATTTACATAAGTGATATAAAATCTTTAGTTCCATTTATTGAGCAAATAAACCCAAACTATCAAAATCAATAAAACATCACATAATATAATCAATATGAGATATGTATGTTATATACGGTGTATAAATTATTATATTGATAGCATACAGTGAGAAATCATTAATCAATAGTTTGTACACTGATTTTCGTTTAGTGATTTACCCTCTGGCATTATGTATAATTATATGTGAAATTGTTAAATCTTTTTAATACAAAACTATAAATAATGTACACCTGTAAGATGATAATTTTACAATTTTCCAAGACTCAAAATCTATGTGACACTAATCAGTAAAGTGTCTAGCCACTAAGTCTTTCTAATAAGTTCAATTATTTAAAATGTATAAAAAAAAATAGATACATAAGTGGATTACTTAAGCATCATACATATTAATTTAAATAACAAAACACTTTTAAATAGTGTTTAAAAAAAAACTACATAATTAGTAATTTGTATGATTTAGGTACCTACTTACGGTTTAATATTATAAATATGTAATGTGGATGTAATATTTGTTATCTAATTCATTTTTTTAAATTAAAAAATATGCGAGTTGTTGAAATTATAACTACATAACTGTTATATTTTATCATAAAATTAGTTAACTTTAAATTTACCTTGGGCAATGCAATACATAAAATTTCGAGGAACTTTGAGGCCTGCTGCCAGACATGCTGCAAATGATGCTGAGAAATTGATTGCCATAATAACCCCTTCATCACTTCCTATAAATATAATAGAAACACAAAAATTTAAATGTTTAATGAAGAAGAAAAGCATAGATTATAATAAAGAAATACCAATACCAAATTTAACTATATTAATGTTAATAAAGTACCAATATTTCTAATAAGAAATAATAATACACTGATTGAGTAGGTACCTATTTAATTTAATTAGTTTAAAAAAATGAGTTTATCTTATGTTTCTAGAAAGGAATAATTACCTACATAAGCTTAATTATAAATTAGTGTTACTAGATATCTAATTAAAGGAAACACGATAATTCGAAATAGAAGAAATAAAACTGAAAATTTGATTTGTAGAGGTTTTTGATATAGCGAGAATTATCCAGGGGACCAGAGAATTGAAATACATATACCTATAGTATTCAATTTACTTTACATATATTATGATGTACTGTAGATATACATATTTAGAATAAATCATTTCAAAAATCAGTTATTTTCGTTTGTTATACATTTTTGGCAATAGTGTTATAAGACGGCCATGAAAATGGCATTCCACTTTTCTTCATACATTTCTGATTGATTTGCACAATTCTACCACAAAAGATCTACCTTCTCTTCCTCATCATCATGATATAATAAATGAATAATTATAAATTAGAATTATAGAGGCCCTGATCAAAAATATTCAAACTTTAGAGTGTCTCCCTATTGTTCCACACCTCATTATTTTTGATTTATATAAGGTACTCTTATATAAATATTTATAAGTATATAAGATACTCTTGTATTCTCCCAGGCATCTTTTTAGTTGTTGACGAATTTCCAGAACATTAAATAGATAGTATAAATAGTATAAGTTTAAATACCTATCTGAAATGTTGGTCGAATGTTAGCCCTAATCACTATTATTAAAAAAGAGTTGATACTAATGGTGATTGTTGTAGGTGAGAAGTTAGTAAATTAGAATACAAAGTTATTTAAAGTATATCTGTATCTATGCAAAGATAACTCATTGCTAACGAAAAACGATTCTGAACAATGTTCTGTTAAACTAGGATTTCTAGATTTTCATCATAACTTAAAAAGAAAATGAATATAAAAAAAAAACTACAATTCACTCAACTTTTTTTTTTTTTTACCATTAAACACAATTTATAATGAACTATGTTTAATATTTACAAACATTAATTCTTCTCAGTAAAACTAATTTTATCCACACTAAACAAAATTAAAATTTAAGGAACTTTTTTTCTTTTTTCAATTAACCGATAGCAGTGGGGGACTAGTTTTTCACATTGCTACCCCACTAAATTTAAGAAAATTAAAAATATCTAATGGCAAGTAATTAAAAAAAATTGGTGAACATTTTTAGACAGTTATAGTTTGAACTGAATTACAGAAAAAAAAAAACGTAACAAAATCGAAAATAATGAAACTGTTAATGCTTTAAACTTTCCCAATTTTTCAATTAATAAACTACACAGAAAATTAAAAACTAACCTTTATATGCACTAACTAGGTAATCAAAATTTTTTTTCAGAAAGGAAACCACTCTTTAAATTTGGAACATGATTTCTGGCAGAAAAAACAAAATAATGAAACTGTTAAGGTTGTCAATTTGTCTGGTTTTACTCTAATAATATGAAAATCATTAAGAAAATCAAAAAATTACCTTCATTAGCAGTAACTAGACCCAAAACACTACACATAATTTCTAGTAATTTTTTGATTGGAGTAAAATTTCTAGTATAAAAGTTATGTACAGATAGAAAAAAAAATTTCACATATTATTATAAAACTAATACATTCTTGCCACATTCAAAATCTAAATTAGATGGATTTTGATTATTTTATGACGAAAAACTAAATGTACAGATAACGCGTTATTAATACTTCCATTAAGATGTGTGATTACGTCAATTTGAAACATAACATTTTTATTTTTCAATCAATTTTCTCGTGGTACAGTTTTTACTGTTGACAATATACATGTATTCAAATTGGATGGGACATAACTCAATTTTTTAATGGCATACCTACTACTTTATTTAATTAAAATTTAGTTGGTCTCTAGACTTTTTTTGTGAAAAAAATGTTAAATTACTTACGCATTGAAAAATGTTTTATAGAACATTTTGTTCATATATTGACTTTATAGATAGAGAAACCGCCATTAAATTTTTAATTTTCCTTATTTTAAACATTTTTCTAAGAGATTAAATTATAATTTTATTTTAATTTTAAATACCAGTTATGTAACTAATTAATTAGTATAATAATTAGTGTTTTTCTGTTTAAAAAATGGATGTTAGGTATTAATCCTTGTGATAGTAGCAACGTATTTTATGATAACCTTATGAAAATCACCATCCTTCAGAGTCTTTAGTTTTACAAACATATATTACAAAAATAGCTAGCTATTTTTCTGACACATATCGTTTAACCAAAAATATTGTAATTCAAAATGGTTTTCCAAATAAAATTCAACTACCTACCTAATCAATGATATAAATATCTACTTATTATTAATTAATTACAATAATTTGTCATTTTATCAGCCTTGATTTAATTAGGTAGGTACCTACTAAAAACATTAGTTATTTAATTATTTCTATAACAAGCAATTTCAGATTTTCAAACAATATTTAATCACTTTAATATGCAGTATGAACCCTACTCATAAAAAATTTATCGGTATACCCACTTGACAAAATATATTTATGATGCACAGCACACAAAAACATTAGGATTATGAACTTAACAGATTATGGCTTATAATAGAATAGGTAATTATATTGCTCCTAGTGGCTTTAGTAAATGGAATAGCGTAGTGCGTACATTATTAGGTATTAATCTTAATGAAAAAAGCATTGTGTTAAAATCATATAGATAAGAAACAAAAATAAATATAACACTGTTGATTATATTATAAAATCAATGGTAATACATATCATATACATACATATATTAATGTAAATTAAAACTATCATTGATAATTAACTTAAACTGAGAAAAATTTCATTTATCATCGTTTAAATATTTATAATATACGAGTACCTATCTATCTAGCCAGAACTCAATTGGTGCTTACACAAAAATTGTCATATTTTAGTATCTTTTGAATGAGTAACTAGTATGCAGTTACCTACATCGTTAATTTTTCATTCTTCATTGGAGAACATGTTATTATATAAGAAAATATGAATGTTCAAATTATTATAAGTACTAAAATAAGCACCTATATTTTGAGTAACTTTTTAGTTTTAAAACATTTTTAATTCTAACAATTTATTTAAGACGTCCACTTCATGTTTAGTGTTAACAAATAATTTGAAATTTATAATACATTACTTTCTTTAACCCATTAATAAACACATTTTTTTTGATGACATGATAGTATTATAATCACAATACAAGAAATTCCAACTTAATATATGTCTAAAAAAAAGTTACCATAGGGTAACACACACTGTTAATGGATTAATAATTAAAAACAATTTAATTGAATCAGATAATAATAAAAATGTTATTTGTAGATAGTACGAGGACATATTATATAATATGTGAGTAGGAAATTAATATAAATACAAAATATAATGTTTTGTTTAAACATTTAATACTTTTAAAGAAAAATTAATATTGGACTCAATATTAAATGTATACCACCTTAATAAAGTGGTATAACTATAATTATTTATTTACTCATTTTGTATTAAATTCAACAAAAAATTAGATTAAAGATAAATATAATAAAGATTTTATTATAGAAAATTAAATTTCTCGTTTATTTATTAATATATAGGTACATATCTAAGACAAAAAAAATCACATCTAAACCAATAAAAAAAAAAAAAAAAATGATTAATAAATAAATAGGTAAACATTATTAATAACTTTTTAACAGAACTGTTAAATGAATAGTCGAACTTAACATTAATTTTATTTGCAAATATTAATAAAGTAATAAATAAGGTAAATAGATCAGATCCATACATTATAAATATTAGAATTAAGCTTTAAAATCCTTAATTACTTTTGGACTTCTAATTTTGTGATAACAATTATTAAGTACTTAATTAATTTGAAAATAATTTTCACTTTTATCACAGAGTTATAAAATACAATAATGCTATGCAACTAGGTAAAAATAATTGTAGAAAAATATTGGAGCAATTAATGATTAAATATTTCTTACAATACTTGACGATGCTTTTCAAAATATTTCTTCTTCATTTGAATAAAAAAATAAAGAAAACACAAATTCTTATAATAAATTAAATAAAAACATCATAACTAATTAAACATTAGGAGTACTACATGATCTGTTTGATTGTCTACCGACCAATCGTTTAATTCTTTCTTTTCTTGTGCGGTAAAGTTTTGAATTTTCATATCTTCTCTGTCCAATAGTAGTTCTAGATGGTGTTTGTGTTTCAACAGAATAGCACGTCGTAAGAAATTTAGAACTTAATTTCCATACTTCCATTTCATCTTGTTGTTGTTTTACAGCTGCCATTCCTCTATCAAGCAAAAGATTAACCACTGTAGAAGCATTTGGTCTATTAGTAGGATTTAAATCAATCATTTTTTTAAGCATTTTTTCAAGACCTGTACTAAAAACAGGAGTTTTAGGTAATGAAAAATCTCCATCTCTTAAACGATGCCATTCTGGCCCATTTTTTGGTAAATCTTTTTTAGTCGCTGCTTCATATGCAGTTAGTGCAGTTGAAAATACATCAGCTTTTTGTAGTTGAGAATAATCATCACGTAACAGTTCTTTAGGTAAATACCGACAATCTCCATCTTCAATGGTCCGAACATCTTCAACACATACTGTGTGGCCAAAATCTCCAATTTTGTACACAATGTCTTTGTCAATTATTTCAATTTCATCATCGTCAATATCTTCAGGAAATAATGCATTGTTAGTACGAAATATTAATATATTGGCAGCTTTGATATCTAAATGTGCAAGCTTTTTAGAATGCATATAGGCAAGACCTCTGCATACATGGCACAAGAAACGCCTTAAAGCACTATCACAAAACATATGATCAGATTCATGTATCATACGTTCAAGAGTACCACCATTACAAAATTCGGTTTGGATGTAAATATGGCCTCTTTCGTGCCACGCTGTAAAATATGAAACTATATTGGGGTGTCGTCCAATTACAGAGTGTGCATATACTTCTTTGCGAATAAAATACTCTTGGCTTTTATAAATGGATTTTTTGGTTTTTTTAATAGCATATGTAATTCCATCAAATAAATTTGTGCATTTGTATACTTCACCGAAACCACCAGTTGCAATAAAATCATCCATTCTAAACTCCTCACTAAAACGAGACGTCTGCAAATCATATATACTGACGTTGGTCACTTCACCTTCATTCATTAGATCTCTGATGGATGGATCAATTGAAGAAGAGGACGATTTATGGCCAGGAGGAGTACACAAACTATTGTTAATGTCACGGCTGTGTTCTTCACTACTACTGAAACTATTGCATTGAACAGGACACGGTTTCTTGCGGTGTTTATTTTTTAATATCTCAATACCAGTCGGTGTGAAAGGATTGATTGACAAACGCATCTTGTTGGCTCGTTCTCTTTCTGGGTCGCTCATTGGCGACTGTGGCCTAAGACGCACCTTATGCTGGGACCGTATATTAAGAAATGGTGTTGAAGAGTCGACACCAATCTCGGGTGAAAACGACGGAGGACAGTCGGGTGGTGATGGTGGGCAAGCCGTAATTGCCGGTACTACCTTATCAGCTTCGAAGCTGAGTCTCCTCATTTTCTGTACAAAATATGATTCATCATCGCATTCCATCTTGATTTTATCGTCATTGGGTTCCATCGCGCAAAGGACTGTCGGCAAATATCACAGGCGACACGCGCCTTATATATATATATGTATATAGGAATATGTGTAATTACAAGAAAAAAATAGTTTTCAAAACTAAATAACAAAAATATTGAAAACAAACACTTACTAAACAATCAAGAAAAAAAAAAAACTGTGATAAAAAGTAAATTCACGCGCTCATCACATCACCAGCGCGGTATCGTCTGTAGTTGTCCGGCGATCACGGTGACGCAGCTGCTATGGGTTGCGAGGGAAAAACGGCGCGCGCGCAGTGTTGCCGTGTACAGATGGCGCGTTAACACTGCATATGGGAATTTAAAAAAATATAAACCAAAAAAAATTTTTTAAATTTTAATATGCGCTAACTTAGACTGTAGGATGGAAACGTACTGCATATGTTTAATAATTACCGTGTATTAAAAGTGTGTCTGGTAATCCTATGCAAATCAGGAACCATCATGACTTATGATGTTTTTTATACAGATACATACACCCGCGTACCGCTGACGAAGGATAACAATTTTTGTTTTCTAGTAAAAACAACCTTGAATTTATTTTGTTATTTACATCCGTGTGAAATCGCAAAAAACCGAATGAAAAATCAAAGAAAAAAAAAATTTTAAAAACAAAAAGATTATAACGGCGGTAATATCGGAAAATTATTTCGGTTATCCAACAACAACAATAATAATATCACAATTACACTCGTGATGAACGGCACCGTAAACACCGGCTGCGGCGGCGGCGGCTACAATACACACGGGGGAGACGACGGTGCGTGTACGACTGGCCGACGGCGTACATAATAAACGTCGGCGGGGAAGAGGGGGGCGGGGCGGCAAGGGGGCGGCGGTAAAAAAAACCCGGAGCGCGCGCGCGCGCCGCGCGCTCGCAATAGAACCGGAATGAGTGGCGGAGGCGGCGTCGGGCGGCAAAGACGGGACGGTAAAAAAAAAAATGTATAATAAAATACCAGCGCGCCGTGCGAGACGACGAGACGGTCGTACGGCGCGCGCTAGAGGGAGCAATGCCGCGCCGCCGCTGCCGAACAACCCGGCGGCGTTGCCAAATGTACGTCCCAGACGAACCCTGTGTGCGTCTGCGGTACGTGTGTGTGCGTGTGTTAACGCGCGCGCGCGGAGTGTGTGTACGTGCGTGTGTGTGTACGCGCGTTTTTGTCCGTGTATGTGTGTGTGTGTGTGTGTGTCGAGAACGTTGCTTAAAAAAAAGCGTCCTACACTACTCTCTCTCGCCGTCGCGCGGTCCTTGGTACCGGAGCGGAGCAGCAGCAGGCTATCCGACAATCAATATTTTAGCAACCCGAACTACGTTGGGAGGAATATATAAAAAAAAAAAATAATAATAATAATAATAATAACGCAGACAATGAAAAATAAAAAAAAAAAACGGTCCAAAAAATATTCTCTTTTTTTTTTTACCGCGCCGCTGTCGTTATTTAAACGGCTTTTTTTTTGGACAATGTTTTATTTTTTTTTATTTTCCAACCGAGTTTTTCGGGTTATTTCCAAAACAACGCATGTATATAATAAACAAAAAATAAAAAAAACCCTACACAAACTTATACAAATATCAGAATAATTCTAAACCGGATTAACAATAAAATTGGCCAACACCGTGTATAGTAATATTTAATATTTATTTGTCTGTTTATATGCCAGAGGGTTAGAATATTTATTTGTTAACAAAAATTACGCGGTATTATATTACTGAAGATGGCGGTTGGGAGTGGGCGGAGGAGGGTGCACAACTTCAAACCGTTTTTATAAGTACACCGCCGAACTGTCAAACCGTTTTAAAGTTTGCCTTTATATAATTATATTTTACGTTCCGCGTTAAATTTTAAACAAAATAATATAATATAGACACTTTAACTGGTTTACTTTAAGTATAATTTAGATAAGTTTCAAGTAGTTAGATAGTTGGTAGGTATAGATAATATTATAATTATAATACATAGTTTTATGACAAGTTTTCACCAAAAACGTCTTTGAAAATCTCTCCAATAAGAACCGGAATTTAACCGAAAAACATTATTTATTCAACTATATACCTACTTATGATTTGTAAACTTACAAACTTAAAACTCATGAATTGTTAACAATTTGTATATTATACTTGATTAACGATAACAATGAGATTATATTAATTCGTTTTTACCAAGTACGTACCATAATATTCCAATTAATTTTAGAATTTATGAGGAAAAGATTAAATATCTATGTTCTAAAATGTATATGAATAAATGCAAATTATGGCTCCTATTTGCATCTACCTATTAGATATGTGTGCATATATATATATGGGCACCCGGAGGGGGGGGGCAAGATGTTAAATTCTTTCCCTCCTGGACTTTAAAATTTCAAGCATAATTTTAAGAATTAAACAATATAATTTCATTTTAAGTACTTTTTGGTGTTTGATTTTATTATACCCCTTTCTGATAAATTTCCGACGTGCGCCCATGTATACATAGCCGTTTTTTGAGTAGATTCATATATATAAAAGTATTAAAAAATGAAATACTATACTTACACGTAACGATATTCATAATATGTTGTCGTGAATTTCTCTTATGGGTCAAAAACCGTAAAAATGTTCGACCCCGCCAAAAGTTGTGTGTACTTTTTTTGTACACTTATATAAGTACCTATGTGCCTAACCTATATATATATATATATATATATATTAAAAATATAATATATATGTACCTATTTAAAAACTAAAATTCTGAGTGAAGTTCGATTAAATTTGTTTTGGAATATCGTGATTTTCGTCGAAATTTGAACTTGAAAAACTTTTTAAAAACTTCTATATTATGCTCAACTTTCCCCCCCCCTCCGTAAGTATCTACAACTTATGATGAACCTCGTGTAAAATGTTCAGGTATTTCTTCTCGATGAAAACAATTTTATCCACACAAAACAAAAAACAAAAAATACTCATTTTTAAGAAAATTTCAAGTGCCTATAGGTGCTCAACAATCGCCAGAATGTGTTGAATATTTTACTATGTTTAGAAAAGGTTTTAATGGTTTTTTTCAAACTAATTTCGATAAAATTAACTATAATAAAATCATTATTGCCGTAAACTTTCTTATTTATTTTACGTTTTTTCTCGAGTTGCCAATTGTTAAGAAGGAAACGATAGGGAAAATAAAAAAACTACTTTCCAGATGCACCAAGATAACAATTTTTTTCAGAGAAGATTTATGGTAGACAAATTGTTTACAAACGCAAAATTAAAAAACTAAAAAAAAAAAGCACAATATCATAAAACCATTACATTTTTTATTGAGCTCAATATTTAATTTTGTACATAAAATATACCCAATCAGCTTTTAGCATTTTATGATTCAAATAGATCACCCTGCAGTAGATATAGATACGATTTTAAATCATAGGGGTAGGTAACCTATACAATGATCTATTATAAGTACGAATATATAAATAATTTACAGGGATTATATGATATTTATATTGGTAACAATAGACGTTACATGTTTTAACATTAACGATCAGAAGAAATTAAATTTTTCGTAAATTTTATGACTATTAATTCTTAAATATTTATTTTGGAAAAATATATTAATTAAATCGCCGTAGATAGATACCATAAAATACAAATTTGCAAGCTCGATTGACCATTTTTATGGAATGGTTTCAGTTACCACTTCAAAGGGCGCCTAATTCAGTAGCGTAATTGTGGTGCAACTTAAGGGGCATCTACTATCCACTTACCTCTCCTATGAGTACACAACCTCTAAAATTTGTTTCGTGTAAGCAAAATAACATAATATAATTTAAATTATAATATAATATATAATATAATTTATATATATTATAAATTGTAAATCTTTACAATTTGTCTTTGTTTATACGTTTTAATTTATATTTTTCTAAATAATTATATGAAGTTATGAGCTATAATTGGACATAACTCGGGACTTCTAAAGGCACGGGGGTTTTGTGCACGTGTATAGCTTGTACCACCTTTAAGCCTCGACTTTTTGGTTAACATTGTTCTAGGTGAGCAGTTAGGTTAAGTTTATATACTGTATATAGTGTTTTTTTTCTTTGTAGCCAAGGTGACACAGATATTAACAAAATAAAACCAATATGTATCGTAATTTGCTGTAGTTTTTTTAAATCTAATAGAAAAAGCGTTGGAAATTTAGAAAATTATTCAATTAAACCAAGTGAAAATCCGAATATTTTATTTTGATTTGAAAAATGTAGAGCTTTCTTACTAACCAACAATGTTTTATTTGAAAAAAAAAAATGGATTTTGGTGTGATTTATTGAAAATTTAGGTACCTAACCGAATATTTGGTACCTAATAATAATTTTTTATTCACAATTATTTATTATCATTTCAATTTTAATCCCAATAACAATAATACATTTTTAAATGTTATATGTATTAAAATAAATAATAATAACACAGAATATATAAGTTACTTTATTAGTTTATTTAGCTTATTGGTATTCTTTCAGTATTTTGCATTGAGATAAATGATAAATAAGATATGTTTTAAAAAATCTTCTTATAAAACACTTATTAGGGTGTTATCCATAATTTAATGTTTAAATACCTACATAAAATTCAAATACAATCAATTAAACATTTAAATTGTAACCATACATTTTCAAATTAAACAGTTCATGATATTTAGAAAAATTAGCGTTTAATTTGATTCAATTTAATAGTTAATTATACTATTAACACAATATTATAATTATTAGTCACACATAATATACCTACCTACTGCACTATTTATAATTTTTATGGATAGATATGTAACCGTACCCACATTTCAATAGATAAACGTCTATTAAAATAATGGTATGCAACTATTTAGGTAGGTATTAAATATATATGCTCTTAGAAAATGCTTTATTATTCAAACATTTTAATTTGAAAAATTAGGATCTTTTTAAAGCTTATACCTCCTCCTACTATAATATATCCGTATCTAAAAATTTGTAAACGTATTTAAAAGTACATTGTATTAGATTATAATCTATATACTTATAATTTAATGTTATATAATAATAACCAATAATAATGACTTACCGTATTATCATAATTGACATGTTGAAAAACGTTTTGATATTACTGCCCTTAAAAGTTACTTAAAACAATGTCTAATATCAATTGAATAACTTAAAATAAACATATGATATTATATTTTTATTTTAAACCATTAACGGAAAGTTTAATATAGGTACTTTGAAAATATGCTTTCGACCGACACCAAAAATGATAATAATAGTGACATAGATGCGAATTTGAACTTAAACTATATACAAAATTATCAATTTCGAGGAAGTTCGCATAAAACGAATTAAGTAAAAATATCAATTGTACAATTCGAAACTCGTATGAATAGTAGTTAATATCTATTGTAAATATTATACTCGTAAATCGTAATATTTACCGCGAGGAATCGGAGATGCTTGGAATCTGTTCACCAGGCGTTTTAGCTATACACATGCGAATAAAACGAAACAGAAACAGCAATATTCGCAATCGACTCAGACGGAGAAAAAAAAAATCTAACAATGAATATGCCCCAGAAGAGGTCCTGTGAGAGCAGACGATTCCTATATTATACTAACCGGTTTGTTGTAGCACACACGAATAGAAATATTCAAACAGATTACAACGATACGAAATCCAATAATTCAATTATATGCAAAATATAATCGCAGATATTTATTATAATATAATGTATTATTATAAATTTAACAATAATTTACAATAATTAGAATATGTATAAAGCGTCTGCAAGACTGCAGAGAGCAAAAGTGTTAGATAAAGCAAATTTTTAAACTACGATTAGAAATAAATACTACAATTTACGAAAGTCAGCTTTATTCAACCTGAGTTTATTATAATATACCTATATATAAAATTATATTATAATAAAATATAATTACCTATGTATAAAAAAGACGGACATACTTCGTACGTGGGTGCAACTTCCACCCACGTTGCTGCACTTGTAAGTGGGAAGTTGGGAAGGTAGGCTACAGACAGGAATCTAATGTATATCTGTAAGCAACGATAAACCATTGCTAATGAAAAAACGATTCTGAGCGTAGTTTAGTTGATCGTGTTGCTTTGTCAACAATATATATATATATATATATATATGTTATATTATAGTAAAATAATTACATATGCATTAAACATTTTCTTTAATAATATTTGTTTAATATAGTACCTATTTTCCCGATCTCCCGTTTTTCAAGTTTTTCCAATATATTAAGAAAACTCTTGAGAAAATCAAAAAAATTACCTCCCTTAAGCACCTCCCCAGTCAAATTTGCTTTCAGAAAAAGTGCTGTCATTATGAATCGGAGAATAATTGCCGGTAAAAAAGTTATTTACACTGATCACAAGAAAAAATTTTTTGTAAAACCATAAGCTTCTTCGCTCAGCTCAGAATCTAAAAAGTAAATGTCATTCAAGTCGACCAATATTTTTTTTGTATTTACTAGGCATTTGTTTTAAATGTTTAAAGAATAAAACAATAGAACTAGACAATACGAATTTTAATCCATATATTGGCAAGAACAGTTTTAATGATAATAATATAATAGCAATGATATGTATAATAATAATAGTTATTGTCATTAAAACTATCATTCAAAACATGTTTCAAGTTTTTGACGTTTAGCAATTGTTAAAATGTTACAAACTTGAACATCTAAGAGTCTCGGATACATTTTGTTCTATATAGGCAAATAAAACTAAATATTTAAAATTATTTTTTTTTTTAAATAATTTATTTTTACTTAATTTGTCTAGCGCATTATATATTATACATTTTGTAAGATATATTATGTAATGTTAGCAGTGGTGAATCCTGCGAGAGAGAAGTAATGGAATAATTATCTCTCTCTTTTAGCACACTTTGATCAAATATTAGTGTAGGTACCATATGGAATAATACTAAATTTGGTATCGGAAAAAAATTGTATTACCTCCACCCAATCGGCCCCCGAATAATTCGTGAATTCTATTCATGGATGTCGGATATAGCATAATGTTTTAATTGAAAGGATTCAAACGTAACTTGAAACCAAAATTGTATTTATTTATAAATTGGTAAACGAATCATAACTCAATTGTGTGTATCAATTTATGGATAATTATAGTAATATATTATAGTATTATACTATAGAAATGTAAAGGGAATAATGTATATTAATGAAATTATTCAATAATATCTATTATGTAAAAGGTATAAAATACGTTCAAACGATTATAACTTATTTCATGAAATTTAAATGCAATGTACAATTTACACATATAATACCCAAAAAATGTTTGGATGTCCGTTATAGGCTCAGAACCTATTGGACCGATTGAGATGCGGTTTACATCGATATAATCTACAATTCTCGGGGAAGGTTTATGGCTAATTTTTATTTCGAAATTATATTGACACGGGATTATTGGTAATTTAGGTACGAAAATCTAATTATCTATGTTAATTTATTAGTTACCTTGGTGATATGAATAAAATAAAATAAATAATACAATAATTGTACAAACAACGTGTTTAATTGTTAGATAACGTTGTTTAAAACCATTATAAACGTTTTATTATCATTTGTAGTTAATTAGAAAATATTAAAAACTTCATAAACAGTAAAAAAATATTTATTTTCATGAAATTTTGTGTTGATTTTGAATGCTGTTAAAAAAAGTTAATATACAATAAATACATATATTTTTATAGCGTAATAGAACATGTCGGGTATCCACTATGTTTTATATGTGATCAAAACAACCCAAAGAACTGTATTAAAAATATATGCATCTTAGAGTTGACTTTTTGGAGTTTCAAAGGGGGTAAATCCACGGACATTGAATTCGTCACAGGCAGGATCAGTTAGTAATTATTAAAAAATTAATTTTTTAATTTAGGTGTCTATGTATAAACTACATGTAAACAATAAATTAAAGTAGGGAACTATTATATATCTAACATTTTGATTACTGCCCCAAAAATAACCATCGAAAAACAAAACACACACGCCATTATTGGTTCCTTCGGTTCTATCAAAATATTAATTTACGGTTGTATTACAAAAAATTGTTACATTTTAAAATTGTCTATATTGACTAACTTTATCTTTGTTATGGTAAGACTATTCTTAAATTGAAAACTTGATACCACGGGGAATCTATTGCTCATATCTCCCAATTTATAGGATGCACGTCCTAACCGAGTTGTGTACTATTATTATCTACTTTAAATGTAAACTTGACAATTATTGTATTTAAAAAAAAAAGATTCTAATAAGTGATACTTAGAAGTCAGAATTGAAATTAACTAATTGTATACTACAACTATCTACTTGTTTCGTTTAAAAGTTTGATAGATTTTGGATTTTGTAGCAAGTGCTTCTTTTGATGTGAATGTGATAGAAAGATAATTCTTATACATAAATACGTTTTGATTTCAATGAAGTAAACTTTATTTTGTCTTTTTTTTTTACTTCCATAAAACGTGTTCTTTTTATTTTTTTCCCACAGTTGATTTTTCTTAATTTCCGCATAATTTTCATAAAAATTTAACATATTTCTATGTATATTATACTTAGACTATATTATTATTTCCAGAAATTATAAAACCAGTGAAAATACCAGTTATAAATAAATGACTGATAAAGTAACTATCGTTAATGATCTAAAATTTTAGTTTTATTAAAATTACCGTAATTAAAGTTTTATTTACGACTTAAAGAAAGGGAAATTTATCTGAATTATATCTGCGTATTTTTATAGCACGATCAAAGACTTTAGTTGAATGGTAAATATAAATCAATGATGTCAAAATGCCAAAAGTTGGAAATTTAAAAAATAATAATAAGAGAATTTGGAATAGTATAATTTAAATGATTGAATTTATATGTAATTTGAACTAGTTACCTCAGTAGATATAGAAAGGTTATTTTCTTTGTATAAAAATATATTAGCACCCAATATAATGAGTTTTAACGAAAATAACTTCACCAAATATAAGGTCGTAAATTCCTTTTTTGATACCTATTTAATTTAATGTAATAATGTGTAATTTAAATTTATTTTTTTTTTTAGAATTAAATCTAATAAATGTTTTTTTTTGGCTACTTAAAAAGTTTTTTTAAAGATTTCTATTGCAACAAAATCCGAACCCTATCAATAAGTAACCATTAAATCATACCAATTGATAACCACCAACTGTGATTTTACTTATCACTGCTTTGGGCTCGAGGTTTATCGTAATATCATAAGTTGTGCATATGAAAATTAAGGGTTAATTAAGTAGTATTTCGTAGCTAGCTAATACCTAAACAGTTTTAAGTGACCCGTAACACATCAACTATGCATACGGCTAAAACTTTTTTAAACTTTTAATGATGTAATCGTTTATTATAAAAAAAATATCAGGTTATTTTTTTTATTGTTTTCTATAATATGTGATATATATTTAACTGAAAATAGATACTTTTGTAGTAAACAATATAATTTTTAATGAATTTATATTTTACATTCAGTATCTTCTTTTTATAAGGGGGAACATTTGGTTCACTCAAGGAATAACAGCCCATTTTCTTTATGGTACTCCTTGTGAAAAAAACCAGTGGACGCCTTTGTTGATGCTTATTCAACGAGCTTATTTGTATATAAATTAATTGTTGTCTGTTAATCTCGCTAAAACTCAAAAACGACTCGACCGATTTGAATAATTTTTTTTTGTTCTATTCATAATTGTTAAGGCAAAGTTTGAATATTAAAATGTTTTTCGAAAATTTGCCAGAAAAGTCATAAATTTGGATGGTATTTTTGTATGAAAATCTCAAATTTTTTTTTTTTAAATTTCATTCGTATAACCAATGTAACCCGTAAATCAACAAAAAAAGTTCGATAATAGACGTTCAGTTCTGCTGTCACATTTTTCATAACAAAAGCAAATTGATAATAAATAAAAATAAAGGTTTGTAGATATGAAAAAAAACGTACCATAAATCTACCGGAAAATTTGGAAATTTGAATGGTATTCAAATTATGGCTTCAGTACGTCACTAACAAAATTTCGATTCATTTGTATACATATAATACTTATAAATTAACAATCAAGTTATTAATTTTGTATTAATAGAAATAGAAATTGTCGGCAAATACTTACATAAAGATATAAAAGGAACGTCGTGCCATCTGCAAGTGACAACTATAATATAGTACACGCGCTATTCCACTGTCGAGCGTCCCTACTCCCCGATAGATTAGATTAGGTTTCATTTCCTTTGAAATATCCTTCTTCCAAAAATTCGTTGTTTTGATATTTTTGGTATGAAAATCATGAAAAAATGTCAAAACAAGGTGGACTACCCTCTTTCCACGTATTTGTTTTTATTCAATACGGACACGGTCAATACCAAAAAGTAATATGGGTAAAACAAATAATAAAAAATTGGCACGAGCAATGACGCGCTGGGACAGCTAGTAATATTATAAATTTGAATTTACGAATTCTTCGTTAAGAGTACGTCACACTTGCATTTACTGTTTGTCCAATTGCCAGACAACATGCAAAACAATGCTTACGAAAACTAAGTAAAACTAGCTTAATTTTGTTTTTAGAGTAAAATTACATTTAGTGAAATTTATAGAAAACAATATTTTGGAGGGAACCTCATAAGTTTTTTGAATTATGGACTGTTTAAAAAAAGATTTTTATTTGCCTTTTATATCAATCTAAATATTTAGAATAATACAAAAATCCAGTGAGGTTCCCTATAAATTATTATTAGTTTCTATACATTTCCTAATAGATACTTTTACTGTAAAATAAAAATTAAACTAGTTTACTTAGTCTGCATAAGCATAGTTTTTGCATGTTGCTCTATAATGGCCTTCTCTGAAACGATTCTTTCTTCTATATCGTAATATGTTGACGTTTATTATGTATTTTTGCATTGGTAATTTATCGAATATACGTGAGTACCTACCATGTAGTGATGGTCAAATCCTACTAATTTTGCTAGTTATCGTTATTATTTAATCTTAATCCCTATGTTGTACTGAAGTATAAATATAGTTTATATAAGTACGTTACATACACGCAGTGAATTCGTTTTATAACAAGCAATCATCATATAGTTAATATTTGTGCACCACTACTCATTAGATACAGTAGCGTATTTTAGGCTTTTTATTGAAAGATGTCCAATAATTTTTCTCCACAAATATTAACATAACTTCATCACGAATTCATACCTGACTATGATATACCTTAAAACCGTATGAGTGGTAATTTTCTTGTAAACAAATCTTAGGATTATTACTTAAATTTTTGATTAAAATAAAATTATGTCAAAAATAAAGTATAAACGATTTAACTGAATAAATTAAAACTAATTTAACATTTAAATTTACTGAGTAATTCCTAATATTAGTTTAATTAATTTTTGTATAATCGCATATTCACAATGTATTCGTGTAATACATATAAACCTAATATTATTATCGTTTGGTAGTCTTCAATTATTGTTAATCCATGATAGAAATTTTCAAAGCAGTTTTAAAATATTTCGTCATTCATCAATAATATTTTGGGATACATTAGTAATGAATAACACAAGAAAAAATATTGGGGGAGGGTTTTAACCCCCAGAACACCCCCTAAGTACGCCGTTGATTAGATATTACTTTAGGACTTAAGTTGTATGATAGGTCTTGCATTTGTTGAAAAAATAGGATGATCTAATTAGATAAAATAAGCAAATCCAGATTTAAACATCCGGATATTTGGATAATTATAATATTAGAATATTTCTACACATCCTTAGTACCATGTATGTTTTGTTTCATATAGGTATACAATTATGCAATTTTCATCACCAGTTTGAAAGTCCAAACAAATTGTTTTATATTAAATACTGGTTTTATAACTGAAAACTACAACGGTTTAATTATACAAAAATAAAAAAAAATAATGAATGACCCTCTCAGCAAACCAACTAGTTTTAATTGTATCTTTATATTTACAATTAAAACTAGTTGGTTAGGTGTCTTATGACACCTAAAACTTTGTAATTTTTGTCATTAGTTAAAATAAATGTTTAATCATTTAATATTTAAAATATATAAAAATCTTTATAGCAATAATAAATCGGTTAAGATTAAAACCTACCTATAATATATACGATTAGTGGTTACGGTAGTGTATAGGTATGTATAATGAAAACAATATTCAACAATTTTTGGGAAGCCCTAGTTTATGACCTTGGTCAGGTATTGGACAGACATAAAAGAGAGAAAAGACAAACCAGACGACTGCTTCAGTAATCAAGTATAATATATTACTTTGTTCGTTCGATTATATTATGTAATTTAAAAAACATATAAGTTGTATATATTACGTACATAATAGGTATGTAGGTTGTAGGTATAATAATGGTGCACACGTGGTAGGTGCTACAAAACAAAATGTATAATACTGGTATACTTGGTTAAATATTGAAATAATACAAACACTATTACTTATCAATTAATTATAAAACAATATAAACGACATTACATGTAGTTTGTTTTGTTTATATGTTTTATAGATGCGACAAATTACCTACCTATCTACTATGAAATAGAAATATTTCTGAAAGTGTTAATATCTAATATCGTAAAATCTGGAGGTTTCTGATCTTTTCGTGATACTTAGAAAATCTAACTGCTAGTTTACTTAGCACATGGTCAAGAAAAAGATAATAATCATTTCTTCTGTAATATTATGTTTCGTCTGTTTCTGCATGAGTATTGCATCATACTTTTTGCGTGTCTAGTTCTATAGGTGCTGTAATAAGTAACTTAATAGTCAATACATAAAGTGCTTAGAATCTGCCGAAATATTTTTACATTTATTATCATTTTGAGTATTTTCAACGACCGCAGCATCTACGAGGACGGGCTCATAAGTAATACCTCTAATCTCGTAGTTATTTTTAGATTTATGATAAAATGTTCATTTGATACACATTTAATAGTTTGTGTCGTTGGTTTAGTGTGTGGCGTGTGCGAAAACGTGTAATGTTACTATTTTATTATTTATGCAATTTATAATGACGGCCCATTCAAATGTGCGGTTCAAACAACAATTGAACTACTAGGATTTCAAGCCATTCCACATCCACCCTATAGCCCAGATTTGGTCCTATACAATTATTTTTTATTTATCAAGCTTAAAGAACATCACAAGGATAAAAATTCAATTCTGACGAGAAAGTCAAAGTTGAAGTTAAGTTGATGGTTCAATGCTCAAACTGTAGAATTTTATTTGAACGGTATTTCTAAACTAGTAAATCGTTTGCAAAAATATATATCGCTTTAGAAGGCAGTTATGTTGAAAAATATTAGTATATAAATAAAGTGATTCATTTACTTTACAGTATACATGTATTTTTAATTCATTTTTCTATGTATAATAATTTTAAAGTTACACGTCAGAGGCATTACTTAACAGCCCGCCCTCGTACATATTTCCTTGTTTCGGTCAAATCAATGTTTTGAGTTTAAAGAATTTTTTAAGATTTGCTGTGTTGCTTGAAATTGTTCGGAAATTGAGTTATGAATCTACGAACTGTGAATTTTCTATTGCTATATAAATTTGTGAATTATGATGCATATTCTCTTCTGCTATTTTGTATTACATACAGTGTTTCTGTTACTACGGAAAAAATTTCAGCAAATCTTTACTACCAAATATTTTTCATTCAAAAGCATTTCATAAGATTTTAAATTAGAGTTGTAGCTCCAACAAACTCTGCAGCATCTTAAAATAGTCCATCACGCAACTTGAATTTTCATAAAAAAAATTAAATTTGGGTACAGTATACCATCTGGTCGAATACCTACAAAAAAATGATGTGATGTAAATCGGTAAACCTTAATGCTAAACACAATGATAAGTGTTGCTATTTATAATCAATTATTATTATTAGTATATGTCCCGTATAACTCGACAACAGTACAACGGTATTTGAAGATATTAAGATTAAGCATTAGATACATATTTAAACAATTGTGCATTCTAAATGCATTTTTGTGAAATTGAATCACGTAAATATTTATTTTCTGCTTTTATTCAGTAGGGTACCTATTCAATACAATTTTATAATACGATTTTTTTTTTTTGAGAATTGTTTAACTAAAACAATTTCTTTGGTACTTTATAGTACCTATACTTATATAAAAATTACAAATTATTTATTTATCAATTAATTCTGTAATGGGGAAGGTTGAGCTCCCATCCAAACCTTTCTTACCTACATATCTGCCTACCGAGAAAACCCTGAAAAAAACTATACTTTCCTTTTATCTCAATGGCGGTGGAAACGAATACATTCTTATTATTATTATATACTCATAATTTTACATAGTGAATATTCAAATTAGAACACCATAAGAACGATTACATAAAACAAAACACAACAAACATACAATGAACAAAAACGATATATTTTATAAAAAGGTCGTTTTCGTAACTTTTGACCTCGAATAACCTTTGAAGTGTTCATGATCTCGAGGTCGACTTTGCATACATTATTTATAACGATGTTATAAAAATGTGTACCAAAATTCAACTCTGTTTAAATTTTTCCTAGCTGAAGCCTAACTATGTAATGTCTAATTTGACTAGGCTAATAAGTATAGGTAACTTAGGTTACCTAGGTAATAAAATAGTTTATCACTCGAGATTTATTTCCGATTACCTATACACAAATAAATAAATACTATTTATGTACTGATGGAAGGATATAAATATGTTTTAAATATAAGTACGCATTTTGTGAGTTCAAATTGCACACCATTCTGTTTTTTTTTTTTAAATTATATATAAAAACATTTTTTTAAAAAAAATAAACATTTGAAGGGTTTTTTCAATTTTAGGTCATTTTTTTATGTCGTATATATGAAACGTACAAAAAAAAGAGAGACAAAGAGGGAAAATATTATTGTACGTTTATTATGTATACAGTGTTTACACAATAATATTTTGCTCGTGTTTTTCGATCAAGTTAGAAAAACAAAAATAATTATGTTGACAATGCATTTTTCATTTTTAGTAAATATATAACATTTATGCAACATATTGGTTCAGTTAAATTAATTTATTATTATTATTATTATTATTTTTTTTTTTATGAATTATTACCACTTAAAATTTCAATAAACCTCAATCAAATAACAGAAAAAAAGACGGATATACTTCGCACGATTGGTTGGCCACTGTTATGAGTGAGAAGTTGGGAATGTAGAGGAGAAATTTAATGTATATCTGTACGCAATGATTAAGTGTTAATCATTCCTAACGAAAAAACGATTATGAGTGGAGTTCGGTTTATAAGGTTTCCTTGTTAACTTCTTAGTCATATTATCGTTTAATAATTATATATGCATTATATATTTTCATAAATAATATTTATTTAATATTGTAATTATTTTCCTGTCTTTCCTACGTTTTTTCCCAGGTTTTCATATTTATTATGAAAACAGCTGGGGAAATTAAAAAAAATACTTCCCTAAAGTATCATTCCAGTCAGATTTATTTTCAGGAAAAGTGCTATAATAGAAAATCGGAGCAAAATAACCGGTATCAAAGCTATCCATAGAATATAAAATAATAATAATAATACCTACCTAAATCCAGAATATGTAAAAGTATATACATTATAGATATACTTAATTTATTAAATTATAATTTAGAATTTTGTATTTATCTACGAAAATAAATGAACACTTAAATAAAATAATGTCATATGAAATCAATTTTGATTTGAGTACGTAATAATAATAAATAAATCATAGATCCAATTTGAATAATATGAAGGAATTTTTAAGAACAAATATTATTTTTATAAGATTAATATACAAATTTAATAACCTATGTACACTTTTATACAAACTTACCTATACGTATTTCGTATTGCTGTGAGAATCATAAAGCGATAAAGTATGTAGACACAATAAATTTAAACTGATAATAACTTTATAAAATAAAAAACAAATATAATGCAAATTATGACAACACAAATCAAGAGCGTATCTAGATATGATAAATAGGTATATACAATTCTTTACTCCACATGGCAAATTTACTTTTTTTTACCTATCCCTTAAAATCCATTCTAAAAACATTCACTTTTATATTGTAGTATTCCTTGTAAATTAAATCAATATCACTGTTATCAGAAAATTTTAAAATCTATACACACATCTAATCTATAGTTTAAAATCGATCAGCGATCGCTACTTACTTTCAGGACATCTATATAGTTTTTTTAAGACAGTATTTATAATTAAATCATAGATATATTGATATAATACGTACTGACTTTTTCATTGCTATATAACTATGATTTCAATTAATTATTCGTTACAGTGGCGTATTTGAGTGGGTGATGGGTGAACCACCCCCTCTTTGGAATTTTTTGACTGTGATTTTTCAATCACGGCTATAGGCTATGGGCAATAAAATAATATAGAATTTGTAACCGTGTTATTTATTATTTTTTAGGTATTTTTATCAGCGTTAGCAAAAAGTTGTGATAATGATATAACTAGGACAATTTTTTGTCTATAACACATATAGGGATATTGATTTAGATGTTCAAACAATAGGCATCATAGATTGGTTTGTAGAAGAAAAAAGATTAATATTGCTTTAAAATTGTTGTAAATATTTTTGTGTATAATTGTTCGATATGAATATAATATAATGTATACATATTATGCATATTATGTTACGGCCGTTACGGATAAACGCCGAAATCGTGCAAATCTCAGAAATGCCAGGTAAAAACACAAAACGTCCATGATACTTGAGCAAAACGTTATATTTTGGTATTTTTCCGGACAAATCTATGTAATAGTGACCAACATAATTCGGGAAAAACTTTAACGTCCATAAATGCATAAATTTCAATTTTTCACATTTCTGAAAAGCCGTATTGTATAAATATTATGTTTTTATATACATTTATTATTAACTATAGTTTATACCTATAAATTATTTTTTGCAGAGAAATTATAAAATAAAAAATGATAACTATTGCTTTTTTTTGGGACGAAGAAACCCCTCGCGATATTGTGTGGTGTATTACAGTTTTTAAACCGCCCCCTCCTTGATTGAGCTCCAGATATACCACTGATTTGTTACACATTATATTTTATAATTATAAATTATAATAAGTGCATTATACAATTACATTTTTGATTAAATAAGTAGGTAGTTATTTTGTTCTCATAATCTAATACATTATAATATATCTCTACAGATTCACACTCTAAAAATATTTTTTTGTACAATAAAGAAATGGTAGGTAGGACTATCCATTTTAATTATTTTATAGAATTAAATTTTAAATTAACAATAATTGTTAAGTCTCGAGAAGGCTTGACCAAACATAAAAACACACTAGGTATTATATATTAGGTACTTACCTACTAAATTCATTGTCCGAAAAAGAATAATTATTCAAGTGATAAATATTCTAGTTTAAAACATAAAGAACATAATACCTAACCTACCATAACTAATAATTATAGATTATCAGTAATTATGAAATTAAATAAAATAATAAATTAATAATTTTAAGATTAACTAAGTATAGGTATAGGTATAGGTACTTAACTCTATCATAGAAACTTTATCAATTAATTTTTAATTAAATAATAAGAGCACATTTTTAATTCTATCGATGAAATATAAATTATGACAAATTAAGTAACGAAACAAATTATGCTAATTTCGTATTGCAATTTAAATGTATAAAAACATACTTACGCAAAATATGTTTCCATAAATTAGTGGTTAAATGTCACTGTAGTAACCTTCATATATTTAACCAGCATATCAAGTTGAAGGTTACTTTGATGGTCCTGTTCCATTCGATAAGGTTTTCCAACAGAGCATGACATTCTTTCGAAGATACAAAGAAAACAAAATTCTGAAAACACTAAAAAAAATAGGTTTCATTGGTTATAAAATATATTATTGTATACTTTTATTTTGTATTATCATAGTTAATGTTATCCACATAAAACCAAACAAAAACTTAAAAGACTTGTAAATTTCAAACTATAAAAACTTAAAAATCGTCTGATGTTTTGAAAATTTGACCACTTCCTAAAAAGCCTAATAATATAAGGATTTCAGTAAAAATCTTAAATTCCTATGATTATTGTTTACTCGTTTTTCGCCTTTTTCTCATGGGGTTTCCGGAGTTTTTGATTATTTAACTCATCTTTCTGCCTATATACGAATATATATACCTATACCTATATACCTACATACGACTTTAAAATATATTGTTTTATTTAAATAGATTTTAAATATATTAGAATGGTCAGGGGAGTAGCTAAGAGAGGGTTAAACTCCCCCCTCGTATTTCTTTTAACTTAATATTCTTTTTAAATTTCTGATTTACTTCTATTACTAGTATAATTTGATATTAGAACACTCAGAATTCTCTCTGCCACTATAAATAATCTATAAATATGCCTTTGGAAGATGGTATAACCAAATAAACCTTACTTAGCCTTAATATACGTTAAAATTTTAAAAAAATGACCTTACTATCATTAAAATACCTCAGAAGGGCATATCATACGCACGGATTTATTGAACTTGGAGCCTTGAGCTTCTACTAGTGGAAAGCTCTGGTAGATGTTTCCAGTAGGTTATTGTAGGGATGTGGGCGGAGCGTAGTCTCCATGGCTTATTTTTAAAATAATTTGTATACTTCCGTCCCAATAGAAGTTCCTGAGAACGCCATTGAGTGGAATGTCATTTTGAACAATGTCATTTAACCCCTTTTAGGTGTGTATATATTCATAGATTCATTTACCAATACATCACTGGGTGGAAGAATTTAATTGTTGACAATGTTATTCTCACTGTGGGAGGGGATCAGAATATTCCCATTGTACCATTGTACCTGTCGTAAGTGGCAACAAATGGGGTTGCATTAGGTCGACCGACAGTTTAAAATTCTGTCAAATAATAAGAGGAGTTCTAGCAAGACTTCAGCAGATTGTTCCACCTCGGATGTACGTGGGAACAATAGGTGAGTGGAAGGTACCACAGTTTATGGTGTTTCCAAATAATATACCTAGAGTATTATGTATAGTTTTTTAGTTTAACGCAGGATGATCTCTGCAATATAACTGTTTGATTTCAGAATATTAATATAATAATATATATTTTATCAATTCTTATATAATTGGGTTGATTATTTAAATTTGTCTTTAATAGATTTCCATAACTTTCCATGTAGCCATATTCAATGTAGATACACATTATTTGGAACTTTTGCCATTATTTTGGTCACTTGTAATGTTTGTTATTTTTAATTTTTGAAACATTCTAAGATATTGCTTTAAAATATCTATTACTAACAATTTAATTATTATCTACCAATCTAATAATTTATAATTGTGGTATTGATTTTTTTTCGAATGTAATAATGTACATGTGCATTTAAATTCTTTAGAACATAATTAATTATTAATTATATTTATTAACAATGTCCTTGCAATTAAAAAAGTGCACAAATTATTACACAGTTCTTGAAGCCTTTGGGCATAACAAACACTAATAAAACTAAATAATTTGTTATGATGTATTTTTTATTATTATTTGATAATAAATATTATTGTTGTAGAAATTGCATAATAATATTTGTTATTTATTCTATATCTATACCAGTAAATTGTTAGTTTATGTATAATTTATATCAACATAAGGATAGACTAAAAGATTAATATTTTTTCTTAAACCATTATTTTTATAATAATAATTTGTGTCAGTTATTTAAACAAATATGTAAATACTTATATAAAACTATAATTATTATTTATTTGTATTTTGTATAGTGGTTAAAATATTTCAGCAGAGATGCAGTAGACTACTGTACTACTATCATTTACTATTAGATCCGACCTTGAAGTCAATTATTAGATTAAAATAAGTATGTCATAATGACACGTTAATATAAAATATTACATTATAATTTTAAATAACAATAATATTACTAGCATGCTTGTTGAAAATATAATTTTTTACAAATCGAAAATCAATAACATTTTATTATTATTATTATTTTTTAAATAGTTTTTTAGAAGGAAGTAAATATTCAAAAAATAATTAATATACACGTAACAATAAAATAAATACTTTAAAATCTTAAATATATTGGTTAAAAACTTAAAAAGAAAAATATATGATACTGTTGTTGGTGGGAATGTAAAATATATACTTATACCTAATGATTTAATTTAAATATTTATGCAACAATAAACTAATGCTAAAGAAACACGATTCTGATCAAAGTTCGGTCAAACATGTTTTGAAATGCCGTAATTATTAGGATTTTGTCTAAATTTGAACTTATAAAGAATATAAAAACAGCTCTTATATTAGGTTCAATTTTTTTTTTACCACATAGTGCAACTTATAATGAACTTCATATTAAATATTAAAGCATTTCTGTTCCATTTAACAACTATATCAACATGAAACCAAATAAAAACTAAAAACTAGAAAATGTCCAAAGCCTCTAAAAAGCTTAACAATTTCCGTACCTCTATGAAAGGCTAATATAAATACTTTGTACATATTTTAGGTCTTTACAATTATTTTTAACCAAATTGTAAGAAAAAACAAAATCGAATATGATGAAATCTTTAATGCAGTAAACTTTTTATTTTTTCCCCCTGTAATTAATTAGAAAACTAAACAAAAACATAAAAAAGGACGTCCTGGGATAATGAAGACGGGTGCAGCCATTGATATAAACTTATAGGTAATTTAATATATACCTGTAAGCAAAGATGAACCATTACTTACGAAAAAAACGATTCTGAGCGCAGTTCAGTTGATAGTGATACTTCGTCGACAATATATATATGTGTGATATTATAGTAAAATAATTAAATAGGCTTTCTATATTTTCATTAATAATATTTGTTTAATGTTGTACCGATTTTCCCAGTTTTCCTACGTTTCTCCCGTTTTCCTATGTTTTATCCTGGTATTTCACATTTGCCTGGAAAACTCTTGGGAAAATCTAAAAATGACCTCCATATAGTACCTTCTCAATCAAGTTTCCTTTTAGAAACATTGCTATCATTATAAATTGGAGCAAAATTGCTGGTAGAAAAATTGCTCACAGAAAAAAGAAGGCCGTAATGTATTTAACTAATACCTACATTTCTATATTTTCTCGTTTTTCGTACGTTATTTTTCGGTTTTTTAAATTTTATGAGAAAACTCCTGAGAAAATCGAAAAATGATCTTCTTAAAATACTTAATAAATACAATTTTCTTTTAGAAAAAGTGTTACACTTGACATATTGAAGGAGATTTCTGGTAAAAAAGTTGCTCACAAAAAAATTAAATAAACATTGTAAAACCAACACATTCCTTACTACGCTTCGAATCTAAAAGGATACTACTCTGATAGAAAAATAAAATCAAATATCGATTGTTACACATTTTTCTGGTTTTTCTTTTCGGTTTTTTTACCAATTATTATGAAAATTAGGAAAAAAAGACTTCTCCAATGCATCAACTAAATCCAAAATTCAACTAAATAACTCTAGTTATTTTTTGATTGGAGCAAGATTTCTGGTAAAAAAAAATTATTCACAGATATTAAAAATCGTAAACATCATAATGAAACTAATAACTATATTTTTTGCACCGCTCTTAATGTAAAACATTTTTATTTTACTTTGATATAATAACAATAATATGTACTTTCATTATTACGCCGTAAAATATATTATTCACCAATTTAAATTCGTACGTGAAATAGTGTTGTCGTTCACTGAATGTATGAATCATGAAAAATAAAGATATTTATCTCCATGGTATAAATTATAAAATATATAAGTACCACGCAATTTAAATTTGTTATTAGAAGTACTAAAGAGTAAAGAAAATCCGCCTTAACAGCATCGGCGTACGCGTAATACGGATTAAAATTATTATTGTATTATTAATCTATTCAAATAAAATGATTTAATTTAAAACCGTTATTAATATATTATATTGTTGATAGTTTTATCGTTTTAGTATAATATATGTGCGTATCGTAAAATATATTGTTAAATAATATCTTATTAACAACATTATTAATCAATTTTAAATTTAAAGACCCAGAAGTACTCAGAAGTTGTTAATATTTGTATATTCTTTTTTGTGACATTTCTAGATGTAAGAAACACATTTTTTTCATATTTCACTGGTGCCATATGAGGAGCTCAGTATGAGAAGTTCTAAACAAGAATGGCGGAATTCTTCATCTCGGATGTGCGCAGGGAAAACATGTGAGAAGGAGTACCACGGTAAATGATGTTTGCAGATAATATAGCTTTTATAAAAGAAAATCTGAAAAAAATTAACAATAGGCTTGAGGAATAGAGAATATAACTTGAAGGAAAGAGACTAAAAATAAGTACAAATAAAACAGGGTGTGAATTTGGAGTAACAGGACACGATAGCTAATGACAATAAGCAGTTATATTTTATAGGCAAGTTTGTGAGTTTTAAGTACCTAGGATCTTTTGTACAAAATAATGGTGATTTTCATGGGGATGTGAAACATGTGGTTAGATAAAATAGATAGAAGTGTCAGGTGTTTTATGAGAAAATCAATTTTTTATTTTCAAAATCGTGTTAGTCGCGTTATACTTAAAGTTTTGGATTCATCGTATTTACGTGGAGGTTGTCGTTGTATTAACTATCTATGTACTATAACGAATGTACGCAATAATTTTGTTCTAATACTCTTTTCCATATTTACCTAGTGCTATTGATAAAGCTTATTTTAGTGTTTTAAAGTGCATATAAAAGCTAAAAATAGTTGTTTAGTGTTATAACTACTGAGCCCAATACATAACTTTTCTTTTAGGTCACCGTTTAGCCCATGTCTTATTTTCATTATAAAGGCTCTCGTTTTTTCTTCCGTAGCTACCTTGCACTAAATATGATCTTGGTGAGTTTTCAACTTCTTCAAGAATTTCTGGTATCTTACGAAATTTTCAGCAGAGTACCATCATTGTCATATTATAATTTTTATGACATAATGGAGATTTTAATACTCTTTTCAAACGTTCTTCTTCGTAAGTGGGTAGTTGGGGAAGTGAGTTATATAAAGTTATTTTAATTATAGCTGTTATCAACGATAACCATTTATAACGAAAAATGATACGGAGTGAAGATCGGTTTTACATGTTTTGAAAGGCCGTGATATTTACGGTTTTCGTCAAAATTTGATTTTAAAGCTCATAAATAAAAGAAAAATACTACATTAAATTAATTTTATTTTTCAACACTAAGTATGACTTTTTATTAACCTCCTATCAAATTGTCAAGCCTTTCCTTTAAGTCTATCAATTTATTTACAGAATACCTACCAGAAACTCGCAAAATTAAAATGCCTATAAATTGCTTAAAAATTGTTTAAATTTTCTGTACGTTTTACCACATCTATAAAAAGTAAATATAAGTTTTCTGTTAAAATTCTTATTCTCTACGAATATTTTGCACTGAATCACATAAAAAAAAAAAAAAAAACAAAACAAAAATTTAAAATAATAAAATAATTATTTTCTTAAATTTTCCCGTTTTTCAACGTATTTTTCAAATAGTTTGTAGACATTTTTGATTTTTGTCAATCCATTAGAGAGATATTCCACTTTTAAGTTTAGGTTGGAGAAGAATAGTGGAGTATTATTTGTGCGGTGGTACGGCGCGCGGCGTGTTATAATGCACCACTACTCTCCTCCAACCCAAACTTAAAAGTGGAATATCTCGTCAACAGATTAACGGAAATCAAAAATGTCAATACCAAAATGTATTTTAACTAATACTCTATCTTTTTATGGACATTTTAATATAGGTTGCCATTTGAAAATCAAAAGTAGGTATAGTGGTTTTACCCTTAAAAATAAGGGTGACAAAAGATAAAATAAATATAAAATTGTAGAGCTGTTTATTTTCTAAATGTTCTAGAAAACAAATTCCGAATAAAGGTAATATTTTCCGAGATAATGAGTGTGCCCACTTGAATGGAACACCCGGAAGATAATCAAATTCTGTTTTTTTTTTTTTATAATACTCACAGTGACAAGGAATACAAGTATTTACATTGAAATTTATTTTTTATGCTTTGATAAAAAATTAAAAATAACTTTTTATTTTATTAATTTTAAAAAATTTGAAGATAGCCATTTATAGCGTTTATTTTTCTGAAATTGTTAACGTATCATTTTTTTATTTTCATTACATTCGTGATCTTTAATATTTTTCAAAGTTCAGAAAAAAGTACCTATTAATTTATGTAGCAGGCTGTAATCACATTTCCTAATTGATTATTATTGTTACGATTAATTGACTATACACTTCTTTTCTCTAAACTTTATTAGCTTATTATTACTTATATTAGTTATGTGGGTTCATTTTAAAATTAATAAGGCTAAACCTGAAAGTTGTTAATGTTATTACTCTGTAATTTATTAAGAAATGAAGCATAAGAGTTATGTATCCTTTCTTTTAAATTTAGATAATTTTCTGTGGAGGATAATTATTGGTGTTTTACCTACCCAATATTATAGAAAGAGCTATATTTAATAACTATTAGGATGTATAGATTAATATGTTTGTTAAACAATAATTATGAGTAAAGGGACTACATTTTTAGGAAAAAGTAGTGATTTGACATTTATCATTATTTATTGAGAGACCATTAAAAATACACCATCATTGAAATTATTTAAGTCTTCTTGTAATAATGAATTATCTTTAAGAAATTTGTATATGTTTGCATCATTAATAAAAAGCAGGATTTCAGAATTTTCAATACCTAACTACTTGCTACCTACCAAAAATAGTATCATTAATAAATAGATTAAAAATATGTGGGGACATGTGATCACCTTGAAGAACTCCAGAAATTACAGGTAATGAATTAAAAATTTATAAACTACATTTTTGTATTTTAAACATTGAATTTTCTGAATTTAAAATGAATTTAGCCCAGATGGAATTTGAAGTATGGAATTAATTGCCATCTTCAATCTCGATATGATTTACATCATATGTGAACAAATTTAAATTAATGTACCTAGAAAAAATTTGAACTTACTAAATTGCGCAGTATTAAGGCATACCTATTACATTCTAAACTAAATAGACACATAGGTACTTAGCACGTGCCACGTTGGATTACTATTCTGGAGAATGCATTATAATTAATTTGTATACATTTATTACCAAAATATAATGTTTAAAATTACTAGGCACTCTTATTATATGTACTGCATAGTATATTAGGTATACATAAGTTTTTGTAAATTCAAAAAAGTTTAATACAACCTATCTAAATTAAATTTTAAAGTGATCATACATTTTTCTAATTGTGTTCTAATAAGTGTACCTATACATACATTTTAATAATTATATTACAATCATATATTATAACAATTATTTATATGTAGGTATAATTGATTTATAATCAATTTGAATACATACATGTTTTTAAAATTATAATTGTGTTCTATTATTTTAATTTTAATAGAATACAATTAAAATAAAATTTAATTGTATTGACTGTTATGTAACTTTTTAATAATAAATAACAAAAGTACTTATGTACATTATAAAATCAAAAAGACGTCCTAGGATGGGCGTCGTTCAATACCGTACACATTTTGCCTCTTCGGAAAATCGAAAGGTAACCTCCTTAAATTACCTTCCTAGTCAGATTTATTTTCAGAAAAAGTGCTATCATTGTAAATCATAGTGAAATTTCTGGTAGAAAAGTTGTACATAGAAAAAAAAAGGCCATAATATTTTTTTACTAATACCTAGATTTTGTACATTTTCCGTTTTTCCGACATTTTATTCCGGTTTTTCCCAGTTATTATGAAAACCCCTTGGAAAATCAAAAAATGACTTCCCAAAAGTACCATCTGAACATCATTCCCTTTCAGAAATGGTGCCGCACGTATATATCTGGGTAAGATTTATAGTTGAATTTTTGTACATAGGACAAAAAAAAAGGGAAAAAAAATAAACATCTTAGTAAAACTAATACATTCTTCGCTACAATCAGAATCCAAAATTCTTTTGAACATCTATCTAATCGTTGATTATCTATTGTTATTGTCAATAGTTTTTATGTTTTCGATAATACTAAATTTATATATTTACTTATGTTCATGCCGCGATTGCGGTGCTAGAATTTCTTTAATAAGTAATAATAATTGTAATATTACCGATTTATGTGTCGGCGAAATAGGAAGATTTTTGATATCTTTTAAAACTGGTTTATTTGTTGACAAAATGGGAGTCGGTGATGTGGGAAGACACGAGTACAGATAATACTACATTAAATTCCCGTCTATATCTTACCTTCCCAACTTCTCATCTACAACAGTAGATCCCCATCATCCTAGAACAATTTTTTTTCCCGTCTATGAACAACTTTTCTACTAAAAAACTTGCTCCGAAGTTTAGACTACAGAACATTTTTTAATAGTAACTCACTAGTTGGTTTAGTAGGTAATTTTTTTAATTTCCAAGGGGTTTTCAAAATATACGGGAAAAACCCGAATGAAAAGTATAAAACAGCAAATATTTACGGCACGCCGTTGTGGCGTTACCGTTTTCATTGTTTTTATTATGTTAACACGATATTTTCTACCAGAAATATTGCTTTAATCCAAAAATAACAAAAGATCGATTTTGTTCCTATCAATATTTTGCTACTGACAAAGTTATATTGTTTTTCAATATCCAAAGTAGTTTTCCAAATAATTGGGAAAACCCAAAGAAGACGAAATACAGTAAAATTCCCATGTAACGGTCACCGAAGGGACCGGAAACAATGACCGCTATTTAGAGATGACCATCCTTTAGAGGTTTCCTATGGAGACATAACACTTGACAGGACCATAAAAATGACCGTCACACAGAAGTGACCATTAACAGAAGTTTTACCGTATACGATTTTTTTTTCAAATTATGGCAAAACGATTTCATTATTTCAAATTGTTACAGCTTTCGTTTTCTACCATAAATATTACTCCAATAGAAAAACATCAAGTGATCTTTTTTGTTTAATTATTAGTCTAGTCGTTGACCAAGCTAGTCATTGATCAAGCTAGTCGTTTTTTGAGTTGCTCTGTAGTTTTATTAATAGTTGAACAAAACTGAAAAATATGCAGAAAAACAGAAAAATGTACTAAAATAATTCTTTTATTATTTTAAATTTCGGTTTTTTAATGTAATTCAGTTTAAAATATTCGTAAAAAGACTTAAAATGTTGACAGAAAATGTAAATTTACTTTTTCTAGATTTGGTAGAACTATCAGAAAATGTAAGCAATTTTTGAGCTATTTATAGACATTTTAATTTTGTAAGTTTTTACGTAATTTTTATTTGGTAGATATCATGTAGATAGTTGGTGGACTTAAAAGAAATGCTTGAAAATGTGATGGGAGGTTTATTAAAACTCGTACTCAATGGTAAAAAAAAAAATTAGTTTAATATAGTTTTTTTTCTTTTATATAAAAAAATTTTAAAATAAAATTAAGACGAAAATCGTAAATATTACGGCCTTTCTAAACATGTATAACCGAACTTCTTTCAGAATCGTTATTCATTAGGTTTATCGTTGTTTATAGCTATAAATTAAATAACTTTATATAACCCACCTTCCCAACTACCCAACTGTGGTTTAAGCCATAGCTGATACTAAGCCACAAATCGTGGCTTAGTATCAGACTATCAGTTTTTTTTTAAATTTAATTTAGTCTCGTTTCCCAGCCAAAAATGGTCTTTTATCATAAAATATAATTAGGTATAGGTTTTGCAAGCTTTTAACTTCAGTTACTCCCAGATATTACTAAGAAAAATTACCATAATAATATTGATACTATAACTATTATGATTATTACAAAATATTATTTGATCCTGATTCATCCAGAGGAACACGTCAAATCTATAGTAATTATTTAAAAAGTTATTAGTTAAATTGTAAGTTAAGTCCTTTTTTCATAACTGTTAACTAATAATAAAAAATAAAATTTTGGAAAATAACTTATAGTTATTTTGTTGAAATTGATGTTATTTAGATATTGTTTGTAATAAAACCAATAGTATCAATCTATATTTTTTGTATTTTTTTTTCAACTAAAATTTGTGTATTTTCACATGAATATCAAGAATATTATGCAGTATAATAAAATTTTGTCTTAAATAGTAAGTCTAATTAGTCTAATAAGTAATAATAGAGTACAAAATACTGTTTATGAGTGTTTCATAAAGAGTAATTTAAAAAAAAAAGTGACCTAACTTTAATTGAATTATGTTGGATTCACCAACTACCTATGGCCATTTTAAGAAATGTTTTCTATTCATATTTGATTTAATCTATCTACGGTTATAAAAAAAAAATCAAAACTTTTTATACTAAACAAAATTGGTTTACCGAGAATTATTTTGAATTTCAAAGTGGATTGAAAAATTAGTATTAATATTTAAAAATAACCACATGTTTAATCAAAAATAAAATACAATTGCATTAAATTATTAGTTACACATTAGCCGATTCAAACGCGCGCGTGTTCCTTAATTGACGTCATAATTTATTTATTTTTGGAAGAACAATTTGATCTGTTTGGTGAAATATTTTTAACAGATTTTTTAATTTTTTTTTTAGATGATAATATATGATAATTAGTTTTGCTCCCGCGAACTCTAAAGGATCAAAATGTTACTTTATATCAGCTAATCACATCACGCGATTAGTACAGCGCGATAATAATATACCGTCCTATTATAATATAAGGCTACCTACAGAAACATTTGTTTATAGTATATAACGTAATATAAGTGAGGAGATTCCGTGTTTTGTACCATAAAACTTAGGTATTTTGATTGCTGTTAATATGTTACGAAACCCCGTCACCAAAAACTATACCTAACTATTTAAAGGGTGAATCTTTGATTAGGTAAGTATACCACGAATTAAGATTTCATGAGGTATACCTAAGTTGATTCAATGGTGTTAAATTATTATTTTTTCTGTGTCGAGAAAAAAAATAGCATCAATACACAGCCTCTATTTACTTCTAATATATAGATTCTCAGACCAGTCAGACCACCCACTCCTTAAAGGCGACCCCCGAGTTTCAATTATACAATTGTTAGAATTCGGCGCAGACCACCGAGACTCGAGAGCAACTCGTACAATAATTGTTGTGTTATTATTATAGTTTAGATCGTTTAAGTACAGTTCAATAAACTTTGCTCAAAAATTACTATGACGTTATAAACCATCGCACAACAATAATAGCCTACGTAAGCGACACGCTATTATTATCGTTAAAATCGTTTTGTGATTAAACCGAAATTAAAACAAAACAAAACAAAAAACGGTAAAAAGGATAAATTGGGTGAATCGTTTTTTTTTTTTTTTTAAATTATTATTGTCCAACGTATTGCGCCTTCGAATTAATCCAATATTCTAAGAACTGCTATCTGCCGTACGATAACAGTTAATTAACGCGTATCACAAATATGATTGCGGATTAGGAATAGCACATTATTATTATTTATTAAATACCTACAATACAAACATAATATTGGATTTTTTTTTTAAATACAATTTTCCATTAATAATATCGCATCCGTTCTCGTGCTACGGAACGTGCGTAAACCAGACATGAAAAATTGTTGTTTTTTTTTTTATCAACAATATCTATAAATCGCGCGATAAGCCGATAACCCGAAGCTGTACAGTGCGTCCACTATCGGACGCTCAACTCTACTAACGATTTCCGGTGGGTACACGTGTTCTCGCAAAATCGATATCGATATAATATTTTCGGCTTTGTTGCAATAACATAATATTGGTAATGGATTATACGATTTCCTCTCGCAAACGCCGTGTAATCCGAAAACTCGTCTACCGGTCCGGAAAATAATCAGAAAACGGCGAGAAATCGTTTCCGCGTCCGAATCTCCCGATAACCGAATCGGTGTGGAACAATCGATTGTTCCGTGGTCGTTTGGCGGCACGCGGTTACCCTCCGTAAAAACCCCCTACTGTGCGACCGCCGCCACCACCACCACCATCGCTGTTATCACAGTGTTGTCGTGCACCTTTCCACTACTTACTACTCCGCCACGACTACAACAATATTGCCGCATATGTTTACTATTGCTTCGATTGCTACTCTCCGACCTCCGTATACGCCGCCGTCTACAACTCAACAGCCTACGACCGCCCGTAACTCCTTACCCAAACGCGCGTGTAGGTATGAGCTTTCACATTTGACCCCATTTCTCAACGTTACATTTTGTTGATTTTTTTTTTTTTTTTTGGATTTCACATTTTGTAGATAGCGCGTTTCAGTCTACGATCGTCCGTACACAACGCCACATCCAACATGAACTGACGTCGTTCCGATACCGTTTAGCCCGCACACGGCGTGTGCCCCAACCGACATAATAACCATGGCTGCCGCTATTAAGTGAGTACAACAACTGTCGACCGATTATTATTGGCATAGCCGTCGTCAACGTCAATACCGCTTCCTTTGGTCGCGTGACGACGGTCGACGAGACGCTTACGGAGTGGTGACACGTTGCGGTTTCCGAACGAGTCCTTTCTGTACGTTGTCATTGCACCGACTGTGCCGTAGGTTATCTGTACTGTATTCGTGGCCGCTGCGCTATAATTTCGCTTGTCCCGTCGTCTTCTGTGTACTCGCTCGAGCATACTATAATTACTGCAGTTGACGCATTTATTTGGCGCGCGCACTAGTGTGTGTGTGTGTGTATGTGCGTGTGCGTGTGTGTGAAGTGGTTTATTATGATGATTGAGAACGGTAGTCGTCGTAATATATTATAATTACAAATCGCAATTATTACAGTTATTTGGACGATAATCGTCATGTGATAATATAACACATTTAACGCCCCGAATAATATTGAGATATCAACGACGACCCGTGCTTAACATTTTTTTCCTATCCTCTTGTGTCCAAACTATTATCGAAAATTAACAATTGTCGCCATTGACTCTTTCCCTTCACTACACTGCTCGCTCCATTATTATCGACTTAACCTACATAATTTAGAATTCATGTACCTATTAATTATTGTTAGTGTAGGTCCTAAAACCTGTTTTAGTATGTTTTCCAATTTCATTCTCTCCGCAAACTTAGGTACCTACCTATTTAACTAAATAGCCTATAGGTATAACCTATTGGTAACTAATTTCTACCGCCATATTGTATTGGAAACAGTATTTACCTACTTAGGTGTTCAACAATGTTACTAAATAAGATTTTTATTATATTAATTTTGTTCCTTGTATAATTACCGACTGTTCTGAATTTTTCTGATGCTATTTTAATTTTGAACTATTTATAATAATAATATCTAGGTACTTAAAAATGTAAATTTCAATATTATTTATCTTGTCGTTTTATATTTAAAGCATCTATAGTAAAATATAAATATAATCTATATTTGTATCAGTAACCTATAGTTAAAATTATACGTTTGATATTTTATAAACTCTAGATTTTTAGAACAATTTATAAACTGTTTCAAATATTATGTATTTTTAAATTTTTAAATTTAGGCCAAGTTTTGTTATTACAAAATTCTATTTTATTATATACATTAATAAAGCTGTGCCATAAAAATATATTCATACCCTATATTTGTGTTATTTTCATTTAAAATGTTATTCAATCCAATTTAATATCATCTTGGGTAATACAGTAAATTAAGAACACAAGATGTTATAATCAATTTTAAAAGTAAATCATTTACAAATTATAATTGCAATTTAATTATATTTACATGTAAAATAAAAGACCAATACATTACTTGCTCCGCTCAGAATCTATAAATAAATTTGGAAAATTTATACCTGTATAAGTAATAAATTGATTAATAGGTACGAATATTTAAAACTTATTTGGTGTAATTTGTATAACATTGAGAGGAAAGATTGAAAACAATTTTAAGTGGTTCTAAATATATTTCTTATATTGGAAAATTCAATAAATTATTAGGTAATTTAAGAAATGATTTAATACATAATGTAAAAAAAATGATTTCCTAAAAACTATTAAAACAGTTATAAACAAAACTAAAAAAATTGTATTTTTTAAAATTTCCTATATAAAATAACTTAAAAATAAAAGTCCAAGGATACACCGATTTGTTTTACCCGTCCAACTTTTATAGTTACATTATCATGCATCAGAACTTATAGAATTTTTCATTTTTAATTCTACAGTAAATTGACCTATTATAAAATTCAAAGACACAAACATTATCTTTGTTCTCTCGTTTATTTTTTTTATTGTTTTTATTTTGGAAAGAGATAAGAGTATTTCAATTATGTAATACTTGCGTTAAAATAAAAATATTTTTAAATAAAACCAACTAGAAAACTGAGATAAATTTCTTATCTTTAAATTATATAGCACGTAGTAGACATTATCACATTTGGTAAAGCTGACTAAAGCTCACATGTAAAGATAAAATCCATGAACTATACATTTATGAAATACATAACACTGGTAAAATTGTTGTATATTATATAGCCTAAATACTAAAATGTAATGTAAGGACTGAGCTCCGATGAGATGTTTTAAAGTATTGGAAATATTAAAAAAACGTTTAAAAAAAAAAATGTCAGTGGTTAACATTAAAAAAATTTTAATTTTATATAAACTTATTTTGAAATAAAAAACTTAATAATTATGGAAAAATATTGTAGTATTTATTGTTTTACCAAATAGAAATGTTTTTTTTTTTTTTTATAGCTTCTAGCAAATAACTATTATATCTCAACATTTACAGTACTTAAAATAACAGAAAGATAAAACAATGTAAAAATAGACATGTACAAGTCATTAACATGCAATTAAATATGCTTATGTATTAAATATTTTAAGTTTTAATACAAAATAAGCATAATGAATAACATGTATTGTAATCAATAAATAAAAACATAATGGTGATTAAATTAGTGAAGTAGAGTTAATTGGGCTATGGAATTTGTTGTTTATGCAGTGCGGTTGTAAGGAGGGAAATGAGGGGGATCTATTAATGCGGAAAGTTCTGAAATAAATTTGGAAAAAGGACTATCGTTAATAGCATTATTTGATAATTGCTTATTATTAGAATCTGTGGTGGAGGCGTAAGAAGCCTTGGAAGGAGGGTGAGAAGATGATTTTTAGAATGGAAGACGTGAGTACTGTGTTCGGATTTTGACGAATTGAATGGTTTGTTGAGCGACGTTTGAGAAGTGCTTATATTTTGGACATCTTTTATATCTGGAAGTAAATCACCAGCGCAAAGGGCGTCTTTGGCGACACTGTTTTTGTCCTTGCTGAAAATGTCTGAGGAATGATCTCCCCCACATTTAATAATAGGAAGTTTTGTTTTATATGTTTTGTTACATAGGATAAAGATACTGTGAATGATTTTATGAACAAATAATAAAATTACTTAATTACTTGAAATATCTCACATGTGCAAATGTCATATATAACACTATATCTACATTTTATATAAAAACTTCCAATGTAATTTTGACTGAATTTTTAATCATATAGAAAGTATTTCATAAACAATTTATAGTAGGTAATACACGCAAAATTTAATTTTTTATTTCTCATTAGTTCTATGTAGTATCATATTCTAACATATTTTTTTTCTCAATTCAGGGATACTAAAATATCATAATAGTTAATTTGAAACATGATAATTTTTTTTCATATCAACAACAATGTACTAAATGGTTTTTAGAATATTATTTTAAAGAAAGCAGAGGTTTAATTCATTTTTTTGTTTTTTCAGTGCCAATATGGCCTCCCTATACAAAGATGGAGTCACCATCAAGCAAATATCAACACAAATCAACAATAGCGGAATTTTCATTGCAAATAATAATATTGCAAATACATTACAAAATGTCAGCAGTGTCGCAGATAATACAACCGAGTGGCTCGTTGCATTTAAGCAACGAGCCAATGATTGGTCTGTTGACTGAAATATGTAATTTAAATGACACAGAATGGGATAAAATAACAAGGAGTGATATGGCTGGAAATTTACTGGAATGCCTAGACGGAGTGTGCGATATAAATGATGGTAGGTAATATGGTTTTATTACATAAGAATTAATTTAATTATATGTAGAAATGTCAAAAACTGATTGACTGTTTGCATGATATGGCAACCATGCCTACGAAGCACATACTTAAGATCAAAATCACTCCTTAAGTGTGTTTCGAATGTAAAAATACTTGAATTGTTGTTTAATATTAAAAATCTTTATTATTTTCTTAGTCTAAATACAAAATCGTAGATCATTTCTGACAATTAGTTTTCAAAATACAAATGTCTTAAGTTTACCTGTTTTAAGGTGTTTAAATTAAAAATCCATTAACTGCCTAATAATTATTGTGTTTAATTCTGAAGCACATCATTATCAATTACATATAGATTAGTTATTATTAATCCTTAGAAAGGTATACAATGTGTCTCAAAAATTATAGATAACGGGCGTGATTTTATGGGTTCTGATCAAAAATATTCATCGGGCTTCACTCTACAGCAGCTTTGAAGTATCCTAAGCTCTAATCTATCACCTATTCTATATAGCTGGCCAAACGCTGATGCAATTATTGTGGAGTGTTTAGTCAGTTTTTTATAGTCAAAGAAACAACATTTAGTTTGTTTAACTTAAGTTTACTTATGAATATACCAACGGCAGCATCTCATTAGTAATTTTATAATATTCACCAGCACATGTTTATAATGTATGATACACTGTGTCCTAATGTCACCATATCTGAGATGGTTTCAGGTAAATTAATAATCATTCTATTTTGTGATATTACAATTTTTTTCATTTTATGCTAGGAATCCACAATAAAGTGAATTAATATTTACTTTAATTATATACCCCAGTTGTACAACCAAATAAATTTATATAATTTGTATTATATTTTATAAACACCTACTAAATGGATATTAAAATATATTTAACATTAATCGTGATTTAATATTATAACTAGTATTAATACACTAATTAAAAATTACATGAAATGATTAATAATTTAACAAAAAGTATCAAAGTTAATAATTTTGTTGATAATTTTCTTTATTTTTAATTATGATATTACAGTAATTGAATATATAAGTTTTAATATGGTATAATTTAGTTAAATATTTTGTATTTCATGAAGAGTAATATAAAATAATAGCACACAGTAATTATCAAAAATTAATGACTTGTCTTTAAATTAAATATACTCAGGTGATCTAAATATATTTGTATAATAACACCGGAATTATATTTTCTAAGGTGTATTTTTACATATTTAACTGATTTTTTTAATCTATTTTTAATTAATTTTAAATTAAATAAACCATTTATAAGTATTTTTAGTGTTGTAGTATAATTTTTGAAGTTTATATATTTTAATAAGTATGTAATATTGTATATTATTTTATAATCTGTGTTATCAAGTTATTTTTAATTGTGTGAATAATGTATTAATTCTTCTATTTTTCTCTATTTTATAACAAAAATTTAATAATTATCCCATACATTATGGTGTTTGGCAAAGCAAAGCGAGCAAGGGCAGAGTTCCCTAATAATTTTAATATAATAATTTAGTATATGTTTTTTATAGTATACAAACATTACTTAATATATTAATTTAAAATTATCAAATACAAAATAAGAATGACTTAATCTTAATTACTTTTATTATAACTTAGTGAACGCTGAAAGAAAAATATGTTTATTGAGTTAAATTCATATTTTTACGAACATGTAAGACAATAGTATCTCACCATTTATTGCTTATCTTTTTTTTTTTTTTTTTATCGTTAGTATACTGATAAAATTAAAGTATACAATATAATTTTAATTTATTATTTCATTAAATAAATGTTTACAGTAATGTATTTATGAAAAAGTATTATTTAATAGTTTCAGTTAATCTGTAATCTTTGATTGAGTCTAAAATATATTTTATGTAATTGAAAAAAGATTGTGTAGTAACATATTATACAGGATGGATCACTTAAATATTAAAATAGTATAAACGGCAGTTAATAATTGAAATCCCCAAAAGGAATATTATTAATATTTAACATCACGCATTTTACAAAATTTAATTCTCTTAGTTTTCATCATGTATAATTGGTGTAGTGACATTTTATTTTTTTTATGTCTTTCTTAATAATTAGTAAAAACTGGAATTTTATGATATTAGTGATTTCAATATTTTTAATTTTGTTTTTTGTTGTAAATCGGTTAAAAAAAATTGTAGAGGTACAATTATCACAGATTACTAATATTATATTAGCCTTTTCTGGTATACAAATTATAGCATTCAAAACATGTTGAAACAAACATCACTCAGAATTTTGTTTTGTTATCAATTAGATATTGTTTGATACAGATATAATTTAAATAACTTCCATTCCCAGCTTTTTAAATACTAAAAATTACAAATTTTTAAAAATATTTTTTACAATATCCAAGATAGCCATTTAATAAATATAGTATTTTGAAAAAAAATGTTTTTGTTACAAATATTTACTAATAAGTTTTTAAATTTCTATAATTCATTGAAGTTTACAAAAATTATCATAAATTTTAACATTTTTTAGAAAGTTAAGGATACGTTGTTAATAAATATTTGAATTTTGAAAATTTTGTTTAAAAATATATTTATGAAATGGCTACATTTAATAACTGTATAAAAAATTAAAAATGTATTAATAAAAAAAAAACTTTTGTCGAACCGTTTTGATTTCATTATAAAAATATAATATATACCAAGTGATCCGTTTAAGTGGGTACAATATACTCATTATCTTGGAAGGTATTAAGTTTTTCCGGAATCTGTTTTCTAGAACATTTAAGAAGTAAGTCGCTCTAAAATTTTATTTCTACGTTATTTTTCTACCTTTATTTTTGAGGGATAAAACTACCCTCCAAACTAGTAGGTAAAACTACCTACTTTTGATTTTAAAATAGCAACCTATATTAAAAAGTCCATAAATAGATGGAGTACCTATTAATTAAAATAATTTTTAATGTTGATTGAGTCGTTGTCAAGATATTCCACTTTTAAGTTTGGATTGGAGGAGAGTAGTGGCGACGGTTTGTGTGACGGTACGGTGCACGGCGTGTTAATAATGCACCACTACTCTCCTCCAACCCAAACTTAAAAATTAAATATCTCCTCAACAGCTTGAAAAAAAATAAAAAATTTCAACACTAAAAATTATTTTAACTAATACTCTAATCCCTTTATGGACTTTTTAAATATAGGTTGTCATTTGAAAATAAAAAAGTAGGTAGTGGTTTTACCCACAAAAATAAAGGTGATAAAAAATAACATAAGTATAAAATTGTAGAGCTGCTTTTTTTTTTAAATGTTCTAGAAAACAAATTCCGAATAAAGTTAATACTCTCCGAGATAATGTGTATACCCACTTAATTGGAACACCCAGAAGATAATCCGGAAGAAGATAATTTATAATTAGATAATCTAATACTTTATCTATATATATGAATACAGTATTTAGACCCAATACCTAAGGAACCCTGAGCCGGCACTTTTGGTATACCGTAGTTCAGTAAATACCGACAGACCGATAAGTACCGTCATTAAGATAAATACCGATAAACCGATAACTTGCCGTAGTTTCACTCACCTAATATATTATGTAAGTACCTATTGTTAAAGTATCCGTGGTAGTAAAACAAAAAGGAAAAATCCCCCAATATTCCGTCTGTTCTATAATTATTAATTTTTTTTTTTTTTTGGATTTCGATAATACTTGTTTTTGTTATGGTTTTGATAAAATATAACAACAGGTCTACAACTATTATATTCAATCGTAACCAATAGCGACCTTACAATAAACAAAAATAAAGTTTATTTTCTTGCTGGATGGACAGTGACGTTTTAACATCCGTATTCCGTACTTTTCCGGTGGATTTTCCTAAAATTGTATTACATAAGAACCTTCTTCTGACAATTACGAAGACAACAAAAAAAAATTAATTAGCGAAATCGGTGCAGTTTTTCACGCGTGATGCGATGACCAAGGGAAACAGGGATCCATTTATATTATATATATAGAGAGAGATTACCGAAAAAAAAAACCGGCATGTAAACACATCGGTTTTATTGAATATTGGTGAGTAAATTCTACGTACCGCCAGCTCTACCCCATGGTACTCACTGCCCATATCTAATTTCAAAGGTTCAACACTATTTTTGAAATTTGAAAGTCGTGTTTTGTCGAACACGTATCGTCACGTATTAGATAATCAAAAAACAGAATCTTGCCGCGTTCCGTCTTGGTTTCAATTGATCTAATCGTTGTAAATAAATTGTCGCGGCCACTGTGAAATGTATTGCAGATTTCCGATCAAATGGCCCGGTGTGTATTATTTTCATAGAGTAATTTGAATGATGATCATTTCCTACGAAAAAACGATTCTAAGCAAAGTTCTGTTAAATCTTTGTAACACCATTCCGAATCTAATATTACCGATTAATTAATCCAACAAAACATTTAAATAGTAAACAATAACAATAAAATATTATAATTGTTTTTAAGAGTAAATGGTCTTAAATATTTGGTAATTTTATATTATTAGCAAATTATAATTGAACTCCTTTATAACTATAAAAAATATTAATACTTACATCAGATAGGTAGTTGTTGACTAATACAATATTGTACTTTTTCAAAAAAAGGTTCATTTTTTTTTTTTTTTGTAGACATTTAACAACATGTGATTGTTTCCGTTATTATATCGAGAAACTCGTTTTATTATTATCTTCCTATTATAATACTTACGGCACGATAAAAAAAAAAAAAAAAAAACCCCCCGCTCTTATAAAAATATCATACCTACTAGGTTTTTGGTCCATTGTGAAATCACTCGTCTGAGAAATTAATCTACAGTCCGAATGGAATATTTCGTCTTTGATAATATTATTGTAATTAATACGAGTGGTTAACAAGGCGATGGGACCGAATGGCATGTTGGTGGTTTAACATTAGTATAGTGAAACATGTATACAAAAGCACGTAAATTAAACTGTGTGGATCGATATAAGACCGTATTATAAAAATATAAAATCCGATACCTACTACACAACAAACCGGGCCAATAATATTGTTAGTGTTTTGGGTGTATAACTACAACACTATTAGTACAACGCGCCATATTTCTTAATAACATTAGTAAACAATAACTCGTAAGTTCCCTTGTTTGCAAACTACGTCCTATTACTGCCGTAACGTTTCTAAATATTCGGTTGTTAATATTTAGGAAGGGTCGACGGTCGTCCGCCGTGCGATCAACGGCGGAATTACAAGCGGTTCACCTTGCCCCTTGTGCATACGCGTTTGAAAACAAATATTATTATAACGTATAATACGTTTAATTCTAAATAATAACTCTATTACATGTGTTATCGATGCACAAAATGTATATTATATATATATTAAAAAAAAAAAAAAAAACTAACGACTGACAAGACGCGCGCGCACGTAAACACGTTGTTAGGATCGATCTAGGAACGAAATAAATTGGAAATACGGTGAAGGAGGGAGATTCGTGTTTTGTTGGGAGTCTTTGTGCGCAAGATACGGGGAAACAGAGCGTGTTCCCGACAGTGTTCAGCCAACTTCTCTCGTGTATAGCACAACCAGTTATCCGTCGGAAAGTTCGTACACGTTTGGATAATAGATGTATTTTCGTTCACATGGTAGGTCGCGACATATCACATAGTTGTGTGATTATGAAGTTCAACTATCATTACACCTGGAGCAGGCAAATTATATTCAACTCGCAAAAGTTGGTGAAAAGAAGGTGAACGGTAAAGAGCAAAAATTTTTGCACGCCCTACAGGCGAAACCAAATATCGAAAATCTTCCATTTACTGTTTTTTTTTTTCTCTCTCTGTTATTACCCAAATTCGTATTTATATTATATAATTATTATTGTTATATTGTTCAATTTTTATTTCGGTTGTTTTATGTTTTGTTAGTTCTAAATAATATAAAAAAAAAAAAAAAAAAATTTTCGTTATAACGCTGTATATGAGTAATATATCGTTGTAGAGTAGTAGACGTAGATAACCTAGTATAATATAATTACGCCGACGGGTATTTTCATATATTATTAATTTCGTCATAGATATTTGGTTTCGTGTCATAACACGCCAAGGCTGATGATAACACAGCACATGGCTACCGGAATGATTTCATCTCAATGGTGCACCACTGGTACGTTGATGCGTCGTATTTGTTTTTAATTTTTGTCTTATAAGAAAAAGAAAATCTACCGGCAAATCGATTTTGTCATGATAATTGAATAAACCATTTAATTTCTCACGTTTCTCGTACATAATTCGTACGTTGTATATTAATAATGTATTGTATTTTTACTTTTAATAGCCATGAATGAGTACTCTCTTAAGCACGTTCCTAAAGTATATTGCCTACCTTAATGCGCATGTATTATAACCAGTTCAAATTATAATTCGAATATGTTATTATTGGCTGAATTTCCGTCTTTTATTTTTTTTAATTTCGTGACATTTACCATATTTTTGTTTTGGATTTTTCTCGTAATTATTGGAAATGATGATTCAACCAGTGGCGGATTTTTAATATTTTTCTGGTAGGAATCTTGAAAATATATCATTGTCTGATGAGGGTGTGTATCCCCTGACTTCCTTCCCCCCCGGTCGTTGAATTCAACTACTATTCCTATATAAAAAAAAATCTACCATCACAATACTTGGACATTTATTATTTTTAATGAAATTACTTTTTATTACAATTTAATATAATTTTTAATATTAATATTTTATATTATACGGTTAAACCTTTATTTCTTTTAATTTCAATTTAATTGTGGATAGTATATTATAATTATAATAAGTATTACGATTTACTGTTAAAATATAATTTTAATTAAACATTATACCTAATATAATATTATAATATTTATTACATGACTCAGATTTGATGGACACATTTACGCACAATTAAATATAATGTGTTGACCCAATTTAAGAAACATTAATGTTAATCTAGAAAAATAGTGTCATTGTAAAAATGATGTAGATATTCAAAGTATTGATAAATTAAGAGCAAGCGTTATTCAAATTAACATGAAATGTGTTTCAATAAAAAAATGTCTTAATTTTATGTTAAGTGAAAAATGAAATTATACATTATTATATGTGTACTATATTTATTTTATTTTATAAACTGTAAATGGATAAAACCCTTTAAAAATATAGTAAAGCATTGTATTGATACAATATTAAAAAAATACAATTAAATCTGATAATAATATAATACGTATGCAGTGAAACCTCTAAATACTGAACACTCTTGGTCGCTGTAATTTTGTCCATTATTCAGAGGGGAAAAAAATAATTAAATATATTTGTATTATTTCAAAACAAATATTAATTGAACATATTATTATTTAAAATTATGTTATTTTTATGTAAAATTAATGAAAATGTAAATTTTAATTTGCATTTATTTAAAAAATCAGTTACTTCTTCAGCTTGTTTAGGACTTTGATTATTTTACATCTACTATAAAAATTGTCAAAATCAAAAATTAAATTGCCATAAAAGTGCCCGTTATCTGTTTTTAGAGATTTTCCAATATAGTGGTGAAAATGTCCCCATTCCCTGAAAATCATCCGCTATTTAGAGGTGTTCGTGAAAGTATGTTTCACTGTATATATATAAATAATTTATTAAAAGTTTTAAAAATTATTCATTAATGTCAAACCAATTTTTATGGATTTGGGGTACAATAATTTATAGTTTATTTCATTGTTTTTATTTTACTGTAAAAAGAATCACCTTTAAAAAATGATAGCACTAAATGTCCTATGTGCTTAGAAAATAATATATATTAATATTCAATTTTATATTTGCTGTTAACATTTTGAAAATTGTAATCTTTTAATATTTATAATTTAATGTTAGAAAACTAATAGTTTTCAAATTGTGATCATTATTAATAATTGTATGAATATTATACAATTTGAACACAAAAAGTAATGACAATTCATAAATAGATAATTTACATACCTATTTATAATGAATTATTATTTTTCTATTACCATTTACAGGCTATTAAGCCCAAGGTCCAATATTGATAAAAATTGTATGTAAACATTGATTAACCAATATTATTTAACATTAAAAATTTGGTAGTATTATATTTTAAATAAATACAATATTCTAATTAAGAAAATGTATCTTTGACTTTGGAATTACTCTTAATATCTAGATAAATTAAAATGTTTCTATTTATCATATAAAAATATAAAAAATGATTAATATTTTGGTTTATTATTTTGCGAATTTCCATGAAAAATAAATTAGACTGTCCAGGGCTATGAATAAGGAAAATCATGATTATTTAATAATATGATAATAAGTGTATTCTTCTTTATTATTTTTAAAATAATATGTTTTTTTTATTGTGTGCAAATATGTATATAATGCATATTATATTAACATTATGCTACTCTAAGGATTTGTTGTAATTAAAATAATTACAGTTTATCATATAATGTTGGCCCTTTTCAGTTAATTTTAGATTAACACCCAAAGACAATTTTATTTTATTTTAATAATGACAACTATTATAGTCTAGTTTCCTTGATAAGAAGTTGACTTAATATCCAACGAGTCCAGTGATATTTGGGTCACTTGTGTATTTCATATAAGGTCAATACTTATCACGGGATAATTAAGTATATTATGGCGATGGTTGATCGATCAAAATTGTATATAGTTTTTTGTTTTACCCAGAATTATAATGCAATATAATTAATATTAATCATAGCTTTATGAAAAGAAATTCCTTTTTTTTTTAATACAAAATATTATCATTATTAGCATTTATATGTATCCATTTAATATTGAAGCTTCAATAATTGTATCAGTTTAATAAAATATTTTCTATAAAACTTAAAATCAATTATGATTTATTTAAAATTAAGTTTGTGCAATTAAATTTGTAATTTATTATGTCTGAATATTAAGGAAATAAAAGTTAAAACATTTGTTAACAATAATGTAATACTCCTATTGTTGTAACTAATTAAACAATATATTGAATTTTTTCAGAAACAGAAACTATCACAGACTGGTTAAATGGAGAAAAATTTATTGATCTACCAATATTTGATGACTTTATGACAAACACTTCACCAAACCACGTTGAAATGAAACCAATTGAATATCAGAAATTAGTTCCATCCAACAAAGCAATTCAATACCCACAATACCCAACCCAACAATATGTACCAATGTATTGCCAACAAACGTCTATTCAACCAAAATTCAACTATGTTGCATCAGCATCATTAACACCACCAGAAAGTCCAAAAGATACTGATGTCTTAATGTCTATGCTGGATGATATGCAACCTGAAGAATTAAGCCAATTGGTAGTTGATGAAGACACATTATCAGACTTTATGTCATCAGATGCTAGTAGCCATACGGATTCTTACAGTGACATAACCACTAACCGGCCAAAACCATACTCACCAAAGGCACCCAATGAAGAAAAGCGATTGCGTAAAAAAGAACAAAACAAAAATGCAGCAACAAGGTATAGAATGAAGAAAAAGGCCGAAATTAAAGAATCTGTAATGGAAGAAAAAGTACTTTTACAGAAGAATGGCACACTTAAGGATGAAGCCAAAGAATTAGCTAGAGAAATTAAGTATTTAAAATCATTGTTGCGGGACGTTTACAAAGCCAAAGGACTATTGAATTGAATTGCGTTTAATAATTTATGATCTGATTATTCAATTTTATATTTTTTTTTTTTTCTGTATTTTGGCAATATATAAAGTTAAACATCACTATTGTGTAGGTTTTATAAGTGTTTCTTGAATATGCCGTTTTGTATGCATTCTTAAGTATAAGTCTGGGCATAGGAAAACCAGTTCAGTCATTATCTCCTTGTAAATATATCCTTATTCTTTTTCTACTAGTTTATTTTTAAATTTTTGTATCTATTATGTTTTTTAAAGTTAACCAGGCTAATGTATATAATTTTCAAGCATAGATCTTGTATAAATTAAAAATAATAATCATTATATATATAAATATTTAAATCATTTGTTGCTTTTTTTAATAACACGGCTTTATACATATGATTTTATAATATCTTTGATTTTTACAAGTTGTGCTTGATTATTATATTCAAACTCTTGGTTAAGTAAATTTTAAATTTTAAAAAACCTTATTTGGTAATTCTATAATAAGTTATGAAAATTTAAAATATAATTTAAATGCCCTATAAAAAAAAAATGTACTCATCTTAGAAATAAGCAATATATTATTTTATAGGACATTTTCCTTAGCGCTTATAGTTTATACATATTTTTTTTTTTTAGGTTACTATTTTCAAACTTAGTGGTTTAATATTGCGTTTTGTCTGAATAATGTCATTTCAATTTTATGTTTATTGTGAAATCTATTTAATACATAAACAAACTATGTAAAATTTGATGAGTGAAATTATTAGGTGTTGGACAATTTGTATTGGGTAGTTTTATTTGATTAACCTTTTATGCAGGTAGGCAGATTTCAGTTGCACAGATTTGAAAGCAAATTATAAAATATTTGATTATTTTTTTACTGTATATTTCTTTTATATCATGATTGATTATATTCCATACTCATTTTATTGTATTATTTAACATGAAACTAGATTCTAGATACTTAACATTTATGTATTAAATTTGTACTTGATTAATATTAAAACATTGTTTTCAGAAAAAAAATTGTATTTTATTGCTTAATATATTTATAATTTTATTTGGTTTTTCTTTGTGACAAAAATATTTACTATTCACCTATTGAATGTAAATAGTAAAAGCAAAATACCAATGTTTAAAGTTAATGTTGTTATGGTATGTACATTTTAATTGTTGATTAATGTTAAATTACTTTAAATATTTCATGCAGCCTACCTATAATAAAATGCATATCCGTTTTTTTTTCCTTAATTTTCTTAATATATAAAAAAGATAAAAATTTGACCTAGTTAAATTACTTAATTTTGGATTTTAAACCAATAAAAACAAAATATATTCCTGACTGGGTTATAATATAGGTAGTAATGAGTACGTAAGTTTATAGTTAAAACATAATTTTATATTATTTCATTATCGTCTAACAAAAATCAATAACAATTAATAGTAAAAGGAAAAATAGTCTCGGGCCAAAAAAGCTATGTTGTAAGTTAATAAATATTTTGTATTTAAAAATAAATAAAAACAAATTGAACTAAAATTATTGGGTACATTATATTTATACATGTTTTGTTGTACGGTTTTTCATTGTTCTTACATTTTTACCATTTATTATGAAAAATTTTGAAATTAAAAAAATTACCTATTTAAAGTACCAGTTCAGTTAAATTCCTTTTCAGAAAAGCTGCTACATGCTACACTTGAAAATTGGAGCAAAATTTCTGGTAGAAGAGTTGTTCCCGGAAAAAAATAACATTATAAAACTGAATTCCTAAAATATTAAATATGTCTGGTAAATGGCACTTGTTTGAACTTCGAAAATGATAACAGTTTTCGGAAACCCGGCACAGTCGCATATTAATATATTGCACAGTGCATACGAATTAAAATACTATCTGATGTGGTTTTGTGGTTTTGGATTAATTTCTCGGTACTCCAGTCGCAATATTACATTAAAATATAGTTATTATTATTAATTAATATTAAACATAGATACTATTTATTATTCAAGCACCTATTACAAATTTAAAATGTATGTCTAGAAATTATGCTTTCGGTCCGTTATTATTATTTATCCATAATCCATATCATTATTTGTCCTTATCATAACCGAACAACTGTCCTCTACCATAAATTATAACAATATAATCAATTATTATATAATTCTGTAGTCTAGTTTCTATTTTTTTTTTTGTTCAAGTTGATTCTACGAATCATTTATATATCTTATCATGCTATCGCTTTGAATAACAGAATCATAACAAAAAAATTGCATGCCGTTGAAATCGTTGAATTATAACTCTTTTGATTTCAAAATGAATTTCTTATAATTTGTCGTTGAGTAAGGTTAGTAGTACAAATTGGTTTATTTTTACATTCTAATATTATAATTTTTTTTCCTACATATATTACCTATATGTTATTATTTTTCATAATATTAGTATCAATACATTTTTCTTTAGAAAATGTGAACGTCCACAAATTTGAAGTTATCATGAAGAAGAACTTCTTAAAAAGTAGTGTTGAAAATGCTTCACTTAACATACTTTTGCAAGTTAGTATTTATTAATTTTTTGTATAATAATAATTCAAAATATTTTAAATCCTATTAAAATGGACAATTATTAATGATTTAAGATTGCATTCAGATGTTTAACGTTCATCATAAATGCCTTTGTGCTACGGCAAGTTTCTCAAAATGAAATCGGAGTTACAAATGTCCGTCTCTTGTTGCTTGAATCCACTATTTTATTTTTGAGCAGAGAAGCATTTAGACGAGCATGTTTAACAGACACTGTACATCACAACTGGACCAGGGTTATAAATCTAATTTGGCTCTCGTACGGTGTAATCTGGTCATAAATTGAAGGTTTGACTAATTTATGTATATTGTTTTGTTTTTTAGGGTACCATTATGTGTTGGTATTTGCGGTGTATGTGGTTATATCTGGTTACAATGGCTTAGTCAACCTGATATTTCTGTTACTGTTTATTATACGTTTGGTGTATGGTCAATTCTTATTAGTTGCATCATTGAACTATGTTGTGAACAATTATATATTGTAGCGCAGGCGTTTTTATTTGTAAAATTACAGGTATTAAAAATACCAATTTTATAACTTTTTATTATACATTAAATTTTCATTAACAAAAAAGTTCCTTTTACTGATATGTTAATAACAAAGGGTTCTTTTTTGTTTTTTTATTTTTGCTGTTAATAAAACTGAACAGATTTTAGGTTATGTTAGAAATAATAAACGTTGTCGTTCGTACAATAGTTTACACTACAATGATATTGTACTGGAACGGTCAAAATGCTGTTTTGGCATTTTCATTTGCACAACTTGCGTCAGTCATAGCTTATACTCTGTCATTTTATGTATTCTTTTGGTATTACACAAAACAAAATGTAAAAGATTTTCCATTTAAAACTATGTGGGATTATTTCCCTAATTTTCGTGGAAAAGTAAGAAGTTAATAATAAGTACCTAAGTTAATAAATGTATAACAAAAGCAAAAATTATTTTTAGAAATTTTCAGAGTGTGTAGATTTTCCACTTGTTCTGTTGTTATGGAGTTTTTTGAAACAAGGGTTCATGAAACAATTATTGACCGATGGTGAACGTTATGTTATGACTTTTTTCAACACATTAAAATTTGACCAACAAGGTGTGTACGATGTAGTCAACAATTTGGGTTCATTAGCTGCACGATTTTTGTTTAAACCTGTAGAATCAGCAGCATACTTCTATTTTAGTCAACTTGTTCAAAGAGAAGTACCCATTAAAAAGCAAATCAAACAGGTACTCAGCATAGTTTGTATAGTCAGTATGCAAACGTCATTATACAAAAAATGTCATAGGACTCTGATCGTATAAAAGAAGCAGTTAGTGTTCTGGAATGTTTGTTACGTGTCAATAGTTCTATTGGTCTAATCGCATTATGTTTTGGTCAAGCATATGCTAAATTAGCATTATTTCTGTATGGAGGATCCGCGCTTGCCACTGGAATCGGACCAGTTCTATTACAATTACATTGTATGGCCATTCTATTTTTAGCTGTTAATGGAATTACTGAATGTTATGCTGCAGCTACCATGAATGTTGCTGAATTGAATAGGTTTGTTTGTAATTATTTATTTATATTAATATTCAATATATTTTTTGATATCTAATTATTTATTTGTCTTTTTTAGATATAATATGGAAATGGTTATATTATCTGTGATATTTTTATTTATATCTTTGTTATTTTCTACACTTTTGGGTGGAATTGGCTTTATTTTAGCAAATTGTTGTAACTTTACAGTTAGAATCATCCAATGGTAACTAATTAAGCATAATCCAATCATTTAATTAATTTAAATTTTAAATGTATATACAATTCTACTTTTTTTGTGATGTGTGCTTTCTAGCGGTCGATACATTTTATTAGAATTTAAAGACACCAATTATAACCCATTAAATGGACTGGTGCCGAAAAAATCTTTTATTGGTTGTTTATTGTTATCAGTTATTGTTACAATTTATTCTGAAGTAAGTTTGATTTCAATAATAAGATCGTTTTTAGAAATACCAAATTATGTTGTTACAATAATATTAATATTATTATCTTACTCACAGTGGAAATATACACTATTTGAATTACGTCCATTAAATAAAAAAAAAGAAATACATTGCATTTGTGATATTTTTATGAAATTGGCTCACACAAATTTATTATTAATACATATTCAATAATTATAATTTTATAAAATATAAATTTCATTAATTACCATAATATACATATTCACATTCTATATAAAATACAAAAACATACATAGGTACCCCCTAACCTTTATTATATTAACTTCATTATTTATATGCATTATGACAGTTCTAAGTCTGCAAAATTGATAGGAAAACTATAATACATTAATATTATATTTTATAGATTATGATCTAAGACAAAACAAAATACATAAAGAAAAAACAAAGATACAATATCATTATTGTGTTGGACTAATACTATATAATATAATAAAATGTACAAGAAAAATCCTTAACTACTTGATATTAAATAATACAAAATACAAAAATTGTATAAATATCTTACCTAGTGTCTATAGATAAGAATAATCATTTTTTATTAAAATTAATATATTTGTATTTTTTTTTTCAGGCAAAATATTATGAGCACAAAAAAATTACACATGTTCTAATAGGATGTACATTGTTTGTTATTACTTTGTCCATTTGGTTGTACGAGGAAATATCAACATTTAGATTGTTAGCAAAAGTTTATCGCTCAAAGCACAATTAAACTACTTCCCAACAAAGTTATATTATTTTTAAAACATTGTTATTGTTATACTAATTTTACTTATTATTGTTTTATAAATTTGAATTTATAATGATTAATCAAAAATGTATCTAATGTTATATCAATACTAAATCACAATTTTACATATCTAATTACTTAGCCCTAGAGCACACGCTTCACAGTCTTAAAGACCGGGTTTTTGGAAATTTGTTCATTGGTTCAAAAATACAGAATATTAACTTAACCCAACCTAGGTACCTTCTAATTAGGTGATAAACTAAAAATAGATACAACTCCCAGCTGTATACGTATAGAAGAGTTCATTGCCATTAAGAAGTTCATTACCTATTAAAATACGGTCTAAAAGATCGTGTGCGTGCTAATATTGTGACATTTATAAACAATTTAATTTTATGAAAACTAAATTTTAGGTTATAGAAAAATAATATATTTTGTCATTGATATGTATTTATTTTATTAGATTAAAACAACAATGTAAAATATTTAAATGTTCTATACATGTCTACAGTCTTTATTACTAGGTTATGAAAAATACTTTCTTGAACATAATTATGTAAAAAAAAACATACATTTTACAGAAATTAATAGTTTCAAATATTTTTTTTATTTAAATTTATTTGTATATTATACAAAGAAATTCAACTAAATAACATTTTATAACTATACAATTAATAGCTTACACATCTATGTGATGTTAAAAGCAATAAAAAATAAGTTGGTTTATAAAACATTAAAGTTTAAATTAAAAAACTAAATAGAATATGTGATCTGAATAATTACAGTTTTCTTCTCAAACCGTTAACTTTTATATTATTTAAATATTTATATTACTACATTCACCAAGTACATATTATAAAAAGAGAATAATTATTGTGTAAACCTAAACACATTAAGTTATTTTTTAAGTCAAACAAAAAGCATAAAAATAAATTTTCCATTTTAAATGTGTAAATAGCTTAAAAATTTGTTATAAAAATTATTATTCATCATCACTTGTTAATAAATATTCTATATATTTATGGTCACCGATAAAATCACTGTGAATTCCATCTATCTCTAAATCTGTTATACCTCCGAGTTCATCGTCAGTTTCCATTTCTGATATTTTAATAGTGTCTGTAATATGGTCTGATGTCATCATAAATTTAATAAATCTATAATATTGTTGAGAATGGATATAAAATATATATATTATTATTGGACAACTAGTAAAACATGAAAAGTCAAAATTTGAAAAAAATAATAATATATGGTTATGATAATATTACTTTTTCTAAATTTTGATTTTCCTATTTTTCCCACGTTTTATTATTACCCAATTTATTTTATTACTTTTTATACTCGCGTAGTCTGCTTATTGCATACCATACATCATAGTCTGGTCTATTACAGTATTTGTGCAGTTCAATAAGAGCCTTTGGTGTCTCAATCATTCCTTGGTATATGTATTCATTTTGAGACAAAAATCGTAGTTTTGGTTTTCTTTTAGGTAATAATCTATAATACAACAAATATTTCTATATTTTTAATTAAATTTATGTTCACTTACTTAAAAGACAGAGAAAGTTTACGGTAGTGAAATATAATGCTCAAAATATCGATAAATATCATAGCTTCAAAATAGAAACTACTAAATGTGATAAGAGTCAAACCAATTAACTGTAATATAATATACAAACATTGTAAATATTAAATAAACATCAAACATTTTCATTTTGTAAATAATAATTATGTTAATCACCTGTAATGTCCATTTCATAAAGTTTGTGGGTTTTAGTTTCTGCGTGTATAGTGTATATTTATAATAAACATCAAAACCGATTAACAATAAGAACAAAATATATACATATATATAATTTGAGATTATGTTGAGATTTTTAACCAATATTTGTATATCATGAAGACTTAAAATACAATCCTTTTCCAAAAACCCAACTATACATTTTTCCTGAATAATAATAATAATAATTAAACAAAATGAAAACTTCATTAAACAACACATTAAATCACAAAAGGTCCATACTTTAGGTATAAGTTGACTGATGAAAAATAATATCATTATGATAAATATAATTATACTATTTACAATACTACTCAAATAGTAAGTTAAAGAATAACGACTTAATTGTGCTGAGTGGCCAAATAGAAAAATTCCAACTAAAAATATTGCTACTCTGCTACTGTCTAGTGCTTTAAAAATAGTTAATACATATTTCATAGTATTAGTTTAAAATATAAGACTTATAATTAATAATAACAATGTAGTATTTATAATTTTTTTTTTATTAAGACAAGAGATGAAGCATCAATATAGTTTAAATGGCCAATTCCACCTAAAACTAAAATAGCCCTTCTAATATTGTATAGTATGCCTCCAGGGATGAAACCCAGTAAAAGGCCACTAAATAATGAAGGTATGTTAAAAGTATTAAATAACCTACCAATAGAGTGAATTCTTATTTTATAATTAGCGTTTGTATTAACACTAAAACAAAAATACTGAAATGGATCCAGTTCAAAACCCTGCCGTTTCCAAAAATTTGATATTCTTTGATTAAAAATTGTAGTCTCCTCCTCTAATTCTGCCACTGTTTTTTTTACCAAATTCTGGTCAAAAACTTTATAAACTTCAAATTCATCTGTATTTTCAATTATCAGATCCACCTGTACAACAAACAATATTCTTAAAAAATCATTTATTTTCCAATAGGCAACGTGAAAATTTAATTTATACCATAATCGTTTGAAAAATACTAAATATACTTTGTGTTTTGCTGTGATAACAATATATTGGGGGAAGTGAGTACTTTTTTTCCTTTGAAGAGCAGCATTCTATAATTTCATCTACATTTACTTGAATTGCTAAACCAACATAAAGGTATCATAAACAATAGGCATTATTAACTTTTAAATAACAAATTAATAAAGTGAACTTTTTTTTTAAGAACTGAAAATAATATTTTCCAATAATGAATGTAATAATACCTATGTAGGTACAACAACTAATTAACTTAAATATAATTAAGAAAGTCTATCTGTTCCATAATTATTTATATGATATCATCAATGATGGATGCAGTTGGAAAATTGGATTGACGATTTTGGAAAAATCAAACACCTGGTGAAACGCTACTAAATTAGTATAATATATTAACTTGGTAGCGAAAAATTGTATTATCTATACTAATATTATAAAGCTGAAGAGTTTGTTTGGTTGAATGCGCTAATCCCAGAAACTGTTGGTTCGAAAAACAAACTAATTCTTTAGATTTATAATATTAGTATAGATTAATACCTATTTATCCATATTATGGACAATCTATCAATCAGATTGCTAATTATAAATTAAGGCAGTAGTGTACAGTGTACACATAACTTTTGTTAGGGGGATCAGTGGCAAAGTGAAGAATTTTTGTTTGAATTTCCATTGCATGTAACACGCCACATCATGTAGAAATCTGATGCATAATTGCATATAGAAAAAATTATAATTTTTGGCATAAATATAGTCAAAGGGAGGTGTTTGAACACCAAAACACTCCCCTTCACTACGCCACTGATAAAGACATAAGGTTACATATTATACTATATAAACTATAATACACATGATTTCAATTTTCTTATCGAAAATAACAATATGATTTTAGAAGAATAGCGAGGGATTTATTGGTTTTACTATGACGTGTGTATGTAATTTTTTTTTATTTTTTAGATTCAGAACGTAACGGACTTTTCTAGAAAACTTGGCCCAAAGTAAAGATCATAGTCCCTTTTCTAAAAGGGTTATTTTCTCTAGTTGGTGCATTGATGAGATCATTTTTTTGATTTTCCAAGGGGTTTTCGAAATAATGGGGAAAACCTAAAAAAAAATTGTAGGTAAAATTGCAAATAATTACGGCGTGTCACAGCATTACCGTTTTCATCGATTTTATTATGTTAACACGATGTTTTCTACCAGAAATATTACTCCAATTGAAAAATGACAAAAGATCGATTTTGTTCCTTATCACATATGGTCCTCTGATAGAGAAAGTCGTTTTTTGATAACCAAAGTATTTTTCATAATAATTGGAAAAAACCAAGTAAGACGAAATATATAATTTTTTTTTAAATTACAAGCACAACGATTTCATTAGGTGTTTCAAATTTGTATGGCTTATGTTTTCTACCATAGATATCGCTCCAGTAGATAAACGACAAGAGACCTTTTTTGATCTGCACTGTAGTTATATTAATAATTGAGCATAGCCGAAAAACAAGAAACGTAGAAATAATGGGAAATTATTTTCAATTTTGTTTTTTCGTTTTAAGTCAAATATATTCGTAGAAATTTTGACAGAACATTTATATTTCTTTTTCTAGACGTCGTACAATTTTTAAAACATTTGAGTTATTTTTGAACTATTTATAGACATTATTTTGTCGTTTTTTTTTAAGTAATTTTTATTCGGTGGTACTCTGTGGATAAAATTGTTAGACTCGAGAGAATTGCTTGAAAATTTGACAGGATAATCCTCTTATCACATAAAACGCATTTTCTCTACTTTATCACTTTATCTACTTTATTACTTGTTTCACATCCTCATGAAAGCCATCGTTTTTTTTTTACAAAATATCCTAGGTAATTAAAACTCATACGGTCGTGTCCTGTTCCTCCATTCTATTATGTGACATAATTTAATGAATTTTAAATTATAATACTGAAAAAGGGTTCGTGAAAACGTTCATATTATAAATGGTCTTTATTTAGCGATTTATGTTCGTACACAAAATTTACCTACTTACAGCATGCAATTATGTAAAATGTGATAATTTAACAAATATTATATTAAAACCATTAATTCGGCATTTTATAAATGTATAGTTTATGTTATTTTGGTTTGTTGCGATTTGTCAATTTGTGCGACATATCAATGCTAAAACTCGCCACAAAGACGTAAGGCATTATAGAAAGTTCGGAAAACATCGAAGTCGCAGCGATCGTCAATAGCATGGATAAATGTAAAAAAAAAACAAAAAAAATTAAACGGATGCTGAGATGTTAAGTTAAATGAAAAATACATCATTAAATAATTTTTTATTTATATTTTATATTATCCAATACTTAACAAACAGTGCGTGCATAGCGTTGATCATAGACAATAACGTGTTAACATTAAACATTTTTTATCAGCCATATGGACGTCATTAGGTACAAGTTAATTAGTATATTTTTTTACGTAAGCGACAATATAATGAATACAAACATATGCTAATGCAAATAAAATAAGACGGACATATACTTCGTACGACGGGTGGGGCACTGTTGTGGATGAGAAGTTAGGAACGTGTGATACAGAGGAGAAAAATTGAATGTATATCCGTACGCGACGGTTAATCTTCGATAACGAAGAGCGATTTTGAGCAGAGTTCGGTTATACACGTTTAAAATAAGACCGTAATATTTACGATTTTCGTCAAAATTTGATATTAAAATTCTTATAAAAATATATATATATTAAATTAAACTCAACTTCTTCTTGTTGACCGCTACGTACAACTTATAATGTACCTCCATTTAAATTGTCAAGCATTACTGTTTGGTCCGACAATTTTATCTACAGAATACCTACCGAATAAACATTCCGCGAAAAACTCGCCAAAATTAAAATGTCCATTACTTAGATTAAAAGTGGCTCGAATGTTTTGACAATTTTACCACGTCTATGGTCTATACAGGGCATTTTATACGGACATTTGATGTTTATTAACAATTTTTTTATTAATAATTATTTATTGGAGGAAATTTGATATTTATGGTTTTTAAAATTTCGGTGAATTTACTTTATTTTGTCTGACAATATGGATAATGATGGAGAATGGCGATTTGCGCGGATAGAAATGATACCCGCGATAATAGCCGCAGTCTCGTGTAATTATAAAGTACCTACCTGTCCAACATTAGTCACAGAAAAAAAAAAATACTGGGGAATTTCAAATAGCGCTGGAATATTTTGGATACCGGGCACACCACCTAACTGGAAAGTGCTACCGATCGGGTTACCTGTTTTCTTTTTGAATTTTAGTAAAGACAAAACATTGACCATTTTTTTTTGTTGCAAAATGCTCAAAATGCTAAATTATTGTCAAATGTTTTTTTTTTTTTTCTTTTCTATCAAAGTGTATAATATAACCCGTTAATTAAATGAAATAAATCTATACCTGTACGGTACATACTTACTGTTGGGTTTCGGATCAACCGGAATCACAAACGTAAGCCACAGACTCGTCACACACACCATACCATAAAACTTGATCATTTTATTACCGTCCGCGTCGTGTCCGAAGTCTCGTATCAAAATGATTATTTATGATTTAAAATCATTTGTTTCTTCAATCTTCAGTTGATAACAATCTAACCCGATATGCCCACCTATAATAGTATGCTAGGCAATAATAAGTTGTGATTCGGTAGTCACAATCGACACTAAATATAATACAAATTAACGATAAGCATTGCAGATATAATTCACCGCGTTCGAATCCCAGAAATCGCAAACACCGTAATCCCTTCCCACTGCCGACAGAGTGGCCAACAGGTCTCGTTTTCGAGGAAACGACCACGGGTTCGGACGTTTTGATGGCGTCTAGAAGAATAATCTCGAACCGCGGACTCGGTACGAAAATACAAAAAAATATTGTGCGTGCCCACCCACTCACTTCAAAATTATTACAATAATAATATTATTAGTTAATGAATGTTATATAATTATTGTAATATTGACCCCAGCCCCCGGGGAAAGAGTGGCATTTTTTCTTTTATAATTTTGTCTAAATGACATTAAAATATCCCAGATAGTAAGGCCGTTATACCATTTTCGGAATTTGCTGGTATATGATAACTTGTAAAATTCTTCCTCGGCACGAAAGATGCTTGTATATTACGAAATTTCCAGCAGGTACCACCGAGCATAATAGAAATAATTTATATTATTTTTATTTTAAAAGAATTTTAATACCTATCAAATTTTGACGAAAATCGTAAATATTACATCATTTCAAAACAAGTACAACCAAATTTCGCTTCGTTTTTCGTTTTACCCTACCTTCACAACTACCACTTAGAAAAGTGGCCCACCCATTCTCAGTATCAGCTCTGTTTTTTATTTCTTCCATTGTTTTCTAAATTAAAAATGTATAAATAAAACCATGTCCGGTTAGGTTAACTTCCCCCGGAAATTGTTTTTTATTGTTTACGTTGAGGTGTTGTTAGAGAGAGGCACACGAATTCTGTAATGGTAGGATAATTTTGTATAATTTGGGTGGACTTGCAGTTTAAAATGCGTTATACACCCAAATAATTACCTATCTTATTACACGCCCTAAATAAGAGTGTCATAACTCGGTTGTTTTTCAACATACATAAATGGGAACTTCATTAGTATATTCACTTAATTTTTTTTTATTTGTTAAACACACCGAGTAGATTTTGTTTTTCCTTTCTAAAATTTTCAAAGAGAGTGGTAACTTCCTCCCAGTTATGGTTTTGTATAATAGATTTTTGTAAAATACTTAATCGGAAAATAAGGAGTACGCATAAAACAATAAATAAGTGAATGACAGGTTTTAAAAAAAAAAAAAAACAAGGTCTCACGACAAATACTAAGCTTTATTTAGAGGCCTAAATAGACTGATGGTAGTAATATTATTAATTACTTTTCATAAATTAATTTTTTTCTTTAAGTTTTAGCAAATATCATTGTTATGTTGAAATGACAATACCAAATTTATAAATAATTTGCTGGGAATACAAATTTGACAATTTTATAGTAATAGAAGCTCTTATACATAATTTGTAAAAGCATAGGCCTAATACCTAATATATTAAATAACCTAATATGTGTAACAGGAAATAGTTGTGGGAGTTTACAAATAACTGAATGTTTGCAATATATTATACAGTATTTGATTTGTCTATAATTGCCGTATTTTCTTAAATGCCAGGATTAATTTGTGACAAAGGCATTTTTATATCACATCTTAACTTTAATATTCCTTCTCGTATTACCCATTAATTTAAAATTGTTTCACTTCCTTCTGCTCTACTAATTACGAACTCAATAAATCAATATCTGCCTTATGTGTACTGCCAATTACAACCCTTCCTTCTTTTGTTTTTAACACTTTTTTCCTCTTCAAACCTAAATATATATTTTATGTTGCTAACTAATTTTATGTAACTTGCAATTTAATGAATCTGAATAACTCGTAATTATGCTGATGTTTGTCAAGCCTGTTATTATGAATTAACACAAGCTCAGTGTTCCACTACTCTCCCCTTACCTAAGTTAAAAAGTAGAATATTTAGTCAACAGGTTGACAGAAATCAAAAATGTCAACACCAACATTTATTTGAACAAAACTCCTATCTACCGAGTTTTGAATATAGGTTGCCACTCAAATTTCAAATGTTTATCCTTAGAAGGGTATCTAAAAATATCAGGCCCACATAATTATAGATAATACTATTTAATAAAAATATTTCATTATACATTATTTTCTATTTTGTATATTTTTAGGAGATAATTGCTGTAACATACAATTCTGAACACTGTATATGTATAAAAATATTTTAAAAACCGACTCAAACCTTTTTTCTCTAGAACCAAAAATATAAAACATTCTTTTTCTGTTTTATGAATTACATCATTCAACATATTTATGGTGTTTAAGGAAATGGCCCAACCAAAAATGTCAGTAGAACATTAATAAATACATTTTTGATTAGCCCCAAAGTATCAATTGGGCCATCTAACCTTAACATATCAGCATTATTTGATTCAAATCAAGTAGTTTCTAAAGACAATCAGGAGACACATATTTTATTTTGCATATTATATACATAACAACATAATATAACTTATAAAACAAAAATTATTATTTATAAAACATTATTTACATTTTAACAAGTTAATATATTTATAAAATATTTACACAAAAATTAAATTTTATATTTCTATTTAAAGTTTTTATTCGCTATCACTTGTATATTCTATTTGTTTAATATCATCTTCATTACTATCATCACTTTCATTTTCTGCTATATTATTGTCATCCGTTTCGTTTTCATGTTCTGTAACTGCATCTGGGCTAATATGCTCAGATGTATTCATGAATTTGGCAAATCTAAAACATTTTTGAAAATTAATTTTAAATGTTTATAAATATTATATGATCTAATTTGTTAAATTACTTTTTTGGGTCACGAAGTCTGCTTATTATCTTCCATGTATCACAATCAGGGCTATTACAATAATTTTTCAGTTCTTCTAGAGCCTTAGGTGTTTCAATTATTGCTTGCTGTATATACTCATCTTCAGACAAAAGTTGTAATTTTGGTTTTCTTTTAGGTAACAACCTGTAATACAACAATTATTATTTATATTCCTATAAGTATTTCTTTATTTAAATTGCTTACTTGCCTAAAAGGTAAAGACAATTTACTGTAGTAAAATAAAACACTCAACATATCTACAAAAACCATAGCTTCTAAATGAAAACTACTTAATGTAATGAGACTCAAACCAATTAACTGTAATACAATACATTATGTTATAAATAATTTGCAATTTGCCTAAGATATAGTATAATAATACCTGCAATGTCCATCTTATAAGGTCTTTGGATCTTGGATTTGTCACTGGTCCATATCTATAGCAAACAACAAAACTGACCAATACGGAGAACCCAAAATATCCCAATATATACTTGTAATATAATATCAAGATAATATTGAGATTTTCAATTAACATTTGCATAACATAAAGACTCAACCAAAGACTTCCTCCAACAAATCCCAGCATTAATTTTTTCTAAACATAAATTTTAATTATAATACTATCATTAATACCATTAAACATTACAATAAATTATTATACGTCCATACTTTAGGAATCAAACGACCAATTAAAAATAAAACTATTATAAAAGACGCTGAAACACCAATAGTGATTCCACATAAATAGTAAAATGCCGAGTTATGACTCAATCGGGCTGAATATCCAAACAATAAAACACCAACCAAAAACATAGCCAATAATTTAATATCCAATGCTAGAAAAAAAAAAAATAATAATACAGAAAATATACTACTAAGATTCAAGGAAAATATTTGCTTACAAATATGATCCAATATAATATATAGATTTTAAGTACTTGAACATGTATACACAAAACAATATATAAAATGGTAGTACTTACTATTGGAATTAATTCTAATTTCAAAATCATTATTTGTTACAATACTAAAACAAGATGGTTGAAAAGGATCCAATTTAAAATATTTTCGTTTCCAAAAATATGATATTATTTTGTTGAATGACAACGTAGCTACGTCAGATAGTATTTGGTTTTCAAGTTCATGTTGATCAGGGGATTGATACACTGTAAAGTCATCTGTCTTTCCAATTATTATATCTACCTGTATAATAAATAAAATAAAATGATTGATATTAAATTTTTCATTTTCAAAAAAATTACTAAACATACTGTAACTGTTTGAAAAACATAAATCAAACTTTTCTCACTGCCAGGAAAACAATATATTGGGGGAAGTGCTTGATTTTTTTCCTCTGTAGAACAGCATATTTTTGCATCATCTGCATTTACTTGATAAACTTTACCTGCTTCAATACAAACATATACAATAATTAATTCTGAGATTATAATATACACACATAAAACATACACTATTTGCTATTTCGTATTCTATTTAAATACAATTTAATGATCAATATTTGTCTCGAGCTAATTTTTTTTTTATCATTATACAATATTAAATAATGCATAGTATGTACCAGGTGAAATTAACCATTTTGGGATATCTAATGAATTATAATTTATATTAGGTAGATATAGGTGTATAAGTTGTAATAATTTATACAATTTACAGTATTATATATATAATATATATTCTACATTACATTGTATTGTATGTTACAACTTTGATAATTATAATTAATCTTTATAATAATACTGGGGAAATAAAGTACTTATGCTACTGAAAATTATGAGATCAAAGTAATTTTAGTTATACATTTACAGAAAATAAACTCCTGGATAAAACTATATAGCACACTCAGAGAGCCAATAATAGGAGGTACACGGGAGGTTGTGTGACATCTCCACTAATCTTGGTAATGCAGACAAATAAATTGTTAATTTAAGAACAGTTATATTTTAAAAATGACAAAATTTATAATTTTTCTGTTTTTTTTTTTTTGTATTATGTTATGTACCACTTCTTCATTATATTATTATTATTATTCAAGTATTTATTTATTATTATTTATCAAAGGATAAAATAATGGGTAAAATATTTTTTAAAAAAAATTTAGTATTTGTGAATGTTTAATCACACCCCTTTATCAACTTTAGTTGGCACAGACTATGCAGTTAGGATATAACAATTCGTATTTGTTTTTGTACCTATTCAAATTGTATAATAATAATATTTCTGGCAGTAAATATTGAATAAATGCCAACAATTTTTGAAGAGATGAAAATAAAAAAAAATAAAAAATAAAATATTTAACTAGATCATATATTTTTTTTATAATATTTACTTCAATTATTAAGATCATTGCTAAATCAAAACTGTAAACATTTAAAACACTGAAATTGAGCTGTAAACATATAAGTTTTTATTAGTAAGCTTTTATTGTCAGAATTTGTTTAAATTGCTATAAAAATATATATTTTAATGTTATGGTGAGAAACCAAATGATAGAAAAAGATTGAAGATAAAAAACATTGTTGATCAATTATTAATCTGCGTAGTAAAACCATTAGCATTAATTTATATTCTCATTTTGAATTATAATACTAGTTAAGTAATAGACAATCTGTAAACTATATAAATGTATATAGATAGAAACTTACTATATGGTTGTACATGTGCACTTGTTAATGTTACCATTGAAAGACATATTATCTGTATGATTATCAAACAGATAATATTTAACTTGGAGGTCATTAGTCCAAAGTAGTACCACTCAATAAAATTTAAATTAACATTAAATTGGTTTTTCAGAAGAACTTGATGTAATAATTATAAAATATTCTAATAAAAATTGACAAACTCTATTAGGTGTAACCGTTAAATCTTAAATGTGATAAAATTTTTACTTTTTTAAATAACGAACTTTAACATTTAAAACCATAACCTAAATTCTAATTCCATGGAGTAAAATATGCGTTATCAAGATTTGTGTACTCAATGATAATAATTTCTGTGAAATTCAAAATTCAAATTGTTATTATTGTTATGTCAACTTTGTTAAAATGCCTGTGGATTTACATAGGCTTATACAAGGATGGTTGGAATTAGAAAGCGATCCCGGATTATTTACATTACTTTTGGAAGATTTTGGAGTAAAAGGAATTCAACTAGAAGAAATATATGACCTTCAGAAACCACTGGACAGTCCTGTGTATGGTTTTATTTTTTTATTCCGATGGATTGAAGAACGTCGTAGCCGCAGAAAAATTGTAGACCAGACAGACATATTTGTTAAAGATGATGATGCCATCAACAGTATATTTTTCGCTCAACAAATGATACCTAATAGCTGTGCTACACATGCCCTACTGTCCGTATTGCTCAATTGTTCAGACATACACCTAGGCGAGACATTGGGGCGTCTTAAAGAACTTACTAGAGGTATGAATCCAGAAAATAAAGGATGGGCCATTGGTAACACTCCCGAATTAGCACGAGCACACAATTCTCATGCCATGCCAAAGAGTAGACCACGTATGGATAAAACACCTGGCCTGACAACTGGACGATTTACTGGTGAGGCATATCACTTTGTCAGTTATGTACCCATTAATGGTCATTTATACGAATTAGATGGATTAAAACCATATCCTATGGACCATGGGCCATGGGCTGAAGATGAAGATTGGACTGAAAAGTTCAGAAGAGTAATTAGTGACAGACTTGGAGCAGCAGCTGAATATAGTGATATACGATTCAATTTAATGGCCGTTGTTCCTGATAAACGATTAGCTATTACCCATAAGCTAAATATGCTCAAAACAAATAGACAGATTGTTTTTGAAGCCTTACAACAACTTGTATTAGTTGATGACTTAGGAAAAAAAAAGAAAAATATTGATAATAATCAATCATCAAATAAAAGTGTTAAAAAAGATCTGTCTCCAATTCCAAGCACATCAAAAGACTTTAATGAAGAAAAGGTAATGAAATAAGTATTAAAATCTTAAACCTTTTTTAATGTATTTACAAATTTGAATAAAATTATTTTATTAAAATTAATTCAATAATATTTTGTAATCGACTCAGTTCAAAATAAATTTGTGTTAAAAATTAATATTAATTTGAACATTTATGTAATGTGCATAATTTTATTTTTAATGAATGAAATAGTAATTTAATGTTTTATTATTATTTAATAATTTTAATTTATTAAATTAATTAGTTTAAATATTTAATTTACAATCTATACAGCATGTATAAGTAAATTTGATTAAATAAAGATATGAAAAGGAGACCCACAGTAGGGTCATTTGAATATGAAAGATAAATTTAAACAATGGCATTGAGGAAGTCTAGGCCATAAGCAGTTCAGTTGTCTGCAAGGGTTGCCTGGGAGGAATTTGGTGTAGAGCTGTGCAGTGAGATTATTGGAGTATCTTGAGAAAATGCCACTAAAAATAAAATAAAAATCCACTAAACATTTTAAAATAGATTTATTAATATTTTTAATTTTTTGTTTTATATAAAAATTGTATAATTTTGCAGACATGTCCAGAATCAAATAATATTGTAGTTATACATGTACAATCTTCAAGTTGTGGATCAAAAGGTGGTGGAAATCCAAAAGACATAAAAAGTGTGTGTCTAGAAGCAGGAGCTATGCCCAAAGGATGGGAGACACCATCTAGTCATTCTTCAGATAAAGAAGATAATAGTGATCAAAAAATGGAAAATAATGTAAAATCCAATCACACTTTTTCTCCTAAAGATTTATTGGCTCTTGTAAAAAATTTGGAGCTTGAAATTAATATGAGTGAAGGTAATAAAATATATTTTATTATTTATAAATATTCAGCAATTTATTTGTTTATTTATTATTTTTAGGTATATTACGAGAAGAAAATGAAAAGCGTAATAAATATAAAATTGATGATTGTCGACGTACACACAATTATGATCAATTCATATGTACATTTTTAACTATGTTAGCTCAAAAAGGTATATTAGCTGATTTAGTGCAACAGCATTTAGGCAGCACGCAAAAAAAGAATACAAGTGCACAATTAGCATTATCTGTACAATCTAATTCTACGAATCAAACACAAGTTAAATCTAAAACTAATAAAACAAATTCAAAAACTAATACTACGTCAACTGCGACAAGACTCAGGACTAAACGAAAGACATCTACTAAAAAAGGACGTAAATCATGACAGGTCATAATTATTACTCGGGAATATTTCACTTGAGCGCTTCTTGTTCAGTTCGGTGGAAGAAAATCTTGGTACCTATCTGTATGTTATCTATTGTTGTTTTTATACATCACTGTAATTAACATTGTTATCAGTTTATAGTTTTAATTTTAACATGTAATAGCTTTGTCGTTAAACTAAATCACTAACTTATTTTAGTTTACAGTGAAGTCATATGTAATATGTTTGCTTGAAAGCATTTGAATTGGATAATTAACCTAACTATAATAATTGCTATAACTTAAACTGCTATGGGTTAATGGCTAAATTATGAATGAGCTCTCAGATTGAGTTTAGTATAAAAGCAGTTTTTAAGTTTTATACATAAATCTAAATTGATCTCAAAAAACAAAGAACATGGATTTTCCATGTTATCTTAACATGATTCTATGTTTTTCCATGATTCTAATTGTTGTATTTTTACATTGTGGTATAAACATTTGAAGAAATTATGTTATTTCAAGTTGTTATATTTTATATTTTTTCTACAAATAAAAAAAATATATATATATATATTTATTTTTGGATTTAAAGTTAAATTAAATAATATAACATCATCCCAAAGTAGTTATAAAAATATATAATTATTCTTGTTTTTATTATTATATAGAAATTTGTATTAGTTACATAAAAATATATTTATTTTTAACAACTTATAGATATTTTTAAATCTTTTAAATTTTAATTAAGTGTAAAGAAATAATTTGTTTTTTTATTAAGTATTTTTTATTTATTTTCAGAAAACAATCTGGGGTATAAAAAAAAGTTGGTAATAATTGCAATTATTAATTACAAATTAATACTCTATTGTTGTTTAACTTTAAATTTATATTACTTTTCTTTGAATAAAATATTAATTCTAGTAAATTTCCATACAACTGTTAATGTATTTAATTTAAAAATATTTTAATTTTCATTATGCTTTAAACTATTCATCTATATACTATATAAAATAACATGTTTTGACTGATTTATCATTCCCGAGCCGAAATTACTGAAACTGTGTTTATACAATTTATTTAGTAGTTTCATATTATTATGCACAGACAGAAGGAATTTTTCAAAATTTAATTACAATAGGGATGTTGACACATGAATTTTGACCTTAAAATATAAAAATTATTAAAATTGCATGGGTTTCCTTGGTTACATAGATAGAAAGTAACTTAATTATCATTTACTTTGGTGGAAAATAAATTGCCAGGTATGAATGTTATATTTTTTCTAGAAATACCTCCTCCAGTAAACTTTTTAAGGTTGGTGGAATAATAAAAATTTTCTTTTTAAATGGTTTAAAACTGGGTATTTAATTTGTTATGAGGAATGTCATATGGGGTCAGCTAGAGTAACATTTAAATAGATTTGAAATATATTGTAAATTTTGTTTGCATACAAAAAGTTGTAGAACTTTTATAATCTGATAAGAAGCAATAAATAATTTATTTAACATAATATATATTAAACATGTATTCAGTAATTACTGTATTATTCTAATCAATTACAATTATAAAGACTTGAAATTTAACTATGCATAGTTGTGCTTAATTATAAAAAAATGGACAAACATATTGTTAGATGTACATACTTTATTTTATCATAAATATATACATTTAACTTTTTATTGGTCTTTTCAATTATAATATAATGTGTAAGATATGTTCAAGGGTATCCATAAGTAAAAATGTGGATGGAGAAATTGTAATTATGATCCATTTTAAGAGAAAAATATTTTTCCTACAAAAAAAAAAAAAGAAGAAAAATCTTTTTGGTTTAATAAAAATACCCCGCTTTTAAATGTGTTATTATTGGTTTTATACATTTTTTTTTGCATTAACTATTTTAACATTTTTAAAAATCATTTTGTATAAGCTTTATAATTTTCAGATTTGTTAGAATAATAATAAAAAGAACTACTATTAAAAGAATAATTTTTAAAATACAATAATAATTTTATTAATTTCCATATAAAGTTTATATGATATAGTACTAGTTATTTTTGCTTTGCTTTGCTTTGCTTTACATTATTTATTGCCCTTTTTAACTACGACAAATTAAGTTTTTATAACTGGAATAGTAAAATTAAAAGTTTTCATTTTTCAACTGTAAAATGTATAAATTTAAATGAAGCTAAAATATGAGGTTAATTAATTAATATAAGAACATAATATTAAAAACTGAAATACTTAACATTCATTTAATGTATAGTAATTTAATTCAAATTTATTTTTTTTCTTATTGGTTGATCTATAAAAGAAAAAAAAATCTTTGGTTTTCAAGCCAAACATTTGAAGTGTGAAAATCATTGAGAAATAGCAATTAGGACAATTGTCTGTATTTAGAGATACTTAATAAAATTTTCGAATTATCATCATTCATGTTCCTAACCGATAATCGAATGAGAATAGGTTACCTACACCAACATACTTCTTTTACTTTATCATCATCAGTTGACAAATTCCAAATTTTGTTAAAGTGATTTTTATCTGTGAACAAATTATTTAACCATTAAACATCCTTCACATTTTAAACTAATAATTAACACGAAACACAAAATGAATATAAATTAATATTTGATGACTTAATGCAGACTTTAAATATTAATTGAATCTAACACAAGTAGGTAGTTATGTAAGTACCAGGTACCTATAGTCTCATGTTAGGGATGGGTAAGATACTTTCAAATGTGTATTTAGATACCTACAGACATTTTATGTATTTAAATACTAGATGTTTAATACAATAAAATTAAAATATGAAGTAGATTTTTCACTCATGCAGTATCTTAAAAATGACATGGTTATTTATTTGAAATATTCTTTAAGATTCTCAAAAATTTCCTTCCCCTATTTTCAAACAATCACTTTCAATTTTTAATATATTTTTCATAAATCTGTGGGAGGAAATCACTCAGCTTACAACCTTTGTGCAAATTACTTCATATAGAACAGCGGTTTTAAAATTGTGGTATGCATAGGGAGGCCACCTCTCCGGTTTTCACCCAGATACTCTGGTTTTACATATAAATTTACGGGCTACGGGTTCATGAATTAATCTCTTGGTCTTTGTAAAATTAATACTATTTATATAATTATATTATTTGTTGATAAACATCGAGAACAATGATTTTCATACGTCAAAAATAAAATAACAATTTATTGACTTGTTATTATACATTAAATTTGTACATAAGCGAATAGGCACAGTATCTTTTGCAAATCATCTTTTTATTTGTGTGCTTATTGGCCTGTGCCTCCGGGTCTACCATCATTCAAAGGTGGCAACCCTAAGTACACAGTAGGCAACTAGATCATTGTGGTGCCCAAAAGGCGTCATAGTAAAAGTACAGAAAATGAATTAATAAATATTTGTACAAATGTTTTTAATCATGCTAATACTATTTTAGATTTTGTACTTTTCATATCAATTATATTGTAGTATTTTACTGATTAATACTATTATCATTCTGAAATAAATGTAGACATTATGAATAGTTCAACTTTTAGTCTTCTGTGGAACATGACAGATCTATAATATATATAATTGGCATGTAAAAGAATTTTGAGAACTTCTGAAATAGATTTTCTAGATACTCGATATTAGATACATTGATTTCAGTAGATACCACTATATAAGATAGGTAGATACTTGATACTTTCATCGTAAGTATTGCCCAACTCTGTCATTTGTAAAGCGATTACTCTGTACCACTAAGCTTATTCTCTTGACATAATTTGTTAAGTCAATTACTTTGTATGTGATTAATTTTTCCGAAATTATTGAATTTGGTCTTTGAGCACTTTTATTGTCGCATCTAGTGGCACATATGAAGGGCGTTACCATTTATGTCCCCACACATGCTTAAAAATACTTCTTTTCCTTTGCCTTCATCCCAACTATTTAGGTTCAGCCAACGCTTAAAAATACAACAATAGGTATTTATTTAGTAATTTCACCTTAAAATTAAATATTTCATCATTATTAGCAACATTAGGAAAAAAGCTTGATTTATTAAATTGTGTTTTTGTGGATAAGGCTTTTAAATTTTCACCGTCTAGTTAGGTATAACAAAAAAAGATTCTATGATGTATTCATAAATCATGGTAATTATTTACTACATGTCTATATGCCTTCTCATTGAAAATTTCTAAGCACGTCACTGGTCACATTAATTCACAAGAAGTATTTTTTCTACCCAAAATGCTTCTTCGCTAAAATATTCTGTAGGCCATCATTTACGTTAATCATTTTTGTGTAGATTACGTCATAAAAATAAACAAGTTTTACTTTTAACTTAATTTCCATAATTAGGTATAAATCGCAGTGATTAATAAAAACATAATTCTCAGCATGTTTCTAAATTTTAGAGCTTCCAAAAAATGCATTTGAAACAATCTAATTTTTCAACACTTAAGTATCATATTTTTAAAAATAAATTAACGAAAATTGTAACGCGTCTTTTTAAAGTGTTTATTTTTTAACTGTTTAAATTTTAGCTATAAGTTGTTATTAATTAGATTTAGGTGATAATATATTTTCTATGTTACCGCACTACCACACCGTTCTACACATGCTTTTAATTAGTATTTAAACCTAATAAATATACCATAATATACATTTAATAATTATTCTTAAAAATAATAGGTTTTATTATATTTTTAGAAAAAAAAATCACCTTGTAGTTTTTATTTAATTCAAATGTAAACGTATACCTACGTTAGAAATCGTAAAATGTAAATGTGATATAGCTAGGTACCTATTTACTAAAGAATATTCTTTTTCTACTTATATACGTCATAAAAATTTATCGAAATTTATTTTTAACGTTTCTTTATTAATATTATTATTATTATTATTTATTTTTTTTTTTTACTGTAGTTTAATATTAGGTAATGTTTATGCGTTAACTTTTTTTTTTTAAATGTTCCTTGATTAATCGACATCTTTAAATTTTTCTAAATTTTAAATACCACATCGTCGCCGCTGATTAGATGTAACATTTTCGGATGTCTGCGGATGATCATCAGTATTGTGCGTGTGTATAGGTGTATGTTTAAAGTTTTATATACGAGTACTTAAGTAAATTACAGATTCTATTCTTTATCGTTATTATAGGTACCTCTTACCTGCAGATTATTTTTATTTTTGCATAAATCTTTATTAAATGTACACATTCTCATACACGCATACACGGGCGCGAGCGCGCGCGCACACACACACACACATGCACGCGCACATGCACACACACAAAACGCACACATTTCCCCCCAAATGTAATAATTTGGGCCGTTAAACAAAAGTAAGAAAAACTAGTCTATAAGAGAGTAATTTACCATCTAGTGTCAAGTCAGTTGTGCATGTAACAAGATACCTGTTGGCCGGTATCCTCGTGGAAGGTCTATCGAATATCGTTTTTTGTATAAGACAATAATATTATTATAACATGTATATTAATATCTATATAGATTGTTATATTCAAGAAAAATAATTTTTACACGCGCACACACTTATTGTCTTATATATATATATATATATATATATACAAAGTATACCCCTAATATTTGTTACGGAATTGTAAATTTTCAAAAAAGTGTTCAAATTGTTTTCTATACACCTATTATAATAATATTAATATATTTTTTTCTTTTTAATAAATTATTTTTTTAATATAAAATATATATTATGTAGATTATTGTTTATTATTGTTTTCGTATCCGTTGTCGTGTAACAATTTTATTTCAATTATTATATCAATCACGATGGCCATCGTGGTGAATATTATTATCTTTACCCGATGACGAACATCGTACACGGGTATCATCATCGGCATCGTCATGTATCTAATAATTAATCAACCGGATGTATTTTAAAAAATAAACGTATCGTCGATAGTAACCGCGAGTGATGTTGAAAAATGTGATTCTCAAAATACGGGTTTATGGCCTCGAAAAAAAATAATCATCGTAGTGTACACCCGCTTTGAACGTAATAGTGCGCGTGAAAAAATCGAATTCGTAATGTGGAATCGGAAATCCGTATTCGTCGTGCTGTCCATTTGTATCATACAGACGAACAGTATTCAATGGCTGTAAGTATTACCTAATATAATATTCTTGAATAATTATTATGAAAACGAATAAAAAAAAAATTGTAATATCCTATTTATTTGGATAGCTGCATATACGCGTTTGTCACTATATCTATAGTATGTGTTTACTAATCGAATTTACATAAACATATATTATATCGGTTAGCTTACATAATTTGTCGTTGAATTAGTTTCATATACACACATCGTTGTACCATATACGAATAAATACTTTAATATTAAACAAATAGTGTTATATTCGACAACGTATAATATAATAATACGGGTACCTAATCCACTTAGGGTTGGTGACTTTCATAAATTACGCGAGTCTTCGTTGCAGTCTTTACAGTTAGAACGTCATTTCGGAATTTCAAAATGCATAGTTATAATTTGAATTTAAAAAAAAAAAGACAACCATATAAAAAAACAAATCTCAATCGTTTCTACTGTTAATATATTTAAGACGTTTAGCCGTGCGTACAATCTCGGCGAAGGTATTGATAGAAATGCATTACCAACATATTATAATGTGGACGATGGTGGGATGATGATTGTTTTGCATTTTGTAATTGGATATGCGTACGTTCGTTTTCGCACTAGGGTTTTCCGTATAAACGGATCGATTAATTTGTCATGTCGATCGGATTTTTTTTTAAATATTTTTTTTATACGATTTCATTAATCACTCCTTAAAACCTATATTCATAACTGCGCAATATTTACGCGTGTGTCTGAATCTGTAATATATTAATATAATTCGAGTCGCGAGTTAAATGTAGGTATTACGATATAAAATATAAATACAATATATTATGTCAGTGTGCATAATATGTTTATCAACTACTTATAATATCAAGATACAGAGGCTTAATTTCAAAAACTGCCGCACACATATTATGTGCATCTTATTTAACCTCGCAAATAAAAACGTAATATGATATTACGAAAATGCCGGGTTGTGATTGGACTGTCCTTATTGAATATGGGCGTGAATAAATTATACTTTTTAGACGTTCGTTAAATTTTCTTCTCTGTGAAAATCAAGCCCGCAGTTAGTATATTATATAATATAAAATATTATAATATTATATTAATATTATAATTGTCAAATAAACAGTGAAAAACAAAAAAAAGGTTGAAATGTGCGTATATCCTATAGTTATGGTATTATTATGACATATATTATAAAAAAGTGAGTAATATAATGTGGTTACGATGATTTCGTTTGATTTGAACTTTATTAAAATACATTTTAGAAATTTGAAATTGACTAAACACTAAAAACTGTTCCGCGAAATGGAACCCGATGAAAGTTCGGCTATATTATTTAAAATTTAAATAGATACCTGCCTACCTACTTAATATGTAGGTATAAAATGTCACTACCCAGGTATATATATATATATATAAAAAAAAAAACCTATGAAATATAATCGAAATTTATCGACCAACGTAAAATGTATAAAAAGGAAATGATAATTAATTTTTCGTTTTAATATCGCGTTTTTTTTTTTTTTTTTTTTATATAGAAGAACTAGGTACGGTTTAGACTTATATTATTATTATATGTTAAGTGCAGCTCGTGCGTAGGTATTGAATACCGCCTATTAATTTTTTCTTGTAGATATTTGAAATTATATATTTCGCTATATAGGTATATATTATCTCCGACGGTACTCTACGTCTTCTTCGATACAATACCAATGCCTATATATTATTATATTTAAATATTATGTTATTATGTCGTTAATTTTGAATAATTTATACGACTTTTACCTATAATTATATTTTTGAGATCTCGGCATTTAATAATGAACGTTTTTTCGATATCTATACGGTTCCGAAGATTTATTGCACGTGAAATATTAAATTATAAAAATCTGTTGATATAAAATTATGATTGTCACTAGTGACGATAAATCAAATTTCAGATTTATTATGATTTTTTATTTTATTTTTTTTTCTGTTATGATATTGCATTGATTGCGAAAATCAATTACAAAAACAATTTTATCAACAATTTCACCCACGGTTAGGTTATGTTATAGCTTAGATTTTTTAGATGCGTGGGATTCTTATTGTTATCTCGCGTTTCGTATTTAAATGCATAGGTTAATTATTATTATTATTTTTTTAAATGTTGATTATTTACCGTGCGTTAAAATCCGATCAAGTACCTAGGTGTCTATATTATATCTTTAATCTCAGGAAAGAAGGACATATGCTACACTGAAGATCTTAAGTCATTATGATATGTATTTTTTGTTTGGAAAAAAAGAATATGTTTATTGTGCAGAAATTTAACCATTTAGCGATTTTCAATATATTTTAATTTGCTTGTATTAAAAATATAAAAAAATGACTTAAGCCCTTCTTCCCCGGGACCAAAGATATTATATTAATAACTTTTCATAAAATATGGTACACATTTTATAAGGGATTATGTAGCAGCTAAAAAAAATAATAATAAATAAATTCAAAATATAATTCTTCAATATATTATGGTTTTAGGTTCGCTTAGGTTACCTATATGATTTTTAATTCGATTCACGTATTTATTTAAATTATTATTATTATTCGTATTCGTATAAAATATGAAATTATCCATACCAATTTTCATGTAAAATATTAAATATATTATATAATTAGTATATGTGCATTGTATTATTATATTACCTGTATCATAGGCGGAGCTACGGGTAAGCCAACTATATGACTGGGCACACCCTGTTGGTATAAAAAAAAAAATGTAAATACCTATATGATATACATTCATATTTACAGTAATTATTTTATTGTTGAAAATAAATAGTAAACATGACACATTTTGATGAGGGCGAGAAGGGAAATTAAAAATTTGATCGCCATCTCGACTCGAGAGAAATTAATAACAAACGTTAAATATACTATCATTACTGACTTATTGTCGTTACATTATAAAGCTAATGTATATGATTAAAATTTCATAAAAATAAAATAATAATTTTAAAATGAAATTTAAAAACTAACTAATAAACTTAAAAAGGTCTATATAGAAAACGGAAAGAAATTAATTTTTTAAAAATTATACATTTAAATTTAGTCTTAATCATTATTGTGGACCAGAATGCATTATTCTTTACGAGATCTAGAAAATTATCTTCCGAAACACGAGTAGACATATTTTATTGTTTGTTCGTTTCGTCAATAAAAAAAAAAATGCAAATTACGCAAATATAATGCAGATTTAATAATATTAGAATTATTACGGTATATTTTATTCTATAAAATATGAAACCCGCGCGAGAACAATGCAATAATAATGATATATTATAACGACGATATTTCTGTATATCTTCTTGACGTATCTATAGTCAATTGTTCGGTATCCACAAACATAATATAACATTCATAGATTACAATACTATTATATATACTCGTATATCATATACGTATACGATAAAAAATATACAATGAATACGAACATCGGAGACTATTAAAACACCTACCAATCACCATGATATATACATTTTCGACTGTCTAAAAGTATTAAAAAAAAACAGCGCGTAACATTATACAGTCTTATCAGATTCGCCCAAAAGTGGGCAAGGTAATGAAAATAATTAATTAAATTAAAGTAATAAACAAAAAAAGCCTTCAAGTGAACAAAGTTAACAAAAATAAATTTAATCAGTTAAGTTAAAAGTGCAAAATGGCGTTGCTTTACTTTTTATTAAACTTAAAAGTTAATACTTTTTACAATACTGATATTCAATGTAATAAATAATGTATATTTTTTAATTTTTATAAACTAAATCGCAGTGCAACGAACAGTAAGAACAGTCGGATAACGTATCAACTTAGGGTTCCATTTAGGTATATATAATTATATAATAATATAGTTTTACACATTTCGTTCAATAATTTTCATTGAAAGTGTTTATAAAGAGCTACTTTCTTAAATGTATGCAGAATTTTTAATCGCATGATTGGAAAGTTATATGGAGACAAATTTATTCTTTATAGATCTTATTTGTTGAGAAATATGCATCTATATAAAAGACTGTCGCTTTAGAACCTTAATTTAATTTTTAAAGACCTTTTTAACGATATCCCACATGATGGGGTGTGCGAAAAATTAAAATTGTGTCCATTAATTTTATTTATTAAAATATACCTATAGAAAACGTGCGTACATTTTTTGTTGACTGCGCAATTGTTTGGTGGTTCACTTAAGACACCTCTCTGTGGAATTTCATCAAAATTGATGGAAAAATGGCTGAGTTATATCCTGATATCTGATCAAGTCTGGGACAAACGGACATGATGAAATTGTATAAAGGTTCCGTTTTTGCCATTTTGGCCACAGATATAACAAAAGGTCTAAACAAGGACAATATTCTGGTACTTTGTTTAATCGTTCCTCGCCTCAGTCATTTATCGATTTCAATGAAAACCCCCCAGATTTGCTTTTATTATTCATATGTCATGCGTGTAAATATACGATTAAAATGCAAATATTATTCAGTGGGTAATATAAAATTGTTATCTTGAACTTATTAAATATTTACTTTACGTCAATACTTATTATTGTAATAAAATTATTATAAATGCAATAATGGGCTATTGTAAATTAATTTGAAAAATGATTGGTATCTATAATTTAGTTAATTTATATGAGTTTTAGTGACGTGTTTGCATGATTGCAATCGTGTTTGTATAATAATTTTTAACGAAAAAAAATTATCAAACATGCGTTTAATGCCAGTTTTCATTAAAAATTGGATTAGAGCCAAACTAATTGTTTAAATTAAACTACTATATTATATATTTACGAATGAAATGTGACGCATTTTGAAAGTTAGTTTTTAAATTCCTTTTTAATCATGTAAATTATTAAATGTGATGTTCACCTACTGTTACAGACATACTATTTTTCATTCTGTTTATCAATAGGTCAATAGGACACTCATGCCAAATTAAAAATGTTCGATGTTTAAAAACTATTATTTGTTCAAAGTGACTGCGAAATAATATATAAATCGAATTTTTTTAAATTTGACCCATTATTTGTATTTGTTATAAATTAATATCATCAATTCAAATCTTTTAACTTATCAACTTTTTTAATTTTAAATCGATTACATTTGTTTTTATCCTTCTAAAATTTGTATTCAAATTAGATACTTATTCGTATTGGTTAAAGTGGAAAGGAACGGAATACCCCTTCTTATTTCAGTAAAAATTACCAGTATCTTTCAGTTTAAATCTTCGAAGTTCGATGGAACACTATAGTCAATGACATTTTAAAAATTCGAATGTTTTATTAAATTTTTAGTGTTATTTAATACATTCTACAAAATGTATACCAATTAGTTTATTCACATTGCGACTTTATTTTCACTGAGAAGGTATATTCATAGGATAATATCTGAGGGGAGAGAGATGCGGTTTATTCGTAGAAAACGATTTCGAAGGTCTTATTTCCACAATAGATTTTCTGAAAGTTTGGTTAGGTTCAGTCAGTTCTCGGGAACGTCCCTCAATTTTCGGTATATATAGTCTCTCATCGAAGATTTTCCTCTTTAACCGCTGGGTATTCGTAAAGTATTGAGGTATACTATAGGTATAATAGTTAATGTCACAATATTATTATTAGTATAATAATATATATAATAGTTTATATGTATAATAATTGTGCAATATCAAAAAAATCAATTATGAATAAATATCGTATAAAATATAATCATCGTGCATCCAGCGGATTTCGTATATTATACCGGAATAACAAGTAGATTATAATATAGTGTTGATTTTATTTTAGTAAAATGTTTAGTATTTGTATATTTTATGTATAATATTATTGTGTTTAATAATGGAACTGATGGCATTATAACGAAAATGCCACTTTGCAATGTACTTGTAATATATCTATATATTCACGTTTTAATGTACTTAATATATATTTAGGTATACCTATAAGTTCTTATGTAGTAATAATTTTTAAATGTTTTAAGTAGTTGCTATATATTAATCTGGAAGAAAAATACGGCCATACCTAATATATAACGACGTAAACAACCAAGAAAAAAATAAAACTAAATTCCATATGTTTGTTACATAAGTAGGTACTTATACCTATATATTTATTATTTGTATACTTACATGTTCAATAATATATTTATGTATATAGGCACCTATAATAAATAAAAATCTGACGTATTTATAGTATACTTTGGGTTGACTTCTGTTTTGAGTGGACCGTAATGTGCAACGGCGTTGGTCGGTTTATATTATTAATACTTATTATTTAAAATTTAAAATAGTGATTAAATATTAAATAACATACTATACTATACTATACTATACGGCTTTTAGTGACGTTTTTCGTGATTTTTAAGACGTATAGGTACCGCTCAACTGAGAAATTAAAAATGTCACATTTATTAATTAACATAATTAATAAATAATATATATCATCTATTTATCTCAATTTTAATTATAAAGGACAGTCTTCGGGAATTATTATGACGTATGTAGACTGAATTTTCAACCAAGTGCCTTTGAGAAGTTTAATGTAGGTATACTAAAATTAAATATGTTGAAAGTATAACAAATAAACCGTTATTTGTTTTTCAAAAATAATTGGTATTAAACTGTCAATAAGTAAAAAACTATTTTCTTTTAATATGCAGATTATCAAGTTCTATGATGTTATTATATATATAAAGTCATTTATACAAATGAATAAATACAGTATAGGTATGTATGAAAAATAAGCACACATATAATTGATTTTTTCTCGACTTGCCAATACTCGAAATCTTAATTCACGTGTATGTGAATTATACATTCAAATATACATACATACGAAATAATACATACTTTATACAGTAAAGTATAATTTCGTGACTACATAAATTATAATTTATTAACAAACCTGTCAGTCTGTCAGTGTATAATACATAAATATAGGACATAGGTAGGTCGTAGGTGCCCATTATATTTAAGTAGTGCTATAAACCGACACCTGTAGATTACTATAATTAAATTGTAGGAACGAGATATTATTCCGGGTTCTAACATGCACTAAAATCCCACTGCGTGTTATTGTTGCATAGTTCATAAACTATATCAAATATATAAATTATTACTAATGAAATACGTTTCTCAGCGTAGTTCGGTTAAATATGTATTGATAAATTAAACAATAGCAACTAGTTTTGTCATGCTTGTGGCCAAAGTAACTTATTAATCAACAAAAAAGTGCAATATTTTCATTTTGAAAGTACCAATAACTTTTTACCAGATACTCTTTAGGGGTTTAATTTTATAATAGAAAGTAGACAGTCACCTTTCCTTTGTTTTGAATCTCAATTGTGAACAATTTCATCCAGATTGGAATAAAGTTGTAGGTTTGTATGAAAAGCCAATTTTATCGAACTTGATTTTATGATTTTTCAATGCTGAATAGTTTATATAATTTGTTTTGAATAAAACACGGTCAATGGACTATAAGATGAGTCAATCCTTGATATTCCTCCCCTAGGTACACCACTCCTAATAGTATAACTATTTTCCACAGTTTTAACCTACAGTTACTTCTAAAGTCGACGATCGGAACATGATTTCTGGTAGAAAAGTGATTTATAGACAGAAAAACAACATTTATCTACATTAAAAATAATGCTGTACGCTAATTAGAATCTAACAATATCTATATATACTGCACGACAACTTGTGTGTTCTTTCATTTTTCGTCACTCTTGTTAAGTTAAAACAAACCAAAATATTAAACTAAAATAATAATATTACGAAATATAAATACCTATTATTTTAATATTACATGATTGATGAAGAAAGGCTTTTCAAAATAGAAAATATTACAAACGTCAATACATTATTGGTATCATATTTTAATACAAACATTTACAAAATCATGATACCTGATACCTGATGATACATGATATTTATATAAAAATATAAATAGGTACATCGTTCAATATATTATACATTTATTATGATTCCGTTATCAATTAATACAAAGATATATTTGAGTTTTCTATTTAATAAAAATATTTAATTATCGAACATTTTTTTTTTTTTTAAATAATATTTAATTTTGAACATTTCGGCCACTCATAAGCCAAATGCCCGATGGTCCTACAGGCCACTCCGCCGCTGTTTCTCAATACAACAAATAAATTCAAAATGCTATAAACCTAGTCAATTTTTTATTGGAATAAGATTAGAAAAGTAGTTTAGAAAATTGTAGAAAAGTTGTTTACAGACAGAACAAAAAAAATCGCACACACTATAATAGAATCAATACATTCTCCGCTTATACTTATCCTGTCCAAAATCGAAAATTTATAGTAAAAATATATAACGTTTAAAATACTTGAGAGCAATTTAATATAATTGGCCGTTTTACTGAAATCGTAAAATCAGACAAATTTGAGGCGTTCGAAAATAGAAATACCCACCTATTATACATTGATACACGCGAATATAAATTGACTGTAGATATGTATATAGAACAGTTATCTTAACTATAAATCATGTATTATAGAAGTCCGAAGTAGGTAGGTATATAAATACTATACATTTTACATAAGTTTTCTTGAATAAATCATTACACGAACAACTAACGAGATACAGTTGAATACTTGCAGTGCCTACGTAAAATATTTATTGCTATAGGTAATATATTATATACTATTAAAATATATAGTATTAAAACCCTTTACTGCATTATAAAACCATTTAACCGTGTGCCGTTTGCGATTTGGAATACATTCGTAAATATATATATATATATATATATAATATTGTTCTCGAAATATATTTTTTATTTTCAATGTAATACAGCACGGTAATAATCAACCACCCCTTCCCACCACACACAATAGTTGCACCACAGGGTGCATGGCTTACATTTAGGTTTCAATCAACCGTACAAATTACAATGATAAATTATTAAAAATCACTTGGAAAGACCTCGGTTTTGAAGCATTACAGTTTCAGAAATAATAGGAAGAGGTTTTTAAATTTGTATAGTATAATAATAATAAAAGGGGTTTTGAGCGTTTGACCAACCTATAATAGTATAATACAACAATATTCTACAGATAAACATTTTATATCTAAATTTAAATAATTTAAAATAATTTCATCATTTCTAACAGTCCTACAAAATACGGTTCCACAATTATTCTCTCTGTATACCTATTACGATTTTTATATTATAAACAAGTGTTAATTATACCTAAAGTATTATTATTATATTCTAATATTTTTTCATATTAGACCTCCCGAGTTTTAAAGGTTGTTAAATACGTTTTCAAATGAGTAGAGAGTGTTACAGAAACTGATTATAAATTTCCTATTTAATTTTTCGAAGATCATAAAAAGTTGGTTAGGTGTTTATGTGTCCTGTTTAAATTCTTAATACCTTTATATATAATTATATATGCACCAAGGTTTATTATAGAGACAATGATTCAATTTCCTTTCTCTTCATGTATATAGCACATACCTATATAGATTGTATATATTTAAAGACAATTATTTAGATTGTTTTTTCACCCAATAATCAGTTTTTATGAATCGTTAGGATTTTTAAATTTTATTGTTTTTAGATCAGTACCATTTACATGCATATGAGTACCCGTGTAATTGACATTTTTATCGGATCAAAATATTTGAATGGACGAAATAAAATGTAAAACAATATAGAAATGTATCGTGTTACCTTTTTATATTGCCATAATCCTGACCGGTTTTTTAATCCTTCGATAAACACCAGTATATGAAAATTTAAAATTAAATATAAAGTTATCACTTAGTTAATTAAATCATTATTATTATTATTTTTTTTAATACTTTTCAATAAAAACAATAATAAACCTTTTTACAGTGCATATGCATTGTTTAACATTATATTCGTTGTATTATATCATGAGTCTTTATTTTATGAAATATATATCGACAACTTTAAGTACTTTAGGTACTTAAATTGCGTTATAACATTTATAGGTATTACCAGGTAGTGGGTACCTAGGTACTTAAAGTATTTTCGATTTTTAAATTATTATAACGGATAATGTATGTATTTATATGTAATGAAACATAAAAGTATTATCAATAATGCGGTAAAATTCGATTAAGAACGGCATTACGAATACGAATTACGGAAATACGATTGAAAGAATTTGAAAAGATTTTTTTTTAACAATGTTACCATAATAATGATATTGTAGTGGTCTAGTTTTACCAAAAATGTTATATATGTAATCATAATATTATGGGGCTTTTTTGGGGTTAAAGTTTAAACGATATATTTTATTGCACACCGCATGACATGAATGTTCACTACGGAAATTGAATTGTTGGATATTATTATAGAGTAGCTGCTTTAGTTCATACTGTTATCTTTTATACTAGTTTTCAATTAGTATTATAATAATGAAAACACTAGTCAAAACGCGTTGAGTATAATTTATTAAGTAAAAGTTGCAAATACAGTAGAAACTTGATTAACCGTCAGTTACGGGACCGGAACTATGACGGTTAACAGAAATGTTGCAAAAAACGTATAGGTATATTTTTACAATGGTGTATTTGCAGATAAAAATAATACCATACCTACTAAAAAATTTTAAACAAAATAATCTATCATCTTCTTCTGTTTTTTTTTTTTTGAAGCATGAGTTTATTGAGCGGCAATGTTTTGTATTTTACGAAGAAGTAAGACAGTTACCAATAACGGATAACAGATAGTGACGATAAATCGAGTTTCTACTGTATAATATGTAATAGGACGTGAGTAAGCGTATACAACACTATCACTGTGGGTAGTAGAAAGGTTAACTATACAGTACACCACAGATAATACAGTTGATATCGGCGATGCTAATAACCCGACACCTTCCCATTTAAGTATTAAAAAATATATATGTTTATAGGTGAATTGTGTATAATGTATACTTTAAAAAAAAATTAATTAATTAATTTTATAAACCAGTATGGGTTCACAAATATAGATTTAACAATATTTAATTATAAGAAAAAAACAATAGTAATCAGTATTATGAATAACTCATAAATTGCTTCACAACTCAGAACTTAAGTGACTAAATTATTCATTAAAATGTAGGTTTATTAATGATATAGAAAGTCATTACTTCTTTTTAATTTAACTACGCGTTGGAGCTTGTAATTTTCAGTTGACAAACTATTGTCTATTCTTAACACTATTCTCAGGCACGCCACTGACATCTCCAGTTGCTTTAAGTTCACTCACTACCCTCAACGTTATTTTCCTTACCACCTACATGTCTATTTCTCATGTGCCTTGAATTGTTGAATATCTTACCTTAATTATCCTTGGGCAGATAAGATTTGGGAATTTTCAGTCTTTTAATTTTTTTACCAGATATTCATTATTTTTTAGAAATAGTATCAACTAATACACATTAAATATTTGATATTTACTTGAGAATCTATTATAATAATTAGCCTGTAAGGCTGTAACATTTGTTTGTTTTGTATTTTATTTCTATTGTCTAATCTCATCCTCACATATATTTTTTGGTTTTAATAACTCAGTTAGTACAGGTAATTTATTTTCGGATTTATGTATATAACTGTAAGTAAATTCGTTGACTATCGGTTAATGCTAACTAAAAATATGTACAATAAAGGTATACTGTCAATGTTTGAGCACGTTGAGTAACCGTATTATTATTATTATCGTGCTATTAATGCTACTGGTCACTAACATTACATTTACATTAATTTATCAACGGTAAGTAGCTGATATTAGTGTTATGTATGTCAAAATTTTAAAATCAAAAGTTAATACCCATATTACTTTATTGGTGTAAGGACTAAGGAGTAGATTGTTGGTGTACAAATATTAAAATAAACATTAAACAATTTTATAATGATAAATGATTGAAAAAATATAGAATTTACTTGAAATCCTCCGGAAAATTTGATAAATCGAGATAAAATAATCAATCTGTATAATACTGTATAGTGTTTATTATTTTAACAGGAATGTGCACCTACAAATTATTACACGTACTATATATTCTCGCTTATAACCGTATAAGCATAATACTTTATGAGAACTCAGAACATTAACTCATTATTACCGTTTTTAAATAATTTAAAAGTGGTATAATAAGTCAATGAGATAAATCAGTTTAAATCACTACAATAATACACAATTATATTGTAGGTATCTGTGTAACATTATATATTGTTGTTTACGAGTTACGAAAATCACACATCTTGAAACCCGCTGTATTAACGTGATAATACACCTTATATACACACTAATGGTGGGATATATGGGATACAAAAATAAATTAATCAAACCATTTTATATAGTAAAAATAAAATTGTTTTCTTTCACTGTTATTGAGATCGTCGGTCTCTTCCAGTTTTTTCTATTTACTGTTACCACCTTTCATTCCAAATTTCATCGTTCCTCTCCTAAAAAGTCTTGCTAAATCAAATCTTTCCAATGAAGCTGTGGTCTACTTAATATTCTTTCAAAACCTATATCATATAATATAGTACAATATTACCAAATAGTAAATACTTCGTGTAGAAGTAACGTTTCGCTTAGGGATGAAAATATTTACTGAGTTTTATAAGTTTATGATTTACTTATACATAATATAGATGAGACTATAAATACCTACTGCAGTAAACTGACCTATTTTGAAAAGTCTTTTTCTTCGATATTTTTATTTTAAAGCAAGTTAATTATGCGCTTATTGTTCAAATTATTACCAATGATGAAAGGTGTTTGTATCTATACATTTTTTAGATAATGTTGTTGAAAAAAGAACAGAGAGAATATTGCAGATTTGTATCGGGTTATTTTTAAGATAATCTGTTAGATCATTGTACTGCAGTAATAGTAGGTAGGTATTAAAAACGGAAAAGCTTATTTGGTAGCAGGCATCGCGGTTCTGCGACTGAAAGAGAATTTTCAATTCTATAATCGTGTAAAAAAAATATGTCCATGACGACCTCTTCTTCTTATTACATATGATGTAATTTAACTGCACCGTGGGAGGTAAAATATGCGATATAAATAGGTAGATAAGTATAATACTCGGTTTTACGAGGGCTTGTTGTACCACCCCTATATATTATTATAATAAAACAGACTAGGCGCATAATTGCAATCGTATTTCCAATCAAATATAGAGGAATCGTTCGGGTAGGGTTTAATTGGAAAGATCGCTAACTATAAAGGCTAAAAAAATACTTATATATAAATATTGTGTAATCGTGCCGCTGCAGAACTCCGATGGCGACAATAATAATCGAACACAAAAGATTTTTTTGTTTCCCCCCCCCTTTAATTAGATATATCTCATAATAATACACTTCAAGAGATGTTTTCGTTTTTGGAATCGCAATGCGCACTGATGATGTGTACAGATAATAACAATCGTATTTGTATTATGACGGACCACCGACATCCACCGTATCTGTTTTACTTACTACATAATAGTTCTGATAATTGAATGGTTGAGTTGACATTTTTTATGGTCGATAGTAGATAACAGATCCGTAGTGAAAGAAGAGGCGGAAAGGACACAAGACTTCAAAGGTGCAAAAAGAAAATGTAGTTTAATCTATTAAATCGAAGACTTTACTCGACAACAAAAAACAACATAAATTTTATTCGAATACCTATTTAAATTTTGAGTGTAACTAATTAAGATGTGTTTTTTTTTTCATCAAATAACACTTTTTGTGTACATTTCAAACGCTCCGATTTTTTCATTTATTCGAATCTAAAAAGATATCAGTTTTCACCTCATAGTATTTCATTTGAACGAATTTTCTAGATTCCCGACAGTTATTTATAGAAAATGTTTTTCTATATTTCTGTTATTTATTACACACGAATCGCAAAAATAGCTTTATTCCTTTGTCGGAGACTTGTTTTATGCAGATCTAGATAGATCCGCATAAATGATAAATGCGTCAATGGTACCCACAACTGTACTTGCTATAGTAAAGTTATACCTATAGAATGAATTATTTATTAAATTTATTGAAATTTTAGATTCTGAGTGAAATGAGAGATCTATTGTTTTTATTATGATTGTGTATTTTTTTTTTGTCTGTAAACAACTTTTCGAAAAGAAATCTTGCTCTAATGTATAGAGTATAGACGTACAGTATTCCTTTTCTGAAAGGAAATTTTGTCTACTTAAAAATATACGTAAAGATTTGAAATTTTGACATAAAATTTATATTCGCTTTTTTTAGATCTGGTAAAATTTTCAAAACATCTGAGTAATTTTTGAGTTATTTATAGACTTTTAAATTTTTCGAGTTATTTACGTAATTTTTTTAATAGGTACTCTGTGGATAAAATTATGAGATTATACAGAAATGTTTGAAAATTTAACATGAGATTCATTACAAGTTATACATAATAATGAAAAAACAAAAAATTGAGTATAACACAGTATTATTTTTTTTAAAAGTTTTAAATTCATATTTAGACGAAAATCGTAAATATTATGGCTATTTAAAACATATATAATTGAACTTCGCTCCAAATCGTTTTTCGTTAGTAACGGTTTATCGTTGCTTACAGGTATAAACTAAATCATCGTATAAATCCCAAAATCTTCCAACTACTCATCTACAATCTAGCCGCACACGTCCCCAGTATTAGCTTTCCTCGTGGTTCGTATAATTATATGTGATAATATGTATGTATTGTTATATTTTTAAGACATTTTCTATTTTAGGAATGGGTGAAATATATTTCCCCCCCCCCGTTAGAGAGGCCGTTAGGTACGTCACTGTATTTTAATTTGTATTACTACTACATTATGTAATAATATTCACTTTGTTTATAAGGATAACGGAATCTCATCCATTTTTTAATAATTTTAACCTACGTAGGTGAACAACAATTCAATATTATATTTCGATGATGGCAATCTACCACGGATGATATTCTATACAAAGGGGGAAGAATTTAGAGGTGTTACTCTTTCTTCAAACGCATAATATACTAGTTCTATAGCTCAACTTATTAACTTTATTTTACTTATGAACCTCCTCCGAAACACGTCCAAAATGTATTCTTATGTACGTGACTAACGACGGATTACATTCAGGGATAGGAAAGATACTTCAAAACAAGTATTTAGATAATTGAAACGTTGATTTCCCGTAAATTACTACAAAAACAAAATCAATAATAACACTATCCATTATAGCGTAAATATTTCCGTATTGATTTCTCCGATCTTCCTAAATCCCGATAATTAAGAAAATTCCAAATAAATAGCTCAAATAACTTAAAATTTGTTACAAAACTCTCTTGTCGGTTTTCTATATTAAATTTAAAATCAATTTTTCACATGCATATGTAGTATTTTGGAAGATCAGTAGTTGTTTATTTGAAATATTTTTTTAAATTCTTAATAATTCCCCATAAATATTTTTTGTACAATCACTTTAAAATTTGTTTTTAATAATAACGAAAATCTAGGGAGATTATAAATGACAGCTTCTTCTAACAGGCTACTTTCCCTCGCATTGAAATTTTCTGGGCACACCACCGATGGATCGAGGCGATCTATCTTAGTTTCATTCCGTTCGGAAGTAGGTACTTGGAGCGAGGACATTTCCCGTAATCCTCGATTATAATGTACATTAAGTAGGTATCTATAATATATTGTGTGTGCGATTATAAAGATCGTATTGCATTTAATGTATTGGTCCCGGAATGGTCCTTGTAGGTATAGGTAAATATTGCAATAAATATTATATGATTAATGATTATAGGTACGAAAACGCGTCGGCGACCGAGTGAATAATATGCGTGTGCAATAATAATAATAGCATATTATATTGTATTAAAATTCGGAAATCGGAAGTTTCGAAATAGTTGTGCGTATCGACGTATCGTACAACGAAATGTCTGAAATTGTAAATTGTAATACAATTTATTTACAACCATGTATTACGTATAGAATTCGTAAATAAGCTCGAATTTCGAGGCAGAGGATAAATCTCCAAACTCCCCACCCCTGCGGGTTGTCACACGGCTTACAATGCTTTTATTATTTTACAAGCATATTACGTAAATCAAGGATAAATGGCTTAAGGTAATTTTTGGCATTAAAATTTTGTGTTGATAACATTTCTTCACTTTATTCATTGGACTAAGTGGCAAAAGTGTAATTTATATATAATATATTCTAACCCTTTATGGTATTCTAAAAGTTAAAATACCTTGAGTCATTATAATATATTTTTTGTTTGACATGTAAGACATAAGTCATAACTAGAGTCCGGATTTGTATTCACTTGTAATCTACAAAAAGGCGCTTAAAAACATTGAAAATCCCAGAAATAAAAACTTACAAAAATTTAAAAAAGCAAAAATGATAGAGGTATTTAAAAGTCCTTCCACTAATGGCTCTAACTCATTAAATTAAATTTCTTAGCACTACAAAAATGATTCACTCAAAATAAATTCCCAAGTGCTTTTTTGACGTTTTCGAGTGTTTTTGCGGATTTTAGGAGAATATATATCCCGGTCCCTAGTCATAACTCATAATTATACATTATACAGCGATTTAGCCGTTTAACAATTATAGAAATTTAATTGTAATGAAAACTGTAGAAAATTAGCTTAAGCTCTTATTCTTCCCTGGGACCAAATATTATATTAATATTGTATAGGTAGGTACGCGCAGGTACATATTTGTAAACACACAAATGCATGTTTTCGATACAACAAGATAAATTACAAATCGATCGAGTAACGGTTATTTTTAAATATTATATGATTGGTGCACATAGCGATATCACGGCCGTATTAAGTATGTACCGTATAATTCCTTTAAACTAGATGATTTAAATAAAAGATAACCCGCTTGTGGATAAAATGTAAATTTATAAAAATAAAATGCATAATATACATATTATAAACGTAGGTATACCTAACCTACCTATCTACCTGCCTACCTATATGTATTAAATAATATGGTGGTCGAGAAACGTTTACGTCATAATACATTTACGTAAAAACCAAAATAAGAAAACACCGGAACACGCGATTCGACCGTGAAATTTTAACGATTTCACAGAGGTTTTTCGACGTGGCGTAAAGTGTAATAAAATTATTTTTAATATATACTATAAGAATATTCAATATTTACTTACAAATAATAAAGTTTGTGTTTATAAAATATTGAATGAATATAGGAATTTCGGGGAGGGGCGGGGGGACAGAATTATTCGTCTTCAACCGGTTAAGAACTTAAGTGGATTATGACGTTGATGCAAATTAACTGTAAATTCTCGAGTTTATAGTAAAAACTACGTGTACCTAATTATAATAAGTTAAATAATTAACTGTAAAAATTATAATTTTTAACGATACTTCAGGTTGTAAAAACGTATTAAACTATTAATTACAACTACTGTATGCGACTATAACTTTCTTAAATAATAATAACTTATACTTTACAATTATTAGGTGGCAATCGATATTTAATTATTGTTATTCATTTGTCATTGAATAAAAATATGTAATAAAATATTTTAATTAAATTAAATATTTTATAATATGTTCTAGCGAAGATTGCGCGGAAATAACTCGTTTGGTACCCATTCGATAGCAATCTATTTGGCAGTCCGATATAAATCGGAACGGAAGACTGACACAAAATATATGCCCTTTATTAGCATTTTAACTTTCAAGCGTGAATGACGTACTGGTTTTACTATGACGCACGCTTTTTTTTTTTGTCTACCTATGAAAAATTTGTTTACCAGAATTCTTATTTCCAATAAAAACTTTGGTGGTCATTTCTATCTTTTCTAGTAGCGAATTTTGTCTATAATTGAAGCACTAGGTCGTTTTTTAAGCGTTTAAAGTTCAAATTTTTATAACGGCATTTCACGTATTATTTTCTGATTTATCTGAACACAATATTTTTGGCTCCACAAAAATGGTAGAACATTGAAGACAAGAAAAAATGTAATTTATATTTTGTTATAGTTACAAATGAACACAATTTTTAATTTAAATTTATCTTAAGCTCAATATGTTAATATGCTAAACTGAACTCCTCGCTCAGTATCGATTTTCGTTAGCAATGTCGTTGCGTACAACAACAAGTGTACAACTATAAATTAAATTACCCATCCCGACTATCTGTGTAGAACAACAGTAGCACAGTCATCAAGATGAAAAATATAGCGTCTCATTTTTTATTATTTTTAAAAATGAATTCTCATTTTGATATAATATTTTCAAATACAGATAATTAAAATTATTTATTTTTTGAAAATATGAACGTCTTGTATTGATTTACGATTTGCGTACTCGTGTTTCATATTTTTCTAATCTATATAGAAGACGTAATACAATATCAAATTATTATTAACTGAATAAAATAAATAGGTATATGTTTATGTAGTACTTAATACGCTCAATGTGTGGCACACCCAGGAACTTTCAATGTGGAGGATTGTAGTAAATATAATCATAGATGAATAAATCGCTCAACCTTGTTCTGTTGAAATAACCTAATCCGATAGCGAGAATTTCAAAGCCGGATCAAATAAAGTAAATTTTTATTCTATAAATCAAACTTCTGTACTAGTAATTTGGTTAAAATATATACATAAAAATCACTCAAATAGTTAATATATTTTCAAGCCAATGGGGGAGGATATGACTCCTAACATCCCCGTTCTGCGCACGCTACTGATTACTACTATAAATACCACGCTCGATTTTTAGATTTTTTTTGCTTTCTAGGTTCGAGGGGGGGGCGTATAGGATCTTATAACCTGAAATTAACGGCCGAATTCCATTTAGAATGATTTTAGATTGGTTTTATAGGTTTTATAATGATGTTTATTTTTTTTTTTTTTTATGTGGACAATTTTTTTACCAGTAATATTTTATTCCGATTTTCCAGTATAGAACTTTTTCTCAAAGGAAATCTAACAAAGGTTGTACTTTAAGAAGGTCATTTATTGATTTCCCTAGCTGTTCTAATAATAAATGGGAAAAACCGGGAAAATAGGTACAATATTAAACGAATATCATTAAAGAAAATACATAATTCATATTATATAATTATTATTTGACATATATATTGTTGACAAAGAAACACTATTAACTCCGCTCCGAATAGGTTTATCGTTAACAAAAGTTAATCGTTGCGTACAGATATTACACATTCAATTTCCCCTCTATCTTTCCAACTTCTCACCTACAACATTTTTTTCTTTGATATAATTAATCGTCGTTTTCAGTATTAGTTGCATCAGCTTCAGGTGTAGGACGTAGGTATATGTTTATAACATCAGTTTATAACTGATTTACCCTACGCCGTACCAAGTATATAGTTACCGCCAAGTATCATAATATATCCGGTTTTCTTTTCATTTTTTTTTTCTAGCAGATACAATTTCCAAATTCCTTCGCTATCAGTAATAATGTGTTGTAATTTATTGTCGGCGGCGTTTATGAAAGGCAGCCCCCAGCAAATAAACGATAAACAAAATACTAGTCGAACATTATTGTATACTATAGTATACAATACATACTTACATGTATGTAAGTAATATGTACCTAATAATTTGTTTTTCCAGAGGCATGCAGAAGGCGGCCGGCAAAGTGAACTGGGAAGACGTGGGCGTTTGCCGGACGTTGCGCAAAACCTACGGGCTGGACTCGCGTCAAGCGCGTATTTGCAAGTCTTGGCGCCCGGTCATGCAGCACGTTTCCCGGGCCGCAGCGCTAGCCGTGGTCGCCTGCCAGACGGTCTTGCAGAACAGACGGTGGAACTGTTCGTCGGTCAGGGACGCGCCGAGACTCACGCCGGAGCTAGCCAAAGGTTGAAAAACTCGTTTATGGTTTTATTTTTTTATTTTTTCCAGTCGCGCGTTCCGTTTCGATATTACGAGTGTTATACGTATACGATTTTTTTTTTTGTTTCTACTCTCACCCGTCTATCGTGTGATCTTGTACCTCGTGTACGCGATAATACAATATATTATAAACGCTATACCGGGTGATTCATTAACGACGTCGAATTATTATAATGTTTCAATAGTTTTACGTTCAGTAATACGCTGACGTGCGCTTGAATTCGTGAAATTCCCGAGAACCCGTTGACACGCTCGTAGTATACACGGCCGTTTTCATTGCCGTCGGGTTGTCGCGGCGTTATGGTCGGCGAAGACGCGAACGATTTCTTCTTCCTACTTCGGTCCGGTACAATCGCGCGGGATCTGTAAACTCGGGACTTACCACGCGACGCATCATCACACCTGCAACACCGTCGCGGAGAGACGAGAAAAAAAACCAGCCAAGGTGTGAGCTGCGCCGTATTAATGTATAAAATCAGTCGTTTTGACGGGCGAAATTTATTAGCCGCGCGATCCGTGTTATACTATGCGTTTAGGGTTTAGCCACCCTCCCCCTCCGAAATTTTTTCCTAAAATAAAATTGAACGATTTTAAATACCTACATTACATGTTCTGAAACTTGTACAACGTTCTCGTGCCGCTGCGATAACAAGACACGAGTAAACGAAAACGTATATTTTAGATTTAATATATTGAGTTGTATAAGCGATATCTAATTTACTTTCGTAAAACCCAACGTATGTTGGGTATAGCTCTATTGTAATTTAATTATACATTTTAATTAAAGTAGAAATGTAAGATAAAGTATAGTTACCGACATTTTTGAAAAAAAATATCACGTTCGTAGTTTAAATAATAATTGTGTAGTTTCATACTTTATACATACTCCCTCCACAAAAAAACAAAAAAAAATAAATAAATATTTTGCTGGCCATCAACGCCGTGGCCACCATAAATATATTAGGTTTTAATATTGGTAAACACATTCCAATGTCGAAATTTCAAATTTTCGTCAACCCGTTGACGAAATATTCCACTTTTAAGTTTGCGTAGGGGGGAGTAGTGGAGCTGCGCTATTCAACCGTCACGCTGCGGTTCAAAATGCTGCGAGATTTGCACTGTGCAGTAATCAAAATTGTATTTAGCATATTTTGGATTATCAGAGCGGATCTGTATACTTAAGGAGTACGCTGGTACATTTTTACAAACATTTTCAACGAAATAATCGTCCGATATTTATAAATAAGGCAGGTGTATTCAAAAACTCTCGTATATTATTGTTCGGTGGTCAACAAAATATCCAGTTTACACTTTTTTCGTCGAAATTCGTTTCACGACCTATTTTTCATAAATATTTTATTATAATATTTTTCATATAAATCCAAATACCACTGATACACTGATCGCTGTATCTCCAAAACCACTCAACGTACGCATGTTAACATTTTTGAACTTATTAGACACCCGGACTTCAGAGTTAATTATTATTGTTCCGTAAAATTACTCTACAAAACGTATACACAGATGATATCTTCTGAATCTAACGCTGTAACACGAGTATCTACTGTCGTTGTTTTTCGTAAAATATTAAAATTCGAACGATTAGCGCACATAATGCATGGGCGAGCGAACTTCGAGACCGGACGCGTCAATAATGAAATACGTATTGCATACGTTTCCCGTGTTATATTTATCACGTGATTTCGCGCGCGCGTATGTTACAACCGCGATAAAAATTTAAAATTTAAAACGCAGGTGTCTGAGAGCATCATTTGCTTTTTTTTTATTTTTAATTCTATTTTTTTCCCTCCGCTCTGCAAACGCGCATAATGTTACTGCGTTTGTGCGGGTAATACATCTCTTCCACTCTGGAAACACGCGTGACAAGTCGAACGCAACCGCGTTCCTGCAGTTGTCATATTACATCCTCCGCCGTCGCCGTCACTTGATACACCTATAATACCCGTAATACCCGTTCGAACTCCGTGCATACGCGAGAGGAAAAAAAAATACCTATCCGCCTGTATTATGCGGCTCGCGTGCGTTTTTTTTTTCTTTTTTCATACACACCTACGTAATATTATATGCGCGATGGTGTACACATATATATAATATAAGAACGCCGTCCGCGCGAACTATCCGCAATTCACCGGAAAAACGAGAATTTAAAATAAAACAAAATCCAAAAATCTTTTACGCGTTTTATCCGCGGATTCGATCAGACAAAACGTGGCGTAAAGACGAAAACGAGTCGTGGCCGCCGAAAAACCGTGAAAACCGCATAATTGTACGTTTTTACTTGCGCGAATACCCCGAAGACCAGTTTTGACCGACGTCCGTTTTAATTAACGTCACGGTGGTGACAGCCGAGCGAATGTCGAATTCGATTTTAAATACATACCGAAGAGTGACCGTACATTCGAATGTCTCGCGATTTAAACGTTTATTATAATGTATTCATGTCCAAGGGCGTAGCCAGGTAGGGGGGATGTGGCCCCACACCACATTGGCTGCGTTTTTTTTTCCGGCTATTTAAGCCAAATTTTCAAGCAATTTTCTGTTCGGTCGAATAATTGTATACGCATCATACCGAATAAAAAATAAAAATAAATTGATCGGTTTTGACGGTTTTAGGGTCGAAAACTGAAGTATTGTAAATTTGTAACTGCACCGGGACCGCAGAAGCAATTAATTGTCGTACAACGAACAGAGAACGGTCATCGGGGGGACTGGCTCCGATCAATAACTTCATAGAAATCATAAATACCCCAAGGAAATTTCATATTGTTTTAATAGTATTTCGGTCTTTTAAATTTTAGTGTGGTCGTTTTTTAAATTTCTCGTACCTACTTTTCCTAATAAAAAGAAAAACTGAAGAATTTTCGGTTAGATATTTTTCCTAAATTTAAAATGAATATTTTAATAAGTTTTAACTACGAAAAAATTGAAATTTGCTATAATTGTTATACTTGAAACTTGAACCGACTTTAAAAAAGTTATACTTATAACTACGCCACGCGCCGTCAATATGTGTTTACAAACTTCAAACAAAAACATATTCACGTATTTATCAACGTACTTAACTATTCTTTATTTTACTCTGGTAAAAAATAAAATTGTAAAAAAACACGAACTAAGAGTGGGGAGCGATTCAAATATTGGCTATAGCCCCCCCCCCCCTTAAAACCGCCACTGCCGGTGTTTTCGTTTATTTTTTTTTCTGATAAAAACGATCACGAAATTACAGAGCGCATGTTTAACGCACTCCATGTCTCATATAATGGACGTACCTTTATACTTACCAATAAAAATCGAAATATTTACTTTTTACTTTTTGTATTAATGTAAATATTATATTGTTTTCACGAATATTAGGTTATACACGCGCAAGCGACTCGTAAAATCATTAATATGAAACGTCGGTAGCGAAATATACACGGTTCTTAATGGAACGACTTCCCATACCTATACACAATGTGTACACCCAGTGGCGCCGGACCCTGTAATCAAACGGTCTAATTTCTGCGGAAAAATACACGTTAAACTGACAAAATCGTAGATAGTGCCTACCTATACTATGTATAGAAACCGCTAAAGACATAAAGGTCTGCACATGATCAAATTTTAAACATTTTAAAAAACGCCTCAAGCTGCACCTTAGCAGAATTTTATAATATTTAATACAATTATTGTATAGAAACCTATAGACAACGTATTTATAGGATCTAGTAAAAAACGACAAGGGTAAAATACCACAAGGTAAAACACGTCAAATGCATTTTACTTAAAAATTACAAACATTAATTTCAAGTCAATTAAAGCCAATAAAATAAAAATAATAAACCATAAATATCGTATAGTATATTATGCCACAGCCAATAAAAATTTGGTGTATTTCTTCGACCACTTAAATATTCTCCACATAATGTTTGGAATGTATTCTGCAATTCGGCATAGATTTTTATTTTGTTTTTTTTTTTTAAAGATCGTGCACAAGCGTGATGCTTTCGAATTTCGGTGAATATTTAAAAATAATATATTTAACCCCCCTCCCCCCGGGAAAAAAGAGTGTGCCTTTGGAATAGCCATACGATGAAAGTTATTTGATCGGAGATCAGCAGCCTACCATTATTATTTGATATCCACTAATATTTGTAATTTTTTAATAAAATACATATCGTTTTTGCCTTGTTGTTTCTTTCCGGTTACCGTATCAAATACTATAACGTCCATTTTATTAAAATATGGAATGTATATTTCGAGTTTATTTTCAGAGACTTAAGTAGGAATTTTTATCTCACTAGAAAAATGTTGATACTTGAACATATTATGTGTCTTTTCTGCACTTAGCGATTCATACATATTCAAACATCTAAATGTATAGTTATTACGCACTTTGCGAAAACCGACTTGTGAGGGATTTCCCCCATCATTCATCATTCGTGGGCGCCCATAAATGGGAACATTTGCCCCCTCCCCCGTTTAAAACAAATATTAGTTATTATATTTGTATGTTGAAATAGCGTTAGACATTTATTTCGCCGCGTCCTGAAATTTCGCCTATGGACACCCAACCCACTCACGTGTCCATACGATTTCCCGTTATTCTGCGTGCACTTTGCTAATAATAATAGACCGAATGTATCGCGACCGCGGTACACGCAGTACTACATGAACGATATAATAATAAGCGCGGTAACGGCGTTCGTCCAAGCTAAAGGTACGTGGAACGCGTTCCGCCGCGCCTGTACCTATGTGTTTTTCCGGTAAAACGAGGGGGGTGGGGTGAGTCGGCGGGGAAGGCATACACTCCCCCCCCCCGCCGTGTTCTGCGGTTCCCCTTCGGTATTCGTACGTGTATGACCGTATCTATGTATATCTGGCCTGGCCAACCCCAAATTCGGGGTAAAGGCGAATGAGAAGAATATGTCACGTATGATATGTAATTGTACATACATAAAAATAATAATAATAATAGTTGTTGAGAAATCAGCTTCATATCCCACTACCCCGTGACAAAATGCGCATGCGAGTACCGCATGATTGGTACGATATGACGGGAGAAACGCTCGATTATATGACACGCTAAATATCATTATGCACTATTATAATACTAAAATAAATGTCGTTTCGGGTATTCGCAGGCACAAAGGAACAGTCGTTCGTGTACGCGCTGAGCTCGGCGGCGCTCACGTACACCATGACTAGGGACTGTGCGTCCGGAATGTTGCCGAGCTGCGGGTGCGGCACGCACCCGGACGACACGGACGGTACGTTCAAGTGGAGCGGGTGTGACGACAACGTGCGGTGGGGCGCCAAGTTCGCCAGACAGTTTGTGAAGAGCGAAAACCGGCCGCCCCGGTCGGCGGCGGTGAAGAGGTTGGCGGCCGCGGCCGGCGACGGCGAATACGGCGGCGACGTCATCGACATGCCGGCCAACGTCAACGACGAGGCGGTGTTGAGCGAACAGAGAGCCATGGCCATCGTTGACGAACACAATTACAGAATAGGCCGAAAAGTAACTATACATTAAAATAAGTACAGACCTGCACATACTGTATTATACGACCTATTTCATATTGTAGGTACATAATACACACAAGTAAAACATCTTTGTAACGGAAACGCTCGGTACACCAACTGATTGTTCCGTTATATGGAGACTAAAATATACGAGGAAATACATAGGTTACTGAGAAATGTTGTTGTTTTCCGTTTTACGGAGATTTCCTCCCCTTATAGCGGGTCCGTTACGTGCAGGTTTTGCTCGTAACGAACTTAACGCCCGACGCATTTGCGTTTCTTAAGAAAGTGCATAATATACCGATGTCTACGTAATCTCAATAATCTACACCAGTGTTTCCCAACTTATTTTACTCCCGGAACCTTTTCAGGAACTTGAATATTTGGCGGAAACCCCATATGGTTTTCACAACCCTGGTAACGCAGACATATTTTTCGGGTACTAAAATGAGTGGGCAGTCCAAAATTTCCGGCGAAATTTTTGTAATCGATTTTCATGGCAGTCTAGAACTCCTCAATTGTATTTATAAAAAATAATCAAATCGAAAATTTTGTTTACTAATTTATTTTTCCCCAAATCCTTCGCGGCACTCTTGACGCTGATTCATGGAACCCCCAGGTTCCGCGAACACACCAGTTGGAAAACACTGGTCTACACTCCCGTTTGCCCGTTATCCGTTCAAATAATCTGACTGACTGAACACGAATTCTCCGACAACTTGAAAGGTCGATTTCAACATTGCTCCGGGCCGGGTTGGGATAATTCGCACTTAAGATCCGTGCGGAGTGAATCCCGGAAAAAAAACAATTTTAAAACTTAAAATATAATAATTATTAGAAAAAAATAAATAATATACGTCATATCATATTATAAAACTAGAACGCCTAGACACTTTAGTGACTTTTGACACACTAAATTTGGTTCACCTAAATAATAGCATGAAAGTATATGAAAAGGTCTAAATAAGCAATTTCCAGTAATAAAAATGGATTTTATGCCACCATAGTTGGTATATTGTGTTTACGTAATACTCGTGTATAAAAATATACCTATCACGCACAGACGAAGAATGAAAGGAACACTGTGTCCCACCGTGTTCGACGGATTTTACTAGCGCTGTTAAAATTAACATTTTTTTTTTTTCAATCTGTTTGTCTTTGAGGGGGAGACATCGGTTTAGAGAACTACTCGTATTTATCAGTCATGAATGTGCGATACATTAACATTTTTTACAATATGGCTATTTTTAAAATTTTCTACAGTGAATAAATAGTTATTGTTATTTTTTTTTTGTTTGTCTTTTGTCCCCCTCAAAGATGAACCGATTGCAAAAAAAATCGAAAAAAATTTAATATTAACAGCGCTAGAAAAATCCGTCACATACAGTGGGACACACTAAATGCAGTGTTTCAATATATTGAAACCACTCATTTTGAACTTTTTTGAAAATACATTTTTTTGCGCATACATTGTTTACAATTAAAACAAAAACCAACATTTTTCAAAAGAAGTATACTTTTTATAATTTTCATAATTAACTAATATATATTTAAAATGTTAAAATTTTTCCTTTGTTTTTCCACTGATTACTGTGTGGAGCACCAGATGCACCTAAATAGTGTGTTAGACAGAAACGGTGAATAACTTTTGGTTTTAATTCCAATTGGAATCTTAACATGCCCGGACCGTCGTTCACGCTAGTCGGGACACGGCTGATCGGGAGCAAACCCGTCTCGGGAACCCGGAACAATATTTTTTTCGCTTCGGACGCCTGTACGCTAGCGCAAATTGGGGAGCTCGGGGACACTTAGTCCTCTCAAATCGAGTGTTATCAAGTAAATACTAAGTATACATAGTTATCCGTGTTATCCGTGGTTAGCGGGTTTTAGTGTTATCCAAGGAAAATACATGAAAAATAACGTGAATTAAGGAGCTCTATTATATTATTATGTACACAATATATTCCCGGGACTGGTAAATTTTCAAAATTTGTATAGGTCCCTAGAGTGTTTTCTATAATCCACCGATGGCACTACATTGTATAATAATACGCATCGATAACGACAACTGTGGAGTTTCAATAACGATAAATTGGTTTAGTGTTCACCCGCACGAGTTTATAATATTGTTAGGGCTGTTCCGAGGGGGGGGGGTGGATCGGAGGTAGGACCGTTTTGCCGCAGGCCCCACTTTTGCAATTAGTTTTTGAGGCCACTCTTAAAGTCTTAATGCATAAGATGATAATACATGTTATGATTTAGGATTATTCAATATTAACCATTCGGACCAATTATTTATGAAATCGTTATGAAGTATCAACTATTCGACGATATGTCGTATCTGGAGACTAGTCTGTTATAATTGTATAAGTAACTATATAAACAGAGCGCCCGCGGGAAATGAATTTTCAGGAAGACGGAGGGGCAGTGTCTTAGTAAAGTTTCGAATGACCCTTTTTCTTTTCTTTTTTTTTTTTTACGCGTAAATAACCATAAATAAGAACATGCCTGGGCCCTTTGACGACCAGACCGGCATATAGGGACGAGGGACATAATACAAAATTGAACACCAAACGATTATACAAATTATCTAATTATGGCAAAATATAGTTGAAATTTTGATATCCGATGGGGTCAGGAGGGGGGTGATGGGGCAGATGCCCCGTATTGCCCATGTAAACAGGCGACGTTTTCACTAATCGCGGGTAGGCCGCGCGCCCACTGGATGCGTTTTCGTACGAATTTGATTCACGCCAACTCGTATACGTATACGCACGAACGATCCCGACCTACCTGATGCTATGTGAGCGCGCAGATTGGGTGCGAGTTGTCCGTACGTAAACGATCCGAACTTGATCGTTCGTTCGCACCACGTCCATCCGCGCGAACCGGGCCAGCTTGGAAAAAATCGCGGCTCTGTGCAGTAATTTTTGCGGGACCTCAATAATAAGCTTCTTTTATTTTTATTTTTTTTTTTTCGTTTTTCATCTTCTAATGTCGAACGTAGATACATTTTTACAATAAATCTATTTTCGGTTCATTGATTTTAATTTGTATTATCCTAAATAACCATGTGAAATTACTATTTAGCTAAACCTTTTACTAAAATGCGGCAATATTTGAAAAGGTGTGGATATGTAATATACGATATGTTAATAATATTATTATAATAATATATTAAACTGTGATTAATAAGATATAAAACATGTATACATGTGATAAAAATTTAAATGATTGATCGAATACAATATTTAGAGCTGTGTTCAGCTATCTGTCGATAACACTTTTCCGACATTACAATATAAAGTCGATAACCGATCTGATATTTTATTTTCTTGTAACAATGAACCGATATAAAAACTGCTATTTTTCCAAAAACAAATAACTGATATGTACACCGTGAGACGTCCCTGTTCGGTCGGCCTTGTTTGAGAGAACCGACCCGAGCGCCCAGCTGACTACACGCCTAGAAGCAAGGTCGCCGACCTAGGAACGAGGTCCGAAGACCGGAGTCCTAGGATTTTTGTAAGGAGGGAAGGGAAAAAGGAGAATCTAAATAAATAAACACGTGTTTTCTTTTGAGGAAAATATACAATTATTTTATTAATTTGTCAATCAAAAAGTAAAATTAAGTTAATGAAACAGAAAAGTACAGGGGCATAAAAACTATCACCTGAAAGAAAGAAAATGGATAATAGGTAAAATTCTGACATTGATATATATATATAGGATTATAGACAAATATCTCCAAACAACTTTTATTTTAAATACATATATATTAACTAGGGCATGAACCAGTCTTAAAATTATTGTCCGGACGCAGGTAGTGACATAACAGGGAGCCTGCAGGCTGGGACTCATTAATATTTATTGATAATGACGAATACACATCCACGTATGTGTGCTGACCGATATGGGTATAGACCGAGACGGACACCCAACTGGAACTCTCGTGGGCACCTTAGGTATTGGGGAGACCCCGGAAGGAATGTGCGGTTGCCAGGTCACACAAATTACCACCGGGAAGGGTAGCGGAGATGCTTTTTATTCCATGTTGACCGGTTCGTAGTTTTGGTGGCCCTACGGGTGAACTTGCGGGGTGCGTCCGAATATGGATCGCGAAGTGGGGAAGATCGATCAATATATATATATATATTCCTTTTTAAGACGCTCACACACGTGGTTGCGAAAACTAGCACTTAGAAGGAATAGAAAATAAAAAACAAAATGCGGAGGTTTGGCCTATCGTACATAGGATGTAAAACGCGGGGATTAGTATAATGAGACGGACACACAAATCTAACTGGTTAATCCCCGTAAGTATATCGGAAGGATTTAACATACGAGAAAAAAAAACATTTTAGATAAAAATATTTATACGGAAAAACCTTAATTAAATTACCTTAAAAACTAACTAACAGGGTATCGGCCAATTATTAAATCACATATATATTACCATTCGTCCCGTCCGAAGATGTCCGCCCAGCGGACCAGATCGGGACTCACTTCATTGGTTCGTTTGAGGCACCATCATGAAACGTGCCAAGGTACACGACCTTTTCTTGATGGCAAAATATATGAATCCGTGCAATACACGGGAGTGTTTTATTAAGAGAACTGTATCGAAAGACCGTCTGGTGACAAAGTCTCGAGGCGAGGTATAGACACGAAGAAAGAAAGGAACGAATACAAAAAGAGAACTAGGTAGCGGAGCGCGGAGACGTTCGTGGCACACGTCGCCGCGGGCCGACGTTTTTGGCGTTAAGGGGAAACGTGATCTGATTGGCCGTTAACCCGTAGTTAGGAATATATTATTATTGCGAATTGCAACAGATTGCGATCGCAAAAACCTTTGCGCGGGGGGGAATTATTGCTCATGGTGACATAACATATCTGTCGACGCGGGTGTAATCTATAAACCGGTCGACCATATCAATTGTAGGTATGCTTGTCCGTTGATAACGAAAAATGATCGTGTTTGGACGTTAACCGATATAAATCGTAGTTTTTCGAGTTTATTAGGAGTGTCTATAACATAATCCCTAGAACCACCATCATTAGCTACAAATTTATATGCGACTGCCACTGTACATTGTATCAGTTCCAAAAAAAAAAAAAAAGAGATTGATTCCTGGTATATACCAGGTAATAAACCTATAGTACCAATATCGGCATGTATAAATATTGGTTATTATTGGTATCGGCCCAGTCCTAAAAATATTACAGACAAAATTACATTTTTGCAAGAAAAATACATGGTAAATTAATTTAAACTATTCAGTATATTAAACTGCATAAAATGGAAAACCTAACCCATTGAATTGAAAATATATTTTTGTAAAAGGATTGTGTTTTTAGTTTCAACAACTTTTACTCTCTCTAGATAGTCATGTCAAGTATGAAGACCCATTGCAAGTGTCACGGTATGTCAGGATCGTGCAATGTAAAAACTTGTTGGAGGGGTTTACCAAACAAATTCATCACGGTGGGTGTTAAGTTGTTAAAATTATACAACAAATCACCTGAATCACCAGTTAAAGTGGGAATGGTTCAAGTCATACAGTCCGGAATACCTAAACACACCGAAAATTCATTAGTTTACATTACTGAATCTTCAGATTATTGTAATTACGATCCAAGAGTAGGCAGTTACGGAACAGTTGGCAGGTGCGGAATATAACAAATTGAGATATTCCTGATCATTTTAAAAATTAACTTTTTTTTTATAATTTTTTTTTTTGTTTATAGAAAATGTAACACCACAATAATCGGGAATGAAAATTGTCTTACCATGTGCTGTGGTCGAGGTTATACTACTCAAATTATTGAACAGACCGAACGTTGTCAATGCAAATACCATTGGTGCTGTTATGTCAATTGTCAAAACTGTACTAGCCTAGTAAAGAGGCAAATTTGTAATTAATTATAACAATGCATTTATTTATTCATCAAGTGTATTTTTTTTATAAATATAAACATCATACAATTAATAATTAAAAATACAACTGGACAGATTTGAACAGTTAAAATAAATGTATTATCTTTATTAAATAAATTGTTATTGAACAAATAATTATACAATTAAAAAACAAACCAACAATGAAAAAATAATGAAACAATAAAATGTTGGTTTGAAAATAGTAAAATATATCGGCACATTACCATTATGAAACTGGAGATCATTTGAATTTTTACAGTTTTCAAATAAAATCCATTATAACTCTGTGTGCACTTCTGGTTCTAAAAAATAAAAACGAATTATACTTTGAACAAATGTTACACTATTCAAATGTGATAGGTTTTATAAAAATCAAACAAGGATATTTTAATGTTAAAAAAAAAAACAAAGAAATAAAAATAATTAAAAATTTTGAAATAAAGATTCATGTGTAGTATTTTAAAAGAATCATTATTTATGAAATTGTTTAGTAAATAGTGGTATGGTAAACAAATTTAATATCATATACTATAGTGTTAAAAAATATGAAATTATAGTTTTTAAATTTATGAAAACAACAGTTTAGTAAACATTTTGAAAAGCAATTTAATAATTTATTTTATTAAAAAAAAAAATCAAATTTACCATTTAATTTCAAAGTATTTGATGGAGTATAAAAAATGAAATCAAAATATGACTTTAAAATAATACATACCAATAATTATAATAAAACAATTTCATTTCAAACATTTTTTTAACACCATTACATAAAAGTACTAATAAGATTATTTGAAAAATAACTAAATTTAACTGTGAAAAAAAAGAGCTAATACTGGGAATGAGTGCTGCCACTATTGTAGGAGGGTAGTGGGAAAGGTAGGATACATAAAGTTATTTAATTTATATCTGTAAGCAATGATAAACCATTGCTGACGAAAAACGATTCCAAGCGCAATTCGGTAATACATAATTTGAAGTACCGTAATTTTTTTTAACCAAACCTTCCAATATGTTTTCCCAATTATTATGAAAACTAATTTGAAAATCGAAAAAAACGGACTGCATCATTAAAAAGAAGATTAATAATTCAACAAATTTTTCAATTGGGGCCATATTTGTTTTAGAAAACGTGTTACTTATTTAAAATAACAAAATCGTGAAAAAATTGTATTTTTTTTTCTTGATTAATCCTTTTTATTTTAAATACCGTTTCGAAAATCAATAAATGACTTATGTATTTACCAAGCAGATAAAATTTACTTTTAGAAAAGATGCTACACTTATACATCTGATCTATTTTTCTAGGATAAATGTGGTCTACAGTATAAAAAAAAAAATGTCTAATGATTTTGGAAATTTTACCACGTTTAGGTAAGTCCAATAAAAGTATTATTACCAAATTTCAAGTCTCTACATGTATTTATAACTGAATTACATCAAACAATTCCCAAACATTAAATTTCTTAAAGCTCAAAGGTGGCTCAAAAGTTTTGGTGATGATACCATTCGAAAAGAAATCAAAAAGGCAACAAAAATGATGTATTGTGATTTTTCAATTAAATCATTTTTTCTGGTAGAAAATGTAGTCAATGTTTTTATAAAATAATGAAATCTTAAAATTGCAAGTTTTCCTACGTTTTATCCCACCCCACTTAAGTGCTTTTATTTTAAAAATGGCGCCGAAAATCAAAATTTACTCTTTAGAAGTACCATCTAGACAACTTGGGTTTTCAGAAAAGTTGCTACTTATAAAAATCGAAGCAAGTTTATCAGGAAAAAACGTGTTTAGATTAGAAAAAAAAAGAAAAAAACATCTTAGTAAAACCAATAGCTTCCACCATACGCTCAAAATCTAAAATTAATTTTTAGTTTTTAGTTTTATAATACACACCACAATTACATTAATTTGTTAATTAAACTATTAAGTTAATATCTATTTAATTAGAGCAAGAGTTTTCTACAGAAAAAAAATCATACACTCATAGTATAACTAATAAATTACTCGATGCGCTCAGAATCTAAAAATAATTTTTCATTTATTATAATAATTCTTATGAATAATTATTTATGTTGTATCTATAATACATGTAGTATAATGTATATATGGATGTATATCCACTATTTTTATTTTTAAGTATATCAAATTACCTTTTGATTGAGTTTCATCTTGAAATACTTCGTCTTCATGCTTGCTTTGCTTTATTTGTAATCTTTTTATTTCATTATCGTAATCTTTCCATTCATTCACAATTCTCATAGCTGCTGTTAATTTAGCTTCTTTAGTCAATGGGTTGTTACACTAAAATCAATGTATTTAATAACATTTTATCTTTAATTACATTCATTAACAATTTGTTATTATTATAAGACTTACAAGATCAATTGTTTTGGCAGATTTTTTTGAAGCATCATCACACCAGGTTTCACACCAAAGCCATTCTTGAGGTAAACTTTTAATAGCAACTTGATGAATCATATTGTTTGGCAAATCCTAGAATGAAAGTAAAATCATCATATACTAAAAACATATTTCTGTACTTTGTACAATGGGTAAGCTACTGTTGTAGGTGAGGAGTTGAAATGGTAGAATATAAAGGGGAATTTAATGTATATCTGTACACAACATTTAACCATTGCTAATGAAAAACGATTCTTAGCGGAGTTTGATTATACATGTTTTAAAAGGTAATATTAATATTTACAAATATTGTTAACAATTGATATTAATATTCTTATTAAAAAAAAAAAATAAATACTACATTAAAACTTAACTTCTTTTTATTGACCAAAAATTACAACTTATAATAAATCCCCTGTTAAATTTTCAAGCATTTCTACTAAGTCTAATAATTTATCTATAAAGTACCTAACAAAAATAAAAATGACGTAAAAAACTTGAAAAATTAAAATTCCTATAAATAGCTCAAAAAGGCTCAAATGTTTTGAAAGTTTTACTAGAAAAGACAAATATAGATTTTCTGCCTGAATTTCAACTCTCTGAAAAAAAGTTGAAATAAATTACAACAAGAAAGCAAAATTTAAAATTTAAATTGTTTTTGTAAATTTTACTGTTTCTCCTATTTTGTTCTGGTTTTTCCCAGTAATTATGAAAACTGCTTAGAAAATAAAAAAAAAATACCTCACTTAAGTAAATTTACCCAATAGTACACAAGTATACAGTAGTATCCACCATAAAAAATGATTTAAAACCATATTATTCTGTAATATGCATTTATATATTCTCAAAATCAGAAAAAAAAGCATATATACAGCATTTGTTTTTAGATTTCTGGATTCCACAGAATCCAGAATATGCAATTATTTTCAAATGGGAATGGTTATTTTGTTCAGTATACAACACCCGATACGTAAATCAAATTGGTATCTAGATAAACATTAAATTGAAATAGAAAACAAATTAAAAAATTTCATAAATATTCGAGTCCTATATATATTATATTTGCATAGAATTTTTTATCTCACATGAAAAAAAAATGGAATCACCAGTATCAGCTCGTGCTTTGGTGCACAAGAACAGTGCACCACCTATAATTTTAAAAACTACTAATACATTGCTGTTTTACTACAATGAAAAAATATATTATTAATATTATAATATACATAGAAATGCATTCAGATTTATTTTAGAAACAAGAATAACTATTATTTTATAAAATTAAAGAAATATTTAATGCAAAAAGTTAAGAAAAACTAATGTTATTGCAATTATAGGTATACATTGTTCACAATATGCAGTGCCTGCAGCCACAGAGTATGGACAGGCAAATACAATTTTTGCACTAGTTGCACATGTGCATTTAACCATTTCATTCCCGCTACTGGTATAATTACCATTAAACTCATGGTGTGTTGGTGCACAAACGAATATTGCAAGCCAGTGGCCATATAGCCATCTGCCACTGATGACAGAAAATATCATGCATAGGGAACTGATTATTTCTTTTGAATAATATTAAATTTGTCCAGCGAGCGACATTATCTAAAAAAATACTGACCGACCCAGTTTACATTCGGTCTATATATCTAACAATATTATTCAATAAAACATAACAAAAACAAACATCATTCCAAAATATATTGTAGATTTCTATCTAAGAACCTCTTATATAAAACAAATACAAATATATTCATATTTCAATAAAATATTTGTTTTAGTTCCTGTTGTTTGAATTGACTGTACTTATTGCATACAATTTTTTAAACGTGTACCACCAATTATTTTACCCACAAACTGTCACTGGATATCACAATATCATGGGAAAAAAGGCAATAATGTTTACTTATACATTTCGTACATTTTCCAATTTGTCTCCATTTATTATGAAAATAGCTGAGAAAATCAAAATATAATCTGAATGAACCACCCCAGTCAGATTTCCTTTCAGAAAAAGTACTATACTTAAAAATTGGAGCAAAATTGTTTGTAGAAAAGTTGTTCATAGAAAAAAATAAATAATAAAAAAACATAAACATCATGTAAAACCAATACATTATTTGCTCTACTCAAAATCTAAAATGTATTATTTTTATCCTATTCTACCTGGTCTAAATTTGACAAACTGTTTGGATCTTGACTAAGAGCTTGATATTGGCCTCTTAATCTATCTCCAGCTGCTACTTTTCTAAAGCGTTTCAAATCCACAACATATAGTGCACTGATATGATAACGTCGACCTTGCAAATGTGTTTTCCAGTAACCTTGCTTCCAAAATCTAAAACCAATAATATATTTTTAAACAATTTAAATAAAATAAATACACAATTTTTACCTGAATCCATCCATTTCTTTGCGACTTTCACAAAACGGAGTATATGCATATGGGGCCCCACCTAAATCAAGATCGACTAATTCCTTCATATCAGCCCTGACTACTTGATCAGCATCGACAAATATAATTTTTTTGACATCCAATGGAAAAAGTACATCCAAAAACAATATTTTATAGCCCCATATAATTCTCTGTTTTTCTGTTTGTTGATGAAGCCAACGGGGCCATTTATATTCTACCAACTCATATTGAAATTTGTACTCTTTAGCCATTATAGGCAGAAAGTCCTAAATAAAAATACAATTATTTTTTTATTCTAGCAATTATCAAATAAAAAATGAATACTAAAAAATAAATAAAAATGAATATAAATACTTTTAAAGTGGGAGAAAGATAATTTTTAAGGAACCAGAATTTTACTGGAGATTTAGTATTTTTTAACACGCTTAACATCATTATTCTTAAAAATCGTTCATATAAATGACCAGAAGCAACAGAAAATATGTTGATAGTTTCATCAATTGATTTATCTGGTGACCCTGAGCTGAAAGAACTATACACATAATATATAAATTAATATTAATATATTATACCTAGTTTATTATGCTGTTATTATAAGTATTAAATAATTTTAATATTTTATTTTTGAAAGTTAACCCCAAACAACTTTTACAATGGGAATAATATAAAAATAAAAAAAATTATTAGAGAATAAAAAACAAGATAGGTAGAAAAGTAAACATAAAAGAATAACTGAAGAGTAAAGTAAATGGAACATATAACAATAAAATTTAACTTATATTGGGATAAAGAAAGAAAAATTCATAAGATTCCTAATATGTGATTTAACATTCAATACTAAACATTTATTTTTACTAGTAAGTTACCTCTTCCCACATCATATTAAATTTCATAATAGATTATATTTTTTCAATTTTGAAAGTCTAAATTAGCCATTCTCGAGAAATAATGTTGATAATGATAAAGTATACAGACAGAAAAGATTTAAAATTAAATAAAAACCTTTAAAAAGATGGACATAATTCATGGACATTGGATGGGCCACTGTTGTAGATAAAAGTTGGGAAGATAGGATAAAGTGAGGAATTTGATGTCTATTTGTAGCGTACAGATTAATCATTATTAACAATATACGATTTTGAACAAAGTTTATGTATACATGTTTTAAAAGGCCATATAGAATCTGAAACTAATATAAAGGTACATTTTTTTTTTATTACTATCAAAATTAAACACTATACTTTAATAATAAGAAGAGTACCTCCTACCTATTAAAGAAGTAAAAAATATGTTTTATTTACCTGGCAATGGAATTCCAAAGACCTTTGTTATCATCATCATCATCACCCAATACGCTTAAACTCTGCTTTCCAGGTTTTTTAGCAACTTTTACTTTAATTATGTGAGAACGGAATGAACTGATCAATACTTTAATATCCATACTGTTGGGCGATCGGTCAGATCCTTCATGAGAAATAATATCATAAATATCAGCAGATGGACCTTGACGAAGTCTTAACATCCAAGCACCAGGGTTTGCTTTCATTTGAAAATAACCCAAATTGGCCATAACTATTGTATCGACCACTACTGGGTTTGACTCTGTTCCCAGTGTCATTTGAAGACCTCTAGGTGGATTCATGTTGACTGAATCATAACAATGACCCTCAAGTAGAAGATATTCAAGTTCATACCGACTAGATGAATATAAAAATAAAACATTTGTAATCCACAGACACAATTTTATGTTTAGACATACCTATAAACACCCATTTCAACATCTTCGAGTCGAATATTATCAAGATCGTACGGAGACTCGACAGATTCCACTAACCAATTATCGGGTACATGAATTATTTGTGTTAATAACGGACTAGTAGGCATATTAGAAAATTTGGCAATTGGATCAGGGGATAAATGGCCCGATTTATCAAAAATGACTTCAGGTTCTAGTACAAAACGATAAAAACTGAAATATAAAGAAAATGTATTATGTAGTACACAGAATAGCATACAACAAATAAATTTTGTTACCTTTTAACAGGCATATCACTATTCTTATCTACACAGTTTAAAAACACGTTTATATTGGCATTGATTACATTGGATAATACAGAAATAATTGATCCAACCTTTTGAGCACCCCTAGATACAGGATCTACCATAACATTGATTTCAAAAACTGGTTCATCTTCATTTGCGGCAGCTAGTTTTATAACACTTAATGGAAAAAAAAAATTTTTTTTTTAAAGTACATTAACTGTTTGAATATAATTAATATTACTATTTTATTTTACCTATGCTTAGTAGAAACATTAGGTATAGAATGTCGACTTTTCGTTTGAGAACGGCTACTAATTAAGGCACTTGCTTTCATTATCATATCACTTGTAATTTCTACTAGATCTATAATAAATTAATATTATAAAACAAAGCAATTAATTTAATTATTTAAATATTTTATAAATGTTTATTGTTCAACATACCCGAATCTTTAAGTATGTTAAGAATTTTGTTCACACTGCTTTTTAGAGTATGTTGTTCTAATAAAGCAAAGTCATCTCTTAAGAAATCTTCATCTTCATCAAATGGACCCAAAATACGTCCATTAGTAACAATACCACATTGTCCTTTTTTAAAATTTAATGTCTTTACAGCATAGTTATTAAATGATTCCATTTCTATCTTCGATACTTCAAAGTGTATTTCTTCCTATAAGCAATTTAATTAAGCACTTAAGATTATTTCAAATAAAAAATTTAAACCTTACTGGTAATGAATTAATTATTTCAATGTGATCTTTATTAGCTTGCATGGCCTGTGATAAGTGCTTGACTAATATTTTCAATTTATCTTCTTGCTTAAAAGCCTCAAAAACAATTTTGTTCATTTTAATCACATGTTCATCAGTACTTGATGGATTAGGAATAATTCCAATACGTGCTTCAGAATCAGATTCCTGTAATAAAAGAAAATACATTATATATAAACTATATATTATATATTATGTAGTACATAATATGAAACAAACGTTAATTATATCAGAAAATACAAAATTAATAACAAAGATATGTTTTGTTTTTATTGTACAAAATATTGAATTCAAAAATAATTTCATAGAATTAAAATTTTAGTTTTTAAAATTTTTTACTAATTTTTAATTAATTATTTCCATCAAAATAAATAAAACTTACCTATTCAAAAGGTTAATGTAGACTATTTTGAATAAAAGATTAATAATAAATAATAAATTAAGATTTAAATCTATTACAATATGACTTACTTAGATTACTAAAAAGTAAAACATATTTTAACAATGCCACATCCCCTCACATCTTTGACAGATTTTAGCATTAGAAAATAATAAGAAGCTCACAAAATAGTTTGTAATTAATGATAACATTGTTCATTGGACAACATTTTTTTTAAAATTTGTTTCAATATTTTATGGATTATATATGTAGTTATAATTAAAGACCAGATTTTTATGCAACTACATGTTTTTATTAAAACTAAGCAGCTCTACTAGTGGACTTTCATGACGATTACTTTGTCAATGACTCAAAATACAAAAAAGTTAGCCATAAAGAATAGAATATACAAAAAGCATATTTCAGGGTGAAATAACATATTAGACAATGTTTTTGATTGTTTTCAGAATACATTGAGTTAATAAATGTCAACACACATGGTTTTAATTTATGAAAAAAATACAAATTGCCATCTCCGTCAGGTTTTGACCCTGGAGCTCATGTTTTGAAGGAATACAAATAAGTTTTATTAACTAAAATATTGAATGTAATTTTGCGTACAATTAAATAAGACATTGAATGTTTTAGATTTGAAATATGTAAAAATACTTACTTAATGCAATGAAAATGGTTTAAAGTCGAAGATGTTTGAAGAACTATTATAAAATAGTATATATTGTTCAATTTTTTACCTGTATATTTTAAATAGGATGAACATAAATGAATAAAGGATTTTTTTTTTTTTTAACAGTCCATAATTATTATCAGACTATTTGTTCCTATAATTTCTTTCGTACATTACTTTAATTAATCACTATTAATTTATTATATTTTTAAACAAAGAAGTTTCTTACAAGATATGACACTTAAAAATGGAATATTAAATTATTAAATGAAAATGATTTATATTTACTTACCAAATGTTCAAAAGTGTTTTTAATCAATTTGAATGAAGATAATTTAGAAAAATCTCCAACAATCCAATGTGTAATTGGATTAATACTAGATTTCTTAGTAAAAGTAATGTAATTCATTGCCTTAAAAATAAATTCATGTTGATTGTTTAATTGCAAATTTTTACTAGAGTCTGAATTGAGCACTCGTGAATTAAGCCTAAAAAAATTATAAATATTTGCATTGAATTCAAATAATAAGTACTTATAATCATTTCATAGTAAATTACCTTGGCATTACGTTTGGTCGTGTCATTATCCAATCTACAACATTATCTGCATCAGTCAGATCTCTTTTATAAACAGCTTTTTGTAAAGTCTGAGTTTGAGTTACTAATTCAACTAAAACTGCTTCTTCAAAGTCTTCTTCCACTAGAGATTTTTCTTTTAATGGAACTCCATTAAGTAATACTTGAGGTAATTTTCGAAATCCTATTTTAGATACATACTCTTCTGCTAGTATACGAGCAGTGTCATAATCACTTTCTTCTCCAAATATTTCATTAATGGGAGCTTTAGGATACTGTTTTTTAAACGCTTTCAAAACATCGTCAACAATAGCATCTCTGTCTTCTCTAATTGATGTATATATATTTGTTATAAAATTAAATGCAACTAATGGTTTTGATGTTTGTTCAACAATATAATTATAAGCATTCAAAAAGGCTACACTAGCATCATTTAATCCAATAGCAGGTTTTGGTGAAACATTAAACACAATTCCAACTCTTAAAGGACTTTGATGACTTAAAAATGAGTCTGTTAGTTTTAGTAAAGGCCAAGAAGATTTAGATGCAGGATCACAAACAACTACAAGGTTATACAGATTACGACGAATACTTCGTAACATGCCAGGAAATGTTGGTCTAAGTAGATCGTCAACTGATGCAGGCCACCTTTTATATGTAGCATCAGTTTCTAAGTCATTAATCCATTGAATCGAAGAATCTCTAATATCTATAGCATAAGATTTTCCTTTTGCACCACCCAAATCTAATGCCAACATAGAAGTAATTGCTTTTTTATCTTTTATTCCTAAAAAAACAAATAATTTTAATTTATTTTGGATTTTTTTTAATGAATACTCAAAATAAGAATTACCTATAGAATATAATCCTTCCATTATACCCAATTCTTGAGTAATTGAGTCTAAAATTGTTGACATATCAGTTATATCTATATCAAAATACATCCCATTTAATAACAACACAGTATCACTAGGTTGCAAATTCAATCCCATTGAAAAACTATCTTGATTTTTAGAGACTTCAGCTCTTAGTTCATTGCTAACTTTAACATTAGCCAGTGACCTAGCCTAATTGAAATTAACTATGAATATACAATTTTTAATTTTTATCATTTTGAAATTACTTGAGTAGGAAAATTTTGAGCGATATGAATAAAAGTCTGAATAGCGTCTTGGGGTGGCCCACTCATAATTCTTTGTGCTGCTTGTAAACTTAACTCTTGAAATTGCCATGCTTTGAGCGGAGCCAACTCACCACTAACTTCAGACAAATGAGCTCTAAATTTTATTAAATCTTGTTTTTTATCTGGGTACAACTCACTAAATTAAAATAAAAACCACAATTGATTATCAGTAAACAATAAACACTTAGTTAGTGAATAAAAATTACACAAGACGTTTGAAATCAAATCCTTCAATTTCTGAAGTATCTTCTTCTAGTTCATTTATATTCATATCATTTTTATCCTTAACTACACTATCATCTTCAGCTTTATATTCAGTTGATTTCATATGTAATTCTACACCATAACCAGAAAGACGAACCTTCTGTTCACTTTTATCCTGTACAAATATAGATTCACACAATTATCAATAAATAATATAAAATCATAATTTAAATATATGTATTAAATAATTACTTTAACAAAATGACGTAATACGTAATCAATAGATCCTTCTTGAGCATATTTTTTCAAAACATGATGAAAAACAGCAAATTCTGCTGTTCCTAGTTCACCATACAAAATTGCTACATTGCTTTTATTTTTAGAAGAAGGGTGATGATGATCAATATGATATGTTTCACAGGGTATTTTAATACCTTCAGCCTATACAATGTATTTATGTTAAAAATAGTTAATGCATATAAAAACTTTTTATTAGATACTAACAATTATTTGTTTCAAAACTTGATCTAACTTCTCAACTGAACATATAAGTTCCCCATTGATTTCTACAGATGTAGAACACTTCACTCCTCGGTCAGCAGCCATTTGTGCATACATTTCAATACGTGGTGAATAAATATGCATGGATAGAGCAAATTTTAATAATCTTAATTTAGACTTGGATAATAATAACTCAGCTTTAGATAATGCAGCCTGGTATTTTATTTGGTCATTATCTACAATATAATATAATATTTATTTTTTAATTTGAATTAAATTGACATAGATTTATTATACCAACCAAGTTTACTTAGAGTTGGATTCATTTCTGATATACTATCAACAAAAGACCATAAATTATGGCGGCTTTCTTCAGCCATATACTCTGCCATTTCCAAAACGAGGGGCACCATACTCCATTTTGTATCTATCATGGTTGTAACATACTTCCCTTTTTTCACATTTTTATTTTCTGATATTTGAATTATTAAAAAAATGAAAAAAAACATAACCAGATAGAAACCTACACTTAAATCTGAAACATTATGTTATTAATTCACTTAGTTAAATGAAAAACAATTTAAATGATTTACTTACATAAAACATACATAGGTATATATAGTGTTAGTAAATGATGTAAAATATATAGTTTTGTAAATAACAATTAGCGTTAGGTACATATCAATTATTTTAATATCAATAAAAATAATAAATGAATACAATTTTAACAATTTCATATTAAAATTAACCGAGTAATATTATTAGTGTATTGCTCATAAAATATGCACAATACAGGCATAATAGTAACAGACCAAAATTATAATAATTAAGAAATGAATTACTAAAATCTTGAGTCTAATTAGTATTGATTAATAAGATAAAATTCAGGATTTCAATAATAACCAAAGAATAAGAAATCATCATTGTTATAATAGTACAACATAGTACCTCAAAAATAAGTTACATACAATAAACATCAAATTTTACAGAAATAAAAAGTGCGTAATTGGGTGTAAATACCATATAAAATGCACATCTAAAGAAAATAAAAACATTGAAATAATGTTATGTATACCCAATATGAATAATATTTCCAAAATACCCCAAAATTTTAATCAATAATTATATCAATTGACAATTTTATAAAAAAATTGTTCAAATCACAATTTTAAGAAAACATAAAAAACAAGTTGTCTTAAATTAATATTTTTTATATTTAATATCATTTTGGGACCATAAATAAATATTTGGTTATACTTTTAAAAAAATAAATTGTATAATACATTTTTTAAATTAGAAAAAAAAATACTTTGGATAAACGGTTTTAGAGACAACATAATACTCAAATACACAATAATATTCAACGCTATTTATGCAACTGTATTTCAGTTTCTCAGGCTGAACACATTGGCCAACAATAAGCATGCTAGTAATTTCAGTTTTTTAGTTAATTATTACATGAAAAAATTAATTCACCTTATTTACTTTCAATAATGATTTTTAATGTACCTCTTCGTTCTTCACTTCAGTTTGCACTTTTTTGCTTTCTTTTTCCTCAGCTAATATTATGGTCTTAATAAACCTCTCTGTACCTCTATTTTCAAAGTAGACCTTTCCTTATTGTAAGTATTAGCTAATTTGTATTTTTCTCAATATTATATAGGTACCTCCTATTGTATTCATTGTAAATATTTTTCTTAATAGGTATTGTATTTAATTTTACTAATTTAAAACTGGGAACAAATATACAATTATTGTATATAAAATAAAATATATATATATAAATATTATAACAAATTAAAATTACTCAAAATTTCAGTAAAACAAAATATTTTATTTTGAAATTTGTATCAATAAAATGCACCAGAATTTTATTTATGTTTTTGTAAGCGATCAGTTTTTGACAAACCTATATTTCAGTATTGATAATTTTAATCATATTTGATCAAACTAAAGTTCTCCTCCAACACAAAATAAAGAAATACAATAAGACCTATAATATTTATAATTGACATCTACTTATATTATATTATAGTTAGCATAATTAGTAATAAATTATGTAAAATACATTTACCTTTTCCAATGTGTTTTCTTTTTGGTTTTTTTCGCCTTGCTTTAACTGAATGTTTACCACTCCCTAAACAGAAATTAAATTTTTTTAAATGTATATTATATGTACCTATACATAATTTAATATATCTTACAATATTCAAATTCATCTTCCAATTCATAAAGAATTTTAGCCATACTACAATTCTTAAGCTTATTAGCTACTACAGAGTACTAAGTTAGTTACAGATACCTATAATAAACAAATATAAAGTAAACCAAAATGCATTACGAGAAATCATTTAATCAATAAAAAAAAAAATACCTATATATTATAAAACATTAGAAAACAAATATTATACACTTCATACAATAAATTATTAAAAACAATACAATTTTAATTTATTGCCCGACGTAAACATTAGATAACAAACTTCCCTAACCTCAACGTTCTTACATGTAATTGGTTGATCAATGATAAGCTAAATTTGCCGAACCCATAGAATCCTAGATAAGCTGATAAACATCGAGATGTTTACACGTGTTTTATACCATTGGTTATCTTCAATTTTAACGGACAGTTGGTTAATGGTTACATTGATCGGTTAAGGAAAAAGTGTCCTAACTATAAATAAAAAAAAAAGACGTTCAACCGTCGGATTTTTAACCGGCCTAATTCTGGCGATTAACCATGGGTTAAATCTTCTGAATTCCGGTTTGTGTTATCAATGGGTACTTATCAATATTTGTATGATTTTTACTATTTGCTGGTCACTTGTTACTTTTTATTTATAGTTCCCTATTGACGTTTAACCACGAATTAAAATCTTACCCAAGGAGGTGATTTCGGGTCCGGACTCTCCCCTCCATAAATGTAGTAAACCCTTCTGTAAATGTGTGTGTAAGGAGTGGGGAGATACTTAAGAGCGGTCATTTTTTTATTTTCTCAGTAGTTTTCTTAATGTATATTGGAAGAACCGGAAAATATGTACAATATAAAACAAATATTATTAAAGAAAATGTTCAATAGATATATAATTATGTTATCATAATATGACATACATATATAATATTGTTGACATATCAACACCATCAACTGAAATCTAAATTCATATGTATATATATGTATGTATAAATTTGCATATATTAATATATATAAAGAATATTTTTACTACTTTAAGCCTAATCTTGTGATGAAGTAGGGTGTTCAATAATATTAAATTTAAAAATAACAGTTTTTTTTTTTAATCAAATACAAAATATTACGTACAGATATGATTGACAAATGACAGAAATTAATAGTGCAAATTTAATTTTTAAATGTTCCTTATACTTTAATTTTTTTTTTTTATTTAAAATATCAATTTCAAAAAAAGTGAGAAAAGTGATAATTCATATTTACTTAAAAGTCAATTTCATGACGAATTCAAATATGTTTTCAGAAGTTTTATCCGATTACTAGGACAGTCGGTACAATTAGCATAATATAAGTCTATTTTAATAGAAAATACGACTCGGTATCGAATTCCCACAAACTGACCCAAGAAATGCGCCAACACACTCGCTTACATTTTCTGTAAAATGTAAAATTTTAAAATAATTTTAATTTTTAATTTACAAAATTGTGGTCTCTTTGTGATCTATACATTCATAATTATTAATAATATTATATTTTCCCAAATTCGGTTTGAAAATTATACACGCAAGTTGAGTGCTTTTTTAACTGTTGCACTTTGATTGTTAAATCATACACCCGGCAAAAGCATCATTTATTATCTTTAATAAAATCATAACTTACCGCATTCGATTGAATTGAATATTGATATGGGAGTGGAACCAAATTGTCAACTAAGAATAAGTAAATAAAAGGTTTTTTTAAATTGTAAGTGAAGTGAAGAATGTATTCGTTTAACAATGATGTTTTTTTTAATCAGTGAATAACTTTTCTACCGGCTATTTTGCTCTGATGTAGAAACCGGAAAACAACAGGAAAATATACGAAATGTTGGTATTAGTAAATAAAGACGTCCTAGAATAATGAAGTTTGGGTGCAGCCACTGTTAAAGGTAATTTAATGTATATCTGTAAGCAACGATAAACCATTGCTAACAAAAAAACGATTCTGAGCGCAATTAAGTTGATAGTGATGCTTTGTCAACAATATATATGCCATACTATGATAAAATAATTAAATAGGCATTATATATTTCCTTTAATAACATTTGTTTAATATTGTATCGATTTTCCTGTTTTTCTGCGTTTTTATCGGTTTTCCCATGTTTTTTACATTTGCTGGGAAATTGCTTCGGTTTTCTCCTGTTCCGATATTCTTGAAATTGTACTTATTTATTATTATTATATTATATTAAATTTATTATATTTATCTCAAAGGAAGGAAGCATATAATGCAATAGGTTTAGCGAACCCGGGACCCCGAAATCCGGCTACACATAAACTCCTACAAAAATGACCTTTTTACCTGTATTTAAAAAATAGTGTAAATTCTTACATAGACACTTTTTACCTGCCAAAAATAGATGGTGTAATCTTTTACACAGACCTTTTTACATTTTAGATTTTTAATATAGCGAGAAATGTATATTGGTTTTACAATGATGTTTATTTGAGATAATTGCACTAAGTGGGAAAAAACGTATTATTTTTCGATTTCAATATTTGAAACGTTTTATACCATAAATAGTTCTCTAATGGAAAAATGATAACGAGACCTTTTTTGTTGCATTTTGGATAAATATTAGTAAAGACTTATGAATTTAAGATATTAAAATGTAAAATAAAATTTAGTAAACATATATTGATTTAAGTCATTTTATCGCAAATTCTCGAACATTTCGATAACGTTGAATTTATTTCCGTAAATTGGAAATACAACAATCTCTTACTCTTTTTTTCACCAAAAAATAATTGAATGATTGTATTATTCCTGACAGTGTTATCTATTACCGTGCTTTATATATGTATTTTTCGGTACCTAGTTAATATTATTAATTCATAACACTTATTAAAACATTTTAATGATAGGTAGAAAGAGAGTGTTTGTTTGGCATAGATTAATCCAGTGCCTTCAAGTAAAACATTGAAATTGCTCCTATGACTTAAGTATCTAGTGTATTAGTGTGAACAATGTGCTGTTGTAACTTATTAGTTTAAAGAATGGAATATATTAAGAGAAAAAGTAAAAAATTAATTTATGTATAAGTAAGTACTTACCTAAAGGTCATACTTTTAATTTTATAATGCAAATTAGGCATAATAAAAGTAGTTTGTAATTTTCTCAGTGTTGTATTGTAATTTGATGTTAAGATCAAACCAAAAAATGTAGAACATATTTTGAGGTCTCACAGTAACCACGCCAGCATATAAAAAATAATTATTAATGATTGATTATTATAAGTAGGTGTAACAATATGTGCATACATATTTTAGTAATTTATAGTAATATAAGATAAATACTTGGATTAAAATTTAAACAATTTTATTTACTATGAGTTATAATAAAGTTATGTATAAGTAATTTATAATATTTACTCAAAATTTAAAAGTATATTTTTCACTCAGAAATATAGTTTATCTATCTATTTATGTACTGAAAAGATAGGTACTTATCCAAATAAAATAACAAGTTTTTAACATAGAAAAGACAATAAATATTATTCATAATTATATGTACTTATTTTATTTTTGAGTGGTTTTAAAAGTAGGTAATACAATACAAATAAAATTATTTAACTAAAAAATAATTATAAGTAATTTAAAAAATAAATGGAGAATAGCAATTAAATAATAAAGAAACTTAGAATATCTGAATAACAATTAGAATAAATTACCTAACAAATAAAACTTAACCAACATGTAAAAGGTCAATTTCAAAATCCAATGTACCTCTTGTTTTAACTATTGGTTTCATTATCTTTTTAGTACCTTGACTCATTTTAAATGGGCATAAGATTCTTCTTTTGCCACCAACTTTCATTCCAGCCATACCAATATCCAAACCTTTAATAACTTCACCACGCTGATATGCAAAACTCAATCCGGGACCATCTTGCATTGAATCAAAAACTTTACCAGTTGATTTTATACGAGCAGTGTAATAAATGTTAACATTTTTCCCTGGTTTTACTACAGTACCATCACCAATTAGAAGTTCCTGAATCTTAACTCCGTCACTTAACACCATTAATTTTTGATTTTGTTCAACATTCTGAGTATATGTTATTAATCCAGTCAATGTAGTTATACGTTTAATATTTTTCTTACTATTACTTTCGGTTGAAACATTTGACAATAACTTATTTGAATTAGGTACTTTTTGACCTTTAAGAGTTTTTTTTTGTTTATTACCAACATGTAAAAGTTCCACTTCAAATTCCAATGTGTTTCTTGGTTTAAATCTTAGTTTCATTATCTTAGTACCTAGACTCATTTTAGATGGGCAGACAATTCTTCTTTTGCCACCAACTTTCATTCCAGCAATACCAATATCTAAACCTTTAATAACTTCATCATGTTGATATACGAAACTGAATTCGGGACCACCCTCTATTATATTTAAAACTTTACTAAACAGTTTTATTTGATTAGTGCAATAAATTTTAACAATTTTACCAGGTTCTACTATAGCACCATAACCAATTTGAAGTTCCTGAATCTTAACTCCACTACTTAACTCTATAAATTGTTGGTTTTGTTTAACTTTCCTAGTATAAGTTCTTAATACAGGCAATAAAGTTTCAAGTTCATTGTCATTTTTCTTTCTATGTTCAGTTGAACTAGTTGGCAAAGCCTGTTTAATATTAAGTGTGTTTTGAGCTAAAGAAGTATTATCTTGGTCTTTAGGAATTGTTTGATCCTTTTTGGTTTGTTTTTGTTTGTTCTCATTAAATTTCTTACTAGGAATCATTTGTGATTTTTCTTCTTTAGTCAATACTGATTTGTTTTTAATACCTACAATATCATTGCCAGAAATTGAATCTTCACCTTTATCATCAAGTAAATTACCCAATTGATTTTCTCTAAATCCATCAATTATTATATTATTATCACTATCTTCATCAGAACCTTCATTAGAATTTACATCAAAATCTTCATCAGAACCTTCATCATCATCATTTAATTTAACAGATTTTGTAATTTTTGGGTAATTTTCTTCAGCTTTACGCTTATTTCCATTTTCTGTTTTTGATTTGTTCTCTGTAACTGTTGTTTCTTCTATAATTTCACTTTCTAAAATAGGACATAATTTTTCCTCTTCATCGTAGAGTAAATATCCAGTCATATGTATTTGGGCCGACCCTGATGTAAACAATTTTATTGTTGTTCTTGGGGGGAAAACAAGATCCAATTTTACCTGTACCAATTTTAATGTTTCAGAGAGATGGCAAAGGATAGAACAAGGTGTATCTTCAGTTTCTATGAATATAGTATGAACATCTTTCTTCTTTTTTACGGTTTTTAAATCAAGGACAGCCATAGAAAGATTAAATGTGTAGTTCACAACTGCGATATATTTTTTGCCAGGTTCCAAAATTGTGCTCCACATTTTATTGAATAATTAGTATAATATTTGAATAATAAAACAAAATTATAAAATAAGTATGATTATTCGCACAATACTAAAAAAAAACCACGTTTAAAATAAACGGTTTATCTGGTTTAAGTTTAATCTTTAACTCAATGCCACAGAGTTATAATAATTAATCGATAATCTATAATAAGACTGGCGCGTGAACGTGTGGTCATAGAATACTCTATGGGTGTGATTCAAAAATGATAAGAAACATTTTTTATAACGCAGCCATTTCAGGTTGCATCTCGCCATAGAGTATATTATATTTTTATAGTATACTCTATGGTTGAATATATTTATACTGTATGCGACTATGCATATTCTCTCAAATTAATATGCTGCATACAAAATAAAAGCCTATCACCTTACAGAGTTTACTAATTTAGATTTATAATTTCTTCTATTCATTTGTTTTAATCTAATTTGATTAATAAATTCAATTAATTATTATTATTTTATATTACCTACTATTTTTTTTTTATTTATTACTAAATTAAGTTGCCAATCAGATTAAAATAATGAAGTCCAAATGAGCATCAAAAATCTTATTTTTAAATTTAACTTATAAAAATGATGTTGACCCTTTACTTAATAACAAAATTATTCATTTTGAAACATTTTTAAATTTAAGTCAAATTTCATTTGATGAAAATGAAGTATTTAATTCATTAAAATGGTTTTGTTTTAATTGCATTTAAATTGTATTTAACCATCCCAGTTTCCAATTTTTCCCCGAAAGAGCATTTTCTTATTTTACACAAATAATATATATAGGACAATATAAGACAAACCAGACTCAAGAAAATGTAACAAAATTAATGATGTTATATTCAGAAAATGATATTTTGCAGTTAATTCATTTTAATAGAAATTTAAAACAATTTGCTAAAAAGATATATAATATAATCTACAAAACAATATTATTTATATTAATATATAACAGTGAAATTTAGTAATACAAATGTTTGAAGTTTGAGTTGAAAGGGGCTCAATAACAATCATCAATTGAATTTTCCCAGGACCCAATTGATGCTTAATCTGGGCTTGGGAGTCTTAAGGTTTTTAACGTTAAACAACTTAGATTTTGTTACTCTATAAAAACATACATACACATTTTCCTAACATTTTAAGTTCTCTTCACCCTCAATTTTTATGTACTGATCCAGTTTGAGATTGTAAGTAATAGTTGTGAAGAGCGTAGTTATTGTAAGCTGTTTTATGTGATTTTAATGAGAATATTGATGGATGGAGAAATAATTATAATGAAACTCAAAATTACAGGATAACACTAATTAAAATTTTATGTAAAACATTTATTCAAGTTACAATAATCATGTCACAGAAGCTTTGTTAAATTTAAATTTTATAACAGAATTGTGATAAAAAAGTTGTTCACATACAAAAAAAAAAAACAACACAATCACACACCATAGTAAAACCAACATTTCTTGCTGTTCTTAGAATTTAAAAAATGTTTAATTAAGTATTATTATATTTGATAAATTATTTTATATTAGCATTGGTAATTTGGTAAATCATTCCCAATACTCTCATAACATTTTTTCTCACACAGTTTATCTAATATAAAAGTTTTATTATCAACACATATACTACAATCATTCAGAAATTATATTAAACTTTAAATCTAAAAAATACAGATTATTGTTTAAAAATATAGTAAATTTAAGGTATAATAATCAGTAAATCTAAAAATTTAAAAGGAACCAAATAAATTTAAATGTATTGTAAATAAACATTGAATAATTAAAAAAGATTTACTCTTTATAAAATCAACCGGTTTAAAAATTCAACAAAGTACAATAATTATTATATTTATATATATAACTTTTCTTTTTTAAAATTTGTGATTCTTATTTTGGTACTTTACTTTATTTTTTTAAATGTAATTTTACAATTATACAATATATCAGGGGAAAAAATATTTAATTTGGTATCAATAGAATTAATTTAAAATATGATTAAATTATATAACAATGATTTTAACAACTAATTACTTTAATAAGGTGAATATTTATCAATTTTATCCTTTTTTTTATTCAATTGTTTTTTATTGTTAATACTTCCTAAAAGTTCTTTCAGTCCAGTCAGTGCTCCTAAAGCTCCTAAACCATTTGGATTTGATAATAATGTTGCTAAAGTTTCAGTTGTGGTTTTTGCATCTGTTGTAAAATTGGATGAAAAATCTTCATCAAATTCCAAAGAGTCTCCAGATGATTTATTGTATTGATCAATACTATTAATAAAATTATAAGAATAGAAATATATTTAGTTTTATAAAAATGAATTTATAACCAACCTCAAATTTATCAATGTTTTAGCAACATTAACAGCATCAGGTTGTCCACTAATTGTTATAGCTCTTTCCATTTTGCCTGATGCTTCATGTTCTTCAGTATTGGATATTCTTATCATAGCTCCACTTATTCTTCTGAATATTCACACATGAAATATAATTATATAGATATATTTAATAGTAATACAGAATATATTAATATTGGGGATGAGCCGATTCCTAAAAAACATTGGCACTGGTTCTTGTCCGTTTCTGAAAATTCTTCTTTTGGTTTTCAATACCAATACTAGTTCTTCATCTTTTAGTATGAAAAAAATAATAGAATAATTTACTTATAGTATGGGATAGATTATTTTTAACCTACTTAAAATTTAAAGAAAAGGAACAAAAATAAAAAAAAAAACCAAACTATAAACTTTAAACACACATTATACAAATCATACTACAGATTATCAATTATCAGTATTATTATAGTAATAATGCTTTATTCCATAAAAACAAATATTTACTAAAAGAAAAAACCCATTAAAACCAGTGAAACCACAAAAAAAAATAACTGATTAAAATTAATCATTATTTGTAGTTGTCTTTACACATGTTAGGAAAACTATCTTAAGGGTATTGGAAACAATTGAATTAGATTTTTTGCCTTTGTCTTACACACAAAGGAAAAATAGCAACAAAGTAATTTAGACATATTCTATTTCCACTGTACCAATTTGTCTAGTAAAGCGATAAGAATTTTGATACCAGATTTGAATTTTTTGTCAAGGCTACTGGAAATCAACTTTATCACTTTTTTTTAAATTTATCTGATTAAATCCTAAAAGAACATAGTAAAAAAAGAGTAATTAAAAAAATTGAATATTTTAATTTTTGGAGAAAGAAAAATAAAAATGAAAAAAGTGGGAAAGTCGATCTCAAGTAGACTCTATGACAAATTCAAATTTGCTTTCAGAATTCTTAATGATTCACTAGATCAATCAATGCATTTAAAATAGAACACTTTCAAATTTCTTTGTACTAAATTGAATAGCAATTAATAAATTAGTTTTATTTACTTTTTTCAATACAATAATCTTCTTATAGTTGGTTTTTTGTTTTTAACATTTAATTGTATACCACATTGTTATCATTTTATTTGTGTATATTTGTTTTTAAATTTGTGAACAGTGTTGATAAGTATGTATACATTTAATAAACATGAAATCTTGTCTCCCTACAAGCTCAGGCTTTTGGAAACACATTTTTTCGCATTCTATTATTATTATATTTTGTATAATTGTAACTATTTTGAAATAACAATAAATATATCTATCTATTTACCTATGTAGCACAACAAACATGCGTCTATGTCTAAGACAAAAACAGAAAATCATTGCTTCCAAACCCCTAAACACTTAGATAATTTAATTAGTATCTTTTAACATTTTTTAAAAAGTAATAAATACAAATGAAATTTGATAAAAAAAATTCACCTAATTTCAGCAATTTTTGTTCCACCTTTACCAATAATACATCCAATTATGTCATTAGGTATAGCCATTTCATGTGTAATATTCTGTTGTGAATTTTTTGAGCTGACACCCCCGCCTCGTAACTGACTACCAGCTAATGCAGCAAGCACTAGAAGTAATCAATTATCTATAATTATACTTCAATAATAAAATTCAGAATATTTTGTATTACCTGATGGATCTAATCCAGAGCCTGCAATTAAATTTGGAGCAATACTTGCAATGGTATTTAATGCTGTATTTGAAGCTGATGCCTAAAAAAAAAAAAAAATTAATAAAACAATCAATTTAAAGATGCTTTATATATGTAATAAATCCATATAAAAAAATATATATTTACATCACCAACAGCTGGAATTGCTAAAGATCCTTGTAATGTATAGGCTTGGCCAGAACAGAATACTACAGGCCCTGGTTGCGTCACTAAAGGTCTGTATGCAACTGTAGGTCCCCTTCCTGGTGTCTGCCATAACATTGAATAATCAAAAAATGATAAACATAATTGCAATAAATATAAATAATATCTATATATATAAATATATATATATATATATATGTATATATAAATAATATCATTTTTTTTTTTTTTACAAAGTTCCAGTAAAAAAAAATTAATAATAATAATAAGTAGATAATCATATAATGAATTATAATAATTTTTTAACATACCTCCAGCATCACAATACATATTTGATGAATAGCTTCGGTGATAGCATCAGCTGAACCACTAATACTCACTGTTCTTTCTGTAGAATTTGGTAATAAGTCTGAAGCTACATTTACCATGGCTCCACTAGCTTCTCGAATTTCTCTAATTTTTACTCCTCCTTTTCCAATGAGAGATCCGCATTGTGATGCAGGTACAATAAGTTTTATTGTTGTACTATTTGAATTAGATCCTTTTCTGATATTTTGAGGATGCGTAGGAGAAACCTGTGAATGTGTAATTATTATTGATTATTATTATTGCTTATCAAGTTTTACATTTTTACTATCTGGCTCCTAAATTCAAATAATAAAATTATTAAAACAATAATAAACATTGTTTATTTATTATTTTTTGTTTTCCATTTAATATGAATGTCTTTATAAATACATACTATATAAAGTAATTTATTTTGATAAATGTGCATAATAGTTTTTTTGTTTTTTACTTTTGGTGTATTGAGTAATATAAAATATAAATATAATATCAAGTTTAAAAAATATCAATTAACGGTAATCTTACTACATAAATTTGTTAAATTATAAATTTAAGTTTATTTTAATAGGTTATATTCCAGACATTAAAGAAGGAATAGGCAATTTATAGAGGTTTTTATTAAAAACAGAAATATATAATAAGTACATGAAAAGTTTGTCTTTAGTCCATGTACATAATAATGAAAAATATGTACTCATATTTAATATACTTAAGTTTATTATCTGTGATCATGTATTTTAGTGTTATTCACGTGAATACATAGTGAAAATAACATGAAATACATAAATATACTTGTATACGTAAATTGTGGTACTTTTCAAGTACATAGTTTTTTAGATTTGAATGTTAATTTCACGTAAATACATGAAATCAGTATTGGTGCGAAGTATTTTTATTTTAAATCACAGATTTAATTTTCCACCCACTCACCCCAACACAAAAATACCCCCACCATCCTACCACAAATTTATCAAATTTCCGCAGTCTAAAATTCTTTTAATAACATTTTTTTTAAAAAACATTAATTTTTGTTATATATATGAACATTCAGGCACCCACTCATTTTTGTGAACCACGTAATTCAAATATAATTCATTTGCACCATAACTGCCAAAACTGTGTATACATGAAATAGGGCGCTCTAGTAATTCATGATTATTATTAATAATGATATGAAATCTTAAATTTATATTAAACATTAGATTGGAGAAATCAGAAATAAGTGAACAAAGATATGGACTCTGAACTAAATAATCAGTCTTCAAATAAATATAATGGAATTAGTACAAATCAAATGGATACACCTAAAGATAATTTAAGGATGTTAAACAAAGTAGACACAGAACATGTATTGTCATTAAGTCAATTAGAAATTTCAAAACCTAGACTGCGTACTCAAATTGGTGGACAAATAAAATTTATAAAAGATGGAACTCCAATACTTCCAAGATTTTCAGAATACAAAAAACTTCCGCAGTTAGAAAAATTTTCAAAAGATATAAGTCAAATAACTTATACAGATTCTTCTGATAAAATTTGTCATGGGAATTATAAAAATATCAAAATCATATTGGAAAATGTGCGAAAATATAAATTAAAAAATAAATCATATCAATAATATTATAAACTTATAATATTCAAATTATAAATTATGATAAAGTAATTTAATATTAGGCATTAGCAATTGGTGAATATGTAATATAAATTATGAAGTGAAATCCTTACAACTCATACAAGCAATATACCAACAAAGAAATTGAATTAAACCAAAAATAATGCAACAAATGGAAAATATTTTACAACTTCTTTCTTTTTCTGTTTTAATGTGGTATTAATAAAAGTTGTTATTTAGCAATTGTCTGGTAAAATTACAAAACTAGCACAATCAACACAAAAAGTAAGAATCAACTAATCATTAAAAACTGTGAGCAATATTCAGAAGTTAGGTTAATGAAAGGTACAGAAGTTTTATTGTATTTTGGAGTCTATATATATCTACAATTTGTCTATTCACAAGCTGTTGAGAATATTTTATATTTGTTAATGTTATAAATCCAAATAAGACATGATGGCTTCACATTATAATACCTATAGTAAGTCATTACTTGTAAAAATTATCCTGATTAGACAAATTTAAATTAAAGTTTGGTTATTTGTTAATTTTTATTGCAAAGAAAAAAAATGTACTATATAATAAATAGCAATTAGAAATTATATTACCTGTTCTAAAATTGTAGTAATTAATGTAAATGCTTTCTGTATTACATTGATGTTGCCAGTAACAGTTACAATGCGTTCTGGAGTTGAACTATCAGTAATGGTAATTGTAGCGTCTGACTATAAATTATATGAATAAAGAAAAACAATCAGTATTTTATAACACTAAAATGATTTGGTATGAACATAATTACCTGATTTCTAAGTTCTTTAACAACTTCTCCATATTCTCCAATTAATGGAAGAATTTCCTGTAAAGATATAAAATTAAATTTTATAAATTCAAGTTGTAAGTAGGTCTGTAACATTTTAATTATCCTCTTTATATTTGTTCACCTTTCCCATTAGAATTCTAATGGTTAATACAACATCGGAATAATGTCCATCTGTAGGATCATAATCAATTTCTTCATGAGCAGCCATTCTTAAATTATATAACAATTAATTTGAAATAAATAACTGAAAAGTAAAATTAGTCATGAACTGTAGTTTAAAATCATTTTAAATTAACTATGGTTATTCAATTTTGTTGCTCAAAAAGTATGTTGTTATTTTGTTCTAAAATCATATTATTTAAAATATTCACGTTATCATCTCTTATCATTTACTAACAAGTGCCCACCATTCCATAATGTTACTCTCTTATCTTTCTAATCTATGATGTTACGCACTATTGAAGATATACATTAGAACAAAGATATATATTAAAGATAACTTTAATCGTGATGTTATGTACACTTTTGCTTCCAAACAAATATTTTAAGTTTTAACATGAAAATGATTCAAAAATTGAACAATAATAAAAATTTCTTTATTTTTTTTTTACCAGTAATCTTTATTGATTAAAAATAAGGCAATGTGGAGGTCAGACCTCCCCCCCTTTCAAGCTATGCTACTGACTCGAAATAAGATTCAACAAAAGATAATGTACTAATGGCACTATAAAAATATTGGATATCCGGATAACGTAAAAAAAAGCAGATAATAAGTCAATCTAACCGTATATCAGAAAAAAAAAATAAATTGAAAGAAAATTATTTTTGAAAAACAACATTTAAGACAAAAACATCCAAAATGTATTTTCCAAAAATATTACAGGCGATCTATAATGTAGTTATAAGTTAAAACTTTTAATTATCTATGTATGGTTTTAATTACATCAGAAAAGTAATGTGTGATAATGGCTAATTACCACCATAAATAATAATACTATTGTTTAAAGGTACCTTATTATTCTGACATATCTACTCAATAATTTAATATTATTAAAGGATTAAGTTGATATAGGTAATATACATTTTATTTTAGTCTTAACTTCACAGGTACCTATATAAATGTATAGTGAGGTAATACAAATTGCGCCCATTATTTAAACCCTTTTTTGTGGAATTTGGGTGGCGTATAAATTTTGAAAATGTCATTACCAACTATTTTGTTCAATTAAAATAACTATTTTACCTCTATTTCTGTCATAAGAGGCGACAAATGAGGTTGCGTCAGGTCGACTGCCGGTGTAAAATTCTGTCAAAATAGAGTTCTAAACAAGACAGGTGGATTGTCCCATTTTGAATGTGCATGGGGATAACAAGTGAGAGGAGATTCCATGGTGCATGATTTTTGCAGATAATAGGAGAAAATCTGGAATTAGTTAACGATAAGATTACGTAATAGAGAGTAGCACTTGAAGGGAAGGGACTAAGGATAAGTAAAAGTGAAACAGAATATGAGTTTGGAGAAACAAGACAAGAGAGCTAACGATAAGTGGCAATGTAATAAACAAGGTTGAGATAATTTCAATTACTTAGGATCTTGTATACAAATAGTGGCTTTGACGAGGATGTGAAACATAGGATTAAGTGAGTTTGGACAAAGTAGAGAGAAACCTCATATGCATGTGTTATATATAACAAGAGAATTACAATGATTTCTACTTAAAGTTAAGTTCTACAAAAGTGTAGTGAGTCCCACCGTGAGACTATATGTAATCTGGTTCGGTGTGTTGGACTATAAACAGAAAAATAGTGTTCTATTGGTTCTACTATCTGTTTTTTTTTTTTTTTTAACAATTTACGAAATGGTTCGAAAAACGGCAATCGGGATTGATTTGGATAACACATACTCATGTGTGGGTATATGGCAACACGGAAAAGTGGAGATCATCGCCAACGACCAAGGTAACAGGACCACCCCGAGTTATGTAGCGTTTACAGACACCGAACGATTGATCGGAGACGGAGCCAAGAATCAAGTGGATTTGAATCCCAGCAACACGGTGTTCGATGCAAAACGTTTGATCGGCCGGCGATTCGACGACGAGAAGACGCAAGCGGACATGAAACATTGGCCGTTCAAAGTAGTCAGCGACTGCGGAAAACCAAAAGTCCAAGTAGAATTTAAAGGAGAGCGAAAAGTTTTCGCGCCTGAAGAGATAAGTTCGATGGTATTGACTAAGATGAAAGAGACCGCCGAAGCATATTTGGGTCGTAATGTCACGGACGCTGTTATAACGGTGCCGGCATATTTCAACGATTCGCAGAGGCAAGCGACCAAGGACGTGGGCGTCATCGCCGGTCTGAATGTGATGAGGATAATCAACGAGCCGACGGCTGCGGCTTTGGCCTACGGTCTGGACAAGAACCTAAAAGGAGAAAGAAACGTGTTGATATTCGATCTGGGCGGTAGTACGTTTGACGTGTCCGTGTTGCAGATCGACGAGGGACCAATTTTCGAAGTGAAATCTACGGCGGGGGATACGCACTTAGGAGGCAAAGACTTTGATAATCGGCTAGTGTCTCATTTGGCGGAGTTCAAGAGAAAGTTCAAAAAGGATGTTAAGAGCAACCCTCGAGCGTTGAGACGGCTGAGGACCGCCGCGGAACGTGCCAAGAGAACCTTGTCGTCCAGCTCTGAAGCCACCATTGAGATTGACGCCCTGATGGAAGGCGTCGATTTCTATACCAGGGTATCTCAGGCCCGTTTCGAGGAGCTGTGCGCAGACCTGTTCAGAGCGACCTTGCAACCGGTGGAGAAGGCGTTGGTGGACGCCAAATTGGACAAAGGAGCCATACATGACGTGGTGCTCGTGGGTGGTTCTACGAGAATCCCGAAGATCCAGAGTCTGCTTCAAAACTTTTTTTGGGGGAAGTCGCTCACTCTATCAATTAATCCGGACGAAGCGGTAGCGTATGGCGCTGCCGTACAGGCGGCCATTCTTAGTGGCGACACGAGTTCTGCCATCCAAGACGTGTTACTCATGGACGTGACCCCTCTGTCACTGGGAATCGAGACCGCGGGAGGCGTGATGACCAAGATCGTTGACCGCAATTGCACCATACCGTGCAAACAAACCCAGACGTTTACTACTTACGCGGACAATCAACCGGCCATCACTTTACAGGTGTTTGAAGGAGATAGGGCTATGACCAAGGACAACAATCTTTTGAGGACTTTCGACTTGACCGGCATACCCCCAGCACCCCGAGGTGTGCCTAAGATCGATGTAACATTCGATCTGGACGCTTACGGTATATTAAACATATTGGCCAAGGACAACAGTTCAGGTCGTTCCAAGAACATTGTCGTCAAAAACGATAAGGGCCGTTTATCTCAAGCCGAAATCGATCGCATGCTCAGCGAAGCTGAACGGTACGAAGAAGAGGACGAACGACAACAATTCAAGATTGCGGCAAAGAACCAGTTGGAGAGCTATGTGTTCGGCGTAAAACAAGCATTAGACGAGGCTGGTAACAAGTTGACCGAATCCGAGAAAAATGCCGGCAAACAGTAGTGCGAAGAGGTCATACAGTGTTTGGACAACAATCAGTTGGCGGACAAAGAAGAATACGAGCATAAACTAAAAGAAATTCAGAAAAAGCTGTTCGGAGTTAATGATGAAATTGCATAGTGAACAAGCCGGGGAACCACAGGCCACGCAGTCCGGTGGTTGCGGATTCCCTGGAACTAATTCCCGAGGACCTACCATTGAAGAAGTCGATTAATTAATTTTATTTATTTATAAAACCTATTGTAAATATATTATCATATTATTTTGTCTACGTCATAAAATCTTGAACGGTTTATTGTTCCGCTTATTATAAACTGAGTTTGCTCTATATTGTATATTATTTAGCTGTATAAATAGTGAATATTGAGTATTTTTTTAAGGATTTTATTTTTGCTAAAATAAAATAAATTTAATAAGAATATTCATTGGTTTTTTTTTTTTGGTTTAGCTGATATTTTTACGTCTTACTTTTTGTTTCTGTGGCTTATACCATGTTTTAATTATAACGATATATTTATAGCATGAAAAATGTAACAAGCAGTACATAAAGTTTATATTTATATTTAGGTGAATATAATATTATTTGTAAAGGTATAGTGTGATTGATAGTATCCGATAAATATTTTAAAAATACTATAACAAGTATATTTATCTAAAATAAACATAAATTTACATTTTTTTCCTCTCCTTGTATGTGCAAATATATGAGGTATTACTGATAGGTATAGGTATGTAGTTGAGATTTACTTTTTAGATTTTGAGCGGAGCGCGGAATATATTGATTTTACAATGATGTTTATTTTTTTTGAACAACTTTTCTACCAGAAATTATGCTGAAAGTAAGTTTGACTGGAGTAGTACTTTAAAAAAGTAATTTTTTGATTTTCCTAAGGGTTTTTCATAATAAATGGGAAAAAACAGGAAAATTTACGAAATTTATTATTTTAAAATCGTAAATATTACGGCCTTTCAAAACATGAATAACCGAATTCCGTTCAAAATCATTTTTCGTTAGCCATGATTAATCGTTGTGTGCATATATACATTTAATTTCCTCTCTACCATTCCAACTTCTCACCTACAACAATAACCAACCCACCGTAAACCAGCAATTTTCTCGGAGGATTTTAAAAGGACACTACACATGCATTTGTTGTTTCCGTCTTACAAACACAAGATTTAGTAAAAGCACCTATTATGAAATTGATAGGGAACAATATTCCGGAGGTCCTGTTCTGAAAATTGTTTTGGGTCATTATCTAGTATATTTAGAATAGAATCTAGTCCGCTGATGTGTCTTGATGTGTAGCGTCCTCTTAAATTAATTTGATTTCTAGTATTTTTAATCATTGTGGATTAAGTTATAATAAAGAAGATATTTACCTAGTACCTATTATGAAAAAAAATAATTAAATTATAATACATTAGGTACCTATCTAGGAGGGTATATTTTTTTAAATTATGTACTTATTTTTATTTGAAAAACAATTTTTTTTCTTTGAAATTACAAAATATTAAATACAATATTTTTATTATTGTATATTAATTATTTATCAAGCATTTATTTGATAAGATTAATGTGTATAAATAAAATAATTTCCTTCTTGTATTCATGTAGACCGTGTGGCCTAATGGATAAGGCGTCGGACTTCGGATCCGAAGATTGCAGGTTCGAGTCCTGTCACGGTCGAGAATATTTTTTGCATCTTTTTTATGTACACAAAAATCGTGGCTATTAAATATTTTTTTTATTCGATTGAATTCATTATTATATTAAACATTTTTATTTTTTAAATAACTATTAGATATATTTGATTTTAGATTTTCTAGTTTTATATTTGATAGATATTATGATGTGAGTAAAATAGTTTGACCAAACCAAAATTAATGACAATCATGGTACACGAAGTTCTTTATAAATTATATTTAGTGGTAAAAGAAAAATGTTTAGCGTAATATAGGTGAAGTAATTTTTTTTTAAGATCCAATTTTGATCAAAATTACGGCATTTCAAAATTGAATCGTTTTTCGTGAGCAATAATTTATGGCTGTAACTGGCTTCATAATTGTAAATTCAGTGAACCACTATAAATTGTATAGTTTTTATACTACAAGTCTTAGGCCTTATTCAGATGTTTTGAACCTACCGCTTTTTTTATTATAAATAAAGGCGCACTGATAAGTCTTATATATAATAATAAAAAAAAAATACATTTATAAAATAATAATAAAGGATTTTTTTTATTTGTAACACAATTTATTAAGTTAGTTTAGTTACAGCAAAACAATTTAAGCTTTATTTAGATACAGAACAGAAAACTATAATACATTTTTAATCTTAATTTGATATTTGTTCCTGCTTGTTTTTAATAATTGTGTGTAGTTTTAGCTCCAATCAAGTTATTGAAAGACATAGAACTCTATTTATTTCAAGCCAATACCGGTACCAAGTTTTAATAACTATAATAGATGAAAATGGTTTTTGTATAAATAAGTTGTTGAAAATTGAATTAAAATTTGCATTTCTTTGTCACTCAGCAATGGGTTTTCTTTTTTAACGTAGAGCCAAAAATTAGACTTTGATAAGAATAATTTGGATTTTGCTTTGAGAGTGCGATCGGATGATAAATTAGTTAGGGTTTCTTTTTCGTTCATATTTTAATTGTTATTTTAGATGTTTGCTGCAAATGGATATATTATTCACATATTCCCATGTCTAGCACCTTTTTTTGGGAGAGGGGGGGAAATAACGATCGAAAGATTCTGTGAGTGATTGTAAATTATGTTGTTGAACAATTGCTGAAATCTCTTGTCTTTCTCCATCGTATATTTGATTTCGAATTATTTTGCTGATGGAAAACTAATTTAATCTTTTCACGCAGAGCGAACAATTGGGTTATTATTTTTTCCCTCGAAAGTCATCTCACTTCAGCGTGAAGAAGGTGTGAATACTGGGAACCTATTTCTTCAGAATATGCCTCAAATAATCGTGAATTAGGTGGTTTGTGTCCAACAATATTACAATTTTTGTAATATCAGATAATATTTTGTGTAGTTCTGAGGACATTTTTCTTGGCACAAGTTGTTTACGGTGCAAAATGTAATTTGTAGATGACCTTTCTGGATGACCAACATTTTTCACTTTTACAACAATGCTTGAATGATGTCCAACTATGTTCATACAATTTTATGTACTGTTCAAATTTTTCTCTTCCCATCAAAATTTCTCGCGGACTAACAATTTTTTTGCGGTCACTAAAATTTTTTTGTGCACCATTGATTGGAAACCACTGTCTAAGAGGGGTCTGTCTTTATTGCATGCCAACTCTTAAAGTGATCTACCTGAATAATTATATGTCGTTTATAATTTTAGTTATCACAACTTAATTTTTTAATTTTAGATTTTAATTTTTCCAAAACACGAAAAAAAAAATAATTCAAAATTGTTTAAAAATATTTGGTTTTTTATTCATAAATACAATTTTATTCACGGCATGCAATTCGGACAGACCCTTCCATAAGATGGCATGCAATTCTGATGTTTCAATTTATATTTTATTTTTTTGGCATGCAATTCGAATGCACTGGGATATAAATTAAGTAACTCTATATAATGATGCATACATGCATTCCTTACCAACTTCCTACCCATAACAGTATGAGCGAAGTGGATGGTTTGGATCGTATTATGGCCAAGTGGCCTGATATTTGCGTATAAAATTTTACGTAATCGTATTATTTGGATAGAAGATAGTCATAATGATACGAAAATTGCAAATATCAAAGACATTCCTTTCTTCCAAAAGTGTAATAATGTTAATTGTTATTTGTCGATAACTATAATATACAAATAATACTTTAAATATTAATTACAACGAACTAAGATACAATGTCTACTAAACATATAAACAACAAAAAAATCAATACAAATGATAAATGATAACGATAAAAAACCAGTAATACACCAATGTGCAGGTACAATTATTATTGTACACATGCGAAAAATTACGCCGGTTTGTAAGCAACTCTGCATCAAGCTACTGTTGGCCATTGGCCGTTGGGCTGTAATGCAATTAGATAGTAGCAATCAGCTGTATCTGCAGTCTATTAACATTTAATTCAATATCAAATATCAATAGTTCAAGGGTTGTTTATTACTATCATAGATAATAAGCGATTTGATTTATGATTACAAATTTAGATCATATAATATAATGGATGGAGCCTTAGTTTAATATTTTGATTTTTAATGCAGATGTTAGCGATGAGTCACTGGATAAGTAGCCTTTACTTTGCATGCATCAGCGACTAGTCGAATATTTATCCCAATGCCTTATATGTAAATATGATAAATATTGAATAGGTAACTTATAAGATAAGTGATTATTTGTTTTTAAGTTCAAGGCAATTTTTGACAATCATAGGATGGATACAAATTAAACTTATACTCGAATATTATATAAAATTAAGAATGTACCACTATGTAAACTTATTTACTCAACAAATTATAGGCAAAAACAAGGAGAAATCGGTATATGAAACTAATTTTATTTAGAAATCAATAGCTGATAATATATCCAACTGATAAATTTAGATGCATGTAAATTACAATTGTATATATATTATAAAAAACTGCATTATAGATAAGAATAAAATATATGTTGAGATAAATATGACTAGTTGCAAGGGTATGCGCAATAGAGTCCACTTACCTGGTGACTCATCGCTAATATGCACACCATCGATATTATAATATGTAATCTAAAGTCCATGGCTCTATCCATTGTGTATGATCTAAGATTATGAAATACGGCTATGATTATCATTTTAACTGACTCACAATAAAGAAAAAATTATTAAAGTTGTATGATTTAATGTACTTACATTTTAATCTAAGAATATGTAAATATATTTTCAAAATATCAGGGGTCACTTGCCTCCTCACACACTTTCAATTTTCGCCAAAAAGGTATATGTGTATAAATTGGTTGTAATAATATATTGTTATTGTTTCAATTACCAATTTGTACTTAAGTCATCTTATAATAACTAGATAAAGAAAAATAAATAAGTTTCGGTATTTAATTGGTAAAAAAAGAAAAAATGAAATAATTCAATAAATAATTGAATGATAACTACAGGAACTTAATATACCTTATAGGTACGTCTTGAAAGAAAAATATGTCTTTACAAAAATCATTATATCATTTCTAATTTTATTAATTAAAATTGGCCTTATTTTTAAAAATCATATTGCGTCAAAATTCGTTTGCTATTTGTTCAAATAACGTGTATAACACCCTGTAAAATCGTTGATGACAGTATGACACCTCTGTATACAGTTCACTCGATTGTTTAGGTATATTTTTCAAACTACAGAATAAGTTATTTTTTCAATGTTTTTTTTTCAATTGGTTAACAATTATAATATATATTATATATATTATACGCTATATATAGTGCACAGTTGCACATTATTATGCAATAAGTATTGTTCATAAGTGTATGTATATGTTCTAAATACTGCATGTAGACCGTGTGGCCTAATGGATAAGGCGTCGGACTTCGAATCCGAAGATTGCAGGTTCGAGTCCTGTCACGGTCGGAAAATATTTGTTATTATTATGCGAAAATAATTTGTTGGATTGATATGAATTACATTTTCAACAACGCATTTATTTCATTTTTATTCCGACGTTTATATTTTATATATTGACGCGAATCGGTTTTTTTAACAATGATAACGTGTTATTGCCGTTATTATTATACCCGTATATATAATTTAAGAAAGGGTAAAATTATGGTTTTTGATACATCAACCCCATTTTAGATACACTATCTCAATATATTAATACAATTATTACACCGGGATGTTTTTTTTTTTTATATTACTATGCAAAATATAAAATAAAACAAGGGTTCTCAACCTGGGGTAAGCTCCCCCTAGGGAGGCGTGACAAAATTACAGGGAAGGGGTGAACATTTTTTTAAAAAAACTACCGAAAATAAACGTTGTTTTTGATTATTTATATTTTATCTAATAAAATATAAATAGGTAATATATTTCTGATAAAATGTATCGAGCATTATTTTGTAATTACATTAATTTATATTTAATAATAATACATTTTGAATGGCAATAATAATTTTTTTCCTATACAAATAAATTCATTAAATAATTTAAAAAACTACAAAAACTACAAAGATTTATGTATATTGATACAATAACCAACATTAAAGTATGTAATGCTTATGACGTCTGTAAAATATTAAACATACTTTAATCTAATAGTAGTGAGGGGGAGATAGGAACTCGTACAATAGTATAAAAAAGGGCGTGATTCTCTAAAGGTTGAGGACCTTTTAAATAAAGCGTGATTCATCGATTTTCTTGGAGGAATGTAGTCAATTTGATTTTTGTATTTTCAATAGTTTTGAAAATGTTTAAGATTTATTTTAAGAATATTTTTAAATTAGTAACTCTACTCCTTATAGTTAAAAATAAGAATTAATTATTAATTTTCAAATGGACACCTCTTCCCTTTTCATCACAGATTCGTAAAAAAAAAAATATTTTGCTAAAAGTGTTTGATATGCATAACATTAAAATTGTATTTACCGTCTATGAGCTATACCTACCTAAAAGTTAATTATAAGAATATTATAAAAGTTGATCATAATAATGGTAAAATCATCATTCTATTTATTATATGACTAAATAATTTACCATTTTTTTTTTTATTGAAATACCATTTTGTTAACAACAATAAAAAATAAAAAATGTAGATGTGCCGTATCGCAATGATGAAAAAATTAATATAATATAGGTGTGTATTGTAGAAAAAAAGTGCAAAAAAAAGAAGCGAAACTGAGCAAATGTAATTTAAACGTTTGAAAAAAATATTTCATGAGAAAATAATTTTTTCAAATTTTAAAAATATTAAAAAAACAAAAATAAATTTTGTTGCGACCGTGACAGGACTCGAACCTGCAATCTTCGGATCCGAAGTCCGACGCCTTATCCATTAGGCCACACGGTCTACATGAATACCGGTAGTATAAAACGTTATTAAAATTAAAGGAAACATCTTTGTTTACACGTATTTTTGGTTGTTACTTTATTATCGGTGCGATTATCTTTGGGAAAACACAAGATTTATAATATTGAATGTAAAATTGACCATTATTCAAATTTAATTTAAGCGTTATACGTAGGTACGTTAGAAAATATACCAACGTTTGAACTTGAATGTTACCTTTCCTCCATAATATAGTTAACATACCTAATTATTGGCAATTTAGCTATCGACGTTTGGTTTTTGAAATATTTTGTGTATCCATTAATAAATGTAAATTATTAATAAAATAAATGTAAAACTCCATACCTAAAATACGTATAATTGAGATTTACTTTAAAACTTTAATTATCATTTAATTAATTTTCATACAAAAGTTCATATTCATAGTGGTGTGTATTCATTTAGATTTTTATATTTATTCAACTATTTAACTATATAATGGCTAATAAGTATTTATCACGCGTAATATGTAATTCAAGTTTTTCTCGTTTTCCAGTTCATTAGTTAGGTACCTACCAAAGTTACTTATAAGTAAATTATAGTTGTAATAAGCAGTAGCATGTTTAGAAATTTTTAATGGAATGGGTTGTAGCAAATAAGAATCGTGAGTATAAATCGTAAAATTATCTTCTCTACCCAACTAGATCAAAAAAAGCGAATTAAAGGGCTTAGAGCAACAACAAGATAAGTCCACTTTTTAAAATTGTTCAGGATAAATAAAAAATATTTTATTTTCAATGACAAAAAAAAATGTCAAACATTTTTTATCATTTAATTTCTATTGATGGTGGCTGAAAATAATAAACACAATTGGTTTTACTACATTCTTTACATTTTTTAAAAATAATCATCATAGTTAAATTGGAAAATTTCAAAAAAAGTTGCTCCAAGCCTTTTAGTTTTTAATCATAACATCAATCTTTTCCCGTAACTTGGTAGAAATATATGCACTTTGATATTAGATGACTAATATTTTTTTTATTTTTAAGCCAATGGGGGTAGGGATATAACTCTTAACGTTCTATCCTCTAGTAGTAATAAGTAACTGCTTTAACACTATTATTATTAAATATTCACATGCACCTATATGTGCGGGAAAAAGTTAATATCGGGCATACCTCAGAAATATTCGGGCTCACTCTTAGGCACTATGGTTATGACCAATATAATTTAGGCACAACCGTGGTAATGTTTATGCATTTGAGTGGGGAAATTTAATGTACAACTGTATGTAAACATCAATCATGGCTAACGAAAAACGATTCTGAGGTTTAATTTACAAGGTATAATGTACTTATATACTAGGCATTTATTAGGAGTTGTTGAAAATTGTTTTCAATTTTTAGTAATTTTAGTAATTAGTAAAGGAAACGTTTATTTGAATTTCGTTGATCTATACATATATTATAATATGCATTTCTATTGTTATAAAATTATGATGATTGAAATAATGGAATAACATAAAATATATGATAGTCACAGCAGTAAAAAGATTAAGTCACTATCAAAAAAAGAAAAAATTAAAAATGCAAATTTTAATAACTTTTAGAATTGTTTTTATTATTATATTGTAAATTAATATAAATTATAAAACATAAATATAGATGTAAAATAATCTAATAAATATAGATTTTTCTAGAGGAAATTATGGTCTTTTACATACTGCAACCCCTTTGTAGTTAAATTTATTAATAAAATAGATAGCGCTATCCTTACGTCCTTATCATAAGTAATAGATCGCGTTACCCTTATGACATTACTATAATATGGAATAGATAGCGCTACTCTTACGGCCTTTATTAGATTCGGAGAGTAATAGATTTAGGAACTAGATAAGGGAGAGCTAAAAAAAATTCACTTTTCATAAGCGTTAAAATATCTCGCTTGAAAATTAGAATATATGGATATATACAGACTTCTTATCTACAACTTTGAGCATAAAATATACAGATAATGTTTTTATTTTTAAATTTTATAACAAGTCAAATCAAATCACTTAATATTATAACTAACAGTACAATGAGGTCCCTGCAGAACGTAAATTTGCTAAGTCGTAAGTTTGTATAAGATGGAGACAGTACAGGTGGGTATCAAATCATCTCAATAAATAATAAGCATATTATGTAATTGCAATTGAAATTTACAAATCGTAAATTATATATTATTTATCAATTATATTAGGTACCCAAATAATTTTTAGAAATATCTCATTGAGAGTTCTTTTCCGTTTGCTAGACGGTTAGGTTCAATAGTCAAACGGTCTTCAATCTTTAATTAATAAAGAAAGAGACATTGGTATCAAACAATTTCAATCTTGAAGATGTTTTAAACAATTTTGCCCAAAATAGCTGACGATTGCACTTAATTTCATAATTTATTTGTAATTCTTAGTTCTCAGTTCTTGTAATAATAATTTAAAAAAAATATGTTTTAAAAACCAGTGCCTAAGTATATCTTTTTGAATTCATGGTTAATTTTTTAATTTAAATATTAACCGTACTATATTATGATAATATGAGTACATTGTATAGAATACTTTATACTATGAAAGTTACAATATTTTTTTTTTTTTTTTTATGAAATATTGTTCCTTGATATAATAATTATAATTTAATACAAAATCAACAAGTCAGGGACTCTCTTCTTTTGGTGGTTGGATTTTCAAAACTCTCTTCTGCGTTTGCCTCCAAATAACCGAATGCTTTCAAGGGGATGTAGGAGTAACGCCACCCACCAGTAGTTAAGTAATTTGTAAAATTAAATTCAATGTAAATTATTTTGTCACATATTACTATTATTACTCACATCAACCAGAGATATATGCAAGAAAAACATTATATAATTTTTTAATTAAATACAATTTCATTTAGCATTTCCGTCGAAGTTAAAATTGGGCAAATAATTTCAAATAACAATATTAATACATCGGATGTTAAAAAGTCGATTTTCAAAGTGATGGTTTTTTTTTTTAAATACGGGTAATTAAATGCATTGGTAATATTTTGTTGAAAGTATAGGTACTCTAATATTTTTTAATAAGAATAGTTTTAACTCTATTTTGTCAAGGTGTTTAGACTAGTTAATTGTTATACTATTAAAAACAATGTTTTCTTTTTAGCTAAAATTTGTATATTTTGGTATTTCTAAGAATTTAAATTATTACAAATAATTACAGAAATTTTAAAAGTTTATAATTTCGTTTTTTATATTGTTGTATACATTATTTAAGTACATATTATTATTATTATTATGGGTATTTTACAATTATTATATGTATTTTAGCTTTCGAAAGCTCCATACGACGTTCAGCTGGCCTCAATGTTTTGAGGCACTGTGTTTCCCAACCTATATCACGGGTAGTCGACAAGATGTTGTGTATCCTAGATGTAGACAAGATGTTGTATAGTGGTCCACAAGAATATACCAACAAAATTAAAAAAAAAAAAATATATGAACATTAAACGATAGTGGTTATCACTTATCAGAGTTTATTAAGGCGTTTATTTATTTATACATTCATTATAAATAATGTCACTTATGATTATTTTACTTATAAAATAAAAAAATAAAAAACACGAATTTGAATGAACAAATTTCATAATAGCACAAAAAATACTTATTCTGATAATGATACGGGAAAATTTGTGAATTTATTTGAAAGTGAACTTGAATATTTTTAAGTTGATATATTTTAAATTTTTTAAAAAAAATATCAATAAAATTATCTTTATGTAACCTATTAAGTACTAGACTTATAACGTTCTCTTTACTGTTATTGTAGGAACTGGACATTTTACGAGTGGTAATACAGAGTGATAATATTGTTATAGTAATATATTTTAATATTCATACAATTCTTTATGATACGTTTATTCATAAATTATAATAATAACAATATCAGGTACCTACTCGTGAACTACAAACATATCATAAATTAAATCTAACGAAGTTGTTGTAATAAGTTTATTTGTGTTCTATCCGAATGCAAAGTGATACCGGAGTCAGAAAGTTCTACATCTGAAATTATAAATAAATAAATAAATTGAACAAATAAAACAAATTTAAACATAATATATGTATACTATAAATATTTTGTTGCTCATTAATTTACTATTGTTAAAATGACGAAATCTTTGTTCGGAGCTCGGATTTTGTTCGATAAATTCAGTGGATTCTAATTTTTTATATTTTGGCCTTCTTACATGATCATCTTCTTCTGTTATATTTTGCTGAAAAATATAAATATTATATAAATTAAAAATCATAAACAGGCCCATTTGATGTCATTATACAGCAGTGGTTCTCAATGGGAGTGATTTAAAGTGATAGGGATATGGTGAGCAAGGTAATGGTAATAGGGTGGTGTTGAGCATTATTTATATTAAAAGGTAAAAACTAAAAGCAACGCACCAAGGTTTATTTGCGAATATTTCAAAAAATGTCAATTATTCACTTAAAATGTGTTTAATCATTATAATTAAACATTATAATTACATTTTATATTTATTATTCAACAATAAACTTTTTACATATATTATTTTTATTTCTATTTTAAGTGGTTGGGGAGGCGTTGAAAAAGATTTTACTTCTCTATTATTCAAGGGTGGAAGTTGCTATTGTAGAGTATAATATATTAGGTATTAGGCTCATTTAGTATGTAGGGTTACAGGTAATATTTAAATGTTTTCAGATTATAAGGATAAAATATACCATAACTCATGAAATTTATTGGTACTATAGATTCTTACTTTAATATCGGGTTGCACCAAATATTTAAACATAGATAAACTTGAGATATACTTTAATTTGGAGTTAAAATAAATTTTGTTGTATAAAATATGTTTTAAATACGATTTAAAATGCATTTCCTGGTAATTTTTCAAGAATTACTAATTGGTCTAACACTTTTATCAAGAGAGTACCTACCTAACGAATAAAAATTATGAAAAAAAAAAAACCGAAGATGTCTATAAGCTCAAAAATGGCACAAATATTACGAAAATGTTACCACGTCTAGAAAAGGCAATTGTAAGTTTTCTGTCCAAATTTCAAGTTCCTTCTTTAAAATATTATTCAGATAAAATTTCCTTTTAGAAAATATAGTCTTGAAATTCGAAGTTAGATTTCTGGTAGAAAAGTTATTTACAAATAAAAAAAAATAAAAAAATAAACATCATTATAAAACCAATACATTCCTCGCTTTACTTAGAATCTAAAAATCAATTTTTCAATCACTAATCATTTAGTAACTTTTTGCGTGAATGTGACGATATAACATACTAAAATACAATAATATATTTTACATTTATATTGTTATTTTAGTTTGAAAAGTTAAATTTCCACTAGCAGCACCTTTATAGATACTAATATTTTATATATGCATATATATATTTATCTGGTAGTTAATTCAACTTATAACAGATTTTTTCATTTTTAAGTTATTAAAATTAATTAAATTAATGACTATACTTATGCATTAGTTAATAATAATTTATGTTGAATTATTTAATGTTTTTATTTGAATAATAGGTACCTATGACTAGTATAGATACTGGTCATATATTCTATTGAGTTGGTTACAATTGTTTTTTAATGTAATGTAGTTCATTGTTTTAGAAAGCATAATATTATATTTAATTTACTGTACTTGAACGTCTGAAACATCTGCGAGAAGTTGATGTCGTTTTAGTAATATTGAGCCAAACACAAAACATGCAAGGAAGGCAACAATTATTGCAAAGAACAAAGCAATATTTTTTCCCGTATTGTCAAACTCTAAACACAAATAGTATCAGTTTAATAATATTAATATATTATATATTCAAATTTTGTTAACTGTATAGTATAATTAGTAGTGTAAAAATAATATTATGCATTATAATTTATTGTATTAACTACCTGGATATCGTGGTTGCATTATTCGTAGTGGTTGTTCGGGTACGTATAACCGATATCTATGCAAGTCATATAAAATTAAGGATCCATCACTTAATTTTTTAACAAGGTCTTGAATAGATTCGTCCGTTGTAAAATTTACGGTTTGCATTAAATGTAAAGTAACGTATATTGGATCGCCTAAATTTTGTTAAATCGTTTCATTATATGACTTCATTAAAGTAATCGAAATTACAAAAATATAAATATTTAGAACTAGTTTGAGTACATGATATAATTGTTTTCCAGTATTAATAATAAATGCGTTCAGTTTTTGGTGAAACACAGAACACATGAACAATATTTCGCTTTATTTTCTATGATTTTAGAATCTGAATGGAAATTAATTGATCAACAACGAGCGTTTTTTTTTTTTTATAGTTTATTATATATCGTTGGTATATATATATCATCTTCTAAGCAGTTTCTATAATAACTGGGAAAAAATGCGAAAAACTGACAAATTTAAAGTAGTACAAGTTTCATTATTTTCGAATTGGAAATTTCGTTTTTCAAAAAAATATATTACTCCGATTTTTAAGTGCAGTATATCTCTTTTAAAAGTAAATTTAGTCTAATTGGTGTTTAAGATGATCCTTGATTTCCGTTTATTTGTATTAATAATTGGGGAAAACGTAGGAAAGGCGGGAAAATGTGTGACATTAACGGTTTCATTATTATTTATATTCTAATACATTACTTTCCTCATTGTGTTCAAAATCTAAATTATGAACTATAGATGAGTATGTTCATATTTTTAATTAAAAACCGTACGTGATTGCGTTAAACATGAATACATACATGAATGTATTAAATTTCCATTCAATGTTAAAAACTGTTTAATTTTTTATCAACAGTTATTTAAAATATATAAATATATTTATAACTTTTGTAAGTACTTTTTGCAATACTTATTATTATAAAACATATTCATTTTAATTACTGGAGATGTTAAATCGATCTATAGTTTACTATTTATATCTAATGCATTATAGATTTTCTCAAAAAATCTCATGGCCGAAATTCTGCCCAGAGACCAAATGATGTAATATATTAATGTATGGCATATAAGATATAATTTAAGATGGTTTAACATGTAGAGAAAAAAAAAACTCACTCATCATAATTTTTAATTCTCTCATAACAGAAGAAATAGATTTTACTTTGTCGGCCAATTGTCGACTTAAAGAATTTTCCAATTCTCTAAGATTCTGGTTAGATAAATCTGATGGATTTCCATTTATTCTGTTAACATAGAATATGTATCTATGTATATGGATAAAACTGTTTAAAGTAATTGTCAAAATTGTGTTAAAATTGATTCAACCATATTATAATCAATAATGTGCAGACTTGTCACTTGAGAAACTACTATCCCTACATATACGTAATTATTTAGTACAATATTTTTTTACTTGAAAGCAATATATATATCAGAAAGAGATCGTTGAACTATAGACGAATTACTTAATAATAGTGCTTTACTATTATTATGAATGACCTTATTATGTTTTGAATCTGATACGGAATTATCCAATGGAATATTTGCAAAATCTTTTGAAAATATTCTAAAAATGTATAATTTATTGTGATTATTATAAAAATAATTTTAAGAAAATTCCAAATAACTTACGCATAATACTTAAACGCTGGACATTCACAAGTGGCGAATTTATAAAACAGTTTAGTGACAATTCCAAGAAACTTACATCCTTCATTAGTCCAACCAACTATGCCATTCCAATATCTACACTAAAATTTAAAAATCAGAATGTACATTTTTATAAGGTAATAAATTATTAAATTATTGTTTTGCAATACTTCTAGTTGAGTATTAATTGTCGATTGTACTGGAATTTCAACAATGTTTACTAAATTTAATGGATTCGATACGACACTTTCATAGTTTGATTTTCCTTCGTTATTCATTTTCATAATATGAAATCCATACAGTCCGCTATGTCTAAATACAAATGAAATTTGAAAGATTTAGTATGCAATTACGAGTATAATATTCCCATTATTTTGGTTAAATTTTACATATATTCAAATTTTGATTTTTGGAATTTCCAAGTGTATTTAAAGACGATATTTTCTTTTACTTAGTTTTTCAGAACATTAAAGAAGTATCCTGTGGCGTGGCAATACCAACGTTGGTTTATCAAATGAAAACCTATATTAAAAATTTCACAAACAGATGAAGAATTAGTTTAAATAAATTTTGGTGCTAACATTTTTGATTTACCTCAACCCGGTAACGAGCTATTCGATATTTAAGTTTAGGTAGAGGCAGAGTAGTGCAGTACTATTAAAACGCCGCGCGCTATACTGCCACACAAATGATACTTCACTAATCTCCCCTACCTAAACTTAAAAGCCGAATATCTCATTAACAATTTGAGGTCAAAATCAAAAATTTTAGCACCAAAATTTATTTAAACTAATTCTTCATCGGTTTATAGAATTTTTAACATAGGTTTTCATTTGAAAAACCAAAGTTAGTATCACCATAGGATAATGTAGTGAAAAATCTAAATATTTGAAAATATTGTCTTCAACTACACTTAAAATTTCCAATATTTATCAAAGCACGCTTAGGGAATCACTCAATCACCTTGTATATACATTTTTTTTTCTACAATATATCTTATTGTATAATTTTACATTGAAATGTTTTAGCAAGTTTAACTAATAATGAACTTACCTCTTCAGAAATTGACCATTATTACCATACACTTGTGTAAAAAAATCATCATACAAATGAAAACCCAAAAAGCACAGTGGAAATTCTGTTCTATGTGATATAAACAAATTTTTGTTAATCGTGATCTAAATTTCAGAAAAACAAAATGTATACTTAAAAAAAGTATTGTTTCTTTTATTGGATTTGAAATATTAAGTATATTTTTTTATTTTTAAATAACATTTTTTGAAAAAAATACTATTATTATCATAATATGTATCAATTTACTTTTGATTTTTGTTTAATGCACTTTCTGTGGAAATCTGAATTGCAAGAAGGTATATTATAAGCTTCTTTTATAGAATTAAAGCTGTTTATTTGTTGCACACTGAAACTCCCAACCAATGACCCTATTATGAAAATCAAACAATAATTTTTCAAAATTCAATGTATTTATCATTTTAAAATGTGTACATTTTTTTTTCAGATTTTAGAATAGTACGAACAATTGTGAATTGTATTTATTTTTTATATTTTGACTTACCAATATATAATTCTTCATTTTCACTTAATGTAAAACAAATATGTTTTGCATAATTTTCAATACTGTTGAGTAATTTTTTTTTTTCATTTAGTCCATAAGGTCCATCTTCTTGATTTAAAATTAGAATTTCTGATACTTCTAAAAATGATTTCACCTTTAAATTGAAAAAAATTATTATAATATTAATATTTAATATAAAGTAACAGTAAATAGATGATCATACAACTTCTTTGTTTATCCTTGTTTGTGAGTAAATATTCTGTATATTAGAATTAACATTCTTAAATATGTATCTAATGTTATTTATGGCATTTGGCGATGCTAGTGTATTATCGTAAGCTAAACAAATATATTAATATTTTATCTTTAATAATTCGATTAAAGAAAGTCCACGCCATTTTTGATTATTTTAATTTTATATACCTATTAATTTTTCGTATATCTGGTCTCGTAATAATACTAATGATTGTGAAATGACTATGTTATTTAACTTCGGTAAAACAAAAAAAGTTCGAGAAATCGAATCCATAAGTGCCAGACCAATTGGAATGTATTCTTTCCCGTAGGATACACTATTTATTATAATATATTTTCAAAATTAAAACTCTAAAGGATTAATATTCATATAGAAATATATACAGAAAGCATTACTATACCTTTCTATAATGTTATTAATATATGTTGAGAGAACATTATGTATTTCATGAGTGGTTTTTTCATAAACTTCAGTTTTGAAGATGTTTAATGTTGTCATAAAAGCTATTATATATGCTTCTGACTCAGTTAACATTTGTTTTATTAACATACGTTTGTATTTTTGAATAAAACTCCTATACAAATATGTTCACGTATAAAATATTATTTAATTGTATAGATATCGTTAAGCTTAAGATTACGCTATATAAGTTATTAGTATTGACAACTAAGTAACTATATTTAGATAGGTACTGTGAAAATGATTGAAGTAGGTCTTTAACTATATTATATTAATTCAGCACTATCAACAACCTTGTATTTTAGAAAATTAAAAAGAAAACGTACGTTACATCTGTATCCAAAAGCTGCGTTGGATGACGAATAGAAATTTCTGGACCTTCAATTATACTACAACTCTCATAAGTATTGCATACTTTTAGAACTGTTTTTATTTTTGATACACCAGAGTTAACTATTAATTGTATAAATATTATTATTGAATACATAATTTTGACATTATATAATATACGTATGATAAACATGGCAGTAAGGTATACGTACTTTTACGTTTTTATTTGTACTGACCTGAAGGGAGAATAGTTTCTGTCTGTAATCGGAGAGTTGACGAGTAAAAATATATTGGCGTTGACGTCAAAACTGGCATATAAAATCCAAAACTATATCGGAGGGGATGATTTGATTTCGTTTCGTATGCGGTATTGGTAAAAAATCTAAACCTGGTTAAAAGACCAATTCCTTCATTTGGTGTTACCTACAAATTATTATTTTATTAATGTATACATTAAACCTAATAAAACAGTTTAGAAAAACTATACATACTTCTAATTTGAATATGTGTGGTGGAGCAACTATTGGAACCGGTATAGATCCAAACATAGAATGTTTTAACGATGCACAATAGATATTTAGTTTCAGTAAAAAATTAGTATTTTGTACAGATTTATTTGGTAATGTGACTACAAGACGAACATCACGCGAAGATGTTTCGTTTCGCCCGGGTGTAAATTCTCCAATAACTATATCTTTTCCTCCCTTAATATATACATAAACTAGTAATTATAATGACATATAATAATAATAATAACATAATATTATTAATTATATTTGAAAATATTCCAATGAACACTATAAATATTTCACCAGATATTTTGATGATAAATAGCTGTAGCCAAGATCTGATGACGTAGTCCAAGTAATTAAACAATCTGACGTCAAATAGGAGACGGTAGCCGCTAATATAAATTTACTCCCAGGCGGTAAAGGTGTACTTGGGTTGAAATTTCCATCAGGCCAGTAAAACATTATATGTGGACCATGTTCAAAAGATACTACCACAACAGACACGGCTGTGTCAATCTTAATGCCAGATAATGATATTTGAACCACAAAGTAATATCTAAAAGATAGGTTTTGTTAATATAAGTACGTGATTACAATAATACACAATAATTTACAGCTTTCGCATATTATTTTTTATCGTGATTTGAATAATTTAAGCTAATGTTAATTAAATACACGCAGAATTCGGAATCAAAGATGAAAACGACGTCCTAGGATAATGAGGACGGGTGCAACCATGTTATAGATAATTTAATGTATAAATTATATATTCGCTCCACTCAGAATCTAAAATAAATAGTACTTTACTCTGTTAAGTATAATAACCGAATTAGCCCAACTATAATGCTGGATGATTGGTACCTATGTCAATAACAACAATTAAAATAAAAACCAATCTAAACATTTTCGTTATTTAATTAGTTAATATAACTGTTACTTATTAGGTAAACTGAGCGATTGTCATCTTTTAAATGATAGGATATAGTTGTTATAAAATTGATTACTTTGCAAGATGTTTGATGTATTATATGTGTACTTAACCCACCAAAAATTGTTGTGAAATCCACGCACAAAAAATGTTAAAATTACACTGTACCTTCCTGGTTGTAATGTCAATTCGTGAATTATTAATTCTGAAGATGTCGATGATGACTTATCATCCATAGCTTCTTTTAATTCCGGATAATTTCCAATCATTAAACAATCGGCATCATTAGTCGTTTTGCAAAACCATTTGTACTGGAATAAAAAGAAATCAAATACAAAATTACTTATTACTTATAGTCTATAAATGTGACTGTAAAATACTTATATAATATGCAAATATAGCGAATAAAAAAATTATATTTAAATAGTGTGTTAAGTTATAGATAGCAAGTAATCGTAAATAATAATAATAATATTCTTTGCTTCTTTTTCAATTTTCATAGTTTTTCATATAGTTGTTAGCATCTAATCTTACTCGTACAACAGTCTACCTCGCCACCCAGGCAATTACTAATAATATTATCACTAGTGATGCGTCGTTATCCGAAATTCCGATATTTATTACGAAATTTATTTTTATTTTTGTATAATCTACTTGTACCATAGGGGATGCTAGGGGATCTATGAAAAAATGTAAATAGAATGTATAGTTGCTTAATATAAGTGTCATGTAAAAGGGTTTGAAGGACATTACCCCCTTGGATCTGTGTCTGTAATTTTAGCACCCCCAAAGTTAATAGTCTAGTTGCGTCCATACTTGTATGTATGATTTAATTTTAATTACTAGCAATAATTTCAACATACTTGCACATCCCCCAATGTGACATAATTCTGATGTCTTGCCTTTAAATGAATGGATCTACCAAATGCAACTACAATTTGGCTAGGCACAATAACAGCTTTTGCGTCAAATGGTAAAATTTCAAATTGAATTTCATCCTATAAGTATCATTTATTTAATTTTTTTTATTTAAAGCATTTCATACAGTTTTGTTATTTTATAACAAAAATATAAAATTGATCTGTTTTATATTTACTGATAATAACAATGTATAAAATAAATATTATAATATTATGTCTACCGGTATTTACCTTTGATATTGCTGTTGTTTGTTTTTCTAGTATAGAGTTTTCGTTGTATAATTCACAACCAACTGTATAGGTTTTGTTTTGATGTAATCTATTTGTGTCTAATATCAATACTGGACCATTTACGCCAACAATATTGTATTTCATGTATTCAGTTACAAAATACCAACTATACTATATTCACAAATAGAGGTATTATATTCAATTATTTTATTTTTGTTCTTTATTAATTTATAACTAGAATTAGAGACACCTAGCATTTGTATATTATTTTTGAAATATTAAAAAAACCAGCAGAGTCAAACATAAATAATGGTTATCATGTAAAGAATCTAAATCCTAAATTGTGTATTGCACATATCTGCATATTTTAGTGGTTTTAAATGCTTTAAAAGGACATACACTCATATAAAATACTCAAAAATAGTATTCGAATGATATGCAATAGTATTTTAAAAATACATGTTAAAAAAAAATTAAGATTAAGTTCGGATCATTCAAAGGGAACTATTGATACGATTATATGATAATAAGTAACATTATTATGCATTATATTTTAACTATTGGGAATTTCAAAAAAAAGTTTAAATCGAATACCACCGACTCGCAACTTTTAAAGTAATGCGTAAGCAAATCAGAGCACCAAAAAAGTGTTTTTCAAAGAAATAAAATGGACTTCTTAAAGTTCAGAATTTCCATTTTAAAACGAATTACCAACTTTGTTTAATGTGTTCCAATATAAATAAATCGAAAATGTATAATGTTTTTAAACTAATAATAGGTAAAAAAAAAAAATACTTGTAAGTTATTATAATAATCTTCCACCGGTTCACCACAAGTAGGATAGATTATGGTTTCAAAAACAGCTTCAGACCCAATAGAAACAATTGGACGTGCTACTATTTGTATCTTCGGTCGAGACTTAATACCATGGGTTTCAATTAATTTAAACTTCAACTGTTTCTTTAAGCCAGATTGATTCAAAATATTAGTACCTGTTACTTCTAATATATATTCTACATACGGCAACATCTGTATGAATAATTAATTAATGAAATATGATAGAACATAATATTATTATGTATCAGTTACCAGTGCGCTGCTAAGACAAACACTCGGGGTGAAGTTTTGTCGATTAATCATTATTACAAGATTTCTAACACTATCTCTAATCAAAGATGCTCGATTTGAAGATTCGTCTGCAGTTGCAGTAATCGCTGAATTTGATAAATCATTAAAGCTTAAAATTGGACTGTACTTGAGTATAAGCGAACCAATTGTGGATACGCTAATAAATTGAAAATTACTGCAGTCATATATAGGTTCATCGTAAGACGGCGTTCCAAGTATGATTCCATCATCGATATTACAAAATTGTCGAGGTCCGTACAACCAATATACAGGCAATGGAACCTAACAGACAAAATCGTTTCATTTAACATTACTTTTAGTTTAATTTATGTAGATTATATACTAAATGTCCTAAATTCACTACCTATATTTCAGACGCGTGGGCTATGTCAACCTCCCATAAACAATAAAATATTATATTACATTAATGGTAAACTTCCCTAAAATGTTTTATTACTGTATGTGTCAACTCCACTAAAACGTCAAGTATAAAAATATATTATATATGATGTCCTATGAAGATATATCTATTTTGTAAACAACATTATATCATAAAATGGGTATATCTTTAACACCTTGTATATAATTAAATATACCGCTCATTGGGAGGGGGGCAGGATAGGTTACGTTAGGTACTTTAAATAGGTCATTTTTAAGTTTTTCGAGAGTTTTATCAATATATTGGAAAAACTGAAAAAAAAAACGGAGGAAAAACGAAGAACGGGAAAATAGGTACAATATTAAATAAACTTTATCACAGTAAATGTTTAATTATTTTACCATAATATGACATATATATTGTTGAAAAAGCAACATTATCAACTGAACTCCACTCAGAATCGTTTTTTCATTATCAATGGTTTATCGTTACTTACAGATGTACATTACAGGTGTCCTACCTTCTCAACTTCCCACCTACAATAGTGGCTGCATCCACGTAGTGTGGAAGTATGTCCGTCTTTTTTATATATTTATACTTGATATGACAAAAAAACAGGAACAATTGTCATTTATTTTGTAACTCCACATTTTTAATAATCTAACGATAACCCGGGCTTCGCTTAGAATTTTTTTTTTTTAATAATGAGATAGTTTGTAATTTTAAAATCAAAAATAAGTACAAAATACATATCAATTTAAAATTTAAGCATGCATTAAAATTGTATTAATTACCTCTGAAGAAACTATAGGTACAATAATTTCATTATTTAACATTGATGGACTTAATTCAGACCACGACCTATAAGTCCGTATATTATTGTTTGAAGAATATTGAATAATAAACTTGTTATCTTTAACAGTTTTTACATTTCCAAGGAGTACTGTTAAATAATTTGATGAGAACCAACAAACAGCATCTTTATAAAGATAAATTAATTTTCTTTAGCCTTTCCAAGTATTTTTTTAATATAACTAATATAATTTCAATAATTTTAAGTATACCGTAACCAATTTGAGATAATGTAATCGATGTAAATATGTCATTACACGAATCTGGTCCTTCTATATTTTGATCAAATTTAAACCAAATTGTTCTTAAATCTTTAGTAAATCCGGATAAAATTAATTTTGGACGGTTAGCTTGAACTGTCACCACTTTGAAATTATTCGAACTATTTATAAAATAATTATATATATATATACAGATACGTAGAGCTAGCACCGCAAAGTTCACAAAATTTAAAATAAACCTTTTAAAATCTTTATTCTGACTTGTTATACATGGTTAGAAAGTTAGTGGAATTTATTGGAAAAGATAAAACAGTTATTCAACTATTAAATTTTTCGTGTCAAGTACATGTACAACACCACTCTTAGCTATAAACTTAAAAAAAACTCATCCAACAATATGCACATAGATTTGTGGAACATTGCTGGAAAATGTTGGACAAAATTAAAAGCTCTGTACATTAAAATGTGGTTCTGAGAAGTTGACACGATTACGATTAAATAAAACATTATTGCAGTTATTTCTCGAAAATGTCAAGTAAGAAATCCAAAAATCTTGTTTTAATAATAATTTAAAAGTTTGAACAAAAAAATTCACTCCAACAACCTTTTTTTATACTTTGAACACATTTTTTCCCCTAGTATCACAAATGTCCTTATAATACGTATTAGTATAAAAAAAAAAAAAAATCAAATTTTTACACTTTAAAATTTCAATAAGTTATGAAAACGGTACATGAAATTAGTCAAATTTGTGATGTTGGATGGAAAAAGGCCTTTAAAATATCAAAAAAACGTTGTTGGAGTAGTTATCCGTTGTTTAAATAACGGTTCAATATGGCTCAAACAAGTTTTTTTGGATTTGTTAATTGAGATTTTTCGTGGGATGATTTCAATTTTGTTTCATTTGTCGTGTATAATACGGTGCCAACTTCAGAGCAACAAATTATTTTTTAGTTTACAGAGATTTTAATTTTGTGCAATATTTTTCAAAAAACTTCTAACAATATCTAACAAACCTATGTCAAGATTGTTGTATGAGTTTTTTAACAACTTCACAGCTAGGTGTCTTGTTAGTATGTACTTGACATTAAACATTGCAAAGTTAGATACTTTTAACTTTTTAAATCTTTTTCAACAACTTTCCAACAATTCACAGAGCGGAGATTGTTAGAAGTTTTTTTAAGTTTTGTGAACTTTGCGGTGTCAGCTTCATGTAACCGATGTATAGGTATATATTAGGGATAGGCCGATACCACTTTTTACCGATATCCGATATTCAGATATATAATGCTATCGATATAAAACCAATATTTGAAATTAAAACCATGAATTAATATAAAAGTTAACCGATATTTTGGTTGAAAACTCGATTTATTAATACATTTTTTATAATCTACAGATTAGAAATAAAAAAAAACACCAATTCCGGCGATATCAACTATCAATTTATGTATCGGCCTACTCACCCACCCCTAGTTTACATGTACTTATTTTAGTCAATATGAATTGTTAATGTAATTGTTCATAATTTGATTATTATATAAATTAACTTTAAATAAATACATACTCGTATTATTTATGTATCTAGTAAATTATTAGGTATTTGTATGGTATATAATACCTTAACATAGCATCAATTGCACTCGTTGAGTAAACTACTGTTATTTTGTATTCAGCAGCTCTGTTAAGTTTGTACTCTGGACATGTAATCCATGTAGATAATTTATTTCCATTGATAGAATTTGTAGGTAAAATTATATAATCTTCCCCGTCGGTTAAATAGCACAATAAAAGAACAGGTTCAGTTAAATTAAATATTTCCAATCGGAACTAGAAAATAAAAATATGTATTATAAAGTATATTATTTATTAAATTTTAGATTTAAATATGTATTATTAATTACTAGTGTATATCATTTTGATATAGTGATTGTATAAGTACTTACCGAAACACTTTCTCCAAGTTTTATTACATTTGGTTCTACATTTCCAACTATCAAATGTAAACTATTAACAAGTAAAAAATTACCATCAAAGTTCACAGGTGAACCAAATATTGAACATTGGATTTTAAAGGCACCTAAAGATATAGGTGTTTCAAACCGTGCTAATAATGTAAAGGTATTGCTCAAGTTTAAATTAGTATTCTATAAAAATAAAACAAAATGACAATACAATTTTTAAATGTAGTGTTAAGATTTTTAATTTTATTATTTTGAAATATATTCCAAACATACATATTCGAAATGTTTGGATTTCAGATAGATAAGTGCATAAGTTAATAATATGATGTTCATAATTAAAAAAAAGAAAAAAATACATATATTTATAATATATACGACTTATACAAGTACTTCAATAGCGAATCAAATAATTAAATGTAACCACTAAACCATAAATTGTATCTTTTTCTTTCAGTATTCTGAGTCATTGTTTTTGGTTTTCTATATGATTTTTTTTTTCTGATGTGTACAAATATCTTTTCTACCAAAAATCTTACTCCGATGTATCAAGTATAGTAGCTTTTTTGAAAGAAAATTGTATCTAGTGTGTTATTCTTTGATTTCACAAGTAGTTTTTTAAATATTTTTTGAAAACCAAAAAAATACGAAAAATAAAAAACGAACAAATTTATGACGTACAATTTCATTATTTTAAACTTTTATAAACGATATTTTCTACCAGAAATATTTCTTCACTAGAAAAATACCAAGAAATATTTTTTGTTGTGTTTTTAATCTAGTTGGTGAGTAAGACAGTTGATTATCGATTTTTTTTCTGTAGTTTCTTTAATAATTGAGTAAAACCGAAAAAAACTAAGATCGGGAAAATTTACGAAAATAATGCTTTTACTATTTTTAATTTTGTTTTATTGTTGTAATTCAGCTAAAAATATTCATAAACTTGATATTTTGACACAAAAATTATACTTTGCCTTTTCCAGACGTGGTGAAATTTTCAAAATATTTGAGCCATTATTTTATAGACATTTAAATTTTTGAGTTTTTACGTAGGCACTTAATTATTATACCTAACCTAACCTAACCTACCTAGGTATTTTGTGAATATAATTTTCAGACTAAATAGAAATGCTTCAAAATAGCAAGTTCATTATAAGTCGTACCTACTTAATAGTAAAAAAAAAAATTGTATGTTATGTACTGTGTATTTTAGATTCTGAGTGGAGGGAAGAAGCTTATGGTTTTACAAAGATGTGCGTAACTTTTCTACCAGAAATGTTGCTCAGATTTTAAGTGTAACACCTTTTCTGAAAGAAAATCTGTGTGGGAGGTACTTTAAGGTGGTCATTTTTCGATTTTCTCATCAAATGTGAAAAACGAAAAAACGGAGGAAAAACAGGAAAATGTGCAAAAAAAATTACTAAAAAATTACGATTTTTTTTTCTATACTCAAATTTCTACCAGTAATTTTGCTCCAATTCATAATGATAGCAATTTTTTTAAAAGGAAATCCAACTGGGGAGGTACATTAGAGACGTAATTTTTCGATTTTCTCAGGAGTTTTCCCAATAAATAGAAAAAACCGTAAAAAACATGGGGAAATAGGTACAATATTAAACAAATATTATTAAAGATAACATTTAATGCATCATAAGCAATTATTTTACCATAGTATGACATATACATTGTTGACAAAGTAACACCATTAACTGAACCCCGATCAGAATCGTTTTTTCATTAGCAACAGTTTATCGTTGCTTACAGATATGTATTATATTTTCCCTCTACTACTTTCTCAATTTCTTATCTACAACAGTTGTACACCCTTATCCCCAGTATCAATTCTTTTTTTATATTTATATATTTTTTTAAGTTAGGTAGTATTATTTTATCTACGCAATACATATTTTTTAGTTTCTTTTAGTAACCATTTTTACATCAAAAATAGTTCTAAAAAGAAATTAACAATATCAAATTGAATTTACCATTATTATTCGAGAATCCAAATCCATTACTTCACAAGTAGTATTTTGTATTGTGTCCATTGTAGTTTCTAGTCCATTAATTCGAATAACTGTATCAATATTATTTTGTACATCATAGATGAAAGGAGAAATGTGAATGGACGTAATAGGATAAACTAAATAAACAAAATTCATTATAAACCATTGTATAAAATAAATACAATGTAATTTTAGTTTTTATTTTTTTTTTAAGTAGGTAAAATTACAAAATTATAGTTTAAAAAATAAGAGATAATATTATTAATAATATATTTTAAGTAAGTTGGATTAAAATCATAATATAAGTTCTTGTTTGTTCAAACATTTTTAAATTCAAAATAATTCGAACTTTTAAAAAAAAATTACAGAAAATATACTTATATTGGGCATTAAATGTGCTGTTCAAGTTAATACAATATTAATAAGACAGATTATTTGATTTCAGTATACGTTTAGGTTATAATAACTCTATTACATTATAAGACAATAATTAATTAATAATTAACTTACTTATTATTACTGAAAGTAAACAGAATGAAAGATGTATATACATATTTTTAAATATAATTATTAATCGCAATGTATTCATACAAGAACGAACTTTAGTTTTGTACTATCAGAAAGGGGCAACGCACTCAGTATTACTTGTTATGGTTTTATTATGCAGTGTGGTTATTTGTAGTTGTCATGACAATATCAGTACTAATAAACATCAAAATCGATCTTCTTTATTTATATCATTGTTGTATGCCATACTTAATAATGTTACTTAATTTTAAACTAAAGAGCAATAGATTTTAGCTTTTAGACACCTAAGTTTTTTAAATAGCATATACGCAATTTAAATAGTTAAGAATATTTTTTAACATAAGGCAATATAAAAAAAAAAATGAAAATGAAATTAACATATTATTTCCTATACATATATGCCTACTATTATAGATCACAGTAGTTATACTGCAAGCAATATATTTCCTACATATTTGAAATTATACGTAATAGTTGCATTTTTCAAACGTAGAAATAAATGAAGATAATATTGCTTTCAATTAAATTTTTAAAACACAACTCATAATTCTTATTAAAATATAGTACGAGTAGGTAGGTATATATAAATTATAATTATAAATAAAACGAATAAAATCAATGGAGAACATTTACAAATACAATTTGACCTTCCATAATATCTATCTAAGATAATTTTAATATAGTATACTCAAGTTTAACATTAATTGTTTCTTTTAAAATCTATTAATATTTGTAAATTTGTTATCAATATCACTGGGTACCTACATATTATAATGTAATTTAAATTACGTTAACTTCGGTCTCGTATGAATAAATGCTGCATCTGTTTTTTTTTTTACGTTGTAGATAAAAATTATGTTCTATACTTCCACAGCGATTAAACAAATCAATCTAAAAATCAGTCTAAATAAATGATAACTACAGGTAGGTATATCAATTTTTTAAAAACATGCATATTGATGATATAATATAGTGATAGTGTTGACCAGATTCACAACAGATTACCCAGACTAGGGACCATGTATTGTAGTTATATTGGGAACTCCATCTAAACAATGCCGCATTTACACATTTTATTTCCTGGGTAAGGGATTGATGAGCAAAAAAAATGAGCTGATGAGACGATAAGTAGCGTTGTTGTAGGTGGTAAGTCGGGAAGGTAGGATACAAAGAGTTAGGTATTTAATATAATATCTATAAAGAATGATAAACCATTGCTAATGGAAGAGGTACGATTCAAAGTGAAGTTCAGAGTAGGTACAATAAGTACAAGTTTTAAAATACCTAAATTTTTACGATTTTTGTAAAAATTTGATCTTAAAATTCTAATAAAAAAAAAAACGACTACATTGTATGAAGGGAAGATAGTATATAGAGAGGAATTATAGTATATCTCTTCAAAATGATTAATCGTTTCTAGGTAATGAAAAACGATTCTAAACAGAGTTCGGCTGTACTTATTTAAAAGACAATAGCATTATTTACAATTTTCGATAAAATTTGCTATTAAAATTCTTATAAAAAAATTAATTATACATTACACGCTTTTTTTTTTTTTTTTTTGACCACAAAGTATAATTTCTAATAAACATCCTGTTCAGTTTTCAATCGTTTCTGTTTGGTCTAACATTTTTATTCACAGAGTACCTACTGTATAAAAATTGCGTACAAAACTCACAAAATTAAAATGTTTGTAAATAGTTTAAAAATGGCACAAATATTTTGAAAATTTTACCACGTCTAGAAAAGACAAAAATCAATTTATTGTCTAAATTCTAAGTCTCTATGAATAAAAATAAATTGATTTTTGATTGTTCATAAATAAATAATTTAATTATTCGTGAGAGAGTACCTATACCTTTACTTATTCAAAATATTTTTCTCCTCGTGCCTCATTAACATAGACGCATAAATAGTCTAAATATTATAGGGAGTTAAGCCTTCGCTCCATAATATTGATAATAAATACTATTAATATTATTAGGAGTTGGTTTAATGGGGAAGAAGAGCTGGCTAAGTTTTGGCAGGGTTAAATCTTCCGAATTCCCCTCTATGTACAATTGTTTATTCATCAGATATTAACTTTCGGTTTTCTAATGTACAATTTACAGCCATTGTCAATTTTAAGTTCTCTAAGAATTTTTAGTTTACTTTTTAGGCTAAATAAATAAAAACTAAAAAAGAATATACTTATATTATTTTATTTATTTTAGATTCCGAGCGTAGCGATGGAGCTCTTGGTTTTACAATGCTGTTTTATATTATTTCTTTTCTTCTTTTTTTTTCGTTCTAGTCTGTTATAGACACGTTTTTCCCAAGTAACCTTGCTCCGGTGTATAAGTGTAACACTTTTTCTAAAAGCTCAAGATGTCTAGATTATACTTTATGGGTCATTTTTTGATTTTGACGCCATTTTTGAAATAAAAGTACTTAAGTGGGAAAACATTAGAAAACGTACAATCTCACGATTTCATTATTTTATAAAAACACGGACGACGTTTTCTATCAGAAAAAATGATTTAATCGAAAAATCTCAAGATAACTTTTTGATTTACTTTCTTACGGTATCATTGCCAAAATATTTGAGTAACTTTTGAGCTTTTAAGGAATTTTAATTTTTGCTGTAACTTGGTTATAAATACACGTAGAGACTTGAAACTTAGTGATAATACTTTTATTAGATTTACCTAGATGTGGTAAAATTTTCAAAATTATTAGACAATTTTTTTTTTTTTAATAAGCGTTTTGAAATCAAATTTAAACGAAAATCGTAAAAAAAATTACGGTACTTCAAATTATGTATTACCAAACTGCGCTCGGAATCGTCTTTCGTCAATTAATGGTTTATTGTTGCTTACAGTTATAAAAAAAATAACTTTATGTATTCTATCTTCCTAACTTCTTGTCTACAACAGTGGCCGCCCTCATCCCCAGTATCAGCTCTTTTTTTTAGATTACCTAGCATTAATTTGAATTTACTTTAAGAGTATTTATAATTATAATTATAATTGTAAGTTGTCGAAATAAAGGTTAGAAAATTTATAGAAAATTGTTACTGATTCAATAAATAATAAGGTGAAAACTGAAAACTTATTTACAGGTAGTTATGAAGAACACTTGTGAGCAGAAAATGTCCGTCACTAGAGTCGAATTTCCCCCCACCGAATTTATATTCGTATTATAGAAATAGTATAATAATACAATATCAACTATATATTATGAGTAGTTTAAATTACTCAAGTTTAGGAAATTTGATATTTCGTGTGCTTTTTGGACTTACAAGAAGACAACTTAATGCGTGTTAACAATACTAAGAAATTGCAAATTATCGCATAATAATAGGTACTTATACGAGCATAATATATAGTAATATAATAATCATTATTATATTATTATTTTGATCAAATGAGCGACAGCCTACAGTCGTCAATTTTATGTAGCAATAAACAAAGGTCATACGGTAAAGGAAATATAATTATGAGAACAATATATTAAGCCAGTAACGTTGTGTACCTATATATGCTATGTAAATTCTAATAAAAGGCCACGCCTGGCAAAAATTTACCACGTCACTGATTCAACAGTTTCAATAATTATTGACTGATATATAGTATATTATTAATATACTATAACACCTAGTACCTATCCCTAACTATACAATCAAAATAAATTCAAAATTAAAGTTGTATTACGAATTATGATTCATTTTCTATATACCTGTTTGATAACCTATCTGTAGGTCAGTTTATTCCACTTATTATTATATTTGTATGTTTTATAGCCTAATCGATATTGGCATATTATTATTCTCTTCAATAAAATTTGCTCCTTTTGATAATTTGTTTTCGTAAATATTAATTTTCTAAATATTGAAGCTCAATTAAAATTCAAAAGTTGGGAACTTACCTATATATGTTACCACGAAAATTCCTTTCAACGGTTAAATTTATTAAGTTAGTTAATAACAATAATAATTCAACTTTATAACGATAAAAATAACACAACAAAATTTCGAATTAGGCATATAAATTAAAAGTTAAGTTAATATGACCTGGAATTGTCGATTATCTTTGACGGACATGAGAATATCAACACATTGTATTTTAATTTTAAATTCAGATTGATCGAGAACAATAATTTAATATTATTATACTTTTGGGCAATTAAAATAGCGTTGTTGTCGTCAAAGTCTTCGACGGGTGCCTCATGTTATGTTCGTAGGCTAGGTATAATATTTATTTTTTTTTGTGTGATTAAGAAGTAGTAATAAAAATGTAATTATTTTCTAAATATATGTCTCCCTTAAAAAAAATCTTACTGAAAAAAAGATAATTGAATATTAACAAAGATATAAAAAGGTGTACAAATTCGTCGAACACGGTAGAACATTCGCAGCATACAAAAAATTGTCTGTTTAATTTTTTTCTGGGTGAGTTTTACTCGAATCAAATTTTATTAAATACGATCAATGGTGAGCCCATTTTTATTATTATTTTTTTTTTTTTATAAGAGTTTTAAAATCAAAGTTTTACAAAAATCATAAATATCACGATCTTTCAAAACATGTATAACCTAACTTCGCTCTGAATCGTTTTTTATTAGTAAACGTTTATCGTTGGTTACAGGAATAAATTGAATAACTTAACGCATCCCATTTTCCTAACTACTCACCTAAAACAGTGGCAACATCCGTCCCCAGTATCAACTTTTTTTTCCCTTTAAAACTTGACTAGAAAATAAAATTGATGTTAAAAATTACTAAATAAATAGTCATAGTTGTTGTAATTTTAAGTGTCGATATGACCCCTGACACAACCCCTGACACCACCCACAAGCAACTTAATACGTATTCCTTTTCAGACAGACGCGTTCGTGTTATACGAGACAGTAACAATTTGTCGACGTAGACGCTATGCAAACGTACAAAATACACAATAATAGTAACCGGAGGAGGTGGCCCGGCGGCCAACGGTTATCTTTCCTTATTTCAGAATACCGCGGTATTATAATATTGTTATTACACGCGCGTAATAATTTATTCGTAATAATACAACATTATTATAATAATAATATTATACACCTATTAGAAAATACTGTTTGGCCGTTGGCGCGAACCCGTCCGCGATAAGGTGACTTAAAATGTTTTCCGATGTTCCGCCTTACGCATCACACGCAGCAACAAATAAATAATCGTAATAGAACTTCCCGTTTTCCGTCGGCGGTACTCTCGCGTGCTGCAACTGGCCAACACGTCTACGCGCGTGTGTTATAAATACCGTCATCACAATAAGGCCACCGGCACAATAATTATCATTCACCGGTACCTATTACACGCGTATCGCGCGCTCAAACGTCCGCCGACCGGACATGGACGCGTTGCGATCGTCGCCGTTGTGACGTACGCGTCTCGTGAAGTACGGGAACCGCGACGATAGCGGAGACGGCACGCGCCTCCGCCGTGACACCGGACAATGATGGGCCACGGCATGGTAGCCGCGGCCGTCCTGCTGGTGTTCCGTGCGGCCGTCCTCATGGACGCGGCCGCGGCCAACGTGGACATTGGCCGCGGAGTGGACGTGCTCCAGCGGTTCGGCATCATCGGCGACGTGCTGTACGGCGACGTGTCCAACACCAAGGAGACGGTCACACGCGACATACTCGAAGGCGCCGATCGTTTCACGTGAGTAAAACAACAACCGTACAACCTACGCCACAGCCGCAGCCGCACAACACCATTAGATCGATGATATTAAGCGGTGCATAATGTTGTATGGGCTGCGTCCGAGTTCCGTCCTGAACGTAAAATTTGAATTTATGAATATACTATTTCCGTCCCGGGTTTTTAAAATGGATGTAATTCCGTCCCATGTAATTTATTTAGTTATACCGGAGTTCCGTCCCTTTTTGCGTTTTCTACACTATTATATCAATATAGTATACAATTTACGACTATGATAACAATTTTATATTATTTAGAAATAAAGATATTACTATTTCATTTTTAAACTTTATTTGTGCATCTCCGTGTCTGGATTTATTATTTTTTATTTACTTATGTAGTAATATTGTAATATTTTAGTTATCTAACCTTGTTTTTATTAGGGACGGCATTGGTATAAAAAAAGGTTATTGGGATAGAACTCAGATGCAGCCACATTATGAATACGATGGAACTACGGTACGGAAAAAAAAAAAAAAAACCGGGAAATTATTAGGTATCTAATTGCCTGTATCCGATTAAATCAATTACAATTAAAATTGTATTTTGAGTTGGTAAAAATCTATTATACTGGATCGATTTCGGCAATATTTCACCTAATGGCATACGCATTTTGATTTATACGAATATTATAGTACAACATTTTGCTTGTGGATTCCCTTCATATACACTCAATTTTTTCCCCACAACAGTTAAAAGTTTAAAATTACCTATGTACGAAAAATGCATGTGTGTTTGTTCGTAATTATCAACGAGGTCGAAAGTATATGGATATGTTGTAAAACGTTTGTAAAATTAAAATTTTTAAACGTGTACGAACCTTTCTGTTTTTCTTAATTAACATTATATTATAATATGTGTGTTATGTGATGTAACTACCACGAGTGTAATATTTGGGGTGTATAATGATTCGATTTTAAATAAATAAAATACACGTTATTATATGTCAGCTATTACTACGAATCAAATGAATAATAGAAAAATTACATGAACAATATAAAGCCCACATTATAAATGGTTTAATATGTAATACTGTTATTGTATGTTATTTTAAAAAAGTTTCGATTTTAAAAATCATAATCGTATGGTCATTTTTAGTCGTTTGTTATAATCGACTTTAGTATTAAAGAAAACGTACACATTATGCAATCATTTCGATCTGTACTAAAATAATGAAATTAAATTAATGTTTTTCGCTCTTAGAACTTATCACCAATAAAGTAAAAAAAATATACTTTCCATTGAATAGGTATCCATTATTATCATAGATAATATCACGTTTTGTTTTAGGCGTATTATTCTACATACGCCTAATACATTATTAGTATATAATTTGCGAAATGATGATTTTGATATACAACTCAATCAATCAATTGGTAATTTTTATTCGAAAAAATTGTAATCAAAATAAAATGCGTATCGATAAAATGCGTATTACGTTTTATTAAATACCGTAGTTTTAACTCTTTTTAGTAAAATATCATAAAAGTGTAACACCATTGTTCTCTGGTATTACGAAATAAAGACTATATTTAAACTAATAGTAAATACGTATAAATAAAGATAAAACTGTAAATAGAACACTTTTATTAGGTGGGTTCCTCTATTTTGTAATATCCTGATCAAATTAGTATATTAATCAGTAGGCAATATTATTATAATATTTATTGTACCCGCCTAATTTATCGATTTTATTTTTTATCAGTAATTATTATTTTAAAACTATTAGTAAAAAATATATATTTTCAATGCTTTGGTTCATATTCAACCTTGAATTGATGTGGTGATGCAGATATCAATAGTTTTACGGTAAAAATTAAATATAACACACCCAAGTATAAAATATGAATAATATAACTGTAACTTGTGCGCCGAACTGGATCCTTATTAATTTATCTATCGTCCCAACAAGCTATTTCGTCTCATCGAAATGTTTAAAAAAAACCATCAGTGAGCAGCATAACTTCGTTACTATAAAGTTGAATTCCCCCCTCCCTTTCACCTATTTTATATTATAGAAATATTCTTTGTAAAACAATAAATAATAACCGAAGAATAAAACAATAATACAATACCCACTAAACTATGCTATAATATTATTCTATTCCTAAAAAGGCACGTCCTTGATACGAACACCAAAACTTTCATCCCTCTGACTTTTAATTTGGGGTGTTCAAAATTAAAAAAATATTCTCTACCCACAACTGTATAGTGGATTTCAAGCCAAAGTTGTTCACTTCAATCCGCGTTTAAAATAATTCTGATTCTTGAGTTCAAGTAAGAAGGAAGCCGCTAAAAGTATCCAAAAATAACGGGGAAGAGATTAATATAGGTACCTACACACAACAAACACAATAATATTGACAGAGCAATATTCTCAATTTCAGCAAAAATCTCTAAATAAATACAGAAATTTTTAATAATTATAAAAATATTTATTGTTCTATCATCAACTCTAATAAATTAATTATATATATATATATATTTCGATTAGAGTATCTTTCAGTAATAAATTATTATCTTTTTTTTTTATATTGCACGTTTGCGGCCTTATATGATAAAATAAGTGATGACTGATTAGCACGATCATTGATAGCTGAACGATAGCCGAGTGCTTCCGATTATTTGAGGTGTACAATTTTAACTAGGTACATACTTAATTATGTAGCCCTATTAATTAATAATTAATAACGATTGTTGGTCTAAACATTTTAGATTCTGAGTGGAGTGAAGAAGCTTATGGTTTTACAAAGATGTAAATTCTTTATTTTTTATTTTTTTTTTCTGTGATGGACAATTTTTTTACCGAAGGATTTGCTCCAATTTTTACGTGTAGCAAATTTTCAGAAAGGTGTGGGGAGGGAGGTATCTTAAAGAGGTCATTTTTAAAGGAAAATTTACAAAATATAATACATATAGTATTAAGATTTTTTTTTCTGTGGACAACTTTTCTACCAGCAATTTCGCTCCAAAATTTATTGACAGCAATGTTTCTGAAAGGAAGTTTCACTGGAGAGGTACTTTAAGGAGGTCATTTTTTCATTTTCCCCGAGTTTTCTCAACAAATATGAAAAATCGAAAGAAACGGAGGAAAAACGGGAAAATGTACGAAATATATTTGTTTAATTTTTTTTTCTATGGATATTATTAAAGAAAATATATATAGCCTATTTAATTATTTTAATATAATATCACATATATATTGTCGACAAAGCATCACTATCTACTGAACTCAGCTCAGAATCGTTTTTCGTAAGCAATGGTTTAGTGGGAAGTATACATTTTTATGAATAATTAATGTAAGGTGGGTGTGAAGCGAAGCCCCCATGGATTAGGTTGAGGTTAATTACCCTACTTTTTTTATATATATCATATAAAAAATGACCCCCTTTTTTATTTATTCAATTCAAGCACTGGGTATTGGTGTAAATTATGTACCACACAAATTTTTTTCAGCTCTATAAATGACTATATCTGTTTTACCTTAGTGCTGTGGCATATTTAGGATTCTGTCAAGAAAGTAATACTTAAGTATCTACTAAATTTAGAAATTGTGTATAAAATATACATTTTTGTAAGAAATGTATAATTCACATGCCCTGACATTTTCATTGAAATCAAATATCTAGGTACGAGAACTAGTAATTATTATAAGTACTTATTATAGGTAATATCAAATCTACCCTCATTCATACTATAGTGGTTAGATCGATTTTTTTTTAACCTTCGTCTGACAGCGAAATTTTACAACGTTAACGAGCGATATCAGTACCTTTGTATATTTTGTATAGCAATCCTCAGTGAAGATATTCTTTATCTGCGATAAATAAATAATATTTATATCTTATTCTAATAAACTTAAACATCATTTAGAAACAAAATTGATGTTACTTTCTTTTTACATAATTCACATGTAAAATGTATTATTACAATTGTACCTTCACCGCCTTTAATGAGTGTATTTACAATTCGATTTCTTTTCTTAGGAAAAGTTTAAGATATTCGTCTCAAGTTAACTTAATATTAATTAACTAAGCAATTTAGAGATGTCATAACCAGGGCGAAATAAATGTTTCCTCTTAAATACTCCACTGCCTATGATGTGAATCCATATCACTTTTAAAGATAGTCGGAATAGGTTCTTAAACTGAAATATACCTAATAGATCTACGCATACATATACGAAAATAATATAAGAATACAATATACCTATTCCTAGAAAACTAAGTTAGGTTAGGTAGGTTAGATTACTAATTACGCTTTGCCCCACATTTCCATATTCTACATTTATTTTAATTAGCTTCGAGACTCATTGTATCCGTTTAAATGCTTGCTAGTTAGTAGGTACCTAATTACTGTATTGTAATATTATACATTTAGGAAAAAGGAAATATGAAACATTAGATATACAAATATATTATAATTAGGTGTGCAAATTTGAATGTAAAAAGTGTACACTATAGTATTTAACTACCTATTATGAGTTATCGTTACTTTTGGCGTATATCAACTAAAATGGGTACTTCTGTGTTATCTTGACTACTTTGAATGCATAACCGTGTTATCTCGACAACTGAAATATTTCCAAGACTACCTATTATGATCATCCATATTATCTCGACTACTACCGCAATTTATTAAACAATAAAAAAATTATACATCATATTATATCGCTGAAATTTAATTAAAATTTAGATAACATTTAATTAACATTTTAAAATGTTAAGCAAAAATTAAATAATTAGTATAGTAAAAATATCTGGTAAAAATAATGTAAAAAACAATCTATAATTTCGAACAAAAATAAAATAAAAAAACATTTAGTTAATAATTATTTTACGGAGGAAAGTTGGTTTTAATACCCATTTGAATTCTATTAAATGGTGAATCGTTTGCAAGGTTTTGTCGCTTCCTTCTCTGATGATGAGAAATTAAACAAATTCTTGTTGACAAGACGAAGTGCGTAGGTACTGATAGTATATTATAATAACTGACTACAATAAGCGCAACTAGACCACCAATTCTGGGGGTGCTAAAATTATGAGCACACCAAAGACCCATGACTACTATGCCCCCATAATCCCCTTTCTATGACTCTTACAATAGTCGACTACACCTTTCATTTACAATTTTGTATGTACAAATTTATCATGATTATTTTAACATTATTTTTTATACACACATGCATGGTCTGTGGGAAACCTGTATTTTGTTCTGTCCATGAACTATGAAATACATGGATAAAATATTTTGTCATTACTACGAAAAACCTGATTAGGTGTTTTGGGGGTGCTAATTTTAAACCCGGTGATAAAGACCCCTTAGCAAGTCCCTAGTTGCGCCTATGCTAGTGACAATACTATGGACAATTAGAACGACTGTCAACTGACTGACGAAATAAATACCGACATAAAATTATAAATTATATATTACAATGACACAGATTACAACGCGGGAACATACATTTCTAAATAAATTCCTATACGGAGGTAATCGAGATAACCCAGATAAACTAAATACTAAATTTACTTTATTTTACTTTACCAAATTTTCCTATCTACAACAGGTTTTTTTGTTTTACACAATTTTTATAGTTACTATGGTTTTGTAAAACAAAAAAACTGTTGTAGATGGGGATATTTGGTAAAATAAAATAAAGTAAATTTAGTATTTAGTTTACATATAGGTAATACGATTTTGACGAGAAGATTTCCTATAATGTTTAACATTAAGGGGGGAGAGGGATTTCTGTGAGTATTTTTTTTATCTAATCGGTGTATTCTGGTAGTCCCTTTTTTAAATTCTTAGTTTCTTTTTTTCTATTCATAATGGGTAGACCTAACGAAAAATAACGAAATCAAAACTTTAAACACGAGCGTTTTAACAAAATAGAGACCCGGAAACACCCCGAAATCTTATTTATTAAAATTTAAATTTCTATGCATAAGTGCACATTTGCGGAAACTGCATTAGACCATATCCAACATTCTCAACTTCTCACCTACAACAATTATAGCCTCAAGCCTGAAAATAGTGCATAACCGTAACCTAAACTAACATTTTCCTTAATAATTAATAATCTATAAATAATTATTGATACAGGTAATGTTCAATTACATTTTATATATTATGAGTATTGGATACAATATGTTATATAGGCATATATATAATTATATTCGTATTTCGATTAATTTTCTTAATGGTTTCTAATTAAGTTAATTTTTTTTTATTAATTTGAAATTTCATAAAATATATACCTGTAGATATTTAAATATTTATTTCTAGCATTTATTGTTTATAAATAATATTTATATATTTAGATGTGAACATATCAAATAGTCCAGTTACACTCTGTATACACCTAATCCATTTTTGTATTTTTTTTAAAAAAAAGTTTCAATTAAAAATTAATTTTTAATTTTACCACGTTCATTTACAACACTAATTACAAAATGTCGATTGTAAAAGTTATCACCGTACATTTAATATACAATGAGAACTCGTATACCTAAAATGCTTAAAATGCATAAACCACAATCATTTCGTAATATCCGCCTAAAATATCACGTGATAGATTTAATAATAATTATAAAATATAACTAGATTTATTAAAGATTCTAATTACAGTTTCTGTAAGTTTTCTTTAAACATATTTCACCTTTGATAATATTTTACGTATGCAATATTATCAAAATCATAATAATAATAATAATATTTAATATTGACCTTCAGAAAAACTGCAGCATTCGGAATTTTTATTTTTTATCAATGCAACAATAAAAGCTGTTACTTTTTTTTTGTTCTTGTATGTATTTGGTATACAATTATTTTGTTGAATTTTTTAGTTTATAACATAAAGGTTAAAAACTGGTCGTTTTTTTAGCGATTAATAATATAGTACGTTTTATTTGCAAATTGAAACGTTCTAAATAATAAAAGTTAAAAAAGTATCATAATTTTTTACCGTAATTTCATTAGTATAATTTTAGATTCTGAGCGAAGCGATATTCTGACCGTAACTTTGAAAAAAAGGGGGAGGGGTTGTTGATGAAAAATGTTGTCTAGTTGGTGCATTAAAGAGGTCATTGATTATTTTCCTTGCGAATTTCTAAAATTATAAATAACTATATAAAAAAAAACAACTGAGCATATCGGAAAAATTATTAAATATACGAAAAAACGATTTTTATTATTTTCGATTTTATTATTTTGTTTTGATTCAATTAGAAATAATCTTAAATGCTTGAAATTAGCTTGAATACTATGTCCTTTGTAGATGTGATAATATTTTCAAAACATTCGAGTGATTTTTGAGTTATTTATAAGTTATAACCATTTGTAATTTTATTGTTTATTTAGTTTTTATTTCGTTTTACGTAGATAAAATTATTTTGATCCGGCGTAAATAATTAAAAATATAAAGTTATAGATATAATGTGGTATAATATTTTTATTTTGATAATTGTTCAAAATTCAAATATGTATGAAAATCATAATCATAATCGAGGAATTTCAAAATATATTTATCTAAATTTGGCTCGGAATCAGGTTTTGTTAGCAATAAATTTATATAGCAATTATGTTAGCAATTTATTATAGATTTAAATTAAATTACCATATATATCTTACTTTCCCAATTCCCACATACAACATTTACATACCCATCAGCAGTATTAGCCGTCTTTTTTTAAATAACAATGGGTTTACAAATTTAGGTATTTTAATAATTGTATTGCAAACTTGTATTTACCTAAGTTTAATACTTGTGTAGTTTATACTTATACATAAATATAAATATTAAAATTATAGGTATTTAATTAATAATATAATCCGTTGACAATAATTGTAATTTGTTTGCCTATACCTATTCATATATTATTAGCAATACCGGTTAAATTATATACTAATTTATTGTAATTAAAAAATTACCTCATAAGTTATAGTTCATCGGGCAATCGAGTATGTAGAATAGGTACACCGCAGATTTTGTATAGAATCGATGATTAGGAACATACTGATTATAATTTTGATACCTGTTCGTAAAAAGTATATACACAATAATAATTGTTATTATTATTATTATTGTTATATCAATATAATTATTGTAATATCAAAAAGTAATTTTACGAAACTATTTTTAAATTTAACTATGGTTAGTTTCATTTTTTCAATATTCTAAGATTGATTTTTGTCAATCAACTTAAAATAATCTATAGGTTCCTATACAACAATTAACATGATCTTTCAACTTCTTCAAACTTACCTATTGGCAAGGAACTTTTATGAAAACTTTTAGATTCCGAGTGAATTAGTTTTACTATGGTGTGTTTTCTGTCTGTAAATAAATTTTCAACCAGAAATCTCGCTCCAATAAATGACAAGAGAGTTTTTTTGTAGCATTTTGGAAAATTAAAGATTTGGTGCATTAAGGAAATCATTTGATTTTCCAAGCAGTTTTCGTAATAATTGGGAAAAACGAATAGGAAAATAGATAAATTTACGGCGATAAATGTTTAATTGTTTTTATTTTATTTTTTTTTTGTTTTTAGTGAAATTTTGAACGTAACAAAAAATCATACAAATTTACTCAACATCACATTTTGTCCCGATTTGGACTGCCTATTTGATGTTTATTTTGATGGTTTTCAAGTAGAATTCGCTGATAAACCGTGGAAACTGTTGACAACAAGCAGATCATTACACATGATATCGGATCGATTTGGTCTACCTGACATGGCAATGGGTTTTGGACAAAAATTTGTAATCGTATCTTACAGACGACCATTGAAGCGAATTAAAACGTACGATAACTTTACTCAAATAGCAGAACTAAAATCAACATTGGTTGAAAAAATAAAATGTATATCCATTGGTATAGAATCTATGGTGACAGATTTTATTGCAGAATATGGATCACATTATATTGACGAATACACAATAGGAGACACTGTTTTTCAGGTAACTCGTTAAGCATATATGCATATCCGTATATAGATTTTAAATAATAACCAAATTTACAATTATGGCTAATCTCTATTAAAGTATATCTATTTTTATATTCAAAGGTGTATTTGGGGGATGAGGGATTTGGAAGTTTGACCCATTGGCTTTTTTATTTTTACATAACGTACAAAATCTTTAAAAAATATCCCCACAAGAAAGTTTTCTAATGATCTTTCCATACAATAATTATGTATATTTTTACTGCTCACAACAATAATGTATCATAATAATACAATCGATTATTTATTAAAAGCCAATTATTTATCTAAATAATATCATTAATACGTCAGAGTCCGTGATAGTGATCATATCATGTTATTTATTTAAGTATGCATTATATCAATAGGCACTTGAAAATTATATTAACAGTGCGAATAATAATTGGTATTATAATGAAAGTTTATAATCAGAATTTCAGAATTGTAATGGACAGATAGGTAATCTTTCATTCTTAATATCGATTATGTGAACATGTAATTATAATATAAATAAGTCTTTAATTGTTTAATCTACTACGTTAAAAAAAAAAAAAATAATAAAAACAATTAATCAATAATTAGGTATATTATCGTAATATTATACCGAACATAACATTAAGGAAGTCCGCACTCAATGTTATTAATATTATTATAGGCTCTTATATAATAATGTATACAATATCTTTCTACGCGTTTTGAAGTTCAGTCATATCAGAAACTTAAGGGGGCTAAGAGGATTGCATTGGACATCGTTTTCAAACAAATGTTTCTATATAACGCTAACATCATTAAAATGTGTGCTCTCGCCTCTCAATTTTAGTTGGTAATATATTATTACTTTTATTTTTTTATTATCTAATTATTATACTCGAATAAACCTTAAGAAATTAATAATGTTCAAATTATAGCACGATCTTATAGATAAACAATATGAATGTACAGTGGAATACCGAATGAGAGAGTACTAAGTAATTAAATAATTATTACATAAATAACACGATTATATCTGAAAAAAAAAAAACTTAATAAAAGCCAAAAGTGTGTTTATTTATGTCTGTTGAATATGTGTAACATGTATAAAATAAACGAACAAATTATTTTCGTCAAAAATCGATATTTATTGGGGTGGGGGAGGATTAGCATAAACAAAAATACCACCCGATTGCCAAAACCCGAGTACGTCTTTGAATCATATATCTGCTAAAACAATAACCAATATGACGCATAAATATGATTTTTTTTCCAATTTGAACCGATTACAGTGGAGAATCTGTTCAAATATTACTACCTACTGCTATCATCGTTCAGCATGATGATGCGTAGGCTAATCTTCCACTAAATCCCTTAGCGAATAATATACAAAATATATACAGAAAGCCTAGGAACTCTAACTATAAATGTTCATGTTTTCAAAAAAATATACATGATAATGTGAAACGAAAATGAAAAACGTCGAAATTATCAAGTTTTCTACAATTATTTATCTTTTTTATTGAATTCTAATCAAAATCGATTTTGTTTGAAAAATTTACAAAAATATCTTTATTGGTAATAAGTACGTTTATCATAAGTCAATATAATAATGCGTTTTTATCTTTAATAATATTGATTGTTCTAATAGTCCAGTTTCACTTGCTTGTTTTTCATACCTATAGGTTTTGGTATACCTCCCGGTGTTCTACGACATGTTTTACAAGTGTGTGCTGAACAACTGTTCAGAATCAGATACGGCTCTGTACTTATCCCCAGTGTACACGGAATACCAGGGCCAAGTGACGAGCATCGGATCTAAGGACATTATGGAAAAATGGATAGAAACCAATTTGCAAATGGAGACCTCGCAGGGTGACAAGTACGTTAGTCTATACGCACTCAAAAACCGTCCGGACTTGTGCCGCGAGTTAGCCACACACATGGACGGCCAGTCGGTGGTCGGGCTTCACCTGAAAGTCGTGTCGACGTTTTTTGCTGACCCCGTTAAGAGGACGTGGTTCGCCGAAGTGCTAGACAATCACGTGAAACTGCGTGAAGTCAATCTCTGATATACCTCCAATACCTACCAATACCTATCTACCAATACCTCTCTTACAGTAAATATCATCACCGAATAGACCGCAAACATACTCGTATATCTGCAGACTAACGTAAGACACTCATTATTTCGGAAATTATTTATTTTATTCAGAATTTTTTTTTAGAAAATTTAAGAAACAATTAGCTATAAAATGTTACGTTACTGCTCTTTCTCGTTATCTATATTTTAGGAAGTGGAACTACCCAGTTATAGTTTTGATATAACAACCTAAATTAAAACTTCCATAAAAAAATGATATTTTAATGTTGATATTTTTAATTTTCGTCAACGTGAATTATTCATATTTTAAATTTATAATTTAAAAGTTAGAGGGATAGTGGTGGAGCATTATTTGTAGCGTGCGATGTTTAATTACTATTTAATTTATATTCAATATAAATAAAACCCTTACCAGAAAACGATTAACTCAATAGTAAAATATCTCTGATTTGGGGGGATCAAAAATGTCAAGACCAAAATGAATTCAAACTCAAACTTCATACTGATGAATAAATTATTATGAAGTTAATTTTTTTTATGTAGGTTGCCATTTTAAAACTAAAAGTGGGTTTCATCTTCAAAAATTTAGATTACAAAAGATAAGGGCAATGGCATATTTTAGAGCTGCTTAGTTTTTACATTTTCTAAAAAATAAATTCTAAAAAATTTAGGTAATATCTATTTTTTTAAATAACGGATGTCTTATGTTATGTATAATATACTTTGTATAGTGTATGACAAAAATTAGTCTGGTGACCAGTTGGTAAATTCTAATTTTTGAACGTTAGGTTAATTTTGTCGTGTTTTTTGATTATAATACGAGTAAGTTTATACGAGCAGGTATAGGTTATTCTACATTGTCCATACGAATATGTGACATTCTGATGAATAACATGCACAAGGGGAATCTAAATGATTATTTATTTTATTTATTAGTGCACATTGGAAAAATACTCTTAACAATCTTGGATGCTGGAAGTTAATGGTTATTGCCTAACCTATAAAATTATATATTATTTTTGTGTATGGCCAGTTATAATTCTCGAAGAAGATGATCCATACTCACAGAGGCGGATCCAGAAATTTTTAAAGGGGGCACATTATTTACATTTTTGGTAAATTAACTATCAGTTTTGTATCAAATTAATATAAAATATACAAATAAAAATTGTAGTCCATTGACAAGGGTGCACGTGCCCTTATGCCCATCTGAATTTACCACTGTGCACTTATGTTAAATAATCATGTTTTTCTTTTCAATCGTAACTTGAATCGTGATACCGATACTTGCAGCATGCCAGTATAATATTGTATTAATATGTACCTACATACTTAATGCACAATATTATTAAATTAGAACTATTAATGTAATATACATGTTGATGTCAAGTCAATTTTAATGTACCTAACTAATATCTACCTTATTGATTTGTTACTTTTATATGTTTGATGTATAAATAGGCACATTAAGTTTAAACCTACACATAGGTTTTAAAGCGTGTACAAATATACATATTATAGGATTTATTAAAATAAAAATCAGTATTTCTAAATGTGCCCATACATTACATGTATTCATGCATTTATCGTACTTATATCTTATTCTTATATTTATTTGTGTTGAGTTGTGCATTTCCAACAAATAGGTACCTACCTACCTATACTAGTACACTATACTAGTTATTACCAACTTTAAAACTTTCTGACTATAAGTCAGCTAGAAGTTTTATTTTACAAAGTGATATTAATAAAACTTAAAACATTTTTATGTAATTATAATTAAAAAAATATTATAGCAGAGGTTTCCACAGTGTGGGTCACGACTCAAAAGTGGGTCATTACTCATATTTTTAGCGGTCTTCATTATATTTTTAAATAGAAATAAAACATTTTTAGATTATAAGTGGAGCGAGGAAGGTATTGGTTTTAAAATGATGTTTACTTATTTTTTTCTATCTGTAAACAACTTTTTACCAGAGATCTTGCTTCGATTTACAAGCACTTTATAGCATTTTCTCTGAAAGTAAATCTGACTGGGTAATACCTTAGGGAGGTTATATTTTGATTTTCCTAAGAGTTTTCCCAATAATTTGGAAAATTGAAAAATGTACACAATTTTGGTATTAGTTATAAAAATATTACAGCCAATCTATACTTGCCAATAAGAGTATCCGATTAAACAAACTATATGAACAATCCAGAAATGAAAATTAAACAGAAAAAAAAGGGCCATTGATATTATTCTGGGTTGCCAAAATTTAAATTATTTCCAAAATAGGTGGTATCATAAAAAGTTTAGGAACCTCTGTATTATAGCATTTATAGGTACTTATATATTAGATATACTATATAAGATATTATTTGAATTGAATAGAATCACTACTGCTGCTACTTTAAACTAGAATGATTGATAACATCTAGCTATATTTATACGTCATGCAGAGTGACGAATTTCAGTCTTATAAAAGACCCGAAGATGTCAAATCTAAAAGCAAACATAAATAATTGTATAAAATAACAATTTAAAATATTTTCTTCACATCAGAGTAAGATCCAGGATAAAATAACGAGGGAGGGGGGTTGATTTCAAAAATGTATATAAAGCACGTTTATGATGAAAATTAAGTATATTCATGGAGTATATTCATTAAGTGTAACCAGGGATATTTAAATGTTCATGACCCCTCACCTTCTTTTTGGTTCTTATAAGACGGGGGGATACAATTTTTGTTATATTTTTCTCATACACTAATTATTGAACAACTAAATAAACTATTTAGTATTTTGTTATCCTTTTTTTTGTATTTAATAATAGGTAATAAAGGTAAACTTCCCAGAGTTAAAATTTAATTATTTGAAAAAATGATGGAAAATTTCCATCATTTTATAACTAAATTTTGGATTCATATTGTTCAAAAAAAATAAATAAACAGTTATTTTTCAAAATAATTATTCATTTAAAATAATACAAGATAATAAGCACAATTATTTACCGTTGTCCCATAGACTATAGATACTCTAGGAGTGGTCTGCACGTGGTTATAGACACAGATTTTGATAATTATCTATAATCGTGCTGTAATCATGTAACCTTATCACTTATTATAAATGTTAATTACAAAAAATTGTGTATCATTGGTTTAGTTTTTCAATTTATCATTTTATTGAAAATTAGAAAAAATTTATTAAACATCGCGTTGTTATTTTTTTTTTTTTTTATAATAATATATTATACAACTTACAAACTTGAATATTTTTGTTGTTGCAAAACAATACTTATGCAACATCTCAAAATTGTTTGGCCACTCAGCCATTAATAAGTGTGTGAAAAAAGAGTTCTCACGAAACAGCGGATGTCACAGAGAAACCGTGTCCAGATCTGCACGACGTGCCATAAGGATACAATAATGGCGGCGTCAAAGGTATTAATATCCCTGATCAAGGCTATTGACATAAGACGACCGGCGAAGAGGTAATTCAGTTCAACAGAGTGAATTCAACGAAACACCAGCTACCCACGAGAGGGAAGGCTCAGTCATCACATCGAGGCTAGCCCGTTCAGTTATTTCGTATAGTTGCATTTATAATTGGTAATGCACACTAAATCTTGACTCGAGTCTGATGGCATGTTTTCATCAACTATTGTTTTTTGTTAACCAACTTAAATATTATTTTGAACGATTATTTAATAAAAATAGATCAACTTTTAGAATTTAAAACTTGCAGTATTACTCCTATTCAAAGGCTATTTCCAAAGGGCACGCAACAGAATTATCCATCTTAATTGAACATGACTTACATGGAACTCCGCATTTGCATGCAATTGGAGCGGAATCATAACGATTTGATCGAGGTCTGGAATCCCATATTGAACTGGAGGCATACTAATCAGATCTCCGGTCTGGTGGTATTCGCTATACTGCTTTTTACCTAATTATGGTCGTGGATAAATAAACTGAGCTAATGCCTAGTTTACATGATGCTTAGTACTAATCATTAGTACGCGTCACTCGCACTCGCACCTCGCGTGTAAACAATACAAATAGTAGGTACTAAGTATTAGTAAAACTGGGAGTGCAAGTGAATAGAAACACGTTCTATTTACTAACGACAAGTAGCTACCCGTAGTGTGAGTGACTAGTACTAATGACAATTACAACCCTGCCACTGATAATTTTGTATCATTTCGGTATAAATATACAATATTGTGGTACCATTGTTGTATAATATTTTATTATGTTGTGAAATTATTATGTACCTATAGTGATTTATTTTGATAAAGATTATGCAGTGAATTTATTTTTCTATAATTTATATCTATAGCAGCTTCCTTAAACATTTTAATTTTACACACGCTTATATTATTTACTAATGGTAAATTTTTATAGATCATTTAATTCTACACAATTCTTTCCTATGTCCTTAATACAAAAATGTTTTTTTTTTTTTTGGTGTTCCAATGGTATTTACTGACAATGATAATTTGATTAAATCTTAAGGCATTATTATTTTTTTATATAATATAAAATAATATACATGTATAGGCAGGTTTTGCTGAATCTTTTTTCATTAAAAGACAAGTATGTCCACATTTTTGTTTGCTTCTGAGGCTGCTGAAATAATTTCACACAGTATGTCGTTTGTATCATTAAGGCTGCATTAATATACAAAAAAATTAGAATAGTTAAAAATTGTGTGGCAGTCACTGTTAATTTAAAATTACCTACTTCTAATTCCATGAATAACAACCACGACAAACTAACTCTAAAACACACAATTGTTTTAATTTATGTTTGTTTTTATATAATATATAGATACAATTTTTTTTTTAAAAATATTTATATAAAAATATGAAATATTACTCGAAAGGTTCAAGAGATATTCATTTAAAAATCTTAATTTCAAAGAAAAATGCTTTCAAAAAGTTATGATAATTAAATTCATCCAAAAATGAGTGTATTTCGCAAATAGTAAAAATAAATAAACAAGCAAAAATCATTTTAAATAATAAATAATTGACTAGAATCTTAATACAGGATGATAAAAAATGTATTTATGTAATGGTAACAAAAAAAATAAGCTTCAAACATAATCGCAAACAGGTAAAATTTTAGAGCAGTAATTGATGGTAGTAATCAATTATTAAATTATGTATAACAAAAGTAATATTATAAAAAGGTCACCCATTGGTCAGTCTTAAATACGAAAAAAAAAAAAAAAAAAAAATCGAAATTTTGGAAACCAAAATTGTTTGAGCCAGAAGGTTTATAAATTGTAATACTGGAAGTCAATAGACTCCTCCAACAGGCTATCACTGTATGATTGAAAATCATTGTTATTTGATAAACTGATTTGTTCGTTAATAAACTTTGATGGACTGGAAATCAAAAACGAATTTGTATATAGTTCTGAAACAAAAACAGTTATAATTTATTGATTTTTATTTATTAGTAGACATATATAAGTGAATATATTATATAAGTGTATACTTAATGAAACAAAATAGGTAAATAGCAGCTAGATAGATAATTAAAATTAAAATTGACTAAAACATATTATAATAGGTAGGTAATATATACTTATCCTTACCAATATATATATATATATTTATATAATATATATACAGGTATATCTAACTAATATTAATAGGTAACTTTAATTCTGTATTAAAATTAATGTTTAATTTCTACAAACTATTTATAAGAACATTTTATAGATAATAATTGCCGATCTAAAGATATTAATACCTAATATATTATAATATTTTGTTTATCAAGTTATCAAATTTAATACAAATACATATTAAATACACGATTTTAATAAAACCAAAAATATTTTTTGAATAATTATTGTCTATTATATCAATATTATCTAGTTATTATTTAAGGCTTCAAAAATGCATGTAATAAAATTAAGCAATAATTAGTAAATTAATGAATTTTGTCTCTGTCATTAATGGATGTTTTGTCCGCGCAATATGACATTTGGTCCCCAGTATTATTTTAACCATTAATCAAATTTAAATCATTATTAAACAACATAAATGTATACTTCTATCATAGATTAAACATACTTTTATAGTATATTTAATCTATGCTTCTAATCAGAAGGGAATTAAGAGAAACATTAGGTTTTGCAGGTAAAAATTACAGGTGGGTACCTAAGTAAACAATATTCATCTTACATAGGTACACGGGCAAATTTGATTTTGAAATAATTATAGGTAGAAGAGTATAAAATTATTTTCTATTCTATAATTTATAGGCATATTTATAATTCATACCTACTTTATTCAATATGAAAGAAACATACAATCGTGTTTAGCATTAAAAGTATGGGGTCTAGCACGAATTAAGATAAGTATCTTAAATCATGATATCTACGATGATGATGCTTATTATGATACCCCGTTAAACCTATACTTTGCTTTCTATCAAAAATGCCATATTTTAGGACGAAACGTCTTGTGATTAACAATTTCTAAGAAACAAATATCTTACGACCGGGGAAAAAATGTCCGTTAATCCGTTTTTCGTACGGGAATAAAACGGTGAAAGCAGAACGTTCCCAATGCACTAATAGTAAATTGAAAATAAATTGTGGAAGAATGAACCTAATTATTCTCATCATCACAAATTGCATGTTTTTTTTTTTTTCATCTAGGATTAGATAATCGTTAATAAATGAATAAATGAATGAATAATGACCATCTTATCAGGTAGGTATATAATAATCAGTAGTATACTCAGCAGATCCGTTATTAAGAATTGGTATAACAAAGAAAATACCAATTTGATCATTAGTAATAACGTACCGATTTTACAATGTAGGTACAATAAGTGGATAGTAGTAGGTAAGTAACCAAAATCATTTTGATTTACTTAGATATCTAATGTTGAATAAGTACGAATAAATGTGTACATTATGAATAAGTTCCTAAGTATTTTTTCAGTTTTAACATTTTGATCGTTGATTAGACACCAAAAAACATACCATTTTCTAGTTCTGTATCGATGCCAGGATCAATCATTTTTGCACATTCCAAGCTATCCTCTCGTTGTAATTCTCCTTCCAAATACTTGCAGGCTTGTTCCAATTCAGACGACTCTTGTCCTTGTGGCGAAGATGTATTCTCGCAAACATCTTCTGTGGTTATAGAATATTCGCGATGGCCCAGGCTTTCTTCGGTATTGCATAATCGCCAATAATGACCAGCCCCTTGGGATTTTCGACCTTTCCGGAAGTTTGGATTTATGGATAAGTTATGGCGAACGGAATTTTTCCAACGTTCGTCGTCTTCCCGGAAATATGGAAAATGATTTCTGAAAAAAAAAAAAAACATTTTTTTTCTAATATTCTATAACACCTATAAGTATTGGTAAAGTATATATAATGATAATATTTCTTTTTTCATATTCATAATCATAGGTAGGTATGTAGGTAGATATTTCAACCCACTATCACACTAGAAACATTTTAAAACCACGTAAATTTGTAAACTTGAATATCTATAATTAAAATGTATATTCATCCTAACAATTTTATTTGCATAAACGATTAGTACCTATTTATTTTATTTTTCAATAATTTGTTTAAAAACTCTAAATATAGTATACTTTAATACGGGATAATTATTTTTCGATTCAACTCAACTTACAATAATTGTTATTATTCACTGTGTATTATACGTATTCTGCAGGGGTTTACACATGCTATTCAGCTATTATCGATAGAAAATAAATAAAAACTGTATTACAGTACATTTTGCACGTTTCACTTGCCGAGACCTTGATATGGTATTACACTTTTTGATAATTAAAACAACGGACAAAAATTATGCCATTGCTCGTTAGAAATAAATTTAATATTAAATTATACTGATCGGCTAATATTATTCGATATGATACCTATTATAGGTTTTTGATTTATTTGATTTAATATTGGTAGGCGATTTTATTATAACTAAAATATGAACGAACTTTTCAACAGATCTCTAAACCTTACCAAAATTTGCCAACCTAGGTATATAAATATCGTGTCAAATAAACAGTTATTCACATACACGTGATAACTATTTATATAGTAGATACAGATTCTACGATATTTGTTTAAACATTATCTATCTACAAAACTTTTAAATATTTGTTTAGTTATTTATTTTACCCGAATCGAATCTATACTATGTGAACACGGAAGCAGCTGGTGCACACTACGCGAGTAATATACATATCCAAGCTACTACAATGAATAATAATATAACCTACGGTAAAAACCGTCTAGGCAAAAATGGCGAAAAATGAACCGCGAATGTGAAAACTGCGAATTAATAATAGCGAATTTTAAAATAATCGACCATGTATAATACCGAAACTTATTTATAAATTACAAATTTGAAATTATAATACTAATGATAATAAGAACTTTGTAAAATGTGTAGCATGTGATTTGTCACTATAAATATCTAATTATTTTTTTAAAAATTATTATTATCACGAAATACTCAAATATTATTAATACCTATGTAAATACATAATGAACTTAACGACATTATGATTATAAAGACCGTATTAAAAAATATAGTATCTACTATATTTTCTCTATTTTATGTATTTATTTTATTTTCGTTCTTTTTTAAAGTTCGATATTTTTATTTTCGCAATTTTGAACGGATACCGTAACCTACTACTGATGTGTACACATTTTTAATAGTTTACATTATATTAATATTGTTGGTTTTTACAATATTTGTGAATAGATTAACGTTTTGTATTTTTAATATTCATTAAATGGTTCGGCCGAACAACGTAAATTCGAAATTGTATTCGAAATGTGTTATCGGTATGGTCTCTATTGTTGTCGGACATAAAACATATCAAAATAAAAGTTAAAAAGGGGAACCGTGACTTCAGCAAAGTTAACCTTATTTCTTTATTTCCTTTACGAAAAACAGAAACGGGTGCCTGGTACCGAGGTGGTACGAACACATAAACGTGTGTGGGGTGAGTTATTTTCAGTATAATACCTAACATATACACACGCTATATATACTCACGTAGATATACAGTATCGTTTTTTTGTTGTATATATATAAAATCGGTCACGAAGAATAAATAAAAAAAAAACAAAAATCTTTTCGTGGTCAGAACTTGTTCAAAGTTGTCTCACGGTACTATATTATTTTATAATAAAAATAACTAGGTACATCCAGAATAATAACTAGAAGCGAAGACGGTAGGGATCCAGGAGTCCCTATTAGTAAAATGCTAGTATAATTTTCACAATAAAAAAAAAATAAAATAAAAAAATCACCAATTGGGTTAGCTACGCCTTATTATAGATATTATACTGCCAGTCATTATAAAACAACTGAACAAAAATGAACCACCGACGTAGGTTTATTTATTACATTATTTTCATACAAAAAATAAAAATAAAATTATAAGTTATAATATTTATGAAATTAAAATTATACTGTAAGTATGTATTTCTTTACATTGTCTTTTAAATCTCAAAAATGTAAGAAACTACAATGCGAAATATATTGTTTTTCAGAAGAAGAAATTGTTTTTACGTATATTTGCGATTTGTTTTAATTTTTTAACGTACCGGTTTTTAGATTTGCGATATGCAAATAAAACGAATACGTTACTTCTAAGTTATTCCTCACTTCTAAAACTTGTGTTATTATTTTCACCAAGTAACTTCTAACATAACTAAGTTGAACATTTTGTACATTTTAAACACCAATTTTTAATCTAATTTTGTTTGTTTTTTTTATAATTTAACCTAACTTTACTTTAATAAGTTAGAGATATTGAGTAGCTTGCCCAGTTTTGAAAGTTACATTTGTAATTTGTACATGCAAATTATCATTAGAGCGTTTTATATGTTGACTATAATAATATATTGATATTAAATATGATGGTAATCGGAAAAAATGACACGGTAAAAATCAAATGTATTTTACTTAAAAATTACAAATATTAGTGGCTAATTGCAGGCTCCGATCAAATAATGTCCGTTATATGGCTATAGATTTCAAAGGCGCGCCCTGGATTTTTTTTGTTTTTGGGGTGAAAGCTAAATATTTTATTTTTAAATAGTTATAGTATTTATTTTTAAATATTTACAAAAATCCGAAAGTACACTTGTGCACGATCTTTTACGAATATTTTGTTTATGAAATAAAGTTTACATTTATAATAATTTTTGCACTTTGAGTTTTGATTTAGTCAAGATTTTGTTGCATTTGATGTATTTTATCTTGTCGTATTTTACCCTGGTCGGTTTATACCGTCTCGTTTTTTTCCTAGATTCAAATATGATATAGTAAGTCTATATGTAGTAGATATAGTGTATACGTGTATAATGTATATAGTTCTAAATAATGAGCGCCAAATGAGTACCTACTACCTGAGCACATATTAAATACAATTCTAATTTTTGTTCGTTTATGATATCTATACCTATACACCTACAGGGTGGGAACAGGTAAAACGTTTCACGGCCGGTTGATTACGGAAACAGACAGAAACCATTATTAACCCTTACAACCCCCCCTTTTAGAACCGTTTTACACAGGAAATACTGACACGTGGCTAGAGAAATACATAGACAGCTGAAGCAAAATTAAAGGAGAAGTATAATTTTTCAGTAATATTAACTTGATGGTGTGGGTCATGAGAAATTTTAATCGATTAGTAGTTGTAAAATATTATATGATAATTATTACCTACTCGAATAACTACTATAGTAGCTACAATATTGCGTTGAAATATTATTATATATTGTTATTTCTGTATTGCCAAAAGATAGTTTTTGGTGCCTATCTACAATATTCTTCTTTTGTTTTGTTTGCTTTCTGATAAACGTAAATAAAAATACTCACAAATGTTTAAATTATTATACGATGAGTCAATGAATGCAAGAAACTTAATTTGAATTTTTCACTTAGAACAATTTTTATCGATATTGTGGAAGAGATTCATTTTTTTATTTTGACGGTGTGGCCACACAAGTATATCAACAGCTGTCGATTTCATTTATAGGTGACGCAAAATTCCAAATTTGGGAATGTCTTGTGTTTATAAAAGTGACTCTAAATTTATCAGGTCCCTAAAATACATCTTAGTCTGCCTTTTTTACTCCTTGAAGACGTAGAATATTGTTTTGTTAATGATTTAATAGCTATTCAATCTCAAGATAAATAAGATCTCCGTAAATTTGTATGTTTGTATGTATGTTTAAAATGTTTTTAAAAATTATATTGATCAAAGAATTGAAATTTCCACAGAAAGTTTTGGTTGGAATTTAATGCGACAACAACACAAACGAATAACGTATGTGAATCATTCCATTCTAATTTTAATTCCATGTAACACACATCCTAATATATACGAAGTTCTAAAAAGTATTTATTATTAACTATAAATCACTACATTCCTAATAGTTCGGACGGGGGCGTCAAAAATCTTAAACCGAAAAAACTGGCAAAATCTATTATTTTTAATTAATATTAATTATTATTTTTTCAAGATTTTTTCGTTCAAATGTTTGCTGTTCAAGATTTTGCCGAAATTATGTATTCAAGATTTTGGCAGAATTATTTATTTTGCCGATCTTTTCGATTCAAGATTTTGACGTTCTAAATAAGTGTTACTTCGTAATTATTACGATTAGAAAAACACTATTTTATGAATATTATTTGATCTATTAGAATATGTAGAAAAAAATGAAAGTTGATTTAGAAATACATAATGCAAGAAATGCTTGACAATTTGACAGAGAGTTTATTATAAGTCGTATTTAGAAGTCGAAAAAAAAATTATAATCTCGTATTTACTTTTTATTATAACAGTTTAAAATTAAATTTGTACGAAAGTCGTAAAAATTACGGTATAAATCAAAATATGTTTTCGCTATATTCGTTCCGAATCGTTTTTCGTTAGCAATGGTTTATCTTTGCATAGAGATATAAATTAAATTGCTTTATGTATCAATATTTTCCTAACTTCCCGCCTAAAATAGTGGCTTTACTCGTCCTCAAAAACAGCTCTTTTTTTTTCTACGTTTTAGTCATAAAATTGTATAACTTATGTTGCATTTCGAATCTAGTTTGTGAGTAAAAAAGTTTTATTTTTATGGTTTTAGTAATATCTGAGCAAAACCGGGAAAAATCTTTGGGAAATTGGTAAAGTTTAGAGAATAAATAACGGTTTCATTATTTATAATTTTGTTTTTAGTTGTTATTTAGTTAAAGATATTCAGAGACCTAAAATTTTCAAAAAATACTTATGTTCAACTTTTCTAAACGTGGTAAAATTTTCATTTTACGCATTTCAAAACATGTGTTACTGAATTTCGTTCAAAATCGTATTTTGTTAACAATGTTTTTTTAGCGACCTTTCCCACCTAAAAAAGTAGCATACCCATCAGCTATAGTTGGGCAAAACTTTATCTAGATAATTATTCGAATTCTTATTTGAATATAGCTTTCAAACATTATACCTATTAGGCTCTAAAATATATAGGTAGATGGGGTATGTGCCATATAAAATTAACATTTAAAACGTGTTTTTGTCAAATGTACTTTGTACTTCATAAACTATAAGTATAATCTTAACTAAATAAAATAAACGAAACTTATTCGAATAATTGGTTTTGAAAATAATTTAATTAACTACATTTTTATTCGAATAATTACGTTAAATTCATCCGAATAATAATTTATTCGAATACAATTTTATCTAAATAAAGCTCTTAAAAAAAATATTATTTAAATTTCATACTTGAGCTTGTTGTAACATGACATTAATGTCCATAGCAGTCTGCTAGATATGATGACACACCAAAAAAAAATAAGCAAATGATATAAGTCCCGAACCCTGTTTTTTTATATTCGAAAATAAAAAAGAATAATAGGTAACATACTACAATCTTGGGTGTTACTGTGTAATATTTTATTTAAATATTATATTTTCCCGAAAGCACTTGTCTGGGCTGTATGATATACATAGTATTGTATATATGTGTATTTTGTCACGCGATCCATAAACAGCGATTCCTCCGCCACTGAACCGTAAAATTGGTGTTAGCACGCTCGAGGGACGATGTAAATATATGGGGGGTGTGTGGGAGTTTTAGCCGTTGTGGTTGCCGATTGATGGGTAGGTATTAAAGGTTTGTATAGCAAACACAGGGAAAATATTAAACATAAATATTGTGGCGAAGAAATGTTAACAAATAAACATGAGCACGTTTAACTATTATTTACTTCCGCGGTATAATAATGCTGTGTATAATAGCGGAAATACTCGAAAGAACAACGTCGTTTGTCGTCGTAAAAACATCGATAATTTTCGATTTTTCGATCAACGAATACTAATTTTTATGTTTTAATTATTATCGATTGATTTAAACAAATGTTTTGTGATCTATTCGTGTTTAAACTACAAAAATATCGTATTATCTAATCTATGGTTATGAATAAACAATTCTAATTTTTTTTATCTCGGTAGAAAATATTTAAAATGTAAAAATGCATAACACGGTAAAACTTTCGTTAACTTACGTCAAATTTTATGGGAAAATTGCATTAATACCTCTATAGAGCGACCACTCTAAATAACGGTCAAAATATAAGATAAAATAATTTAAAATATGTATAGGAGTATATAAGAAGTGTATAAAAAATTTAAAATGCATGGTTTACCCAAATTATTTATGGTAGTTTATAGGTAAGTTATCGAACTTTTACGATAACGCTATTGGGTCTGTGTATTTATTATGTTTCATTAGTTTCAAATTTCAGTCGATAACGTTTCAAGTAGTTATGATGGCGTACAAATGAAAACACCTAACTGTAGTAGAAAATATCAAACTGTTACGAGTATTGTGAAAAAGAAAATGTGAGTGTAATATCTGTGCTCTCACAGATAAATTTGAAATAGGCCATCGGTTTAATAAAAAATAAAGATACGGTTTTAAAATTATGGAAATTTGAAATTATTTTTTTATGCACCCTATAGAGCGGCCATCTGGAAGTATTGGAGTTATGTTAATGGCCACCTCTAAATAGCGGTCATTATTTCTGGTCCCTTTAGTGACCGTTACATGGAAGTTTTACTGTATATCGAGTTATCAATTTATAAACACGGTTTAGGGATAAATATAATTTTATTTTTAGAAGGACTTATTAAATAAAATAAACCACATTAGAAAGTTTGTTGGATTGCTCATTTGTTCATACCCCACCCACCATTTTTTTAAGTTTTAAAATTCCAAAAACAATTTAGATTTTCCTATTATAGTTATATATAACTCAATTGTGGTGGAGACAATCAGGATATATTGCACCTAGAGCTTTTTTTTTAATGTTAAATATGTTAAATAATGTAGGTACCTAAGTATACTTATTTAGAAAGGTCACCTAATCCAACCTAATTATAATATGACTAATGGTGGTCACAACTCAAAAGTGCTAGAACTATAAACAACTTAGTTCTTACATTTTACGAAGTACGAATAATTAGCAACTAATAGGTCACTGTAGTAGAGTTACTACTAAAATCGTCACTATAGTAATATCTATAGAATAATTAAATTTATACACTATAATTATTGCAATCAAATATAGATTCTGAGCGGAGTAGTATTAGTATTATTAATCGTATTAGTCCATCAAAGTACAAACAGGCAGAAATTCCGCATTTTTTAATGTGTGGCATAAAAAAAATGTAAGCATTTTCACTAATCAAACAATTTTTTTGAAAACTAAGATAGTTTCTTTACTACACTAAGAATATAAAATACAGATCTTATGAGAGGTGTGGAAGACTCTCGAACGACGTTTATCTCACAAATTGTACATCCTCCCCCGAGAATAAAACTATAGGTAACTAAAAATAGCCATTATAGCCACTGGTGTAATATAATAAACAATTATTATTATTATAGGTTTATTTTATTAACTAAACTGAAAATCATGGGTATATTAATACCATAGTTAATAGATATTAATATTCTACTCGGTACTCACGATATCCATTGGTATATTTCTGCTACTGGTAATTCTTTTTTTTCCATTAGCGCTTGATGAATCATTTCAGTGTAGGTGTAGCCAGGTTTATTGGCTTTGTTTAATCTAGAAGGTGGCATTCTGTATGGTTTACGATTGATTTTAGATGCGGCTAAAATACAAATTAAATACAACTTATGTATGATACAATTTTATTTGAGTTTCGACTAACGTGTTGGAGCCATAGGTATTATATCGCTGGGGAGATCATACTCATTATCTGGCATAAACATGCCCTTAACTAATCGGATGAGCTCAACCAGGTACATATTAGTACAACAGTATTTAGGTAAGTACCTATGTTTTTTTTAAGACCGTGTATACAGTATATTGTAATACTTACGTTTCTGGTCCGTTTTGGCAGGTTTTTTTTTCTGCTTCAGACCATCTGGTTCTTGCCACTCGCCACCGAACATGTTACCTCCAGTCCCACTGCCGGCGGGTCCATTGCAAGTCGGTTCGAATATGGACGCCACCTGGAAGTTGACCAGCCAGCTTAGGTCACCGGGGTTGTTGCCGTTACGGTCGACCGAAGGCTTTAACAGTGATGACTGCGGTAGATGCTGCAATGGCCGCCTTTGCCCGCCGGACACGGCTTGGTTGTGCAATGACTGCGGTTGTGGCACCTGATGCTGCAGTGGTGCAGGCAGTCGATCAGCGGACCGTATCCACATAGACATTTGTTCGACGGGAGGTTGCATTGACGACTGTATCTCTTCGAACACCAAAGGCGTGAAGACGTCTGACGGCTCATAACGAGCTTGCACGGCTGTATGTGGTGATAATGAGGGCACCCAGGCAGTAGGTTGCCAACTGCTGCAATCGACAGCGTTAGCGATCGACTCCGCGCGAATTCCGAAATCTTTATTCTCGTGATCCAACTTGTGCACTTGCGGTGGCTTCACACACGTCAAATACTTCTTGGACAACACCAGCGATGGCAATCCATCCGATACAGGACCGGACTTAGAGACCTTTGACGACATATTTCTCGGGCACAGACGTACAATGGTGACTGGTGCGAAAATGGCCAAGTTACTCCGGGCGGCGGCTGATAGTGCCCCGGAGGTGGTGACCGTCTAACCGCGGATGAGCGTAAGCGGTAGGGTACCCATCGATGGACGACAGGGAGCGTGCTTTTTACAACGTCAGCCAACCGATAAACGTTGGCCCACGATAGGCTCCGGGGCGGAGCTTGCCACACGGAGTACGTACATGCGCATAAGCACACATTTTCATGATGTTATATACTGTGTACCGTGACCGGTAACGCCCCTCTGCAACGGCAAAGGGCCGCATTGCACTTGTGCCGTACGGTTGCACGCGCATTCTTTTCAATCGAACCCAACTTTCGTCTTACGGGATCGGGAAACAGGAAAATCGAAAATCTGACCACGGATTACCAATTTATCTATAATGTGGAAACGAACAAAAGTTGGAAGTCATTAAATTTAGCTACGTTTAGTCAAAATATTATGATAGATACTTACTGTAGCCGTCTGTAGGTACATTCCAGAATTATAGATTTGTCCGATTCATATTTTTTATCAGTTCTTAAACGCCGTGATTTATAAATTTATGTCAGTGATTATGATTGAAATCCATAATATGATAATATAATATGGAGTTTGTTAACTCTATAATATTAAGAACCTGTAATACATTTTTATAACGAAATTTTAATATTTTGGTAACCAACAATTTTCTAACGATTGGAATCAACGATTCCTATATATATATATATATAGGTATATAGGTATGAAACATTTTTCAATATTTTTAAATTTTTGTTCTCTATATCCAAACACTGCCACGCCGGATCTGAAGCTCATTTAAGTGGACAGGCGGGCAAACTGGTATTATAGGTTTCTACTATCTGTTTGATTTTGAGTAAAATATTATGACATTTAAAACCAACAAAAACCATAAAAATAAAATACCTATCTATTTTTTTTGTTAAATGAAAATACTTTTTCGAACCCTGGTAAAAGTTTAATTAAATAATAATATTGTATACAAGAATCATATGCTGTTTAGATTCAAATTAATTAGGTTGGTACGAACTTAAAAATTGTTCATTTAACTGTCCCAAGTTATTAACAGTGGCCTAGTGACGGACCTAGGGGAGGGCGCACAGGCACGCACCCCCTTCATTTAGTTGAATGTTTGCATAAAATAATTGTGTGAGAACACAAAATGTTTTTTATACCCTGAATTGCTGCCTGGCAGTCCATGGGAGAAGTATGTGTGCCGTGTAGTCAATTTAAACGTTTATGAATTTAAATACTTATTAATTGAACCAGTATTAATAACTGGTAGGAGGTATCTATACACAAATCATAAATATTATTAAATCTTAAACATATTTGGAAAAACACTTTTTATTTTACATGAATACAATGTTAATTTAAATGGAATGTTTAACAAAAAATCGGAAGACCAATATAGGAAATTAAATGTCCACAGAAAGTGTGCCCTCCCCCCTTGAAAAATTCCTGGATCCACTCCTGTAGTGGCCCTACTATAGAAGGTCCCAGTCAGAGATCGTTACATCGTTATTCGAGTTAGCCCATCCCTCAGAACCGTTTTTAGGAAGGGCAGGACCTTTGAACTAACATGTTTACTTAGATTTGGGGTCTCACGTTCGAAAAAAAAATGACGAGTTATAATATAATAAAAAAATAAAAAAATTTAATGTTCGCCCTGGGCCTCGCAAATCCTAAGGTCGTTCCTGGCATCCCTACATCGCCTCTCCCGGTCTTGGAATATATAGCTATATTATATAATTAAATTAACAATTTTAAAAAAATTTCAAGAGAGGGGAGGGGGATTGCCACGTAGTCCCTCCTCAAATCCGTCACTGGACTCAGGAGCAAATAATTCAATTCAATTCCTACCAGTAAGCATTTTGACCTAACCATAAAACAACAGTTTTAGTCAAATTAATGCATGTCTGGAGTTTCCTTAAGTTGTTAAGAATTTAAACCTTCCTAGGAACCTCCTATTTTAATTCTTAAATCAATTCTCCTTACGACATTCCCTATATTACTGTAAAGCAATGACATGACCAAAACCGTTGTGGACTTAGATAACAATTGTTTGAGAAAAAGGTATTTTACCAAAAGTGTTTTTCCAAAAGGAAAAAAATCTAGGTATCTATCAAAATTGTTAAGCTGATAACGAAAAAAAATTTTTTTAAAGTTGTTATTCACAAACAATCATTGTTAAAATATTTACTGGGTCATTTATTTTTGATATCTAAAAAAAAATTAGTAGGTATATCAAATAAAATAAAAATTACTTTAATTCATAGTGCTATCTTGTTGTAGAAGTCTATCGACTTTCAGTATAACAATTTTTAAAAAGCAATTTACTATAATTCATTTGTTTGGCAATATTTTGAAAAGAAAAACACATAATGAGGTATCATCAAAAATATTCTCAGTTTTAAATTGTATTACTTGTATTTAAAGTCAAATTTTAATTCTTAGTTATGTTCCTGTTCTATATCATCTGTTAGTTGGACTAAAACAGTAAAATGTGGGTATCTCATCATCTGCATTATTTTGTATTTTTAAATTAAAAAAAAAAAATTATAACCAATAACACAGGTATTGAATATCAAATTTAAGTTAATAAAATGCAGTTAACCAATTTTCAATTTAGAATACAAGTTGTTACATAAAAATAGCTTGAAAAAAAATCGATAAATCCGAAAATGATATTCAAATTACGAGTTGCCATTTAAAACAAGTAAAGTTTTGTAGCACAAGCACAAAATACAAGAATTAAAAGGTTGTAAGTCTTAGGAATTTAAGATTTATTAGTCTAGTTTAATGTACCAAAAACAGAATTTAAAAATATTCACAGGGTAATGAGTGGTAAAGTGGACCCTGTTCCTGCGAAGATATAGTATAGTATAATTTTAAACAAAACAATTTTTTGACCAAAAGTGTAATTACTTATCTAAGTTGAAAATAACTAATAAGTTTGTTAGGGGTTTATTTTATAATAGATATGGAAATTAGAACATTAAAAGAACAGTACACATGCATTTGTTATTTCCGTCTTACAAATTCACAATATAGTTAAAACATGCTTACGCAGACTACATAGAACTCACTTAATTTTGATTTTAGACTAAAAACACCTATTATAAAATCAAAAGAGAACAATATTCCGAAGGGTAAGATGTTGTGTTTTTTTCCATTTTTTCTGAATACAACAGTCAATTTACTGTTTATAAATAACAATTTTTTCAACATTTTTTTATTTCCCAAAAACATTTTTAAAAAAAATACAATGAACTGCCCTCTGAAATATTGTTCTATATTAATTTCATAATAGGTGCTTGAAACCTAAACTAAGCAAGTTCTGTGTACTTTGAGTAAACATATTTTTATTTTATCTTGTGTTTATATGATGGAAACCACAAATGCATGTATAACATCCTCTTAAGCTTAAGCTAAATATCATAAGACAACTTATAGACACAATAACTTAGACAAACACAATTTTCTAGGTATAAACTTTAACATATTGCTCTCACTTTATTTGCATGTAATTTAAATACATAATTAAAATATGAATATTTCTAAAATAAATATATTATAATGAAATTATTTTAACTGTCATAAATATTATAAAGTATATACTCATTAAATGAAAAAAGAAAAAAATAATGTCTTGTAAATATATAAATAACATTTGTGCTACAATTCTAGTTGCTCATGAATCATGGTTCAACAAAATTACAACCTATTATTGTTACAATAAAATATATAACTATTAAATGTTTCTAATTTAGGAATTATTGTGCAGCTATCTTAATTCTAGCGATAATTTTAACATAAAAGATAGGTAACTGATTATTCAAAAATTGAATATCTATTTTCTATGTTCATAATGTAAACAAATTGATTAATTTATAATTGTAATAATACTATTTATTCACATAATATGTAAATAAATTTTATTATAATAGTATAGATATTAAGTTGGTCTAGATTTGAGTAAGATAAATTAATAAATAATAACACGAGTTTAAGAAGACTCTGTTGATGATCTTGATACAATTTTACGACATCCATGACACACTGGTACAGGATTTTGGCTAAGATGACCAGGTAATGAAACATTCATATCTATACAGCGAGTGCAAAACACATTGCCACATTTCCAACAATGATACTACAGATAAAGTAAAAATATTAGTATAAAAGTATACATATCCCCTGTTAGAAAATATATTGAAAAATATTCATTACTTTTTTGGTAGAGGAATCAGTAGAACATTCACAGGAGACGACCTCTCGTAAGCTTTTCCACTCAATAGCCACTTTATGTGCTTCATCTAACTTTGGTTCCATAATAGTTAAATTATCAAATGTTTCATTCATAGATTGTATAATATTGTCCTCTTTATTATAACTCATAGATTCTATACAAGTTTCTTTTGAAAAAAGACTGTTTTTAACCATGTCAGCACCATCTGTTATTTTGCGTTTAAAATATGATAATCTTTTCTGAAGGAATTTTACATGGTCATCAAGAGATTTTGTTTGTTCACTAGTGGCCAGTAAAATATCATACACATGTTCACGTGGATGAACTCCATTTTCAAATCGACAGTACATTCCTCGCCAAAACCTTATATTCTGAGGAGATAAATCTGGGATAATAGTTTCTGCTCGAGCACTAAAAAGAGGATTTAAAAATTCTTTTTTATGTTCATCAACATAACCCCAGAAAGAAAATGTGCGATCCTTTAGCCTAAAAACAGTTATTTAAAAGTTTATTTTTTATTACTTAATAAATATGATTAAAATAATTACTTGAGATCACCGCGTTCTTTTTCACAATTTCCAATAAATGTTCCATATTGACAAGAAGTTACATGATCATGTAAAACTAACAAAAATCGTTCATTAAATTCAAATGTTGTAGGTTGAATCATTGTGAGTTGCCATGTTGCTTCTACAAATTGTGTAAACACAGGAGAGATTTCTTTTGAGTCACCAGCAATATGGCCACACCGATCATTAAATTTGTGACCAAAAGCTAACCAATCTTTTTCAATAAGTGCCTAAATATAATTTAATAATTAATATATAAGCTATTAATTTTTTTTAGTATTCAGTGAACTTGATACCTGGAATCCTTGAAGTGTGCGATAATATGGGTCTAACATTAATGAAGAAAGTGAACAAACTTGAGCTGTTCGATCCCATCCATCTGAGCAATGGACCACAACAGATTTACCACCATTAACTGCTTGACATATAAAAGCTGAAGTATCAAGAATGGTTTTGATATGACGCAACCAACCACTATTGTCTAGACCTCCAATAAATTGAGACATAGAAAGACTCCGTTGTTCACACACTAATTAAGTTATTATAAAATAATATAATCAATTAAAAAAAGATATGTATACCTTATAATGATAATACTTACAATCTACAACTTTAGACAAGCTACTTCTCATTACATGAATATTTTCTATACCTAGAAAATGAAATTTAATACTATCATAAAAGTTTTCATTTTCATATCCTTTTCCAGTTGCTCGATTTGCCATAGCATTAATCTAAAAGTAAATAATTTATCAATAATAATATATTTTACAAAAATATAATATATTTTTATTATTATGATGATTAAATTACCTTTGGTCTAGTATCAACAACATACATGTATTCACTACCTGGATTTGTATACAGTACACATGTAAGAAGTTGTTCATCTTCCATACACCTAGCATTAAATCCAGATAATGGTTGTGCACAGCGGCAAATAGAAGCCTGAAAATGAAAACAGGTTTCCATCAATTAAAAATAAAATAATATTTGCGTTTTTTTTTTAATTATTGTTACCTTGTTACTATGTAAATATGTAAGAACAGGTAACCGTTCCTTGCTACGAAACTTTGAACTGCCCACTAAAATGGATGTATTCACAGATGATGGTACAAAAAGGAACTTTGGGTATGTATCACACAACTAATAATTCATAATTATCAATATTTATTAAACATATTGGTTTATTATAGCATATTTTTAAAATATTAATCTACCTGATAATCTTGATTTAATGTTGTTAAACTCCAAAATTCATTTGGTACATTCATTCTTTTATATTCTTTTTCTAAATTGAAATTATCCCATCCAGCACTCTTTGATAGCTTATCAGAATTTGACTTATATAAAAAACAATAAAGATCCTCAATTTTGTCTATACAAAAATGATTATTAGATTTAATAACTTAAAAATTGATATTTAATAAGCTTTGTAATTTAATTATATTTACAATTATTTGAAAAGCCGTTAGGTGTTAGTTTATAATAAATAAATTAAAATTATGAAAAAATGTAAATACAAACCAGGTTGACAGAGAACAAGAAGTGATGTAAATATATTGTGCGAATCTCTTTCTTTTGGTATCACAAATGTGACAGAAAGGAATGTTTTACATCGTATTAATATTGGACTGCCAGTAGTTGTGAGAGGTAATTTTTCAACATTGCCTATGTGCATTAATAGCACCCAAGATTCTTTATTGTTTTCAGTATCAAAAAATATTAAATGAGTAGCTGTTAGGTATAATGTACCAACTGATGTTTTCTTAGGATTATAGCGATCTAACATTCGTACATTTTCGATCTGGAAATATAAGTGCACACGCTTCTAAATGAGTTCATTAAATTTGAATATACATTAAATAATGTTAAGTACTAATGTATAAGCATCTTATGTTAACAGCATATTATGGTGTGAGCTACTTAAGCTTATTTCAATGAAAGGCAAAGGGTTAGGTTAGGTAAGTGAAACACTATTGAAGATTAAAAATTTAGTTACTTTTTTACATAATTATATCTATAAAATACCAATACAACTTTAGGTTTTAATTTTTTAATCTAGGTCGTTATTATTTAAAAAGCAGAACACAAACAAATTATTTCAAGATAAACCACATAAAAAAAAATAAGTGCATGATATTGTTGAACATTTTAAAATAGGAACATAATTTTATATTTTCTAATATCAATTGTTACACCATGTATTTTATATTTTTAAGAAACAATTGTATTTTATAATTATTTTCTTTATCTATTTTAAAAACAACAGTATTTATTAGGGTTTCTAAAAATTTAAATACTGATTTTGTTTTTCGTATTTTTTGGTATGATTTAAATTAAATATATGATAAAATTTTACTTATTCTTAAGAATTTTAATGCCATGGACAAATTATTAATGAAATCTACTTAAATAATTGTTCTACCGATTGCCTTAAAAATTATATTTTAATGTATTTTTGTGAGACCCAAGATCTAATAAATCATTCAGCTATTTGCTCCAATGTGGTTTAGTATATTATGAAATTACTAATTATTTTATACTAACCTCAAGCTTGCTCATTTTTGTTAAAAAAAAATTATTTTGTTATATACCTGAAAGACTACATAATTAAAATAAAATTACTATAAGGAATATAAGTTTATGTATAAGAAGACATAAGAATGTGTTTATTAAATAACCCAACAAATGTTAGATTAGCTATGGATCGCATCCTAACAAATTTATATTTTGATAGGGTTTTTATATATATATAGTTTATTGAATTTAATAATAAAAGGTTATACAATTAGGAATAATAGACCAATTAGAAAGTAAGATAATTAATTTTTAATTGAAAAGTTTACAACAATAGATAACAACACTTGGGTAAAAATGTCAACACATTTTAAGCTATCTAAAATTAAAATTGTTTGTAAATTAACTATTTTTAGTAGATACTTTTATAAAATATAATAACTTTTAATATTTTAAATATCAATAATTTTTGTAATTAGTATAGACACTATTATCTGCATTAAGTGTTATTCATTTTTTTTCAAGTGGTTTAAAATAAATTCTAATAATAATAAATGTTAATATTTGTATGCATATTTTTCACCCCCATATAAAATGTATGTGTTCAGATCTTATAGATAGGTATTAAATTATAAAACCAACATAGAGTATAATGTTAGTTTACCTTAATGTGAATTATGGTGATAAATTAAAATATGGAAAAACAATTTCATATTATTATAGTCCATTATAGTTGCTTCAACAAATATAATATAATATTAGGTATGTAATAAAAAATAATAATACCAAGGTGTACGAAACTGGAATATTACATGGATAATAATAATAATGCTGGTAAAATAACTTTGAATTAAAAACTGATAATTTGATTATATGTTTTAAGATAAAATGGTAGAATTAAAATGTATATAAGTTATTTTAAAAGAGGTTTAAGCCATTTTATCAATAACCACGTTGTACCTTTTTAATGACCGAACTGTCCTGTTGCTGTTGCCTGGCCACTCTGGCCATGGCAGCCTCACGCTGTAGCCACGACCTGAAGCGACAGAACAGTGAATACGATCCAGGAACTGACGACAAACGATACAGACGGAAGCCGGCCGGTGACACGAACCTGTCTTTTTCGGCCATACAACTGCGTGTGTTATGATTTTATACACACAACTCACTGCGTGTCCTACAAAAGCATGCACAACAACCATGGGTTAGGTCTACTATGATAACTACAAGAGAACAAACGACTTGCCATAACCTCTCCAGGAGAAATAAAGAAATACTACAGGTAGGTGGGTTATAAGTATTGAGTAGGCTAGAATATGAGAAGGAATCTAGTTATCTAGCACACATGCACAATATGTGTTAGCCTCAGCCACAAGCACCCAATATATTATAATATCCACCATTAAACAAGTATATTTCCAACAAAAGTATTATGAATTTGAATATTAATCATTAAATTATCTAGACTAAAAAGTATGTAATTTACTTTTGGAGTTTTAATATGTTCCATCTTGATAATATTCAAGGCACATCAATCAAAAATTAAATAAGAATAAGAGACTAGGAAGGTGGCTTATAAAAATATAGTTAGGTAACTCAATAAATATTATGTATAAAATATTAAGAATTTTAAGAAAATAAAACTCATTATAATATCATACTAATTGTATAGTTATTTTAAACTGTAAAACGAGTAATACGCAGGCATAAGCCCATAGAATATTAAAGTATATCAAATCAAAACATTAAAAACAACGTTATCTTTTATCAAAATTAGTCATACATGATAAGCCACCCACTTTGATATTAATATGTTTCTGACAAAAATAATTTTAAGCTTTTTTTAGTATAATTCACTGAGATAGATATGAATGTATAGTAAATATTAATAATAAATAATAAGTAGGAAATAATTTTTATTATTTATGAATCTCAAATATCAGTGTCATAATTAGATGACCTATTCAAATCATTCATGGAAAAATGTCGTGCATAGTGTTTTCACATGGAGGGGGGATATAAATTTCAATAATTGTTATAAAAAAAAATTATAAATATCTAAATAGTTTATAAATTTACTACATCAGTTATCGACTTGATTAACTTAAATATTTAATTAAATATAATTGTTTTACAACAATAAGGTATATTGAAACATCAATTATGGCAAATTGAATTTTTCTATAATGGTTTTGTATTGAATACAGTCGCTAAATAATAAATATTTTAAAACAGACAATAATAGCTGAAAATTCATAAAGCATCAGTTAAAAAAAAAAATAAGAGGGATATGAACTCCTCGACCTCCCTTCCATAATCACACACCTGTTCAAGGCACTCCACTAGTAGCAACTATTTTGTTTCAATATAAATAATTATTACACATATGGCGTTTTAACACTATTTGAGTAATCATTCAGTTCCTTATAACAGTAAAAATAAATTGAGTGTCTACAAAACATGATTAGTTTTTGGAACACATTTTAATCACTAGGTAGTTAATTATTTTATACATAAAAACTAGGCAATAATATTGTTAATCTCAAGGGTTAAAATAATAGTTATAATTAATAAGTTAACAATTTTTAAAGTTCTTAATTTACTAACTTTAGAGTGATATTAATAAGGCTCAATAGAACTCTATTATCCATTTGATTGTAAAATATATTGTAAAAAAAAAAAAATGAAATAGTATTTAGTACAAATATATGAATAAATCTTTGTTGAAATTAATTTAAAATAAAATTATTGATTTTTGAGCTTTTTATGCATGAGTCTTTAATTTAGTTTAATAACAAATTCTATCCAATTATTATAATTAATAGTATGTTTATATCATAGATAATAATAACATGAATAGAACCAGTCTTGGAAGATAATTATCGATCGTGGATATGACATAACAGCTTATCAAGTGAAAACTGTAGTAACCCATAATTTCCATATAATGTAGATAGGGCTTCACATGTTCAGCACTGTAGAAATTTTATTTCAAAATATATATTGCTCACTAAAACAAACCACGGAAATATAGTGGCTTCAGTTGGTGATGTCCAATATGTTTTTATCATCTATAGGTTTTATAGATAATTACTGATTGCTTGTACTTAAAATTAATAGTTATACAACGCCATTTGAATAGAAATATGGTTTAATCTTAATAGTTTCAACAAAAATTTACATTAAGAGCCTGGAAACAAATATTACAATTTATATAATTAATATGTTCACAATTAAAAAAATATAATTGTTTTAAACATAACTATTATTCAAATTTTATATTATTTAACAATTTTTCTAAAAGAAAAAATATTATTATTTAAATCATAGATTTTATCTAATGTACAATTTAATAATAGCATAACTTATCAAATAAACACTAACTGTTAATAGTCAAAGCTTTAATTAGTCAAAAAAGTGATGGCTCATTTTATTTTTGAACAGGAAAAAATACTTCAGTTTTGTTTTGTCAGATAAAGAATGAAAATAAAAATAAAGATAACAATGATTAGCATAAAAACAATTTATGACAAAAGTATTAAGAATATACAAAATTAATTTTGTAATTAGATAAAAACTGTGGTAATATCAAAAAATAAAGGTGAACGACTTAATGAAAAGTTAACATTTAACACTTCTTCTATGACTACGAGTTACCATACCCGCAGACCATGATCTAGACACAACACTTTTAAATCTTCTATTAGTTCTCTTTTTATGTGACCTTAATATTCTAGTCATAGGTTCTGATAAAGGCGTTTTAATTTTTGATATAGAATTTATTTTAGGTGAAGTAGAAATGTCTTTGGAATTTCTGCACTTCCAGCTTTTTCGAATTTTACCAGAACTCCTTAATACTACACCCACTTTAGTCTCTTCGGTATTAATTGATTTAGATGGAGATAATAACCATGTTTCACGTGGTAATTGCTCATTTTCAGAATCACTACTTCCAAACTTAGCAGTCTCATCAGCAGTTGTAGACCCAGTGTCTGACTTTGGTTTTTTTATAATTTTTCCATTGCTTATACGCGCACTTCTTTTTCCGGTTGGTTGACTATTTGGTTTACTAGAACTACTAGTGTTGTTATTATTATTATAATTATTAAGTTTTGCAGATGTTCTAAGAACTTTATTCGTTTTCATAGGTGGTGCTGTTGCTATTGGAGTATTACAATATCTGTAAAATAAATAGAAAATTATGAATAAAAAATGTGTAATAAAAAAAAAAAAAAAACCATACGATTTTGAAGTACTGGCAAGAGAGCTAGATGTTTTTATGTGATCTGTAGGATATCTAGTGAATATGGCATATCCACCACTTGAACCTTTACGAAATCTTTGAACTGGATCACCATCAACACATGTACAATTAGTTTTATCTTCACATTTCATATTACCAGTTTGCATTTTATGTTTTAGTAAAACTTGTGGAGCAGGTGGACCAGGAGGATCCAACATTAATGTAATAACAGTGGTATTGTCAGCTCTTAATCTGACTTTATTCCACTGTAATATAGCCTTGTCTACAAGATTTTTAGAAGGATTTAACCAATCCTGTCTCTATAAATACAACTTTTAAAATTAGAACCATTTAATATAATATGTACTATAAGTCATGCACTTACTTCTAAAGATTTCATTTCAATATTATGTTTTTCTGTAGCATATACATTGGAAATAGCTACATCTGCTGAAAGAACATTCCATAAACCATCAGTGCCAAATATTAAACAACGATGTTTAGAAGGATCTACACTGAATACTTCTACGTCTGGTTCAGGAGATACAACAAATTTATTATGTTCAGAATTGTAGCTCCAAAAGTCACCAAGAGCGCGTGCAACAGCTAAGAATGGAATTTCATCGATTGTAGTTGAACGACGCACAGGACCTTTGTGACCAATACGAGGCCTATTCCACACAACTCTTGGAACTCCAGATTTATTAATAACTTTGCCTCCACACTCTTCTATTCGAACTTTTTCTTCAAACGACTCAGGTTTGTGATCTCGTGTTAATGGTTTAGCTTTCCATTCTCCATTTTCTAAAACAGAAAGAGTATGTGTAAATATTTAAGATAGATTACCTTTATAAACAATAATATTTATAATAAGTAAATATAAATCAAAAATGTAAAAAAAACCTTCATCTTGATAACCAAGTACAATACAACTGTCACCAACATGACCAGTGTAAATCTTTCCTCTCATAATAAAGGCTATGCTTGCTGTAGTACCAGAAGTATTTGGTAACCCTGATGGAGTCCTTGGCCAATTTTCTATATAATAAAAAAATAACATTATTTATGAGTAACTTTAGACAAATATAATTAGTAAATGTTAAATAAGTATAAATATACCTAAATCTTTCCACATTTCAATGTGAGTATTTATATAACCATTGCGAATTGCTCTTAAAACATCTTCATCGTCTTTTGACCAGAATGCATCGTCCTTGATGATGGTATCAAGTAAATGATCTTTGGCATATGCAGCTGCTTCTGAACCACCATGTCCGTCGAATATGCCAAAAAAAGCATATTCTAGATCTTTCATATCGGGCGTTTGCTGGTAAGCCACCGAAAACATATCTTCCATGTACTTTCTACCACCCTGGTTGCAGTAACCGGTCACACGCAAGTTGACACCAATACCAGGCATCGTTACAGTCAACGTAACAAATTCAATACAATTTGTACACGGATAAGAAAAGTTGTGTTTGTAAACACCTTAAGACCACATAACGGTGTTCGAATAACTTACTTGGACGGCCAATGCACAGGACACGTTTAATAGGATAATAATTTATTGTTATTCGGCAGGGGGTCACGACGTTATCAGCAACAATTTTGGAGGCTTTCTTAGGGACCCAGTTTTTGCGTCGTTAACACAAAAAGCGAGAAACAAATAGCGCGCAGTGAAGCCACTAATAACGGCGCAAACGACAATGGAATTTGAGTAGCAAACGAGTGATGGAAACGAAAACCCGTTCACTCGATAGTGATAATAATATTGTAATAATATCAACGTACAATCGCGCGGGCGACACGGCTGTGATATTATATTTCACCAAGACAATCGGCAGAGCGGAACACCGTTCTAACGGATAAACATTCGATAACTCGGTATTCGGTACACATTTACAACGTAAAAAACGATGCGCTAGCGAACTGTATAGCAATTAGCATCTATATAGATTGCGTTTATGTGTAATAACGAATTTGTGTTTTTGAAGTGCATTTTAACACGGGAATAGGTGTGCGTGACGACGCGACGTGAAATTTCTCTTGGTTCGGGTGGTTAGTTGCACTGGAGCTATGGTAATCCGTCGGGGGGACGGAGAATGGATTTTCGTACCGCGAGCCGCGACGTCGTATGCCGTATCCTACGGTCGCGTAACCCCGCCGACAGGCGACGCATAGAGTACTGACTACTGAGTAATAATTACTCAATGACTACAGGAGAACGGAGACCTCCAAGCTCCAGGTGAGACCGTGCTGCCGTGGTGTTGACGATCGGTAGCGCCGAAGCGGTGGCGGCAGCACTCAACCCGCTTGATGAGTGTGTGTATGTGCATAAACGCGCGTACGCTTCACGCCACCACAATCACTACGCATTTTACTCGGGGGATTAAAAAAAAAAAAAAACAAATTTATGAATACGTGATAACGCTCTTCACGGTCCGGGGCGGTGCGATTGCGATAGGTTTGTTTTTATTTTCATCTTTGTGCAATTTATTTTTATTTTAATTGTTTTCAAAATTTTTTCCGTCAATTAATTATTTAACCATTTATTTTGTTTTATTTTATTTATAACATAAATATATTTATCATGTGTATTTGAATATTTAACAAGGTCCTGTGCCCTTTGCGACTTTTAAAAAGATTTCCCCGCATCGCCTAAATATTGATGTGCAAGTAAGTAATTTTGCAGGTGTTTTGTATTCGTATAAAAAAATGTTTGATTATCGACGTACATTTTAAGACTTTTCATGCTGTTTAATTTGCTTAAGGTTAATTTTATTAAACATACAAGATAAGTTACTTAGGTATTTTTCAAGTAGGTACTTATATTTTATCGTTTAAAAAGTACAATTATTAGCTAGCCTAGTATTTTCTTTTCAAAAAAAAAAAAAAAAACATAAGTTTTATTTTAAAAATTAAAATCTACTAATATTTACCATTATTATGTTCAAATTGTATCAAGCATTTACTTATAGATAATGTTTAAACAATTAACTTGATTTTTTAAACTTTCAATAACAATCATTAAACGTTTTTATAATTAATTTATTTGATTTTAAATATCTCTTAATTAACTATCTTTAGCTGTTATAAAAATTAAATTAAATTTAGAATGTAGAATTAGTAATAATATTAATTAGTGCTATCATTATTATTAATTTGATAATGGCTATTTGCAAATAATTTGCCTATAACTAATTAAAATTGAATTACTAAATTAATTTTGATCTCATAAATCAATACATAATGTTAATATGTTTATGGGTACACTATTTCAGATCTATCAATATTTTATGTTGAACTCCATAATTCTGTGTAATTGAATGAATCTTTATTACTTACCCATTTAGTTATATATAATAAGTTTTGATAATTAACTCTCCATAAGATAATAAATATATGTGATTTTAATATAATTAAATATTACTTTAAAATAATATAACTTTAGAATATGTTTCTATAAATAACATGATAATATAGATTGTGTTTTATTTAAAGAGATAGTACCCATTTTTCAAATTTTCAAAATATTGAAAAAATAAAGTTCAATAATGTTGAAAGTCTTCTTCAGTTTCCAACAAAAATTAACTGTGGATATTGGATCATTCTGTGATGCATAATAGTTTTCCCATAAGGCATGTTTCTTAACTCAAAAATGAGTTAGAACTCAGCTTTTTAATAAGTTATAATTTGTGTGGAAAATTTAATGTTTACATAAATAAAATATCCCTTAAATACTTTAAAATTTCTTTATTTGAATACCATACTTACACCTCTTAAAACTGTTAATAATATTTCAGTACATAGTTAAGTTATCTATAAGGTCTGACAAAGTAATTAATTATTATTTGGCAATTAGTATTACCTATTGATTGAAAGACAGTAGTATAGATGATTAGTGATAGGGAGCTCAGATAGGTTGATCATTGTTAAACACTGATTGTTTTTTATTGTAATTAGTTTTAATAATTATCCTAATCAAAATAAAATTTGTATTATTAATCAACAATATCATATTTCATTATATGTATTTGTATAAAATGCAACATATTTTTAAGAATACTGTAGTCAGTAGGTAATTTGGACTTAATAATTCATAAAAAGTTACATTTTATATTAATAATAAAATTTAAATATTTAAATAATAAAGGTAATAATAATTACTAATGCACCATACATTTTAATTTCTTGTTTTAATATAATATATATTTTTAACTTGGTGCAAGAATGACCAATGTCAAAAAACAATTAATTTACAAAAATCTAGTGTGAAGTATGTAATTGTAATACCTTTTTTTTTGACACTGACCTTTACTGTACTATGTTATAATATATTATTTATAAGTATACATGTATTTTTTTGATAATTCAATTTTATAAATATATGGTTCCTAATCCTAATTGATAATTAAATAACTAATAATCTTTTTAAATTGTGTGCTATTTAATTAACATATTAATTAGTAGTAAAATAATAAAGTTTAAATTATTGAATAAATAATATATGCTTGATAAATTTGGATGAATGAGATTATGGGTCTTCTAAGTTCTTTCTTTAATACTCATCTGGATTCACAAAAAAATATTATTTCATTTATAAATATAATTGATACTTATATATTATTATATGATATTTATATGATGTCAATAAAAATTAATTTGTTAATTATGCAATATTTTGTGTATTACCTTTGAAATAACTGAATGGATTTTCAATTTTTTGGTTATTATAGATACTGGATTAAAATAAATTATTCATGTACATAAAAACCAAAATGCGTATCATAGTATTCAAAAAGCAAATTAACCTTAAAATCTGTCAATTAGTGTAAAAATAATAATTTTTTTAAAACAATATATTATTTAGAGTGATATTACAAATTATGTAATCCAGAAGTGTTAAACTTGTGGCCCGTAATTTTAACTTGTAAATTTTCTGAATACAAATTTTTTTTTATATAAACTCCTTCCTTGAGATGGCCAAAAAAATCCAAAATGGTCTAATGTATACAAATCAAATCTACATGGTTTGACTTCCATGAATTATTTGATCATAAAAATAGTATAATATAATATAATTTCTTTTTTCAAGTTAATAATAGAACATATTTCTTTGTTTGCAACTGCATTTACCCAATTCAGAACTTTATTATAGGCACATTAATAATGTTTAATATAGGTTTTTATTAAATTTATTATGTGTGTCCCCCATTTAAAGAATTATGTATAACAGTATATTTTCAGTTTTTGTTGTTTTAGCTGTTTATATGTTATGACTTGAACCAATGGTAATCCTGAAATTTTAATTTTTTTTTATAGTATAATTGAAATATTTAAAATTTTTAATACCTATAATTCAGTTAACTTAATATAACAATATTTTTTTTTCAAAAATTATATTAACAATTTAAAATTGTTAATACTTAGTTTATATTTTCGAAATTTGTATAATTTTTAGTTAATTAAACTAAGTTTTGGGGTTTGTTAAATATTTGTTTAATGTAATTACATTTATATTTTAATTTTACATATTATATGGACAATTATATTTTTTAACAAATTTAATAGAAATATTTTATTTTTATCTAAACAATTACTATGTACTATTTTAAATTGTACATATCATTCTTGATGAATTATCAATGCACATTTATTTTTGTCCAAGATTATAGCATTTTTTTAAGAATTGTTTTGAAAACAAATTATTTTAAATTATATTTATACTAATAAATGCAAAGTAATACAATATAAAATTATTAAATCATTTTTAATACTTAGGTATATCTATTATACTTGTACTTGAGTACTTTTATATTTTTAGTTATTATTAATCATCAGTTAAAATGATTTCGAAATTACATTGTACTATTTATAAATTATTGATTAAACAGTAATTAGTGTTATTTGGCTAAACTAATAAATTAGGTTTTATATTTTATATACTAAACAAGTTATCTATTCTCTAGTTAAATATTAAACTAAAAGTATTTACATTGGTGTAATTGATGACGTGTTTATGAGTATTACGTGTGTATATTATGTAATTTTATGAAATTCATTTATATTGCTGATATATTTTAAGTCGTATAGGTATCAATTAAAAATGTAATTTAATACATAGTTCGTATTAGTATTAAAATACTGTATTTTATTTAGAGACAAGCATAATATTTGATAAGTTTAATATACAATTTTATTATATTAATATTTGAAAAATGTGTAAGTAGTATTAGGATATAATAATAAATTCAATTTTAGTGAAAATCTAAAGTTTGTTATACACGATATTAAAATAACAATGTGTGTACTATAAATAAGTATTTTTTTTGTTTGTTTTCAGAGCAAAAAGCAATGATAATTAAGTTTTGTTTTAATATAATTCTACTTCAAATTTTACCAGAACATCAATGCCTTTTTGGAATGACAAAGTAACTTCAGGTAAGATTAGCTGTATAAAAAAAAAAAATAATAATGCTGTGTGGATAAATTTCAAAAGTTACTTATTATTAATTTTTACTTGTCAAAAAATTATTTTTTATATATTTATTATCAGAAGATTTAATAAATTATTATTAGTTTGAATCAATTTATATAAGTCATTAATTATTTTCAGCATCATAAATACCAAGTAAGGGAACCGTAGTAATGTTCAACTTCATGAAAAAAAGTTCAGGTTCCCACAACGTGGTCAATAATGGAAGTAGTTCTGGATATGGATCACAGGGTTCAGCCAATAATCAATCTGAAGAAAAAGAACAAAGAAAAAAAATGAAAAAAATGCGAAAAGAAAAAGAAAAAAGAGAAAAAGGCAGCTTTAGTATGTCATCTGACGATTTGTTAAGACTAGATGAGGTGAGAAATACCTGATTATATTTCTAATTTAAAATACTTTTGTTTACTTTATATTTTTTAGGTGAGAAAATCATTAAAATTACGTACAAGACGGAAAGAAAAACAAAAGTTACCAAGTGGAATAACAGCAGATTATAGTGCCAATTTTTTTGCTCCATTAAATCGTGACGAGATTGATGAATCTGTTCAAACACCTCCTCTTCCACCCCGTCGAGGTATCCTCAAACCACCACCAATTTTAGAACACGGACCATTACAAGATCTTGATTCAGATTCCCTTCTACAAACTAATACATTAAAAAATGAATTAATAGTTTATGAAAATGTACCAAGAGTGTCAAGTATTGACAGTCTTACTGATTCAACAACAAATAGCAGTTTTGCTACACCATTCAATCTCAGTCCATCTGGCAATGACTATTTAACTGATGAATTTGATGAAAATTTAAAACTTCCATACGTTCCAGTTGTGAAAGTAGAATCCCGAATATTGACTATAAATAGAAGAGCTGGCCCTGGTAGTGATTTTGGGTTCTCATTAAGACGTGGACTTGTAACTGAAAACCCTACCAAAAATTTAAAACCAGTAATTTTTGCTGAACCCGGTCAAGACAAAACACATTACACAGGACTTCTTCCTGGGGATAAATTATTAGAAGTAAATGGTAGTCCTGTTTCTGAAAAAAATAGAGATGAAATTATTGATATGATTAAGTCGTCAGAAACAAGTGTAATTGTTAAGGTGAATTATATTAAAATTATTTTCTATTCAAATTATTATTATTAATTATATGTTTGATTCATAGGTAGAACCAGCATTGGAATTATATGAATTGAGTCAAAAATTCTTGAGTAGTCAAAATGGAAGTGCTTCGGTAAGTTACTTAAAATCATAGTTGTACTAATAGAAAAAACACAATATGAACATAATAGAGCTACATAAATAGATAATAGATATTTGTAAGTTTTGCATTTGTACATTATATTTATTCATGTATATATGAATTTATGATACGAAAACCTATCTATTAATTGTTTTTTTTGTTACGTTTTTGTTACGCCCAGAAAATACTTCTAAAAAATATTAAAATTTAAATAGGACAAAATATAATTAGTATTATCAGCTATCTGGTTAGAAACTGAATATTTGTCATATTACTATTATATTATTATTTTAAAGCCAAATACATTATTACTTTAATAATTTTTAAGTGGAGCTTGATTCACTTGAAAATTAAATAAAAAAATAACTCACTATTTGATATTTATTTTTAAATTTTTAAAAAAATATGCTTTAAATGTTACATCCACTAAATTCTATGCTATGTAAAATTGTACTTAGTACTTCATGGAGTCATTTTTATTTTTATTCCCTAATCATAGTATTATTTTTAATCTTGAAAATGAGCTTATAGATGTGTCACTATGGTAGGTGGGAAGTTGGGAAAATAAGATACATAAAGCTATTTAAATTATATCTCTATAGTGTATATGTAATGATCAATCATTACTAACAAAAACTATTCTTAGCGAAGTTCATTTTTGAACTTCACATGCATTTCATATACTTTGAAATGCAGTGATTTTCACAATTTCCATTAAAGTTTGTAATTATTAAATTATGCTCAAATTTTGTTTTTTTGAATACTAATGCAATATATGATGAACCTTGAGTAAAACATTCAAACATTTCTGTTAGACTAAAACAATTTTATTCACATAATACCGAATAAAAACTAAAAAATTTGAAACTGTTAAATAACAATAACTAACTAAATAGTCATCAGAATGTTTTGAACGATTTACCACGCCTAGAAAAGGAAACTATAAGTATTTGGTAAAAATTTCAGATCTCTTTGATTAACCAAATTACAATGAAATCATCACTGCCATAAACAAATTTTGCTGTTTTCCCTAAACTTTACATGGTTTTTCTAATTATTAAGAAAATAATAAGCAAAATCAAAAAATTATCTTAATAAAACAATAATACAAAATGCGTTACCAGAAACTACTTATGATATTGATGATCGGAATAACTTTTGTTGTAGAAAAGTTTTTCAAAAATAAAAATTAAATTAAACACACTATAGTAAAACCAATACATTTCTTGTTACTCTTAGATTTCATTGAATCAAATTGTGTATAATTTAATTTGAGTGTCACCATTAGGAGGCTTCTTCTATCAAAATTTATAACATACTGGATGATTCAACATTTATGTTACAGTCTTTTATTATGTAAATATTCAAAATGGAGAAAAATATAAAATATAAAACTTTTTATTTATAAATATAATTTGTACATTTTTTTTTTATTGTCTCTTTTTGTGAGGGATTTTGATTAACCTTCCACTACTACTACTCTTCTTCTACCTAAATTAAAAAAAGTTAAAGCTTGTCAATGAGTTGACAGAAATTAAAAATTTCAACTCCTAAATTTATTTAAACCAACACTCCATTTATTTATGTAATTTGAAATGTAGGTTTTCATTTCTATTTCTAAAGTTGACCCATAAAACCTCTTAAAAAAGGAAATATTATTTTAAGATTTGTGTAAACCAAATAACTTTTGTATTATATTTTTCTCTATTTTTAATATTTACATAATAAAATAGGTATAACAGAAATTGTGAATCGTTTTGTATAAACAAAATATTATTTCAAATATGCTTATTAAGCCCTACAATACACCTAAAAGAGCCCTAAAATTTGTATTGGTATTGCAAAAAAAAACAATTAAAACAATTAAACCAAGTAAAATGTTAATTATATAAATAAAAATATTTAATCAATAGTATTAGTTATAAAATTATAATGTTAACAATAAATAATAATACAATTAAATTCATTTTTTTTTTTTTTATATTATTATTCAAAAAAAACTGATCTTTGGTTTTTACCTAGATAATGATGAATGAAAAATTCAGAATTTTACTCTACTGCAAAAATATTAAACATTACAGCCCACCCCATAAATATATTGTAATAATGCCTACCCAAACAAAGTAATAAATATTCATCATTGTTGTTTGCTTTGGTGGACACGTGATCACATTGTGTTGAGTGCATGGAAATATTTCAAGGTAATAGAATTTGCCAGGTTACAATTTATGTAAACTTTTTGATGTTCTATTGATCATGAATAATATAATATATAATAAAGTGAATTATTAACGGTCACTAAGATGTGTAAAATCTTTTGATTAAGTAGAGATGTCTATACAATAGTTCTTTATCAAAAATTATTTGTTAACATCTATTTTATATTTTACAACAATTCATTTTTTAAATTTTACAGTACAATTAATATTCATATTTCATAACAAATGTAAATGTTTGAATAGGAGTAAAGTAATTAAGGTACACTTAAGAGTGAAAAATAGTATTTCATTCTTCAGTGATAATAAATTTAAGCTTTGATAATATATTGTTATTACTTATATTTATAATATATAATATACTTATATTATTATTTTATTACTATACATAATTTAAACAAACATATTTTAGTTTATATGTGAAAGTATATCCGTAGGCAATTTATCTAAAAATATTTTAATAATAAATAGTATAGAAATTACTTATTAAAACTGGAATCTATAATTTTTTAAGGACAGGGATAAATCCTTGAAAAATTATTTGTTATAATACCTGAAAATGTATTTTACCATTTGATATTCATTGACTTACTTTGTGGACGTGCAAATATTTTTAAGCATAGTAAATACATACTTTGATTTTTTTCATAACTTAATTGTAATTTTACATCCCAAACAAGGGAGCTATTGGTTTTTCTAAGATGTTTATTTTTTATTTTTTTTTTTAGTCTGTTGACACGTTTTTTCCTTGTAAATTTGCTCGTATATTTATGTGTAGTAACTTTTCTGAAAGCTCAATTTGTCTTAATGGTACTTTAGAGAGGTCATGTTTTGATTTTCGACACCATTTTTAAATAAAATCACGAAGATCGGAAAAAACTTACGAAAACGTACAATTTCACGATTTCATTATTTTATAAAAACACGACAACGTTTTCTACCAGAAAAATAATTTTATCGAAAAATCATAAAGTACCTTTTCTTTTGCCTTTTTAATTTACTTTCTTATAGTATCATCGCCAAAACTTTTGAGCCACTTTCGAGTTTTTAAGGAATTTTAATTTTTGGGAGTTTTTTGCTGTAATTCGGTTATAAATACACTTTATTCCTACCACTTTTATCCTAGAAAACTTGCTCCTATGTATTTACCAAGAAGTTAAAATTGACTTTTAGAAAGATGCTACAACTTCTTGATAAATACTTAGGTCATTTTTTAATTTTTGAATCGGTATTTAAAATAAAAATTATTAACCGGGGAAAAAATACGATTTTTTCACGATTTCGTTATTTTAAATAAGTACCTACCACATATTATAGCACAAATATGGCTCCAATTGACAAACAATAAAAGACCTTTTTTATTGAATTATTAATTTTGTTTCCTAAAGTGCAGGTTGTTTTTTGATTTTTGAATTAGTTTTCATAATATTCGGGAAAAAACGTAGGAAGGTAAGGTTAAAAAAAATTAAGGCATTTCTAATTATGTATTATCGAACTGCGCTCGGAATCGTTTATTGTCAGCAATTGTTTATCGTTGTTTACAGGTATAAATGAAATAATTCTATGTGTCCTACTTTCCCAACTTCTTACCTACAACAGTGGCCTCACTCGTCCTCAGTATTAGCTTTTTTTTTTATTATTAAATTGTATAACTATTATTTTGTTATATAAAGGAGATATTTGAATAAATATTTTAAGTATATAATTACTATTTATTGTGATTACTTTTTATTTTTAATTTACTTAAAAATAAACATTTTTGGTTTTGAATTTGAGCTGATACTAGGAATAGGAGCTGCCACTATTGTAGGTGAGAATTTGAGAAGGTAGGATACATAAGGTTATTTCATTTACATCTGTAAGGAACGATGTGTGTCGAATATAAGTAATATTACCAAGTTTCAAGTCTCTAAGTGTATTTATAACCGAATTACAACAAAAAAACTCCCAAAAATTAAAATTCCTTAAAAACTCAAAAGTTTTGGCGATGATACCATAAGAAAGTAAATCAAAAAGGAAAAAAAAGGTACCTTATAATTTTTCGATTAAATAATTTTTCTGATAGAAAAAGTAGTGTTTTTATAAAATAATGAAATTGTGAAATTGTGCGTTTACTTACGTTTTTTTCTCACTTAAGTACTTTTATTTAAAAATTGACGTCGAAAATCAAAAAATGATTTCATAAAAGTTGCTACATGTAAAAATCTGAGTAAGTTTATTTGGAAAAAACGTGTCTACAGATTAAAACAAAGAAAAAGAAGAAAAAAAAATATAATTATAAACAGCATTGTAAAACCAATAGCTCCATCGTTACGCTCGGAATCTAAAATAAAAACCTTATATTTTAATTTTGAATTGGTTTTATAATTCAATAATTTAAATTATTTTTAAATTAATATTTTTAGATATTTTCAAATGTTTAAATAAATTATCATTTAGGATAATTTTGAGAGTATAAAATGCTTGTTAGTTCATTTGAACTAATTTATTGTTTATGAACACTTGTTTGGTTGCGTAGGTAAGTCATAATAATAATATGTTAGCAATATATATAATGTTTATAGTTTAAACAATTTTATAATGCAATTTTCATAAAACTAAGTAATTGTTTGCTTATAAATAAGAACAATATATATTTACCTCAGACTTAGTACTTTGTAAATACTTTTGGAATTGTAGGATGGGAAAAAATTATCACCCGCGTCAATAGAAGAGAGCAATACACTGCTGTTAAACTAATAGTATTAATATATATTAACTAGGTTAATAATATTTTTCGATGTTTAATTTGAAAGTTTTAATAGTTTTCAACTATAAAATAAGTTACAATTTTAATTTAAGTGCGCGTTGTATTACCCGTAACTTGATTATAAACTATTTTGCACGGGTTAACTTTTCTTACATAATATTTATACATAAAGGAGAATTTTCTTTATGCTACTATAGCGTGCAAATTATTTTGATAACATACATTTTAAATTCTGAGCAGATCTCGAAATGTAATGGTTTTACAATGATGTTTTTTTTTTTTTTTTTTTTTTATATACCTGAACAACTCTTTCTACTAGCATGTTTGTTCCGGTTTTAAAGTGAAGTATTTTTCTGAAAAAACTGGTGGTACTTTAAGGAGATAATTTGTTAACTTTCATAATAAATGGAAAAAAAAAATGTTGTAAGAACTAGAATATTTACGAAAATGATGCTTTTATTATTTTCAATTTTGTTTTTTTGTTACAACTCAGTTAAAAATGTTTGTAGAGTCTTGAAATTTAGACAGAAAACTCATATTTGTCTTTTTTAGACGTGGTAAAATTTAATAAATATTTGGGCCTGTTTTGAGCTATTTATAGACATTTTAATTTTTGGAATTTTTTAAGTAATATTTATTTGGTAGACCTACTCTGCGGATAAAATTGTTAGACCAAACAGAAATGCTTGAAAATTTAATAGGACGTTCATGATAATTTTTACTTAGTGGGCAAAAAAAGTTTGATTTTAATGAAGTATTTTTTTTTTTATAATTATTTAATTATCAAATTTTGATGAAAATATAAAATATTATGGCCTTTTATATATTATGTATAATATACATATATAATTGAACTCCCCTCAGAATTGTTTTTTTTTTATCAAATATTATCGTTGCGTACAGATATACCTACATTAAATTCACCTCTATATCCTACCTTCCCAACTTATAATATACAACAGTGGCCCACTCATTGTGCGAATAATGTTCGTCTTCTTTTTCGTATTTCTTTTATAATTTTAAATATGTTGTAAAAGTAAGAAAAGATAATTAAATTTTTAAGCTTGCAAACTTTTAAAGCTTTTTTTTGTAGGTATTGCTATCAAATAAATATGCATTTTTTCATACGGATGTTTTGGTTATCTAAGTAGTAGTGGCACTTCATCTGTGTAGCGGCTTCATGCACCGAATTTTAATTGTGATCTACTACTTATACATACTTTAAAGTGGAATATCTTCTTAACAGATTAACGGAAATCAAAAATTTATTTAAATTAATAAATATTTCATCTATGTATGAAATTTTGTATATAAATTGTTATTTGAAAATTAAAAGTAGGTATTCATTTCACTCCTTCCTAAAACAAATATGACAAAAAGTAATGTTTTAGAGCTGCTTGTTTCTTAAATTATCAAAAAGAATTGTTTAAAAAGTCAATAATTTGTAAAATGTTGAGTATAACCATTAAAATAGATCAGCCTGTAAATTAATGTGCAAATCAATTTATTTGGAGGGGGGGGGGCGAAATGTATAGGAAAAAAATTAAGCATTTATATTTTGCAACACAGATAAAATTCATTTATACAGATTATTTATACAGATATTGTATTTTATTATATACATTGCCAGTACCAATTTAATTTCTTCATTTGCTTGACCATTCAAATACCGTATTTTTGAAATTCTTTTCAAAAGCCGAAATCAATAAAATAAATTTCAACGTTTTTTCGTATTTTTCTTTTTATTTCATTCCTATTACCAAGGTAACCAACAAATCAACAAATATCTCTTCTCTGTGTACATTTTCAGACCTCTAAGTGGGATAGATTCGACAGTGGTTCGTGTACATATAGACAAAAACTCATTTATATTATTACTCATAGTAAACAATTTTAACACAGTTACGAAATGATTCTCAATTTAAATAGACATACACTATTATTGTGTGCTTAGATTATTTTTCGTGTAAATGTATCAACAAATAAAAAATTGGCTTATTCGCTGTTGTAATTTTACTTTTTAAAACATTCCTTGTAAATCATTTTTAACGTGTGTAAAAAAAAACTTAAGTACACCTTTTATAACGAATAATATTATATCATTGTCATAAAGCAAGTGAAAAAATGTCAACAGGGTGTAGGCGTATATACCGCTGAGTATTACACATTTTAAAGACATTAACTTAATATTTATTTTTTATAATCAAATTTTGAATTATATGTTTACGTGTTTTTATGTAGGTATTTATAATTAATTTCTGACTGAAATGTAATATTTTAATGACTCACAATTTATTCTAATCAATAATCTTAATTACAATAGTTAACTGTACGAAACATATTATTTAGTATTTACCCAATTCATTATCATTAACCAATACCAATTACGTTTATAGAAGTGCCGAAATAGCAAAATATAATACACACAATTTATTATTATAATGACCGTGTTATCAAAAATATAATATAATATGTCAAATACCACACACTCGTTACGAAATTCAGAGATCCCAAAACAATTGAAATTCGTTATAACACCCTATGTTTTCTTAATCCGTCGTTTGGGTTGATAAACATTTAATTATTAAGTAGAATCTTCTGGGAAATTGTAGAAACTTATAGACGATTGTACATTTGTAAAAACGAATAGACCTCAGTGTTAGTAAAACCGTCTTTATATTAGCAGAAAAAAAATTATGGCTTTAAATTATAATCTCTATTGATTACGAGTATTATTTAAACATTTAGTAACGGGGTTGACTCATTCGTTCGTTATGTGGTGTTTTAATGTTTTTTTTTTTTTTTTAAACAAATAATTTATTATTATTAAATATCGAGTATTGACAACTAATATATACATGTATTTAAAAATAATTATTTATGAGTTACTTTTTATCTTTTAAGAAATAGTTATAATTTGAATAAACTAATATTTATTTTAGTTATATTTTTTAGATTTCGGTTTTACTCGTGATACGCCCATTGAAGTATTTTGTATTTTCTAATGGTATAGATAACAAAATCAAAATGCACTACAATAATTAATCAATTACGAGTTTACTCTTGTTATAGGGGCGTGGTGAACGACGTTTCTTGAATGCAATTACATAGTCTTAGAAATCTATTAAAAGGGGAGGGAAAGTGATTTTTTGTGTACTTTGCTTATGGTAGTAAATATGCTCGCAGTTTCATTGTCACTTCCATAGTGCACGATAGAGAAGCGATATGTTGTAGGGCATTTGAAAAGTTATGTTTTATTAATGAGTTTTTTAATTAGAAATAGGTTACTTAATCCAGTAATTCAGGGTTCGTAAGAACTATATTGTAATTAAAAAAGATCTGATACTGGGAACGGGTGTGGCCACTGTTGTAGGTGGGTAGTCGGAAAAGAAGGATACATAAAGTTATTTAATTTATTTTTATAACTAACGAAAAACGATTCGGCACGAAATTTAGTTTTACGTGTTTTGAAAGGCTGTAAATTTGATTTTAATTCTTATCAAAAAAAAAAAAAATATATTGCATTACACTCAATTATTTTTTTTTTTTTTTTTGACTTATAAGTACGACACATAAATTATGTGTCGTTATATATTCATATAGATATAATGAACCTCCTATCAAATTTTCAAGCATTTCTGTTTAGTCTAACAAATTTATCCATAGAGTACTTACAGAATAAAAATTAGGTGAAAAACTCGGCAAAGTAAAATGTCAATAAATAGCTTAAAAATCGCTCAAATATTTTTAAAAATTTTCTACGCTTAGAAAAAAATATATAATTTTACTATCAAAATTTCTTCGAAAATATTTTTAACTGGATTGCATTAAAAAAACAAAATTTAAAATAATGAAATCGTAACACCGTAAATTTATTAGTTATTATTTTCCGGTTTTTCGGAATTGTTACGAAAACTACCAAATAAATCAAAAATCGAATAACTGACTCACCCCAATTAGATTAAAAATGCAACAAAACGGGAGGGTCCCTTGTTGTTTTTCTATTGAAGCAATATTTATGGTAGAAAATATGAGCCGTAAAAATTAAAAATAATGAATCGTTGTTCCGTAATTAAAAAAAAATCGTCTTTTACGTCTTTTTTTAGTTTTTTCCGATTATTATGAAAAATAAGTTAAATATATAAAAAAAAAAAAAAAAAGATTTCCTTTGACAGTGGTTATGTTTAAAAGAACAAAATATCGATTTTATTATTTTTTCGATTGGGGCAATATTTCCGGTAGAAAACATAAGTTAAAAATATTAAAAACAATGAAATCGGTAACGCTGCGGTGCCTCGTAAATATTTGTCGTTTTGCACATAATTTTCTTTCGGGTTTTTTTCCAATTATTTCGAAAACCCCTTGAAAAAATGACCTCTTTAACGTACCGACTAGACAAAATTTCCTTTCAGTAAAGATATTATACTCTATATATCGAAGCAAGATTTCTTTTTGAAAAGTTGTTTTCAAATAGAAAATAAAAAAACACGCATCATAGTAAAACCGATGGATCCTTCGTTACGTTCCGAATCTAAAACAGAAATTTGGTCAACGCGCTCTCGGACGGAACGTAAATAACAAAATAAATACGAGTATTATAATGGTACTGTGGTCAATGGGGTCGATTGCAGTGTCCGAGACCTTCGTCATTGACGTAGTCGCTACGGCGGCAACCGCGGGTTCAGTTAATTCATCAATTAATTATCAGACTGCCGTTTATCGTTTCATTATATTATTATGATTCTAGTGTTGTATTGTCGGCGACGGGGAGTGGGCCGCATCGAACTTCTCTCCCCGCCCCCTCCTACCCCCTCTAAACGCTCGAACGTTCCATTGACGGCGGCCGTGCCGAACAGCAGAAGCGGCTCGAGCGCGCGCTAATCTAAAAATCAAACCGAACGCGACGCGTAAATACCGGCAGCTGCGACCACAGTGCGGTTCTCGTGCGGAGTCGCAGCAGTGGCCGTTGATCGGGCGAGCGTGTATCTTTAGTACTGTTGCCGCGGCGTGCGTGCAATAATATTTTACGACGTCGCGTATAGTAATAAATAAGTGAATAAAATCGCTGGCAGCTATTGCGGACACGATCGTAAAAATTAAATTATCGCTTAGTGGTTTTTTTTTTATATATATATATATATATAAGTTCTATTCGAAAATCTGGAGCGTCGTCGTTCGCGGATGATTCGCGCGCGTTAAATTTCCGCGGTCCTCAAATGTTAACGATGTCGCCGGGCGCACTCCAAGGACAGCGAACTGCGGGACCGCCGAAAGTGGTCGGCGAGATACTGAAAGGAACCGCCGCCGCGCCGGCTTCTGTCGAAGGGACCGCGTCCGTCCGGAGGCGCGTCGCCGGAGTCGCCGAACAATCGTCCGGGGCACCGGCGGCCGCCGCCATGGTGTTGGCTAAGGATATGGCGACGGGCCGCAAGTCGGCGACCGGCGTCGGTTCTCAAAGCCCCAGAGCCGCCCGGGCGTCCAGTATCCCGGTACGGCCCAAACCGGTCCCGCCCTCGGTGCTCCGGAAAACGGTGTCGGTGCCGCTGGCGGCCGACGACGGCAGGAAACGGCAGCGGCCCAAGTGTCTTAATCGGCCCACGTCCACCGAACGCGTCAAGGTATATACGTATATTGTAGTATGCAGTATACCTATATTATTATCGCGCTAGTGTGTGATATCCGCTTGTCGCGAACGAGGGCAGTACACGATATTATTATACATAGGCGTGCGACTGGTTTTCTACAGATACTCGGCACGTCTGAATTTGTATACACACACACACACACACACACATTACATACGTTTGGGCGTGTGCGATCCGTTTCCGTCGACGTGCGACGATTGTGTATACAAAACATATGTATACATATTACGTACATAATATACCTACTAGGTATTTATTGTATTTAAACTTTGCGTCGTTGTTTTCCGGTTGGTGTGAAAAAAAAAATTTTCCGACCGTCACATTTGACGGTTTTTTGTGCGATGTTAAAATAATAAACGTTTTTCAATATTCTGTAAAATATTGAAGGCGCGTCGGTACAATTGAAATCGGGGTCCGTCAATTATGAAACGACAATATTCTTGGCGCTAAAATAATGACGTACCCTATGTCATATTACCACGATGTCTCGGGATTTTCGTTTTTTTTTTTTTTTTTAAATTTTTTTTTGTCGCTTACAAACCGGTAAAATTAAATAGTTTTCCCGTACCAGTTTACCCGGTCCTAGTATATAATAATATCATATTATTAGTCGTTAGATGATGCAGACTTGAGCAATCCGGTTACTAGTTCAGCGAACAAACTGTTATACTGTACAGCAAACAAAACCTTTGGGCGATATATGTGCGACCGATTAGCAAGCAACAATGCAACAAACGTTTTACCGAAAACTAAAAAAGGCTTAACATCACAGTGTTCGATCGGAAAAATTAAATAAAACTTTAACAAAGACTTCCGTCCCTTATAATTATCGAACTCCCCGTCTAACCAGCGGGGAGACTACTCGTTACATTTCCCTCGCGCCAATTTATTTGTACGAAAATTATTTTTCTAACCAAAAACATTGCTCTGATCTTCAACTGCAAGAGAGGTTTTAAGTAGAACAAATTTGTTTTTGTGGTCGTTAAGGTAATTTTGTATTTCCTTTGTAATTTGAGGGAAAAAGAAACGCCTAAAAAAAAACGTCGATTAACTGGAATATGTATACGCGCAATAACGGTTTCTGTTATATTCGGTTTTGTTGTAATTCAGTAAAAAAAAATCGTAGAGACTTGTTTTTTTCCTTAGATATTTATATTACCCTTTTCCAGGTATGGTATACAATTTTCAATTGATTTTTTGCAGCCATTTAAAATTCTCGAATTTTTTTTTATGTTGATATAATTATTTTGGCCCATCGAAAATACTCGATAATTAAATACAAGGTTTATCATATTATGATAAATTGTAATATTAGTAGCAAATAAAAAAGAAAGTTGAGCGATGATGTAGTAATTTTTTTTATGGCTGTTTTAAGTTCGAGTTTTAATGGAAATGCATTTTGATAAAAATTCAAAAATATGTACCGACCTACGCGTGTCATTTAAGATGTAGGGTTTTTAATTTTTCTACAATTTGGTTAAATTAAAAATTTGATATATTTTTTTCACGACCACCTTGATGATAAAAATTCCATTATTCTACAGCCCGATATCTATTTAAGACAGGGTCTGGCCGGTTTCATAGACGAACATGACTAAGACCGCCTAACCAAACTTTAGGAATAGCGTTTGACGGATTTCAATTTTTGAAAACTGTTCGTTAGATTCTTAATTAGGATATATTGTAATAATGTTAGTTTTTTTATCGAAATTAAAAGTAAAAATACTTAAAACAAAGTTTTCAACATTTTTTCGCAATCAAATTATTTTGCGGTTTCCATTTAAACTGTTATTTCCAACACATCCTAGTAAGGAATCGAAGAAATAATCATCAAAATTGAGACCTCTCGAGCGTAGTTCTTACAGTTTTGTCTGACCTTTGGGCCACTCGCCATGCCCTTAAAACGTATATGATAAAGTCATGCTAAAAGGTATGCAAAAATTACTTTTAATACACTGGGCCCCCTGCATGCTTTCCCTCCCAAGTCCTAGCGCTGCGGCCTGTATTACAATAGTACATAATATTGTCTATAATAATCAGAAATCAGTTGTGCGTTCTGTACGTGTTTTTCTGCCGATTCGATACCGATTTTAGCGTCTTTTCTTGGTCTAAAATCGGTGCCAAATCGTTTACGGACCGTACGAATCGTTACTATGTAGTATACTAATATACTGTACGATATATATATATATATTCGTCTCTGTTATTATTATTTACCCGTATATATATTACTCAGTGTGATGTGCGTGCATGTGTGTCTTATGACGGACGCATTATGTATTATACTCGCGTGTTCCGGATTTTCGCTCGCGCGTTTAACGGGTTTAAATTTGATTTTTTTTTTCCCTTCCTTTCTTCTCTCCCTTCAAGCCGTCGATCGAACGTCGTCCTTATAAACACCGGTCCCCGTCGCTCGGCGGCGTCGACGTCGACGTCGTCGGCATTTAAACAGACGTTATATTATATTCTCTCACTTACTGATTGTACACTCCGCGTTTACTTAATATAATTCATATTATAATCGTATACGCGTTTTTTATATATATATAACGGGTTCCGGTGCGATGGTATAACGAAAAACCCGGACGTATTGTTCCGAACGACCCGGCACACACGGCCGTCAATAACAATTTATTGACCCCAATGACCATTTGGCAAGATTACTATTATATCCCATGGTGTGTTATATTCTCGGGCGCACGTTAAATATCGTACCTAGATATTATATTATTATTATTTGTATTATTTTTACGTATGTATACATTAGGGGTGAGCGCCCCTTAACGAGTGACAAAAGCAAAATATAATTTTTCAATAGTCTTACGAAACCGGTTAGAAGATAGAGGGGTTCTCATTTGTTAAACTCATATAATACGATGATGGATGTGGTAGTTGCGGCCATAGTTTATTAGGATGACGCGAATCCTTATTATAACTAACTTGGTTCACTTAATGCTACTGCGAAGGGAGAGGGGTGGTTCTACACGTGTATTTTATGTTTTTGATTCTAAGTGAAGTGAGAAGAAGAATCTGTTATAGTAAAACTATATGGTGTGCGTTTTTAAAGGTTTTGCATCTGTAAACGACTTTTCTACCAGAAATCTCGCTCCGAACTGAAAACATTAATGTGAATATTCTTGTATAATATTTACGATCTAATAAAAAAAACTGATATATTGTGTAGGTCATTTTTTGATTTATCTTATAGTATTTTTTTAATTTCAAGGAAAAAGTGGCAATTTTTTTACGATTTTTATCGTATCCGCGTTATGCCTCAAAACTCAAATTTGTCTTTTTTAGACTAATAAGTACAACTTATAATGTACGTACCATGTGTTAAATTTTCAAGCATTTCTCTTAAGTCATGCAATTTTATTAACATATACCTACTAAATAAAAATACAAACACCAAAAAATAAAATACCTGCAAATGGGTAGAACACGGTTGCGTACGAATTCGTATGCAACGTTGTCAAATTTATATATTATATATTCAATAATTAACCAGTTCAATAATTTTATCTTAACTACGAAAAATATATTATTATTATTAATACAATAATTAATTCTTATATTATAGTAAATAAATAAAATCATAGTTCAATTAATAATTATTTTAAATACCTAAATTTTAATTCCTGAATATCCATAACCTTATACTTTTAAATATTTCAATTCATTTGTATGGATTTTGGATTTTATACTCATCATAAACCTTTATAATATTTTTTAATTCGAATACAATACTATTTTGCCATTTACTTCATTTTTCCGTTATTAATTAATTGTATAATTGGTCTTGATTACTAAAAAATTTTAGATTTTATAAGTTTAAACGAATTTTCGATACTACTGAATGTCGATAAAGTATACACATGTCTGACGAATTGAAGGGCAGAAAATATCTACATATATTTGAAATAACGAAATTTCGAGCATATTATAATATATATGTATTCGATGTTGTGTTGATTTCGTTAATAATAAACGTTTATGGAAAAACGCAAAATATTTATGAATTATTTCTGGTTCACTCGTGTGGTATATACCGGTATGAAAATTGGTAATAACGCTTAAAATTACGTACGCAATTGTGTAGCTTAAAAAGGTATCAACCGGTAACAAACGTACGCAATAGTGTTTTACCCCTACCAATAGCCTAAAAACAATTAGAATGTTTTGAAAATTTTATCACGTCTATAAAAATTTATTTTTTTGTGAAAATTCTAATAATTTTTAACCGACTAACAATAAAAAACTCAAATGTCGTAAACTTTTATGTATTTCCTACGTTTTTCCCGGTTTTTCGTAATTATTAAAATAAATATACGGAAAATCAAACAACGACTTTCTTATTTACACACAAAATTTCTTTTCAGTAAAGATGCTACACTTATAACTACATATTTCGGAGCAAGGTTTCTGGTAGAAAACTTGTTCACAGAAAAAAAAATAAACATCACTGTAAAACCAATACATTCCTCGCATCGTTTAGAATCTAAAAATACTTCATACATTGAATTTATTTTTCTACTAAGTATGATTTATAACCTAACTTAACCTCATGTGCTCAATTTTTATGCATTTCTGTTTATTCTAATAATTTTATCCGCAGATTATCTACCAAATAAAATGCACGTAAAAATCTCTCAAAATTAAAATTTCCATAAAAAGCTAAAAAATATCAATATTAAAAATAATGTTTTAAACATTTTACCACATCTAGAAAAAGCAAATATAAGTTTTCTATTTAAATGTCAAGTCTCGACAAATATGTCAACTGAATCACAATTTTCTTGTTGTTTCTACATTTTTTCCGGTTTTGCTTGATTATTATAAAAACTACAAGGACATTCAAAAAACGACTTTCTTACCAACCATTTCTTACTCACTAGTTGAAATTAGTTAAAAAATATAACAAAAAGAGTCTTTTGTTATTTTTCTATTGGAGCAATATTTTTGGTAGAAAATATTGTGTGTAAAAATGTATAATAATGAAATCGTACTTTGTATATTTGTTGGTTTTTTAATTTGTTGTCTTTTTCTGGTTTTCTTAATTTTTATAAAATAAAATGTCTTAGAAAATCAAAAATACAACTTATTTCTTGAGTAACTAGATTCAAAATGCAACAAAAAAGGTCTCTTATTAGTTTTCTATTGGAACAATATTTCTATAATTGAACATACTAGATAAAATTTCTTTACAAAAAAGTAGCTATACTTGATACACCGGAGCAAGATTTCTTTCGAAAAGTTGTTTACAGTAGAAATAAAACTACTAGAAATTACCAAAAAATAAAAAAGACTTTAAGTAAAATCAATAAATCCCTCTACTCTCTGAATCTAATACAACTAATATAATACTCTGCTCAGAATCGTTTTTCATTCGTAATGGTTTATCGTTGGATATAGATATTAATTAAATTAAACCCTCCATTCAACATTTATTTTAAAGCAGTGACACGCCCATCATCAATATCATACTTTTTTTCTATTAATCATTGATGCCACGTGAAATTAGTATTATTCGATATGACGCGTTAACGAGTTAGAACCATTTGTGTTTTGATTTAACAAACTGTATTTTTTACTGGCAATAATAAAAACAAACAGCTATTATATTATATTATGCTAATTATTGTACATCATACTCTGATCTATTCAAGTATTCGGTGTTTACTATAAGTGATAAACTGATAATGTATGTGCCCATCTTTAATAATATTAATTATTATTATATTAGTAATAGGTATTAATGTATTATAATATCATGTTACTCGAGTGAGTCTTAGTATATTATTATTATACTATTATGACGTGTTTAACCCGATAGTTAAAATATTATAATTCAATTTTTGTATAGTTTTCAATATGAGTGAATTCAGTTTTTAAAATTGTTAAATGGTTGAATTGCTATATGGTCTATATAACCAAAATATTCGTTTTAATTTACAGTATAAATATGATAGAATATACATAGGTACATTTTTATCATTTGAAACGAAAAATAAAGGGAAACCAAATCATATCAAACAAAATTATAAAAAAAAAAGCCAATTATGGATTTAAGCTCTTTTTCCCCTAGACCAAAGATACATTATTAAGTACTTATATTATAATAATACATGCAATTGATAAAAGTATACCTATTCAATTGTTATTACCAATTTTTAATAAATAGTTAAATAGATTTCATTTTCTAGTAAACGACATGCACGTAACTTGCAGTTTTTTTGATCAAAACATACTTTACAAGAGAAACTCAGCCCTCGGAGAATTTCGATAATTTTTTTTCTGGTTGGAAAGTCTTCGGGCGTTAGTCGTTGGATGTTCCCGAAGCGAGAAATGTATTGGTTTTATAGTAATGTTTATTATATATTTATTTTAATCTGTAAACAATTTTTCCACCAGAAAACTTGTTCCGATTTTCAAGTGTAGTACCTTTTTCTGAAAGGAAATTTTATTTCGATGATACTTTATGCCGGTCATTTTTTGATTTTCCTAACAGTTTTCATAATAATTGGAAAAGACGTAGGGAAACGGGAAAACTTACGAAATATATTTTAATTTGTTTTTATTGTGATTCAGTAAAAATATTTAATATTTGTAGAGACTTGAAATTTGGAAAAAACACTTATAAATGAACTTTTATAGACGTGGTAACATTTTCAAAACATTTGTGCCATTTTTGAGCTATTTATAGACATTTTCATTTTTTGAATTTGTATGTAATTTTTATTCGATAAGTGGATAAAATTGTTAGACCGAACAGAAATACTTGAACATTTAACAAGAGGCTCATTATAAACCGTACTTTGTGGTCGGAAAATAAATTAATTGCAATGTAGAATTGTTTATATTATTTTTGGTGAAAATCTTCAATATTACGAGTTTTCAATGTATAACTGAACTCCGCCAGAATCGTTTTTCATTTAAAATAATTAATCGTTTCGTTCTAATATGAATAAAATTCTTCATTCTGTCCTATCTTCACATTTTCTCACCTGGTGGCCTACTAATCGTTCGAAGTATGTCTGTCTTTTTTATAATCTCTTCTAGATACTACATTAATTACAACTTATATAGGTACTCGTAATAATTTATCGAAATGTTTATTTTACATTTATTTTTGTTTTTTTTGTTTTTTTTTTTTTTTCATACGAAATATTTTCTTTAGGTTTGAATATTATTATGCACTTTTCATTATATGTTCTAATAATGGGATTCGGTTCGAGATATTTAATTTTACTAGTTAGTTTTTACTATTTAATTTTAGAGTTACGCCACAATTCGAGTTTTACGTTCAAAATATCGCAATACATGACGTTGTTTATTTTTCAGCTGAAAAAAAAATCATATTATGGATTTAAATATTTGACATTTTGATGAAATTTGTAAGATATTGATACGGTTCAATTGAATTGAACGGTAAAAAAAATACACGATTCTTTACACATCAACGCATTTATTGAATGCGCTTGCTGTTGCATCATACTACAATAATTTTAAATCGATTGTATTTTATTATAACACATAGATAATACACTTTAATAGAAACTTATGGTCAATTTACTTTTTACAATTCTTCGGTTAATATTTGTATTTTTAAAATCGAGTTAAATATTATATCTTTACGATATAATGTTACAATATTACGTTGTTGTTTTCAATTAATGTAATACCATTAATTTCTATTGAAACGAGATTTTATCGAATCTTCAGTAGACAATTTTTCTAACAGTGAAACACGGTAAATTATTTGTGATGAGCACAATTGACTAAATTCGATAGTTTTAGTTAAAACTTTTGAAGACTATGAATGACTAATCTTATAATCGAATACTTTTAACTATCGAAATAGTATTCAATAGTTATTATTAGAATATTAAAAAAATTTGTAGATAGTTTTTATTCGAATGGTAATGCAATATTATGCCGCATTCTACTTGAGGTGGGAAGAATAAAAAAATTACAAATTTAATCTGATCGATAAACCGGTCGAATGATCCTTTAACTTATTAAATAACTCGATAGTTTAAAACTATCGACTAGTTGGATTTCATTTAATTGTGTCAATCACTGTAAATTATAATACATTGATAAAACGAGTTATATACGTTTTAATAGTTTTTTCATTTTAATTATTAATTTTCTAGACAATCTGTAGTTTTTTAAACGAGTCAATTGTTTATCTAATGGTTCATTGATTTTCATTTATGATTTTCGGAAGGCACTACGAATTTATTGCTTTGAAAATCGTTCAACCGATCTTAGAAAAACTAAACAAAAAGTAATATTTTTAATAGTTTTAATTTCGAATGTTGTTTCACGTCTCATAAAGCAAACAAAAATACTTAAACGTTTAGATTTGTTTTGGTTAAATACCTATACAGTAATAATTATTTTAATACAGTTAAAACACTATAATGGGTACATTATATTGCAAATAATAATAATTTACATAATAGTAATTATTTTTCGTTAGTTTTATATTTTTTGTGACAATAATTATCATTAAACTAGTTTAGATATAATATAATATTTTATCTAATTGAATGTAGGTACTCAAATTGTATAATATTATACGCATTTATATTATAAATAATATTAATTTAATAGAGATATATTGTTATTTGCTACGATATGCGTATTCAATTTTTACAATTTATAGTGTTTCTTGTACAAACAGGCGGCCCCGATTCTATAGGTTTTTTATTGAATTATTATGGACTACGGTCATATTACTTATTGAGTAGGTATACCAGTTTGTTAACGATACGAAAGTAATGAAATAATAAAATTAAAAATATACGAAATTAATTTACTTTTATATTTCAGTAGAATTTAGTAAAACAACGTTTTTATTTATTCGTTATACTCTCTGCGTGTTTATGTTTTAGCGTATAATCCCCATTATATTTTATTATATTGTAGGTATAAGTCAAAATTATTATTATTATTTTTTTAAAAAACAAACAACTGTTAATATTATACAACTACAATAAATAGTTTAACTGTGTAATATTATCTCGTATTTTGCTTATTCACAATATATTTTATTGTATTCAGGGTCAGAAATATTTTTATACAATTGCATTGGTTAACTGATATAATATAATTTTAACTATACTGGTGTATATACTAAAATAAACAAAACACTTGTTTTTCTCAACTTTTTGATGATATGAAAATTTACATGTATTGGTGACTAATGATTAGTAGTTCTTCTTCTACATTGTTTATTATCTATATTTGCTACCAATACATTTTTTTTTTTACTTTAATATCATTGATCAATTTATTATAGGTAGATTGTTGTTTGTAAGATAACCATTTTTATTTTTGGTTAGCCGGGTTTTTTTTTTAATGTAAACAGCTGTCTCTCATCTAATTTTTTTTTAGTGTTTAACAATACACATTTTCCGACAGTTTTTTAAAATCTCATTGTTATTTTAGTGTTTTAGAAACTTTATAGACAAAATGTTTTTCTTATCTCCAAAGCAACCGCGGTTGCGGTCATTGACCATTAAGGCCAGACATACTGACATTGTTTTTTCTCATTATTATCTCACGTGTTTCTTCCATTATTAAAACAATATTTGTACATCTGTTTGTATTATATTCTACAGAAATTTCTCGTCTGCGAACTTGTTGGATTATATTTTACGCGTGTTTATAATGTATATTTTATTAACACATTAATCATAATTCAAAAGAAAATTATGTACTAACAAAATAAAACTATGTTGTTATTGGTACCTACCCAATACAAAATATTAAACATTGATTTGTAAAATGTGAAATATGTTAAAATTGTATTAATTTTTTAATCATAAGTATTTACCTCATAATCTCAAATGGCTTCAAATACTTTCAATATTTACTTTCTTTCACTTTCTCTTAATTATTGGCGAATGTAATCATCTAACAGATCTGAGTGGATTTACAGTTTATTTTATTTTAAATATTATATAGATATATGTAATAATTAATAATTATACATTTTGTTATATTTATAGATACTTGTATATTGATAAGACTGGTTAATTTTTTTATTTTAGGTTTCAAAATCGGAACTGGAAATTAACGATTCACCAGCCGAATTAGATTCACCTGATTCTGATGCGTATTGGTTGGTCCACAATGAAGGTTTTTCCCCTGTACAATATACAAGGAAAAAAAGTTCAGATAGTACATCAAAAGTATTGGTTAAGGTTTTCGGGGGTAAAGAATATAATGTGGATGAAGATAGTCTAGAAAAAGTAAGTATTTAATTATTTTTATAAATTTAAGCATTAATATTATACAGTGTGATCATTTTTCAGGTAACACTAATTATTTTGGCCGGATGATCTTGGATTTAAATAGGATTTTCGGGAGGTAACAGGGGCTACTGAAATACACATTTTAGGATACATTATTACCCCTTAAAAAAATGAAAGAGAGAGCCATTTATAGTTGATTAATTAATATGATTTTTTTCTTGATTATTCTAACAAACTTAAAACATGTTATTATGAATGAATAATTTTATGATAATCTTTACTGATAGTTTTTTTTTTTTTTTTAATTGTTAAGTTTTTTTAGTTATTTTAAGTCATGGGTTTTAAATTTTTTTTTTATTCTATAATTGATCAAATTTAATTGATTTGATCTCTGGTCATTTTTAAAAATTGTATTTCAAAGTTGCTTAAAAAATAGCACTATTCAAGAGTTTAAATTTAAAATTTATACTGATATGTGTAGTTCAGAATATCATATCATCTCAAAGAAACCAAAGTTAAATCTGAGGCCTAATTAAATATATTATGATCTCAAATAACAGAGAAAAAAAATGTAAATGTAAATTACTGTTTATTTTTAGAAGCGTATTTTTAGTACAATTTATTTTTTGCGTACCTCCAATTAATAATTTTTGGTGTGATAATTTTTAAAGATTTAACTATATTTATTGAAATCATTTTTTTTTATATTTTAGATGAATCCTGTAAAAATGCAATTGGTTGATGATTTATCACAGTTAAACTATTTAAATGAATCCAGCATTTTAAATGTAATGCGCAGCAGATACACTTCAAATCTTATTCACACATATGCTGGACCTACAATGTTAGTCATTAATCCAGGATCTCCATTAAATTTGTATACTGATAAGGTAAACATTCATACTTAAATTAAATATTATTAAAGGCTATTATATATATAATGTGGTACAGGTTATGCATATGGTTAAAAATCTTCATAAAATCAATAAACAACCACCACCCCATGCTTATGCTATGGCTCAGTCTGTATATATGGCAGCTGTGACTACACGTCGTGATCAGTCTTTGATTCCTATGGGATGTCAAGCTAGTGGGAAATCAACTTCATGTAAACATTTATTGCAATATCTTCTGTTAACAGCTGTATCTCCTAATAAAGTATGAAGATATAATATATATATATATATGTATCCTAAAATATATTGAACATTAACCAATTTAATAAATCTTTTATTAATTATATTTTTAGGTTGTTACCTTAGAAAAAGTTGAAGCCATGTGGACAGTATTAGAAGCTTTTGGAAATGCAGCAACTGCAAATAATCCAAATGCTACTAGATCTGTGCATTTATTTAGCATTGATTTAGATCAAGGAGGACAAATTGCTTCAATGTCCATACAAATGCATTTTTATGATAAATGGAGACTTATTGATCATCCTCCTAATGAATTTTCTTTTCATGTATTTTATTTCTTACTAGCTGGTATAGAAAATATTCCTTCTCTGCGTAAAGAATTATTTTTAGATCAAATTAATGATGAGTTAAAGGTGTGTAAAAGTCTGTTTAACATAAATGTATCAACTATAATACTTTTTTTTTTTGTTATAGGGAATTGATAAGAGTCAAGCAACTGTAGAGTTTACCAAACTTCAATCTGCAATGATGACTCTTGGATTTTCTAACACCGAACTTAAAGCAATTTATGCAGTTTTAGCAGCTATTATACACCTTGGTCAAACAAAAATTGTGAAAAAAGGTAATAATATTGCAATAAAAAATGTTTTTATTTCTTATTTATTAAATTATTTTATTTGTTTTTATTTAGACAGCATTTTCAAAGACAAAGTACAATGGACTTGGAGCAATTCTGATGCAGCAAAACGGGCTGCAAAATGTCTTGGTGCTGGAAATGCCGATGATTTGTTCAGTTTAGTATTTCCAGATGTTGAATTATTTAATGAATGTGATATTGGTGATCAATTAAATGCTTTAATAGTTGGACTATATACAGAAACGTTCAATCTTGTGGCTTCTATTATTAACCGGTATATACTGTTTTAAAATGTATAATTAATATATTATTAATAATATTTATGTTTTTTTTTTTTTTTAGTAAATTAGCTCCATCCATCCATTCTCTTTGTTCAATACTAATTCCAGACTATCCAGGTTATATTATTAAGTCAAAGTCAGCATTAAGCATGTTTGATTTCTGGATTAATTATCTTCATGAACGTTTGTTATCGAGCTATCATAATTATGCTGTTGTCGCCCCATTAGAAAAGTACAAGATAGAAAAGGTAGAAACAGCTGCTAGTTATGAAGCCGAGTTTTGTGCCGAAGATCATATGTTAAAATTATTTGTTGGAGCTAAAGCAGCTGTTGGTTTTGGCCGCAGTCCATCAATGGTAGATTTAAAACATGAACCATGCCCTGGTTTATTAAGAATTCTAGATGATACTGCTGGTGATATTAATTCAACAGACCATGATCTTATTGAAAAAATTCAAAACCTATCAAATGATAAATGTTAGTATTAATAATTGATAATCGTTAACATTTTAATATCAATAATTGTATTAACTTTCATTTGTTTTATTTTAAATTACAGCATTTTCAAATATTCTAAAAAAAGCTAACAAATCTGATGAATTTACTCTGATTCACTTTCGTGAAACTATTCCAAGTACTTACAATATAAATGGATGGACAGCTATGTGTCGTGACTGTATGGCAAAAACAGCAATTGCATTACTCCATGACTCATCTAAGTAAAGTATTTATTAACAAATAATTTATTGTATAGGTAATGTTTTTTTCTCATTTAGCATTGATATTTCAACCGTATTTTCCAAAAATCGAGGAGCCGGCCTTACAAGTACATTGGCTATTGTTGATGGAACACAGTCATTAAGACGTATGTCTAGTATTAGACGAGCAACATTTGGTAGTCTCAGTACAACAGCTACATTGAAAAGAAAATTAACATGTGTTCAAATAAGATTTGCTGTGGTGAGTACCATATGTATACTAGTTATTGTAAGTTGTAAATTTTAAATTATTTTACATTGTCTTTTTTTTAGGATGGGCTAGTTGAAACATTAAGACGGACTGGACAGCACTTTATTCATTGTTTTATTGCACAACATGAAGCTGGTTTTACTAATCGTACTGATGTTCCTGCTACTAGGGTTTTTCATTCTATGTATAAATTACAATCAATAACATTGAGTCCTAATTCCAGTAAACCAAACACAGAACCTGTTGACATACCTCTATTGAGACAACAAGTAAATTATTTGTATAATTTGGTTTCAATAAACTACTTTGAATTATTATTAGTGTAACAATTTGTTTAAACGTGTTCATTTTTTTTTATTTCAGATACGTGGCGCCGATATTTTACCTACAGTTCGATTTTACAAACAAGGATATCCCATTTCTATATATATCACTGAATTTATTCGCAAGTTTGCAGTGTTTCTGTCTACAAGTTTAAAAACCGATGATTCTAATAACACTATTAAAGACCATCGACAATGTGTTTCTGAAATTATGAGTAAAGCTGATATAGATGAATCATTATACAAAATTGGAGTTAATCAGGTAAATTTTAAATATTCATCTCATTTAACACAATCGCTGCGTACACTTGGCGTTATATGATATACTAATTTTAATATACTTGTATTTCGGTCAGCGTTAAAACTTGTACTTTAATTTTATGTCAACGTTGTCTATAAACATTATTAAATATAATTTTGAAAACAGTTTCTAAAAATAACCATTTATTTTATATTTATGTAATAATATTCCCTAATTACCTACTTTTATCATGTATGCAATGCGGTAGGTGCTACTAAAATATGATATGCAGCAAACGTGTTAAAAATATTTAGATTATTAAATTACTACTTAATAGGTATCTACAAATGTGAATTGTGTATAATTTTATTAAAGTTGTATTCATACATACAATTTCTATTAATTTAATTTAAACTGTTTATATTATAAAAAATAACAAAAATAATTTTTTAGCTCATTTACTATCCCAAAAATAGGTATAATATAAACTAATAACTAAAAACATCATCATTGTAAACCAATGTTTTTGCTATCCTATCTTATTACTTTATTATAGTCTAGAATTATAATAATGAGCGTTTTCAATATTAATATTTTTACTTATGAATTTGATGAAAATAGTTTAGAAATTAAATTAAAATTCCTAGTGGAAGTGTTGATATTATTTTATATTTGATTATTTTTTTTTTTTAAATGTTCAGTTAACAAAAAATAAAAATAAATTGACACATGTCATATATCAATAGACTTTTTGTAATGTTGTAAACAGCTTTTCTAGTTAAAATTTAAAAAAAAACAATTGGACACTATTAGTCTAAAACAGGTAATAATTAAAACATAGTAAATATATACATACATAAATACAAATAGTGTGTTTAATGTCTAAAAACTAGAGAAACATGTTGTTATTCACTACAGACTTAATAAATCAACTGTCTAAAATCTGAAATATTGAGATTATATATAAAATATATTTTTCAAGTTGGGTTATGGGTTATTTTTATTTTGCATGATAAAAAATTCTAAACAAATTAATTAAAAAAAATTAATTTTCGGAAAAATTGACAACCAAGACATTAATAAGATTACTCATATTAAGTTATTTTCAAGTTATATTCACTTTTTTTAGAAATAAAAAAAAAAGAAAGAAAGTATTAATTGTTAATTTACTATACCTATAAAAAATAATTATTTAATCTATGATAAAATAATTACTAACTAAATAAGAACTTCCTAACAATTTACCTAATTATTAATTGTCATCCTGGATATTCATGATATCTTGTAAAATACCTTCATCAAATCTAGTTCTTATATTACTTAATATTGATAGAAAAAAAAGCTATTGCTACTGTTAGGTGCACCATTGTTATAGATGGGAAGTTGGAAAGGTAGATTCATAAAGTTATTTAATTTATATCTGTAAGCAGTGAGCAACCTAAAACCATTGCTAACGAAAAACTATTCTGAGCAAAGTTTGTTTATACATAATTTGTAAGGCCATAATAATATTTACAATTTTCTTCAATATTTGATCTTAAAACAATTATATAAAAAAAAAATCTAATATCATTCCACTCCACATTTCTATTTGAACACTAAGTACATCTTATAACGAACCTTCTGTTAAACTGTCATGCATTTTCGGTTGGTCAAAAACTTATTATATTCACATAGTATCTATCAATTAAAAACCAAAAAAAAACAAAAAAATGTAAATAATATTTATATATATATAATGTTTATAACTAGCTCAAAAATCACCAAAATGTTTTGAAAAACAATTTAACCACGTCTATAAAAAGTAAATATAAGTTTTCTATCATAAGTTTTAGCCTATACACATATTTTTAACCGAATTGCATAAAATTAACAAAATTTAAAATAGTGAAAACATTACTGTAAATTTAAAACAATGAAATTATTACCCTATACATTTTACAGTTTTCATTTTTTCAGTTTTTACATTATTATGAAAACCTCTTGGAGAATTAGAAAAGTGCTACACTTGATACATCGGCACAAGTTTTCTATTTTTATTTGAAAATTTGCTCAAAAAAAAATAAAAAGACATCATAGTAAAACTAATAGATTCTTTGATCCACTTAAAATCTCGAACGTATTTTGAAAATAAAATGTATTTATTTATTAAAAATTTGTTTAGAACCCGTGTAATATTTTTTGTTTGAGAATAGACAATAACTCTTTTATAGTTTGGTTTTGTTTTCAAAATGATAAATTGTGGATTAATTTTTGGTTTTTTTCATGTAATATTTTCAATATAACCGGTTTATTCAGAAATCAGTTATAACCTGTTTTAAGCCCATGTAGTATTAAGTACTTACATTCATTATAAATCACTATATACATCAATGTAAGTGTCAAGTGTATGATAAGTCATTAAATATCTAGTTAGAATAAATGAAAAATTATACTCGATACCGTATTTCCTCATATACTCTGTGCTCTATGTTGCGGTGAAATTATAGGAGGAGGCAGGAGATGTCTAATACACAAATTGTGTGTTGAACAAAATATTTAAATTTACCAAATCTATAATTTAAAACAACTAATAATTAAATTTTTTAAATATTTATAATATACAATTTTTTTTTTTAATTAAAACTATAAATAAAAATTATTTTTAACTAGTACCTATAATTAATTTATGTTTCATTTATAAAAAGAAATTTACCTGATTTCTACATTTCTGGGCAAATGGATACCTACATTGTAAAAATCAAGTATATACCTGGTAATATATACAACAATTTTGTTCAGAATAGAATGTATTATTGTTACAATACTATAATAAAAATGATTACATCATTGCATAAACTTGTACTGCTAAGTCGTCTCATGATATTACGATAATATATGATTATTTGAATAATTGTAGGTATTATTGGTCGGAGTTGATTACTTGTTGATACTTGATTATATTTCCATTATTAACTTGTGTTGTGTTATTATATCATAAACTGTTGGCTGGTGTGTACCTACTTATTTGAATTTAACATCAACAATTTAAGATACTATTTCTAAATAAATATCTTGAGTTTGGTACAAGTGCTAAAATTAATTATTTAAATGATTTTTGAACTATCAACAAAACATTTTAAACTAATCAAACCAGATTCAAGCCTATTAAAGTGCGTGTTTATACTATAGTAATTATTATTATTTACTAATACCTATGTTGTTAAATTATCCACCATTATTTCATAATTAATTTGTTTTAACAAGGAGTAAAAATGGTTTGTTGGGTGTCGCTTCTACTTTGTAAAAAGTTCTGACACTTTTTAAAAAGCTATTAATTTACATTTTACTGTAATAATATTAAAAATATAAATTTATGCCGAGTAATTCTTTTGTCATTGAACACTTATTTTTAGTAATGAAAGTCTTAACCATTTTTGAATTTTTTTGTTTTAAAAACTTAAGAAACAAATAATTCTAAAATGTTCCATTATCATTTTTTTTACCACCCTTATTTTAGTGCTGAAATAACTACCTACTTTTAATTTTTAAATGTCAACCCATATTGAAAAAGCCTTAAGTAAATGGAGTATTAATTTTGGTATTGAAATTTTTGATTTCCGTTAACCCATTGACGAGATATTAAACCTTTAAGCTTTGGTCAGATGAAAGTAGTGAATATCATATGTGTGGCGGTGGTATTGTAGGTGTATAATATTTGCTGCTTATACAAGTAAATACGTAGCATGTATTATGTCTATCTATTTAAGAAAATATACACGTCCATGTATTATTTGGCACATTTTATTATTGATAAAACGGTTGATTAACTGTTTTAACTTGAGAACTAAAATGGTTTTGAATACATTTATTAAACCAGTGTATATAAATACAATTAATGTATAGTAATATAATAATATTAGAGTATATCATTATATACATGGTACCTACTTACATGAACTCCCATAGGGAATCTATCAGGGAGGGACATAATAAAATAAATCACCAAAAAAGTACTTAAAATAATTTGAAATTTTGAAGTCCTGTTGCCTATGTCTACTTATTAATTTGATTGCATACTATTTACTATTTTATTGTTGATGTACCAGTTTTGTTATGATATATGCAATTCTTTTAGATTCTGAGTGCATAGAAGAATGCATAGATTTTATTATCATGTATACGGTTTTTAAATTCGGAGCGTAGCGAGGGATCTATTGGTTTTACTATGTGTGTTTTTATTTAATTTTCCCGTCTGTGAATACCTTTTCCACTAGAAAATTTGCTCCGAAGTATGGACAGCACTTTTTATGAATGGTAATTTTTTCTCGTTGGTACATTGGGGTAGTAATTTTTTCGATTTTCCAAGAGGTTTTCGAAATAATCCGGAAAAACCGAAAGAAAATTATAGTTTAAGTAAATATTTATGGCGCGACGTGGAGTTACCGTTTTCATTGTTTTTATTATTATGCCACGATGCTTTCTACCATAAATATTGCTCCAATCCAAAAATGACAAGATATCGATTTTATTTCTTATCTTTTCGCCACTGATTGAATAACTGGTTTTTCGATATCCAAAGTAATTTCCCTATTATTTATAGAGAAAGAATTAAAAATTTAAATTGATTAATATTTATAGTAAAGGAGCCTTCTGGTTTAATTATGTTTAACTTATGTTTTCTATCAGAAATATTACTCCAGTCGAAAATTATAAAATAGATTTCTTCTAACATATAGCTACTGACAAAGGAAGTCGTTTTTTTTGTATCCAAAGTATTTTTCATAACAATTGAAAAACCCAATAAAAAACGAAATATACGATTTTTACGGCTCAATAACGTATAAATTATTTTAAATTTTCAAAGCTTATGTTTCCAATTCTAAATATTGCTCTAATAAGTAAAACGTATTATTTATATTTGGTATTTATAAAATTGAAATAATTTTTTGTTAAAAGTTCATCGGATAATTCAATTAAGTATATTTCATCAATATTTATAGATGAGGTGGATATTTAAATTCTTAATAACTCTTACAACTATTATTTGGGTGATTGTAGAATTCTATCGATTTAGTTTTTAAACTTTTAAAATTCTGGAATTCTCCAACAGATTTGGATAATTTAACATAATATTATTAGATTTAAAAAATGACAGCTTAATTTAAATATTATTCTCTACCTTTAGATGGTCGATAACTCTCTTCGTGAAATTGAATGCATACATACGTAGTTTGTATAACTTTCTGTCTGGATTTTTCAAGATTAAAGTTTATTAATTGTTTTTGTTTACTTCCAAACTTATAATGCATAATATTTACATTTAAAAATGATTTTCGATTAATATTTTATAAAAGTATGGCTTTCCTTTTTTTCTTTCCTGTTTGGTCACTTTTTTCATTAATTCAAAATATCTATTGTAAATTTAATGTAATTAATGAAACATGTATTAGTTTAATGAAAAGTAAAAAGGTGGTTGGATTATGAACAATTATAAATGCATATAAAGGTAAAAACTTTGAGGAATATGAGAAGGGTAATTTACACAGAAATTTCGGTGATTTTTTTTTTTTTTTTTTTTTGGTAGCTGTTGATACCTATGCTGGGCATTTTGTTAAATTTGCCACGCGGTCGTCAGAACATTTGGCACATTCAGGAGGTTAAATAAAACTTTAAAAATGATTAAAAAAAAGATCTAATACGCTGTAGATGGGTTTGCCGTTGTTGTATGTATAAAATTTTAAGGTAGGATTTATAGAGTAGCTTATTTTATATGTGTTCCCAACGATGAATCATTGTTTTCGAAGAACGATTCTGAGCGAAGATAAAAACTTTATATATTATGTAAAAAAAATACTACTAAAATACATTGAATTTTTTTTTACCTCTAAATACAACTTATAATGAACCTTGTTTTATATTTTGAAACATTTTTGCTGAAATAAATTAATTGTATTTACATAATAAAATCAAACAATTAATTTGAAATTTTACCATATCTGTTAAATGCTAACATAAATATTCTGTTAAAATATGTTCTATACAATTTTATTTAACTAAATTACAAAAAAAAAAAAAACAAAATCAAAGATAACAGGAACTGTTATTACATATATTGTTTCGTTTTTACGATGTTTTTTTCCAATTATTTAAAAAGCTTTAATTAAAATTTTAAAAAATTAATAATTTCCCCGATTCATCCATCAATTTGACAACATTTTCTACTAGAAACAACCAAAAATAAAAAATAAAAATCATACCATCAGTAAAAGCAATACATTCTTCGCATTGCTCAGAATCTAAAAATAACATTGTATAAATTTCGATATTGCCAATGAGTGAGTAGAAATTCTGCAGAAAACAACTCTTATTTGATATTATTAAGTACCTACTTGACTTAAATTTTTTATGAGTGCATTGTTTTCTGAAATTAATTTAAGTAGCTACATGTAAAAGTACATGTATATAGTATTAATTTTCAGTTATGAAAATATGATTTATAGGTTTTATATTAAAAAATCAACATATATACTTTTGTTATTCTTAACGAGTGATTTGTTGGCAAGATAAAAAATAAACGGTCGTGATATATCGAAAGAATCCTGTGTACATATTGTGTACATACATATTCATATTTTACTTGGCATAAATTTATTGTTATAACATATTGTAATGTACACAATATGCAGTATCTATACCGTTTTGAACGACAAATATAAAATATGATTGCAATGATTTCACCGGAGAATGATACGCTTTATTAAGACATAATAATTTTGATAGTATACATTGTTAACGTACCTATGTATAATAATGGGATTTGTTGTTCCCGTATTATATTTTAATAGTGTGAAACATTTTAAAGTACAAAAAGAATAAATTGTCCTTTTAAATTGAATTTATTATGTCTATGAGCATTAGTTTAGTGGTTAAAATGATTTTGAATTAGGTAAATGCGTTTATTTTATATATATAATTTTTTTTTTTTTTTTTCTAAAACCAATAATATGGTTTTACTAATTTGAAAATTACAAATTTACTAGTATTACCCATTATGTTCGTTATATGTTTATTTTATTGTTGGGTACTATTTATTTTTACATAAACAGCTAGCAATTATTTCCATAAACAAATTTTCAATAAATTTTAATGAGAATAGAAGTGAATATTTTATTTTGCTTACTAAAGACTTTTTAAGAGTGTAACAAATTAAAATAATACGTATTATTCTCATATCCAATCGTAAAAAAGCAACGGAAATGCTTTTAGTGAAAATTTCTAACTTTTCTTATACCTGTACAACAACAAGAAGATACGATGACCTTGTCTATGTTATGAATAAGTGATATAATCATTGTCATGCACGTCTGAGCAATAAGATGAAAAAAGTGAAATTAACTGTACTATAGACAAATATTAAAGGTACATACTATGTAGTGTTCATTATTATTATTTCTTTATATTTTTTTTATACTTCGTACATCTGAAAGAATACAAATAAAGTTTGTTTATAGACTACATGACACTGTATATGTGTATATATATATTTATTTTTTTTCAATTTATTTTGGTTATCTGTAAAATTGAAATATAATATGCTGTATAACTGTATAAGATATAGATCTCTGTGTGAGATACTCATAGGTTCCAAAACAAAATCAGAATTTAAAAAAATTAATATTGAAATATCATATTTATTTATTATAATATTTTAGTTTTTTTAATAAATTGTACTATTAAAATATATTAAATGTACTTAATTTAACTAATATAATTCAATAATTATTTTTTGTAGCTTTTTTTTTAAAAAAAAAAAAACTGTAAATGCCATTGCAAAACTGTTATATCATTGTTAAATTTCAGTACAAAACTTTAAAATAATTGAATGAATATGCTTCATAACTTAATTAGTTTCACTGTGGTAGGAATTTGTTATCCTTATTGTTTCATGTCCGTTCTAAAAAAAAAAAAAAAAAAATACTGTATTACTACATGCTTTTAATAATATAATAAAAAAACAAACAGAAAGGGCATTGCGAATTTTGTGAGTCTAATTTCAGAATAGATTTTGAAAAGCATCGATGATTTTGTTATGTATTATTTACACTCGCTATTGAATTTTGGCAAATTATCAAATGGTAAAAATAAAATCAGTATTTTTCGTCATAAAACTGGAACATTTTACGACTTTTAAAATGCATTTATTTACTTATAACGTGTTAATGTCATTAAATATCAAATATTAAATTAATGAATCAAAAATGTAATCTTAAAATTTTTCATTTCGGTACCTAATTGTTTTTAATTATATATAATCAAATATCTGAATAACTATTGAACATATTTATGTAATAAATACCTACTCCATAGTTTATATTCTATTTAAATTATTACCTAATATCTTATAATTTCGTGTTTATATTCTGTTTTTAAAAATACCATACTCACGTGTATTTTTCTTATTACTAGTTTATTTATTTTTGTTTTAAGTTTTTTATCGCCACTGAAACGTCTTGACGTAAGAATATATTCGTATAATAGAATGCTCTAAACCAGTGTTTCCAAAACGTGGTCCACGGACCCCTAAGGATTCGGATGTATACCTGAAGGGTTCACGAACGTAAACTGAAAATACTATTTTATAGTATACATAAAAACAAAAATATTGATGTATAAAAAGGTATAAGAGAGGGTCCGCGATCATTTTTACTATCTCTAAGGGGTCAAGCAGAGAAAAAGTTTGGGGAACGGTGCTTTAAACAAATTATTAAAAAATCTTAGCGAAATTGTTATCATGAATTCAGAAGTCTGTGCGATCCGCAAGAACAATATTTAAATTGTTCGTGTGAAATACATATCGGCCTGTAGTTGTTATATAAAGAGCCACGTTTTAAGTTTTGATAATTTTTTTTTTTATAATAAAAATATAGTCATATTACGTGAACCGAAATTGCATTCCAGTCCGCGCCATATGGAATGAGTTGTTAAACAAATTGTATAATAAACATATAATGAATTTACTCATAGAAATATGTATCTAACAAAAATATTTTAAATTTATTTTGCCTTTGACAACATTATAATATTAATCGACACGATTATGCTCCTAGTATAAAACAACAGGAGCAATAAGCATTATTGTAACATGAATTCAGAATTGGTAATATTGAAACGTTCCAGAAGTAGTCTATAGTCAATATGTGATCTGGGCAATTGCAATTGCTTTGTAAACAGTTTTTCACTCTTAAATATAACATTAAAAATCCGCCAAAATCCAATCGAATGAAATAGATGAAATTGCCTACTCAAATATTTTAAATAAGATTTTGCCCGAGTCCTATCATATTTTCAACGAAACTAGACTGGAACCCGAAATTTCGAATCGGATTAACTCTTTTGTTATGACTATAAAATACCATAGTTCCATTTTATACTATTTGTACATAAAATTTGAGATAAAAATAAAACGGAAACAGTGTTGGCAAACCGTCAGAAGAATAACAAATTACTTACACCATTATGAACGTCTAATATGCGCGCTTTGATATAAATGGTTCTAATTTTCAAACGGGATTTTCACCTCATCTCTTCATCAAAACGCGCGTTTTTAGGTGTGTTTAATTAAAGAAAATATTTGGTGCTACGGAATTAAAAATAAAAAGTTCAATTTTTATAGTTGTAATTTTTAATATTATCGAGCATAGGTAGTATACATAAATATGAAAAACTGCAATGGATTCTCTCAGTACCTGCGTTCCTATAATATAGGCGGTATTTAAAATTATTGTATAATTAGGTCGAATACGGTATACCGTTGATCATCGCGCGGCCGAGTTCGGCCGAAGGGAAATCACTACGCGCTAGGCGTTCGTTTCTGCAGTCCGACCGCCAGGAACTTTAATGAGCTTATCTATTCCGCGGGCCATTATTATAAATGCATGATTACAAATATATAGTAAACATCTACTCTCGCGTGTGCCAGAAAAAAAAAAATTAACGCATTTCTCGTGGACAATTTACTTTCCAACCGTACCTCGATCCCGGCGTATTCTCGTGTTCACGATGCAGTTCGTCGTAACGCATAATCAGTGGTACAATTACCTCATCATAAACCTCGGAGAAGGAGCTAGCTTGAGCTTCACCATAATATTAAATAAACCTGATTGATGGAACCCTCTGGTCTTCATCCCCTATTTATTGCTGCACCACTGCGGTGCCTAATAGTACCCGCCATATTAAATACCTGCAGTGGTCCCCAAATAATTCGTTTTCATCTTTGGATTTTTCGTGCTTGTACGGTACCTATTTATAATGTTCACAACGCCGCAGTGGATTACCCAGACATTTTTTTTCGGAGTAAGCCCGATATGTTTGAACGGGAAAGACTGTAATACTGTACTTTTTGATTTTGAAATGGTGTCAGTTTTGTTAATTCGTCGAGCCCGAGTTTGTCACAGAATTCGCGGGACGATATTTAAAAATATCAGATCCAGATAAAAAAAAAAAAATACAATTTCGACAGATCAATATTAATTGAACATTTTTTTTTGGAGAAGAGTTCGCGTTAGACCCGGGCCTACCAGGGCTATCCGATAGGTACGCGGCACCGCGCGCACCTCCTGCAACGCGTACCAAGTACCAATTATATTATGTTCCGTCGACAAATCGTCGCGCTTTACAATAGGAATGCCACGATTTGTCTACTTAATATTATTATATTTTTTTTTTCGCCGCGACGATGATTGTTACAGATGACGATCGACGTCGTTGTAGTACTATTATGTGCGCATACGTATTTTAACGTGTACCTATATGAAGGTCGTCGTTCGGGCGCGAAACCAGTTTTTAATACATATATACAATACAAGTGTATACGCGACGCGAGCGCGCGCGTGAATGGACCCGAAACGAAGTCGGCGACCAGAGACATTGGCCGCTGGACACACGGACAGTTATGTCGGCTGTACCAGACGCGCCGGATGTGTTTATCGTCGTCGTATCCGATCGTGTCGAATCTGTCTGCGACGTTGAATTTGCGGTACCGCCGCCGCTGTTGTGATGTGTTATCTCGCGTTCATATGGTCGTAGTGCCGGCGCGACTTCGACGGTGGATTTGTCGTTGTCGGTCGCTGCAGTTGTTGGCGGTGTCAGTACTGTTGGCGCTGCTGCAGTGTCCGTCGTTACTGGACCACGTCGTCCCGGTGTTGTTGGCGTACGCGCTCATGCCACCTGTTGCTGCGGCCGACGATCGCCGGTGCACGATCGCCGGGGCCGACACCGCCGGTGTCGGAGGTTCTCGCGTCCGCGAGACCAAAAAAGCGTTACTCGACCGTTCCAACGGCGCGGGTACAGGTGGCGGCGGCGGCATATGCAGTCGGTCATCGCGGTCCTCGCAGTTCGTGGCTAAAGGCACCGTGTCCAAAATAACGGAAAAATTTCAGACACAGCCGGTACCACCGCCGCGAACCACGCGGATACCGAAACTTCTGCAGCATCGGTCACCCGTAACGCAAGGCTCGTTACCGCCGCCGTTGCCGCCACTACCCCCGCCGGCCGTCGTCAAATACGAAATAAAAAAGCGACAGGAAAAACTCTTGGGTGAACTACATCGTCATCAACGCCGGGTTGACGATCGGACGTCATCATTTTCTTGCAGTGGACCGTTGATTAACGAGGGTACCCGGGACAGCGCCGCGTCTTCAGATTGCGGTAGCTGCAGTTCTGACTCGGAGAAATCGGTCTGTTTTGGCGGCGGTCTTATAGAAGACCCGTCGGTGACGGCCGTAGACGAGAAACCCGGTTCGCCGCACAGCTCGGGGTACGAGTCGGTCGAAGAGACGGCCAGTACTACTGAATTCGCCCAGACCCCGCCACCGGAACCGGTACCGTACTCGTGGGTTTTTGGAGCGTGCGAACACGACAGTTCCGACGGATTTGCAGATTACGCGGTGGCGTCGTCGTCGTCTTCCGACGAATCGATGATCGATGCTGGCACCACCGTCGCCGCCTCGGAAGACCGACTTGAACGGTTGGTGACGTTCGCTTCGACGTCTTATCCCGCTTTGACGAGCGCAAAGCCGGACCAAGACGGCCGAGGCGACGACGATAACGCGCCCACAGGGGTTCGCCGACATTTCGGACGAAATGACGTAGCGACGCCCATTGCTGTTTCGGCGGGATGTCTTTCACCCATACCCGAATGTTCGTCTACTGAACCGATCAGTGTGGAAACCGTCGAAGATTGCTCCAGTGACGACGATAACGATAACAAGGTATCAATAACAAGCTCCAAACTAACGGCTCCCGGCTAGATTATAATGTAACCGTCCGACGCCATATTACGTACAACGGGACGGTCTATTTTCACGTCCGGCAGTGATGTAAACGCGAGACCAAAAAAAATGATATTATAAATAATTGATAAGTCCGTCTAGCGAGTTCACCAAAAAAAAAAAAAAAACACCCGTGTTCGGCAGAGCTTCGTCACTTGAATCGAATTATCATCCCGTCCATTATCTATTTTTTATTATATAGAAGTATGCTTTCCAATACAAGAAATAACCTAATACTTCAATAATACTACTTTTAAACAAATGTCGGTTGGTAAAAGTTTAAACTCCCAAAAGTCATATCCTTGATACTGAAATGTCTTCCACTGGCTTCAATGGGAAGGTCTGTAGGGTTGTATAGAGCTAAAAAATAACATCCTTCTCCCGCGAAAACAGTAAAATTCATCTAAAAAAGGTATCACTTCAATCCACCTAAATTAATAATTAATAATAAATACCAAGACTAAGTGTTGTTTTATATGTTTCTTAATCTTGAAATAAATTCCCTCGTGTTGAACCGTTGATTCGAGAAAAAATTACTTATGTATTACACATAAGATAGTGATTAAAGATTATAATAACATTATTTTGAATAAGTTGCTTATACAGTCTAACATACTATTAAATGCTCGATTTATTTTCGTCCGGGAATTAATTATGTTTCGGGTTCGTTTTGTAAAAAATAGTTTAGGTTTTTTAAAACGTTTCTGGTCCGAGAACATTGGTACAAAGTTTTTTTGTTGTTTTTCCGCAACATTGTCTAATGAGTATGATGAATTATTGTTATGTTTTCAAAATATTTTGATAGTCGTGAGATAGTCAATCAGATAAGAGGGTTTTGTTTGTAGTCGATAGTCAGAAGATAGATATGACAAAAAAAAGTGACTCGAAGTTATTATAGAGAAAATAATGCGAGATGAGGTAGTGTGAAGCGGATGAAGAAATGTTGATGCTAAAACAAGGAAATTCAAAATTTAAGTGACTCGAGGAATTCGAATTTCATTTTTACTGCACGGTTACGGTCGAGAAGGGCCAACAAACTCGTTTTTGGTGAAAATGTAATATATTATGACCTAACTTTGAAATTTGATGTATGTTTTCTTGTGGAAGTGCTTTACTATTTTCGGATTACAATGCATATATTATCACGATGCGAACGAAAAACGGATGGTCACATCGTATGTCACAATGTATAAATTATAAATATAATATAATAGTGTGACTATGTATCGCGGGCGTGAAAAATGAAAATAATAGGTACTCGACCAAAGAATTACATTTTATTATGACGCGTAACGGACGGCACTTCGCCGGCGGCGCGGCGATATTTCGCGGGGCGTGTGGGCGCGTCGCGCGCCGAGAATAAAAACGATTTTTTCGGGTTACCGGAACGATCAAACGAATAGTAATAATATTGTTATTATCTTTACCTACGTGTTATTAGCCCGGAAACACGTATGTTTACGCGTTATAGATTAATAACGACGACGATGGGAATGCGAACGAAACGATTATCGTATTGTAACGTTTAATATGATGTGCACGCGTGTGCTATAAATACACAGGCGCGTTTTTTAAGCGCAATAATATCGGTCCGTCGGGTTTTTTTTTTCTCGTATCGATTGGCGTACCAGAACAAATATGCAATTTCCCGTTAGACCGTCGTCGTCGTCGTCGTCGTTGGCCGCGACGGGATTAATTCTGGACGAAAAAATAAAATAACTGGTTTGAATTCGGTTCGAAAAGACCCGTATACACGTGTGCCTCATTCTGCACGTACGTACGCGTACGGAAGAAGACGTAACGGCGGCGGTCGTTTATAAATTTATATTCACGGCTCGTACCGTGGAAACATATTTTCATATAATATTTTTATTATTAAATATATGTACGCAATATATATGGCTAATGTTAATCGCGTATGTGTGTGTATATAACGGGGCTCGCGTGTACTTGTTGGGCGAAACGGAATGCATATACCTATATAAACATCGTAATAATTTCTGCTAGACGATTGTTCGGTTTCGCATCGATTTCTGTGGAATATTTCCTGCGGACGCGTTTATCAGGCCAAAAGCGTTGGACACTGCAGTGGCGAAAAAAAAAACCAAAATATATATATATGTGGATGATAATATTGTTTGTGTACCCGCAATCGTTTTAGAGGTCATTTTTTGATTTTCCCTGCAGAGGTTTGCCTAATGAGTGGGAAAATACTTAGGAAAATGGGTACAATATTAAACAAATATTATTATAGAAAATATGTGTTGTTGACAAAGCAACACTACCGACCAAACTCCGCTCAGAATCGTGTTTTCGTTGGCAACAGTTAATCGTTGCTTACAGGTATACATTAAATTACCTATAACAGTGGCTGCACCCGTCCCCATTATGCTGTCCCTAGGACAGCATTTTTATTATTATAATACGATTCAAATCGGTAAAACCCTTTTATTACGAAAACCTCGTCTTTGTCGAATGTGTCTATACTACGCTTATTATGTATGTAATCACAAACGACACTTGCTAGTAGAAACTAGCAAAGGTGCAAACACTACGATTAGGGCTTTGTCCCTCACATTCCCTCAGAAAGACAAATTTATGTCTAACTAATATTTTATTGCTGCCATCACAAAATAAATAATATTAGATAACGGTTTTTTTTTTTTTTTTTTAACAAATTTAAATTTCATATAACGCCGTCTAAACACAATTGATCATAAAATCACTACAACAATCAATACAATTTGGTGCTTACATTATTACACGGAATTCGTACAATAATAATAATAATCTAACAATAACCTAACCGTTCAATTTTAATAATTTATGACAATGATATTCAAGTTATAAGTTATCAATATCACTGTCATCGCTTATTGATTTTACATCACTCTTATTTTCTCTGTGTTTTGAATAATAAAATAATGATATAGATAGATAAATATATGAATAAATATATATCGTTGTATTTATGCTATAGTCTAGTTTATTTATTTTTAATATTTTTGTATGTTGTCTGTGGATGCTAAACTATATTTTTGAATAATCCCAGTGGGTACAACTGAACTCTCATAACCCCCCCCCCAATTCCGCCAAATTATGTTGTTTTTTCTTTCTGTTTATGAACAACGTTTTCATACCTGAAATCTTGCTCTATAACATCGGGGTGGTTTATGGTAGGAAAGGTTGTCTAGTTGGTGCGTTGAAAAAGATCGTTTTTTTTTTATTTGCCTTGTAGTTTTATTAATAATTATAGGGGGAAAATAATATTTACGCAATAACGATTTCTGTTGTTTTTTTTTTTTTTTTTTTCATGTAGTTCAGTGAAAAATAATCGCATCTACTTGAAACTTTCACCTAATACTCGTGCTTTATATCCACTCATTATAGATGCGCCTAGTTATATTTTGAATAATACAATTTGCTTACAACTTGAAACATATGTTTAACTGAACTTTGTTAAGAATTGTTTTTCGTTTACAAATTGTATAAACTAAATTAAACCCGTGTACTATACGTCTTACATCTTTCCAGCCTACATCAGCAGTCTACCCAAAGTGCAAAATATATCCTAATTTGTTTTATGCGAATAACGAAATTTATTTGCATTAATTTTTACATCAATAAAAGCAGTTGGAAATGTATTTTTTATTATTATTATTTGTCATGTTAATGATTTTGTTTTTATTAAATAATAATAAAATAATTTTTTTTTTTTAAAACGTATACAGCCGTTAACGTACTCCATTGGAAATCTTATCTCAAAATGCATAGGTCAGAGAACAAAATAATGTTATTACGGATATGGCACGTAAAATCTATTAGATATCTGCCATTCATAATATTTTTTCTAATTGAAGTTTACGAATGTATTATAATCGGATTGCGTTTATTTTATTCGACATTATTTTATTATACACATATTATTATTATTATATATATATATTAATTAGTTTGTATACAGTATATCCGATAAAGGTGTATATAGATAAGTGTTCTGAACACGGTACGAACATAATGTTTAATAATAATTAATTAGTTTAAACAAATGTTTAATGTTCGGTAAAAATTTTATTTGTACACGTATATTATAGGAGACGACAATATGAGTAAATGATTTAAATTTTCTTGCGTACCTACCATATTATGTTTTGTGTGTGTGTACGTGTGTGTTTGTGTATACGTGCGTGCACATAACAAATGCTTAATATATGATTAAATCATTAAATCTATGTTTAATTTGTATTTGTTGTTGGTTTTTTTTCTCTCTATTAGATTTTTTTCCGTGCCGGCATCTTGCAGACAATCGAATCGCAGCGTGACGAACAATTATCCGGAATCTTTACCCAGCTACAAGCCCGTTGTCGCGGATACCTTGCACGGAAAGACTACGCCAAACGCAAAGTGAACGACATCGCCATACGGTGCATACAACGGAATGTGAAAAAGTTCATGGTCGTCAGGGACTGGCCTTGGTGGCGGTTGTTGGTTAGAATCACGCCTCTGCTGAACGTGCACCGGACGGAATTCGAATTGAAACAGAAATCTGTGAGTATAACCGGCACTTGAAAAAAAATAAATAAAAACTAATAATTAATATTAGGAAAAAAAAAAAATGACGATTAGGCGTGTACGACGCGTCGTGTTTAAACGCGAGATAAATGCGAATTCGCAGGTCAATTATAATAATAATTATTATTATAATTAAATCTCTACAATCGACAGTGGTATATTGCAATTCTTATACACGCATATTATTATTTATATACCTGTATAAAATACGTGATTATTTTATGAAATTTTATTTAGATAGGTATAGTAGGCGCTGCAGTGTATTAAATCTCTCCGGGTTCAACGATTCGTCTGTTTATGTGAAAATTAACGATTAATTTTTTTTTTTTATTTTTTATAATAGCTCGCTGTGCACAAAAATCGAAGTTTGCGCATAGCGAAATTCACACTTAACCAAGGTGGAAACGTCAACAATTGAAAACAATCAATATCTCTAAGTTGAATTGTGCTATTTAAATTTTATTTTCTTAGTTCGTTATTATACTTAATTATTACGCATTTCTATAGTTTACAAATTATTTACTAATGCTCGGTTTCGTACTTGAGCAAAACAGCTTCAGTTTTTTTTTTTTATTATTATTAGAAATCTCTCGTTTTGACTACGGGTTTTCATTTATTTGTTTTTCCTTTAATTGTAGTGCTTGAAGTCATAAATTGGCTGCGAGTTATAACGTTTATTACACTGTTGTATCTCAACTGATTTGAACTTGAAAAATTGGTTCAACCACTGTAATTTATGGAAAATTAAACAAATAATAATCCGTGTTCAAAATAGGAGATTCCCATTAAAAGAAAACACACGAGTTGCATTGCACATGCGCGAATCTATGCATTTGTAAACACTTCCAAAACTATACAAATGTGTATTACTTAGTTTCAATCTAAAACTATCTAAAAAGACCAAATTAAAACTACATAGCTCAGCGCCGAGATATTTAGTATTTACAGTTACTACTAACATACTGTATAATATGTATGTACCTAAATACCATTAATGAGTTTGAATATTACCATAATAATTTATTTTTCAACAGCCCCCCTCGCCAAAAAAAAAAAAGATGTTGTTTAATATACCCGTAGTACTTCGATTGTAAACTACGGATGCGATTTATGATCGTTCAAATTAAATTTTATCGTTTACTTCTTGTACGTTTTGTATAGGACGAACTGGAACAGCTGCGAAGTAGGGTAGACAAGTTAGAACAAGAACGGTCGCAGCTGAAAATGGACAACGACAGACTCGAACAGAGAGTAAGTAGAGAAATTCTTTGAACTTTTCGACAGTGTCTTTTTTTTTCACATTGGCGTATTTGCCGTTTGGTAATTGGTCACCGGCCAAATGCATTTAATTTCCTCTCCCGGGGCCGGTCTATTTTTGTGCGACCGATATTTTAAGACGGGACTTAGTAAAACAACAATAGACAAACTCCTATTTCATTCAACTGACTGACACTTCCCCAAACATAACGTTCATAACGTTCTCGTCGTATACATTCCCGTAACCGTAACCGTGTAATGTTCACACCGGCGTTAATGAGAAGACGTTATGGCGCGACGCCGTCGTCGCGATCATCGGTTTCGCGTTCTTTATCACCGTTATCGTATAGGTCTTGTCACTCCTGCACTACCGATCAGAGATCGGATTTTAACGAAAAGCTCCTCAGACTCCTCCACGAGAATAAGGTTTACGTTTGTTTCTTCCCTTTGTTTTTCCAGTAGATACAGTCTCGTCTTCGACTTTAAACGTGTATGTTTTGTTTTCGCCTGTTTATTTGAATATATAGCTAGCAGAAACAACTGCCGACCTGGCCGAGGAACATTCCACGGTTACTATGGTTTCTGAAAGGTTACAATTCGAGTCGGCCGAACGACAGCGCCTCGAGAAAGAATTGCAAGAGACGCAAACGGTAAAAACTCGGCTGACCGAGACCAACGAACAATTAGAAATGCAATTGTTGTGCATGAGGTCCACCGATCCTTCGTTAATGTCATCATCGTCCTCCGTGGCCGGTACCATGAGTGATGACGATAGTGCTGTAGCGACCAGTGACAAAGGTGACCAATACTACAGGAGGAGATATGAGCGCGTTTGCCGGGAGTTGGAGTACGCGAAAAAGCGATTGCAACAGCAACACAACGACGACATGGAGCAACTATTGGCAATGAAAAAGCAGCTTGAAAAGAAAGTTAGTACAATAATATTGATACTAATGCTATATTTTCTAATCTTCTTGCTATACCGGCGATATTCCAAATATTTTGACATTTTGTATTTAGGTATAAGTGTAGTACCTACATTTTTTTTTTTTTTTTCACTGAATTTGTCACCTTACGTGCGTTTGTTTTATTAACAGATATACATTTATAATATTATACCATGTCATACTCACGCGTCTTAATCACTCGCTTCAAAACCAATAGTTCGATTTATTCTGATTTTCTATTATTATATAATTATCATTGTATATAAAAACATAAGGAATAAGTTTACATAAAATAAATTTTATTTCAACACAACTGAATATTTATCAAAATAAAAAAAAAATTAAGTTGGAAGTAAGGTATATAATATTATTATATAGGGTAGGTAATTTAATTTATGTACCATGCAGTGATGAATCATTATTAACGTAAAACGATTCTAAACCAAGTCTAGTCATGTATAATTCATATGTACCTAAATTTATATTTGTATTAATTCATGAACTCCAAAATAAATTATAGTTATCCGTTTTTATATAATAACCAAAAAAGTTGTATCCGCATAAATCGAATAATATAGTGACATATCCATTTTTACCATCAAAATTCTAACTTTAAATACTTATAAAACAAAAACCGTGACTACAGATTTTTGATATTTTTAAAGTGTTATAAAAACAATTTATTAATAATTAATAATGAACTTAGTATCAAAGTTTCAAACAAATTTCATTCATATACAAGTATTTGGCGAACAGTAAAGTAATGATTATGTTTGATTTATAATAATTTCTTTAATAACAACAAAAATACCAGTATCAAAAATCGTTATCACGCAAATATTTCTTATTTAATTTAAAACTACTTTAATTAAAAATCGAAACGTAAATGCATTTTTAACCGTTATTTTACAAAGTATTTATATAAAAACAATGATAAATTGTATCCTCTATTAGCGGGAGAAAACATTTGATTTAGCTCCCTCCAAGAAAAAAGAACGTCCGCTATCCAGAAGCTTCGAATAAGAGAATTTCCATTGTATTAAAAAGCTTGAATAACTTTCAGTTGGCTGGTGTTTATGAAGATGTAGAAGAACAACGTCAAGTAGTTGCACAATGGAAACGAAAAGTCAACAAACTAAACTCTGAATCAAATGATCTTAAACTCATGTTAGAAGAAAGCAACTCACGAAACAATTTACTGGAAAAGAAACAAAAAAAGTGAGTATGAACAATATTTTTATTACCAAATATATTAATTTAAGTGAGTAATGAATTAGTTATAGGTTCTATACTTGGTAAAAAGCGAGAAAAAATGAATTATATAATACTATTATGTACACATAATATGTTGTAGGCAGTATTTATATAAATAATTATTGCAGATTTGATACAGAGCTGCATTCTTTACAAGAAGAATTAAAGAAAGAAAAAGCTCAAAAAGAAAAAATTACTAGAGAAAAAGATATGGCATTATCGGATAAATTTTCAATTGAACAGATCCTAAGTGTTAGTTTTCTTGTTTAAAAAATAATAATAATAACACAAAAATTAATATCCGTCTATCTAATGTTTTTATATTTCAGAGTGTTAAATTAGAATTGGAATTGAAGGAACAGAAAGTGGCTGGTTTAAATCGTGAATTACAAGAATTAACTTTTAGTGGTAACACTGAAGAAGAAGTCGCTGCCCTCAAGCGGTCCAAACATCAGTTGGAAAGTAAGCTCAAAGATCAAGAAGAAGAACTGGATGATTTGGCTGGTCAGGTGCAATTATTGGAGCAAGTGAAGACTCGTTTAGAGATGGGACTTGAACAAGAACGAAAAGAACACCGACGAGAGTTGGCTCAGCGTGAACAAGAAAACGAAGAAACTCGCTGTTCAGCATCAAAGAAGATCAAAGCACTGGAATGTGAAATCGAAAACGAGCATGAAGAGAGAACAGCTCTGATTCGGGAACGTCATGATTTGGAAAGACGATTGGTCGACTTTGAAGACAGAGAACGGTGTCGAAGCATGAACGACCAAGAGACCATATCCCGACTGAGGAGAGACATAAAAAAACTCAAGGCTCTATTGAGGGATGCGCAGACGGTACAGGAACAACGAAGTGATAGTCAAGCAAATCGCATAGCAATGCGGCAGTTAAGAAATCAACTTGAAGACGCAGAGAGTGCTAGGGATTCGGCTATCAAGGCTCGGGGAATAGCTGAAACGGACCTAGCTGAAGTAACCGTCTCTTTGGAAGAAGTGCAGTTAGCAAGACGAGCAGCCGAAGATCGTGCGACCGGCCTGGCTCGGGATAAGAATCATTTGCAGAGCCAACTGGACGAGAACGAAGAGGAGTTAGCCGAAGTTTTGAAAAAGTATCGGGGCACAGTACAGCAGCTAAGTGCCGAGCAGACCGTCCAACAAGAGCAAGCAGGACGTATTGCCGAGCTGGAAACTGATAAGGCTAATTTACAAGAACGGTTAGCTGAGTTGACTTTCCGTTTAGACAATATGGAGACCCACGGCGACCCAGCGGGTTCGCTGAACTTAAAGCGACTGCAACTACGTGTCACCGAACTGGAGTCAAAATTACAACTAGAGCTGACTACCCGGACCAGGCTTGAGGTGCAAATAGCTCGGCTGAAAGAGATGATGGAGCGGTTGGAGAGCGAACGAGAGATGGCCAATGGCAAAGAGAATGCCGCACAAGAGGCGGTGCGCAAAATGCAGCGTTCATTGCGGGAGGCTCGAGAGTCAATGGCCGAGAAGGAATCTAAAGAGACGGCTGATGTGAATCGGAAACGGGCATTAGAAAAACGAGCCGAACAGGCAGAATCAGAAGTAACCACTGTCAAGGCCGACTTAGCCCTAGCTCTCCAGCGAATAGATGACCTCCAAGCCGCCCTGACAGGTGACCTTGACGATGATGACGAATTCCAGTCTGACAGTGATGACGACGATGGTGATGGGGACAGTGATGATTCTGTCACCACTTTTTTGGCCAACCAAGGGACCAGAAATATCTCAATCCTACAACAACCGAAAGTGAGTTAAGGCTATACTAGATTTTGTTTTACTATAACAGTAATTATCAATAGCTATTATTTTTATGATATGCACATTTTTTATCAATTTCTTTTGAACTGGTTGAATTTGAATGCATAATCTTAAATTTCCAATCCTCCATTAACTACTACAAATTTTTCAAATATACTGTTAAACATTAACCTTTTTCTATTGATAAAATTTGGGGGTATTTTTTTATAGTTAAAGCACGTCTCAAGTATCTGAACTCGTTAAGAATATTTAAATTTACGAGGATTAGTCAAATAATTAGTCACATTAATAGTTTTCAATCCTCGACTGAAATACATTTTATATAGGTCCCTAGTTACAATTTTACAAAAAAAATTAACTTAAAACAGACAAGAACATAAAGCTGTTATGGGAGTTGAAAAAAAATCAACATAAATTCATATTTTGTTTATTAAAAAATATTTATAATAAATAGCTTTTGAATTCATATTGTAATTAGGCAAAATAAATGTGGGAGTATAAATTAATGTGTTAAAACTTATTTTATAATATAATAATTATGATTCGTTATGGTCTGTTACAGAATGTGGATTAAAATTAATGACTAGTAAATTTCCTGAAGAGTTTGCACCAAAGTATTATTCAAATACAATTATATATTAAATTGTGTATATGTTAAAAGTTACTTAATTATGAGTTATTTTATTATTATTATTATTATTTATATTTATGCATTATACTTAAGTGCCCTATGAATTTGATTGTGATTTTCACTACCCTCTAGCTCTCTATTATACTTTATTATTATTCCCTTTCCCAGTGTCTTCCAACAACCAAAGGACCAAATACAAAAATGAACAAACTTAATTAATTTACCGTCCACTGACGCAATAATATTTGATTTTGTTTTTTTATTCAATGTCATATTTTGTACTGAAATAACGAAATTTGTATTGTATTATGTAATAAAATGTTATAATTTTTTTTTTTTACTATCGTTTATATACACTTACTGTGCGTCCTACCAAACTGTGCAATAACATGTTCAATAAACCTATGTTAAATAGGTATCTCTCGTAATTTAAATATTGTAGTATTTACATCATAATGTCTACAGTTTAGAGAAAGATGAATATCATATATGTTATATATTTTACAGAACAAACGTGTGACAATTTACAAATTTTTTTTTATAGTTCATTCGAAATCAATTTTACCCTCAGACTTGAATAAAACCAAATAAATTAATAAATAAATACTATTAACTACATTGTAAATTAGTATATCGTTTAATTGTCTATATAAACCTGGGGTTCTGTATTATAGAACTGTAAATCTACCCTAGTTTTGGTACATAATAATAATGAAGTATTTATAGGAAGCATAATATATAATATTTTTTATTATATATATTAGGTATAAGTATATTGAAGTATTGCAGTATTTCAAAACATGTTGAATCAAATTTCACTCAAAAATCAGAATCACTTTTTTTCATTAGCAATAATTTATTGTTACATACATGCAAATATAAACAAACAAATATAACTATGTATTCCACATTTTTTTTTTTGTATTCGTAATTAAAATTGATTATACATATATGTTTAAAGTTAGAATTTCTTATAATAATGATGTTCAACTGTCATATTTTTTCTCACTGGTATATGAAACTTGTTCAAATAAAGTATTGCCATTTGAAAAAAAATATATGCCTTCATGTAGGAGCCCTTTTTAACCCACATAAACCCAGTGGCCTATATGTAGGACACCGGAAATTATTGCTATCAGTTTTATTTTTAGAATTTTCCCCATATTATCGATTTACTGTTGGAAAATATAATAATCGACCCGATGATATTATTTTGCGTTGTATAGTCGAACGTTATTACGCGTTAGTAACATTTTGTACAAAAATTAACCTTGGGCGTAAATGGGTTAAACTTTCCCAGTAGGACAAAATTGGTTTATCCATTCATTTTTAATAACCAAGGTTTTTTTGGAGAAAAAACCCTGCCATTAAAACTAATAGTATAACTTCTTTACTATATATATCCAGAATTTAAAATCCAAATTACCAATGGTCATTTAAAATTAATAATTACAACTATAATAGATACATAATATATTGTAATATATTATTTACTCTTGGAAAAATATACTATCTTAAATGTTAATTATGGATTACGTCTTATGTTTATTTTTTCATTCAAGTGACTATTTTAATCTCATTCAATTGTCTACTGCAGTTATAAGTTAACTCTGTTTCCCAGATTTTGACATTAGTACAGTTTACTCGTTGTAGGTACTGTTTATGCATTTTGATTTTTATTTCTACTATATAAGTATAACAATACTTACTTGGTTTTTTGATTATAATTATTATATATTCGTTCTATTGAACTTTTAAACACATTTATATGTGTTTTACTTTTTGGCGTTTTAGTTTTATCTAGCCCAAACATGACTGAAAGATACCGTTGTGATTTGACGACTTACACCGTTATTATAAGGCATGGGTGAATATTTAAAAGATAATAAAGTATCAAAATAAGTTTTTTTTTTTATAGTAAAAATAATTTTCAATTTACAAAATTATAGATATTAATTCAAAAATCTATCTACCCACAACCACTCACTCGTGGTTGTTGAGAAAAGTTAATATTCACTTATATAAATTTGCTTTCTATTAGTTCTATTTGTAAACCGTTTTTCCAACCAGTACAGCGTTGTCCTTGACAATTAAATTTGCAGAATTTTTCATTAGCATTTCAAAACAGAAATCAATTATCAAAAGTTTGTTAGTTAATTTAAAATAATAATATTAAATTAATTTACATATTATGTTCACTAAATTGTTCATTTTTTTTTTATATATATATAAAAAACTAGATTTATCTATTTGTTATTGTTTAAAATTGTTGACTATTTCTTAATATTTTTTACCCAATTATATGTGACGATAAAAAATGAATGTAAAAATATTTGTGCTTAATAAACAAAAAAAATATAAATATATTAGATTAAATAAAACCAATAGTTTAAATTACAATATGTATACATAAATAGTTAATTATTTTGTATCCGGGTATCCTTAGGTATTATAATTAGAATGTTTGTGTTTATTAATTAAATTATAATATAATAATACCACTTGATCATGTCAATAATATGCTAGATAAATGATAAATATCTGTGTTCAATAAAAACAATTTTTTTTTTAAATTTATACCGGATTGTGTAAATAATTTCTGAGATTGGATTTTAGGATTTAAAATCCATTTTTTTAGGCATTTTTCCCATCTGTGTACACCTTAATTTAATATTATTTACTAATTAACACTGCTGTTTTATTCTAACTACTATAATTTAGTAATGGTTTAACTATAATGTATTAAAATATAGTTAAACAAACCAAACAGCATTGGTATTAGTTTATTATATAATCTATGAATAAAGAACAAGTTGATAAATAATAAATCAAATTCAATTTTGTAAAAACATTAATAAACCAATAATATAATTTTAACCGGATGTTATTTGTTTAAGTAAACGTGTCCCATAGCACAGTTTAATTACCAACTAAGAACAGTTCACTAGTAATGAAATTCTTTCATAAACTTGTACTGTGGAGGTAAGATTTTAAGCCTTAAACTTTATTTATGTTTTACTACTGTCCATCCATCATCAGGAGAAGATTCAGACTCTTCACTAGACGAATCATCTTTCTAAAAAATAACAAATACAAATAAATAGTTTCAACAAAAGTTTAATGTATAAATAGCTAAATATAAATATTAGTAGAATGTCATACTTGCTTGTGCGGTCTTTGCCTTACACCGACCTAGCAAATTTGGGTTTAAGAGAACTAATTTTGTTTTGTTACATAATTATATTATAGTGAATTTTTGACCAAATTTAAAGGGTATCAAGCTACTTTACTGAAACTTTCATTTTTTTTTTTTTTTTTTTTTTAATCAATAGTACTATTACAATAGTATTATGAATTTGCATAAATTTGCAATGATCACTCTTAGTTAATGAAAAAAATGATGCATAAAACTGATAATGAGGTTGCATATTCCTAAACATTATACATGATTGTTATTATTAAGATGGTTACTATAGCAGTAGATAGTGACAACCCACATTGTCCCCACAAGGGTTGTGCCGTATCTTCTAAAGTTTCTTGTGAACATATCCTAGATACAATTGTCTCTTACATGCCAATACAGTTCTGGAAATTATTGAGTGTCAGTATATCTAGATAAGTGGTTTTTAACCATTTTAGGACTGCAATCCAAATTTTTCCTTGAAAGACCTTGAAGACCCACATGGTTTCATTTTTAAAAAAGTATTATAAAAAAAATAAAATTTGTTTATTACTTTTATTATGTACTCTTTTAAGTAAAGTCGTATGCGAAGTGTGTGCTTGTTTTCTGCTATTGTCAATGTCAATCTTAGTTATTTTCAAACGCAAAGAGTTTGATAATTGTAGCTTGTTTTGATGTTTATTTTTCATGTCCACCATTGCCGAAAATCAAACTTCACACATGTATGAAGATAATAATGGGAGTAGTATTTGTATAGATTCAGCTGAAAGAATTTGATGAGTTGACAACCCAAACTGAATTAAATTATTGCGGCTAAATTTAATTTTTAAAGATGATCTTCTGATAAATTAACGAGTTCTTCATTGGCTTTTTTTAATATCCTAGTGAATCTAATGTCCTTAAATAGATTCAGAACCCAGTTATTTTGTTGATATTTTTCCATTTCTTCAAGAAAGTAAAAATTAAAATTATCTTTCAATGAAATTAAATGTTAACTAATTGGCTAATATTATGCCATCAGCTACTTTTATATCATTTTCAATTATGAAAATTTCAAATGTTTCAAAACAATCATAATCTTACATTTCAATGGTTTTTTTGCCACACAGTTTTTTCATAAACCTATAATTTTGTCTTCAACTGAAAATATAGCTGTTAAATACTTCAGAAAATATTCTTCATTGTGTAATAATTTTGCCAAATTAATTTTTTCTTTTAGAAACAATGCAATTTCTTCGCAGAGATCTATAAGTCATGTTAATACTTTTCTTCTTAGCAGCCATTGTACTTCAGAGTGCAAAAGAAGTGACTTATGAGAACTTCTCATTTCTTCGCACAATATTTCAAATAAACGTGGTTGCAATAGCCATGTTTTAATGAAGTTGACTATTTTCACAGAAGTGTTCAAAATGTTTTTCATGTTATCCAGAATATGTTTTGATACTAAAACTTCCCTGTGAAAGTTGCTAGAGTTCATGATGCATTTGGACTAACTCAAGCATTCTAATCACAACATTAATATTAGTACTTTATTTATGTTTATAAAAAATAAACAAAAAAAACATGAATTTCTTAGAATTTATATTATTAAAAAAAAAAAATTGTAAGACTTACCAGTAGGTTGGGACCCACAGTTTTAGAAATGCTAATCTAAATACTCGTCAGAGATTGAGCATTTACTTATTTTTTGGTTTGATATTAAATCTAGCAAAGTGCTATAGTACAAAGTGAATTTGTGCCATGTTTATAAGAAACTCAAATATGTGATTTTAAAGTGTTTTTTTTTCTAACTAAAGTTTTAAAAAGTATATATATATATATATATATATTACTAGTTTTTCTGTATATTTACTATTTTATAATTATAAAAAACGAGTTGTAAAAACTTAGATTTTACCTCCTTAAATTTTTAAAATAAAATAAAATATTTTTTTAATTATTCTTGTCTGAATAGTTGTAGATGTTTAGTGCATATAGTAGTACCATTTATTAAGTTTGTTCAATACAGTATTATTTTGGGATATTTTCAGACTTTCAGTGCATTGCAATACGGGTAATTTTTAAACATCCATTATTTCTAAACTAGATGCAACCGTTCCAAAATGTTTGCAGATTTATAATGATTAGCATTTAAAATTACTATCAATTTAAAAAATGTAAAATTGAAACAACCCAAGTTCCAGTAAGTTAGATTTATTCCTCTTAAAGTTTGATAAAAAGTCAATAATTCACTCTAATATTACAGTACAAAATTTAACACGCTGAATGTAAATTACCTATGATGTGCATTTGTAAGACAGAGACAGCAAATATGGTTATAACATTCTTTAAAAAACAAAAGCATAGGTAGTATAAAATTACTTTTTGTTTTTCACGTATGGGTTTTACTGGAACTACTTGAATAGGAATTGTAACTGGTAAATTTTTCAGTTCGTCAATTACTTTTTGACGTCCATCTGCTTGGTTCCAATCACAGTAAAGTTTACAAATATGTCGACTTAAATCATCAGCAGAAGAGTCTTCAAGTACTACATCAAACCCAACATCCATAACATCTTCAATAATATCAGATATAGCTGTCCAACACATACTGTCACCTAAATTATAATTATTTAATGTAGACAATATACAAAATAGCTAAGTATAAATAATTTATTTTAAAATTCTAGTGTTAACATTATTTATTGATAGATTAGATCAAGAATTCTCAGCCCTTTTGAAATCACACTCCCTTTTTTTACTATTTTTTGAGTTCACAAATTTCCCCATGGGGTGCCCAAAAACCAGCCAGATAAAAGTTTGATGAGTAAAAAAAAACAAAAATAAAACCGTTAACCAAAACAGAAGCCAATATGTAATAATAAGTGTTAATGTATTGTTATATTTTTTTTATTATTTCATGAGGTATTAATATGGTTTTTAAACATGTTTACGCCTCCCTTGAAATTTTGTCATGCCTCCCAAGGGGGACACACCCTCAAGGTTGAAAACCCTTGGATTAGATAATCTTCTTAAAAAATGTAAATATATAAATGATACAGTAATAATATTTTGTTAAATCTACATTAGATATCCTTAAAAATAATATTAAATGTACTATTTTACTACAATTATTAAATTAAAAATATGTATTTACAAAAATAATATAAATCCATAATAATACACAAACCAGATTTATGGAGATATTCATGAACATTTTGTATTAAGTCGCTAATTTTGAACTGCATCACTTCAGACGATCCTCCCATCCCATGTTCAACCGCCAACTTGAATGAAGTAGTAAATAAACTCAGGTAGTAATAACAAAAAGTATTTGCCATGTTATAATACTTACTTTGAGAGCAGTCCAATTATTGAAGAGTACCCCAATTATGTGTTCGAAATTTGTATTCTCATTTAATATAAATAATGACATGATTAATTAGAATATGTATAGTTTGAAAGTGCAAATTATCTTAATTTTATTATTATTGTTTAAAGACTATGTAGTGACAACTTAAACTGGCGGTAATCCACATCCACATGGCTGAGTGAAGACAGACGGATAACAGATCCCGTTTGTATTATTGTCTAGATATTTTAAAAATGTGTTACCTATTCGGTTAACTTATCACTATCACTTTTGTTTATCAGAACTACAACCGCACCACAGATTAAATAAAACCAGATAGTACAATCTGTCCCATAGAGTAATTTAGTGGTGCTGTTTCTTCTACAGATTGAAGCAAATTGTTTGATTAAAATAAATGGTCATTGAAACAAATATTAAAGGCTCTTAACAGAATTTATTTTCCTTATCTGATGTAAGTTTTCTCAGCAAATGTGAAAAACCAGCATAAAACATGGGAAAACCGGGAAAATCGATACAATATTAAACAAATATTATTAAAGAAAATATTTTTTAAATCCTATTTAATTATTTTTTTTTCTATAAAATGACATATATTGTTGACAAAGCATCATTATCAACAGAACTACGCAAAGGATCGTTTTTTCGTAATTAATAGATAATTGTTGCTTACAGGTAGACACGTATACGGGAGGGTTTAACCCCTCCCCCCCGACCAAAAATTAATATTATAATTTATTTATGTAAATTTAATATGTTTTAAAAAATATTGATAATATTGGTAATATTGATTATTGTACATTTTTTATGAACCCTCCCTGATTTTTTTTTGTGTACGTGCCTACTTATAGGTATATATTAAATTATCTAGAACAGTTACTGCATTCGTCCCTATTATCCAAATACGTCTCTTTTTGTTTAATTTGTGTTTTGCGTGCAGATTAAGAATGTAAAAAAAAAGTAGGATGAACTTCGTATAAAAATGATGGGAGAAAACTTCATACAGTTTGGATTTCCGTTTCACATATTTCTTATCTATTATCATTGATTATAAATACTATTATTTGTTCTCTATTTGGAGGACCGAAACACGTGAAATAATAAACGGTGTGTTTTAATTAGCTGTCCTCGGAGTGCAAATTTGCACTCTCTTACACCAGGCTTTATATCAGTCTATCTCTCTTGATCCATTTAGACCGACCACGTTTCTCAACACTCTTAAGGCAATATAAATGTACTTTTACCCTAACCTCCTGTCCTCGGGGGAAATGTTCCGTCTAGATGTAGTGTACTATTGCATACCCTATCAATTATTTTATTATCTGTGGTTAGATTTGATAATAATCATGGTTACGGCCAAGTTGCTATTCAATGATGATAAACGGACATTTCTTATCAGCTACAGTTGAGCATCCTATTTTCTTTTTTTTAAATTTAAATTGTATTATTTTTGATATATTAACTAATTTGTTTTAAATTTTATAATAAAAATCAAAATTAAACTCCTGTTTTAAGCTTTTAGTATTAACACGTGACAAATGAAATTACTAACATCATTATTTTACTCAGATTTTGGTAATTCTTATTATTTATTTTTAATAACGGTTTTACTATTGCTGTTAAAAAAATGAAATGGCTTATAATGATACCCTTTAGATCTTTTTGAATCACAAGTAAAAGTACCAAAAATTAAATATTTATAGTTTTATAAATTATATGGTACCTTGTTTATTATATTTACTTATCAGTTCAAAATTAGCAACTAATATAAATGTGTGATTTTAATAACCATTCTTATTGTGCACTTTATTATATATTTTTAAAAATTAATATTTTGTTACAGATTAAAAGAACCAAATTAATTTGAATTCACAATGCCAAATTTACCTCCCTTTTTTAATGGAAAAATCAGTGGTGTTTTAACACTATCTGTATTAGATATATATTGGTATAAAAATGGTATAAAAAGTAGCCATGTACAATTTGAATGGACTGGAAGTCAAGAAAAACATAAACTTTTGTAAGTAACCAAAATAATTGTATTAAAAAGTCAATTGTATTTTCTAGTGATGTACAACATTTTAAGATAGTTTTGATTTAAATATTACTTTTGAGATTTTTAAAAAGCCAAAAATCAATATTTATTAATTAGGATTATAAAATTACAAACCTATTTTCTTTTTTATTCGCTGTGAGGTACCTAGTATTGTTTATTATTTTCTTAATAACTAAACCTATTAAATAAATGTAATTATTAATTATTTATTTCTAAAGTATTGTGTGTAGTTTGATCCTATATATACATTGTACATATTATATTTGACTACCTACTACATTGTTATAACTTATATATTAAATTATAGGTTACCTACATTTTTACCATTTCCAATTAAAAACTATAATTTGTTTCAAAGTATGTAAAGGGTACTATTTTAATTGTGTTATTGTCTTTGGTATGTTTTGTTACCTTTGAAATCTTTTATCATCCCATGTAGGAACTAATTAATTTATATTAGTTTCAATAACTAATTATCAATTATTTTTAAAACATACACAAGTAAACTTCAAATAATAAATATTAATTATGTAAATCTAGAATTGTACAAATCTAAGAGAAATATGAACTGCTACTTATGACAGAATTCTGTATAGTATTCACTATTTTATGGTTTGAAAACTAGTGTAGGTATATGTATTATCATTGATAGTTGAATAGAAATCTATTGGTAAGTCTAAAAAGTCCACTTTTGATTTTTAAACTTAACAATAAGGCAACATACATTTTATTACACATTAATATCAAATATTGTTCACAATAATTTCAATCACATATCAAAATATCAATATCATTATGCTACACTAATAATTTCATTGTTTTTTGTAATTAATTAAGTATATAAAACAATTGCAGGACATCTCAGTTTGCTAGAATGACTTATGATATTCGAACTAGCTATAAATTATTTTTAAACTACTTATCAACATCAACATTAACATGTTCAGTTAAAAGTTCTGAAAATAAAACTATTGCTCATGCTACTATCGGAAACTTATTAATGCTTGCTCAAGATAATCAACTGGTTAAAACATTACCATTGATTAATAATGAGAAAACAGTTGGTATTTTAAAATTATGTTTTAATTTAAAAACATTTAATGACACATCATTTGACAATGATATTAAATTATTAACACAATTTGGAATTAAAAATGAAGTTTTAAATAATATAAAACCACCAGTTAGTTCTTTGTCGTCTAAGACAAATAGAAGCAAAGAAGAATTAGCTAGTGATTATTTAATGGGTAATTAATTAATTAATTTATGTTTTAAAATTAAAAATAGTTTCTTTAAAAAACTTTTTATATCTTGAGTAATATTTAGGAAAAGATATGGCTCCTGAAGAAGAAAAGGAAGCTCTTAGTGCATTAACAATAATGCCCTCTGCTGAAAGCATAGTTAGTGCAGCTGAAAACAATGGTATTTACTCTACATCACTGTCACCATTATGTGTTCAAGTAACAAAAAAATATATTAAATTATTATTTTTACTATTTTTATTGTTATTGCTATTTTATTTATGTGTATGTGCTTGGTAAAATATAATAAAATATGTATGTTAAATTTATTAAATAATAATAACTAGGTATCTATAAATTTATTAATTAAATACTTTTTAAAGTACAAACCGAATATGACCTTTAATTAAAATATATATTTAATTTATTTCAGTAGGTACAGAATATTTGTGTTATAAATTTAAAAATTTAATTTGAGAGTCAATCATTATGTTATTAGAAAATTATTTGTATTGAGTTGAGAGTTAAAATTTGAATACTTCTATGTAATTGCTATACTTTATTTGCCCGCTTTATTATTTTGGTTATTAAATCAGAAAATTCAAATGATCATTGGTTTCATAATTACATAAATGTGAAATAATTTAGAAATTTAATGTTTCATTTTCTTGAAAAATATAACTTAGAATACAAAAAATAAAACTTCATAAATAAAAAGAACATATAGTTCCTTATTTTATTCTAAATCTAAAAATAATAGGTATTTCTACTAAGTTTACCATTGATAATGGGCAGTAATTTGTTAAAGGTATTTATATTAAAGCACAATGTTTCAAAGTTTTACAGTTTCTTTAATCTTAACATTCTAATGCAATGTTAGAGTAAAATAAACAAGATCTACAAATGGATTTCATATACCATAAAAAAGGCTTTGGGCTGCCGACTACTATTCTAGTGGATTTTAAAATTGTACATAAGTGTATAATGTAAAATTCATAATACAGACTATATTATTAATTTAATACCATTTTTAAGTAACATTGCATTATATTTTTAATATATTTTTTAGGGTCATACCAAAATGATGACAAAAATTAAACCTAGCATTCAAAATATAAAAACAACACAAGTAACTTTAAAGAAACCATTTACCAAATTACATAGTAATGATCTAAAAAAAGACTTCTATAAAAAATCATATAAAGGTAAGACTATTCAATATATAAGATCACTAAAAACAAGTGTTTATTAAATTTATTCTTTTATATAATACATGGTTGAAAACACTTTTAGGTCTAGATTATTTATAACAAATAATATTATCAATGAATCAAGATTATCTTGAATNTATATAATACATGGTTGAAAACACTTTTAGGTCTAGATTGTTTATAACAAATAATATTATCAATGAATCAAGATTATCTTGAATAAGAATGGCCTTGTCTGTAACAGTGTGCTTTACTATATACATTTTTTTTAATGTTTTTATAATTAAATAAATTAAAAGCACCTTACCATATTATATCTGAATATAAATATCTTTATAATATGTATTATTATTTATGACATGTTTTATTATATTAATATTACTATAGATTTTATATTTTTAGCATCTGTACCAAAAGATGATGTATACATGCATATATCAGTTCTTTCAATTAATGTTTACCGGACGGTTAAATCACTCCAAAACTGTAAGTTTTGGCTTTTTTAAATATATATTTACCTTACAGAAGATGCCTGCATTTTGTTTTTTCTGTATATTCAATAGACTATGTAGCAAATATGTGTCTTTGTATTTCCAATAGGGGCTCATAGACTTAAAAGTTGAAATAAATTACTATTTGTTTTACTATTTAAATGAAATTAAAGACGACAACACTGTCTATGTTTTCACTGAGGAATTTTTCAATATCAAATTCCCAGATAATCTATTAATATTTCAAAATTTAAACTTGATACACAATTTTATATTTAAAATATAAATAATAATATTTGTTTTAAGTCTATTAGAATCTGAGTATTATTTAATGTGAAAACAAATCTTTGCTATGTTGTCTATTAAATATACAAAGATGGCAAATGCTGGTGTACCCTCCTCTTAAACAGAATATATTTTTTATTTTATTATATTCATGTTTAAACTTTAAATTACCAGGAAAAAAGACACAATTCAAAAATGAATACATACATTATATATTATATAATGTATATAATTTTTTGTTTTAGATATTAATAGTACTTATATTGTGCAATGTCTTAAGGATCAAGAACCATATAAATCTTTGAGATTTCTATCTAGACATGTTGATGATAATGGTAACAATATAATATTAAAAATTAGTTCAACCAATATGTTTTTTAATTTGATTTTTTGTTCTCGTTTGAATATAAAAGTACTTATTATTGTATTTAATTGTTACATATTAACATATTTTTTTAAAATTTTAGTTGTGAAATTTACAAATTGTACTCTATCATCTCGCTTAGAAGGCTCTACAGTTAAAGGTGTTACCATTAAAGCATATGTACGACTTCTTAGTGAAAGAAATCCTATAGTACTTGGTGAAACCAAAGAAATGTTAGACTGGACTGGATTTTCAACTACTTTAGATGTTTCTCGATACATTAAAGTTCCTATTTGGAATAATAATAAAATAACTGGTCATTTGTCTTTATCATATAAGTTTTCTAAAACATTTACACTCCAAAAACATGAAGATAATTTTTCTGAAAAACTTGTTGAAAATATAATAGAAATAGAAGACTCTGAAAAGGAACAATGTAAACCAATAGACATTCATAAGTCAGTTCATACTATAAATAAAAAAAAAAATGAAGATCTCACCTCATATCAGATGAAAGACCAGCATTGTTTTTACAACCAACTTTATCCTGAAAATAATAAAGAAATGTCTGAAAGTCAATTATTCATAGATGAGTGGTCAAAAAATAAATTAAAAATTGAAACAAAAGACCAAGGAATTCAAACTAATTTAAAAGATCGTTCTTTTAACAAATCTGTGCAAACTTTAATAAAAACATTTAATATTGCAATACAAGTTAATACTGATGAATTAGAAGATCCGTTAGATAAAGTAATTTCTTATGACATACAGAATATATTTCGATGCACTCATGAATTCACATTTTATATAAAAAAGAAATTTAATTCAACCTTTAATTATGTAACCTATCAATTTCCAGAATGTGTAACTAATAACATGGGAAAAGGTAAAACTTCAATTTTATGATATATTTTAAATAAACAAATACATATATTTTTGTTTGTTTTTAGTTATTAAGTGTTGTCGAATGTTCAGAACTTTTGGCAATACTAATATCTTACATTTGATAACATTGCCCACAACAACTCCATTAGAAACCTATTTTTACAATAATTATACAAAATCAGCTATTGTATTAAATCTTCATCAAGTTCATGATTATTCATCTGGAAAAGTAAATAAAATAAATGAATCTAATATTATATTTTATGTTTAATTTTCATCATTATTTTTAGGTTTTGCTACTAGTTTCTGATTTAATTGACATTGCAAATGAATTTAAAACTTCATATGTTACCAAAAATTTAGTTTTAAACAATAATTTAACTGTAGGAACCACATCTGATAATAATGTCCATATAAAAATAAATTATAAAAGAGTGTATCACTCACTTCCATCTCCTGAAAAATCACTTAAAGACCAGCCATATTCACAAAAGCCAATGAAAAAAAATCCTAAAGTTATAGACTTGACTGAATCAGGATCTGATTCTGAAGATATTTGTGTTAACAAAACATACACATTACATAAACACGACACCACATTTGCTGAAAATGCTGTTGAAAATAGTACTCAAACTGATCCAGTACCTGTTAAAATGTCTCATAATTGTAAAACTCAAACTGAAAAAGTTATAGAGCAACAATGCATAACTATTAATAATAATAAAAGTAACAAAATTGAAATGAAAACTGGAAATGCAACCCAAATAGATAATTTTGTTATTATTGAAAATCAGAATAAAAAAAGTATAAGACCAGAAAATAAGAGTTTTGGCAAATTAAATGATATTATTAAAGCAAAAATAACCATTAAATGTGGATATAATTTACCAATGGTCAAACTAAATGGTGACACTACACCTACAGCTCCAACAACATATATAATTATGGAATATAATAGTGGAAGCCATTTATCAACATCATCCGTTGTACAACAAACAAATCCCGTATGGGAGAGTGAATGGACAATTGTGCTTCCAAAAAAAAAATTAATAGAGGTGTGAAAAAATATTTATTTTATTATCTAATAATTCATAATATGATGATTACTTATATTTTTAATTTTATATTTATTATTATGGTAATGCTATTATTTTATGTCAAATTTACTTAATAAAAGTATTTCATTTATAATAAATATAAATTTCACTCTGTAGAAGGATTAATTACACTTTATACAAGTTTATAGTTAAAATATTAACACTTTAATTTCATATTACATCTGGTTTTAGGAAAAATGGTTAATATTAGAATTGTGGTGTAAAAAATATAAAAATGAATATGCTGGACATGATGCTAAGCGAGATGCAAGACTCGGATTTATATTAATAGATTTATGTGCACTTGAATATGATAATATGAATCAAGCATTTGGATTATATGATGTAATTAGTGAAACTGAAGAATGCCATGGCCAGATTAAAGTATATACTAAACTTTTGCCATGCCTAAATATTGTATTATCTTCAAAAGTACGGTTTTTAAATCTTAGGTTATGATTAGTCAAATTGACTGTGCTGGTCCAAAAGTGAATGACAACTATGATGTCTGTGTATTTCAACCATTTAATAAAAGCCAAATGATTCCCATCAAAGAAAAAATTATAAATCAACCAACATATGACTCTTTAAGGTGAATTTACATTTACATTTCTGATAAATATAAAATCTGTATTCATTTATCAAAGGACTTGTTAAAATATGCCTCTCTAAAATTATAATAAAAGCAATGATCAAATAATCATATTCCATGATTATTATATAGTAACTAATAGTAAGAGATATTTGTATACAAATAGTCTTTCATTGGTTATTCCCATTGCTTTATTGTATATTGATATATACAGTATTAATATGATTTAATAGTAATCCCAATTATAGTTTTAAATAATGTTAATACATTTTTAAATAAATTTCATGTTACAAGAAATGAAATTCCTGAAAAAATTCAAACTGAAAATAATTTCCAAGAAGAATTAAGAAAACCCAAAAATCCTATTTCAGTAAACAATAGAAAAATTGAATATATAGATATAACTGGAGATTATCCTCAAAACATCAGCAATACGATATTAAGGCATACTATTGCTGAAACTAGTTTAAAAAATTGTTATTTAAAGAATGATAATGTACTTGATGTGGGCACTTCTAGTTCAGTTACATCTTGGACAAGTTCATCAGATGACATATTGTATTCAAACAATCCTCAGGTAATTAAAAACTTCACTTCATATAATGCTATATAATTTTAAGCAATTGATAATTCGAAATATGTTCTAGCAATATTGTTAACAATATATTTTTTTTATAATTGCCTAACTTTTAAATTAATTTGTCTAATTAATCTTAATTCTTTACTATGAGATTCTATATATAACAAAGAAGCTATACATTTTATATATTTTACTTTTACAGTTAGTAAAATGTTCTGATTTTTTTATGTTATACCTTAAAAAATGTAAATTTGTATCCTTTATTTTAATTTACATTTTCTCTCATGTAGTCTCGCAAATGAATCTGAAATCAAGATGTTCACACTTAGGTCATTTTTTGTTTAATTTTTATTGATTTTTGTATTAACTTTGTAACAAGGAAAAAACGTCTTCAATTACATAAAATGTATAAAATAAATTACCTTGTGTATCAGACTTACCTACCTATAATAATAGCCTACTCGTGAGCATTATCAACTTTTTCTTCATTTTATTATCATACCTACTTCATAAATATTATGTATTTTGAACATAGGTAAATCAGTAAATGGATGATCACAGTGGTCAACCATGAATCAAGGCAAATTACAGAGACCAATTTTATGTCATGAAACTTATATTAGCCCTTTCTAGACTTTTTTCAATTTTCAAATCATTATGGCAAAATTTGAGGCCTTTGCAATTGTGGTTTTGTTTTTTTTTAAATTTTAGTTCATGTGGATATAATTTATGTGGCTCCTAATAATTTTACTCTCTATTTTTATCATAAATTGTTCCAATGGCCGAATAAAAATATCAATCATATAGTTACAATTTTTTGTTATAAATATTAAGTTCAAATTTTTAAATTTCAACATTTTAAAACATTATTTTGTTTGAGCAATAACTTATTGTTGTATATAAATATAAATTAAATTACTTTATGTATCCTACATTTTCACCAATAACAGTGACACCATCAACAGTATCAGGTATTTTTTTCCTTTGACTATAATATATTTATTTATTTTATATACATTTCAGATTGTAAATGATATTCTAAGTAGTGTAACTAAATTGAATAGAATAAAACAAATTATTCGAGGTTAAGTAGTCTTAAATAAATGCTATCCTTGTAAGATAGGTAGTATTTTAATATTATCAATTTATTTTAATGAGTTTAATAAATGTTCGTCAATGATTTTTTATCATAAGTTTTTTTTTTTAACTAAAAACAAATGTTATGTTACCTAATAATTTTTAATTATTTAAATTGAAGTTTGTATCATTTGTTTTTAATTTGTATACAAGTTTATTTTATTTTTTTTAATTAAAAACAAATATATCTCAAATGTTGTAAACATTATTGTGATAAAAATATAACATGTCACATATATATATACCTATGTATAATTCTTCAATTTAATATTAGTTAGAAAATGTACTAGACAAATTACGTAGTATTATGGAAAAATAATTTTGTAAGCCACCCAGTAATTAGTACTAATAACTATATTCAATCCAATTATAAGTACATGTTCTATTTATTGATGAATTAATTTTCGGAACAAACTGTGCTGTTTTGGTGCAATGTCCTCTTAAAATTAATATAATTAAATAGTATGGTAAAAACTATACTTAAGTCAAGTATAACTGAATTTCAATTTCTATTATGGTTGCTAAGCACTGTTCAATGTACAAAAATATTTGTATAAACTGAAATATCTTTAAAATAGTAAGCTAATATTTTATTTATGCATTTAAACAATTATTTTATTATAAAATTGTAAATTATAAAAAATATTTTAATCTGATTAAAATAGCAACCTAACACTCTAGGTATACTGTATTCATAAGCTTGTAATAATTATATAATTGACTAATGTGTTTAAATTAACTAATTACATATTTAAAAACCAAAAATAAAAAATTAAGACTTACAAAATACTGTATGCATGTTTTTCATGTTTATTCATAAAAATGTCTACCTAAGGTACAATAAAATAAATATATCCTATCAATACATTAAATATGAAATATACATAAATATATTAAACAATAACTTCTAAAATATTAGTTGCACTTCAATATTGGCACAATTAGTTGAGAATAAGGAACATGTTTTGATTATAATAATTCTTTAAAATATATTTTTAATACAGTTGAAGTAACAATTTGTTTATTTTTTATACATACATATATATATATGATAATTTTTTTATTAAATAAAAAATAAAACGGTTTTTTCATCTAATTCATTAAGAAAATATTAAACAAACACATTTGCTATTCACAAAATTAATAAATTAATGTATCAAGTTACAATACTTTTTGCCTAATTATTTTACACATTATTAAAACATCAATTAATAAAATTATGCAACAAAAATTTAAATATTTAAAAAAGATTTTCAACAGTTCAATATAGTCTAATTCTTTATCTACATTATACAACCTAAAAATTCCAGGCAACACAACCTAAATATTGTTTTAAGAATAAAAATTTTCTCTTTGTTGATATAATGGAAGGGGTTCTTCAGGTGACAGTTCACGTTCATCTTCTTCTGTTGACCGCCAATTTATATTACCCACTTGAGCCATAGCATTCACTATAAATAATTTATTAAAAAATAAAAGGATATTAATTATTTTATTTGTTTTTTTACATATATATGTATATATGTATTAAAAACCACTTTAAATAAACAAACATTAAACACACCTTCATGCTATTTTATCAGTCTCTAGTATTTGTGGGACTTGCACCTACAACAAAATGTGTGACTACTCAAGCAGGGTAAATAAAAACACAAAACAAAAATCAAAATAACATATAAAGCCCATGCATTTATAAAACACAATTTTAACAAAATTTAACTTACATGCAACTGCTTTACTTTTCTCCATAACTTGTTGAGCTAATATTTGGTTTAATTGTAATAAATGATCTCTTTGTTTTTTTTCTTCAATCATCTTCTTTCTACCAATGACTGTGTGCTCATCATTTTCTCCTTCTATAAATAATTAAACAAAATACTCATATTTGATAATAATAATTGAAGATAAATAAAAAAAAATGTCTTACCTGTAGTAAGTATAGGAGTAGATTCTGACAACATTTTTCTGATAGCTTCAGCTTTGTGCATTCTCTTTTTACGTTCGTCTGGAGATACTGGAGCTGATTCTGGGATATATCGTTCTGGTATACATATTTTACTAGGTGTTCCTAATATACTATCTATGGTTTCTGCACTAAATTTTGCAGGTTCAGTCTTATTCATAGTAGATCGGACCACATCTGGAGCACCTGGTCTTAGAGCTCGCTCCATATCTACATCATCCCGAGCTCTCCAACCATCCCTCTAAATATTATGAATTTAAATAAATAAATGTAAACATGTGTATATTACAGGAATTAGGTAATTATTTTAACTCTTTATTATTATTATTATTATTTTTTTTTTTTTTTATTATTAATTTTAATGGTTAAACTAACTTTTAATGTTCAAAAGTAACCAAGTTACGGATATTTAAATGTTTGATATTATTTCTAATATTTTTGAATTATTCAACAATTTGATGACACTTAAATTATTTCTTTTTAAATCTAATATTTCCTAGTGCTATTTTTAGTACCTACATTGGGAGAGGAATAATTCTCTTTCTTTACTGAAACTTACTTTTTTTTAAATTTTATAATTTATCTCTTATAACTACAATTACAATTACAACTAATATCAAAAATTTAAATATGCATAACTTGGTTATTTTTTAATATAGGAATTACGGTGTGACCATTCAAATTCACAAAAAAATAATAATAAATAATTACCAAAAAAAAAATTTGGTATATGCATGAGCAAAATTAAATGTCATATAAATAGTTAAATAAGTATAATCAAAGTTTGTTAGGCAACTAAAAATACAAAATTTAAATATATTTAATGTGCTGAGTTATTGAGTGTTTCCAAACACACACTGTACTAACAATTTCAAAACAAATGTAGTATTCTGGTTGTGAAAGCTTAAACATATTATGTTATATAACTAATAGTTGTTCCATGAAGTATTGAACAAAAATATAAAAATAAAATAAAAAATATTCAATTTATGTTCTTCTTAAAGTTCATATTATGTTTTGTTTTTATTTAATCTGGATCACTATTGTTGTATAGATCAGGAGACAATGTTATCCTATATTGAGCTGTCCTGCACAGCTTTGCCCTATTATAATAAAAAGGAAAATCTTTATTTTTAGATTCTGTGCGGAGCAAGGAATGTATTCCTAAGGTTTTACAATATTTATTTATTTTTTATTTTTTTAACAACTTTTCTAGCAGTAATTTTGCTTAAATTTTTAAATATAGCACATTTTCTGAAAAGAAATCTAACTGGAGTGATACTTTAACGAGGTTTATTTTTCCAAATGTTTTCATAATAAATTAGAAAAACGGGAAGATTTACGAAATGTATTATTTTTAAATCATAAATATTACGGCCTACCAAAGCGTATATAACTCTACTAAGAATTGTTTTTTCCTTAGCAATGATTGATCTTGGCATGCAGATATACATTGAATTTCCCGTCTACTTTCCCAACTCCTTGCCTACAACAGTAGCCCCAACTCATCGTACAAAGTATATCTGTTTGCTATTTTAAAATGTATTTCTCTGTTATCTCCCCTATTACATTTAACCTTTGTTGCTTGTTATTCTATAAAAACAAAATAAATGAAATATAAAAGTATTATTAATAGGAATGTTTATTATTGTTTTTTTTTATCTGTGACAACCATGGATGATAAACCATATCATCAAGGTAACCTATAAATCAACAAATAGTTTAATTTTTGTTCCGAAAATACCAAAAGCCATGTATCAGCTATCTTTAAAGAGTAGAATTTTAAAATCCTTAGTGGATATCTATAGCATAAATGGTACCTATTGTTAATATTTTAAGTTTCTAATCCCAGTGATTTAGGCTGTGTGTTGGTTCTTTGTTAGACAGTCAGTTATTTAGAACAAAGTCGCTCTTATATATAGATTTAAGAAAAGTACCTATATAACCTTAAGAAACAAGATAAAAAAACTTAATATTTTATAGTTAATACAAAAACCAAAACTATAGAAATGACTATAAAAATTAATTAAACACATTAGAATAAAACACAATATTTTCCAACATTTGTTTTAAACTTACATTATATGGTTCAGTTATTGAAAATGGCCGAACACTAGTGACTGTGTGGTGTCGTCGTTTTTCTCTTGGTACCAGTCTCTTTGTTAATGACTCATTTTGCTGCTTAAAATCATTTTGATCTTTTTTTGATAACTCTAGTACAATTTGCCTTGCAGCTTCACTTTGATACACTGGTGATAAAGGTGCATCCTCTTTTGGAAGAATTGAATGGTCTTCAAGATCAAAATTTGAATACATATCATAAGTCATATTTTCAGAACTAGTACCAAACAATTGTTCTTGTGCTGATAATTTTTTAACATAACTATCTTCATTCTAAAAGGAATAAAAATAATTAAATCATTATTTAAAGTATATTATACAAACTAAAATATTTCTGTGTATTATATACAGGGTTATTCATTTAAATGCTATGTATCACATAATACCATACAAATAATGCTTCACTGATCTACCTTACCCAAACTTATAAGTGAGATATCTCGTCAACAGGTTGATAGAATTCAAAAATTTGAACACCAAATGTTTTAAACTAATACTACAATAATTGCTTATGGAATTTTTTAATATAAGTTGCCATTTAAAAATTTAAATTAGGTAGCTATTTCACCCCCAAAAATAATATTAATTTAAACATTCTAAAGCAACTTTTTTCTTAAATTGTTAAACATTTTTTTTTAGAAAAAAGTCTACTTATTAAAATATCAAGTGGAGCCAGTTAAATCGATGTATATGACTGACATTTTTTCTTACTTTATAATCGTTTTCTTCAATAACAGGTACACATTTAACACTAACATTTGTTAACGGGAGACCAATATTACCACCACATTTATCTCTATCTCTCTGTCGTCTCTCTGATTCCCGTTTGACAATTCTTACTGTCTTTATCTCTTGTGGTTTTTCTCTTGGAGTGGAAACTAAAATAAAAAATAAAATATTTACATCTATTCAATTAACAGTAAATAATTGAAATTTACATTTTTTATCTTCTTGGATTGAATCATCTAAATCAGTTTCTACCCATGAATCCTGAGCTGATCTTTTTTTACCCCTTAATTCGTTTTCATCACTATTCATTTGCATAGAGAGTGTATTCGATTTTTCTGTAAGCTGTCGAACCTGTACACTTAAATCTTCACGTTGCCTTTGTAAATCGCCAACTAGCAGTTGCACTCTTCTAAGTTCAGCTTCTAATGCAGCTACAGTAGGACCTCCTGAACCTGTATCTGGTACACGCCTAGATGATTGTAATTTTTGACGTAAAACTACCAGTTCTGTTTCTAATCTTGCATTTGCAGCTACTGTTTCTTCCAATTTCTGTAAATAATTTGTATATTATTTATGACAAAAATGATTTAATTTAGTTAATTATTATAAAATTACCTTAGAGTTGTTAGCTAAAACTGATCTAACTGTACTCAATTCACGCTCTAGCACATGTTGTTGTCTCCTATAACGTTCTTCTTCAGCTGGACTATGTATCCCTTGCATTTTATGCCTAAGGCCACCTAATGCTTTTTCTAATAATTCTTTATCTTTTCTTAAGTGCAATAAATTCCCAGATTCTTCTTGCATCAATTGATCTAAATCATACAATCTATCGACTTTTTCTTGTAGATCATTAACATTTGGTTTAATGCGTTGCCATTCTTTATTTTCTTCTGCAAGAAGGCGTTTTTCTTGCACTTTATCATTAAATTCAAGACGCTCTTTTAATATGGTTGGTGTTGAAAGACCATCTGGATTTTCAAGTGCAGAACCAGCTTGATACAATGAACCCAATTTCACCATATTATCAACAAGGTTAACTAAAGGTTTTCCTTTTTCATACTAATAAAATATATACAATTTGGTTATTATTTATTTTTTAGTACAGCAAGGTTTATTTATATTACTTGTTTTTCAAGTTCCAATAAATGTTTTTTTAATTCATCCAATCTTTGTAAGTGTTCTACTTTTGTTGGGTTATCTAGTTCAGTCAATCTTGTCTAAAATTATTTTATAAATTATAAAAAATTAGTCTCTATTAAAGCTAAATACAAAAACATAAACATTAACTGATCATTTTATTTTACTAAAATAAAAAACTATTTATGTGTCGAGTAATTTTTTTTTTTTTTGAAACAGGGATGACAAATCAGTTTTAAATAATAAATAAATACACAAAATTGTATTATTTAGTGTTTAATTTATGTCATATTATGTTTAAATATATATATATACACAGTGTCCCATGAAGACATACCCACTGTAATATCTCCGGGGATAATAAAGATAGATTAGGTTAGGTTTTAAATTCATTTTTTTTTTTTTCATATACTACTCACAGGGATTAAAGACTAAATATTTATATTTCAATTAATTTTTCATTTTGGTAAAAACTTGTTTAAAAATGTTAACGTATTAACATTTTATTTTATTTATAATTTGTGATTTTTAATAATTTTATAAAATTCAGAGAAAAAAAGTGTAGGTACAGCCAATTAATAACCATAATAATAATCAATTAGCGAATGCTATTATAGCCTTCTGCATAATTGCAGGTACTTTTCTCTGAACTTTATAAAATTATTAAAAATCATAAATTTAATGAAAATAAAAAGTTTGATAAGTCAACATTTTCAGAAGAATTAATTAACTCTATAAAATACCTATTTTCAAATTTTTCAAAAATGAAGTTTTTTTTACAAAACATAAAAATTAATTGAAATATAAATATTTGTAGTTCTTGTCCTTGTGAATAATTTAAAAAATAAAGAAAAAATAGAATTTGATTACTTTATTACCTCCAGAAATATTACAATATGTATATCTTTGTGGGACTTCCTGTATACAGATTTTACAAAATTTTACTATCCTGAACAGTAGAACATCGATTATCCGAACTAATTGGGACCATATCTTATTTGGATACTGCAAATTTTTTAAAAATTTTAAAACTCGCAGCAAAACGCTTCAAAAATTAGATAAAATGTAAAATAATGGACTTTGATATTCTGTACAAAAATAATACAGTATGTATTGATATGCTACCTGCACATAGATATGTTGTTTAAATAAACACGCAGCATTATATGCATAACAGCAGGTAATGTAATAATACAAATGTGTGACAAAAATGATAAAATCAGTATACCTTAACATATTAATAACATTGGGATAATAGAGGGTTTGTATAATGAATGTTCTACTGTATTTTGTAATTAACAAGTTAAAAATTAAATAAATAAAAACCGAAGAAGACAGAAAAATGGTGGTTATTAGATAGGATTTGAATGATATGGGGATAACTGGTGTATGAAAGGTGAAAAATCTGGTTACCTGGAAGTTTAGCACAATAATGGCTGACTCCAAATAATTAGTATGAAGTCCAGGGAAAAGAAAAAGCAAAATATTTAATTTATAAATCAAGCATACAATTTTCATGCAAATTTATAGGTAACATAATTATTTACTAATTCACTTAAAATAAATGTTTAAAGTGTAGCAACAAAGCGGCATATAATTTGTAAAAAAAATGTCCAAGCAATAACAATAACAATATTTATAATAAAGTTGGAAATCTAATAAATCAATTTATATCATAATCTATTTATTATTTATTATATTTGTATAAGAAATATACAATCTATAGTAAATAAATAGCACAATAAATATATAGGTTCAAAGTACAAAAGAAAATGACTAAATTAAATGAAAAATTGAAGACTTTTTTTATTACTTTTGTAACAAATTTTGACACCACTTACACTTTATACATCTTAGAGGATTATCAGGTATTGAAATAGAGACTAAATTTATTATTAGATTGTTAATATGTAATGCTAGACGATTATGAAATCATTTCGCTTCTTTTTTTATTATTTTTAATTAAATTCGTAATTGAATTTTCAAAGATTGTTTCAAAACCTGTAGTTTCTATTTATAAATAGATTATTGTGAGCAAATGAAAGATAAAAGATTTATTCATACGAGTATATACACAGCGTGTTCCATGAAGACAAACACAATGCAATATTTCTGAAAGTACTTACTTTTTTCAGAATTTTTTTTGGTGAAACTTACGAAACAAATAGTTCAAAAAATCTACATTATCATTCCCCTCCCTCTTATTTTTATAGGTGAAACAACTACCTACTTTTGATTTTCAAATAGCAGCTTATATTTAAGTAATTTACAATATAATGCCACTTATTTTTGAAGTTTTATTTTCGAGGAATGTAGGGTAGAAATTTGTTCCAATAAATCTATAAAATAGTGTTTGTATAAAGTTTTACCTAGAAAGAACATAGTTACACGTGGTGACATAAGCTTAAAGGTTCATGAAAAAAATTTTTTTCGTATACTTGTTTCAATTTTTATTTTATGAAAAATACTATGCAATGATTATTGTAACACTGATTATTTCCTAAATAACCCTAATATATACTTGTATGTATATATATATATATATATATATATATATATAGCTATGTTATGAGATACCTGTCTAAAATGAATTAATTTTGATTAGGTTATTCAAATCTACAAACAATAAAACAGTTTAATCATATAGATTATAATTAATGGTTAAATTTTAATATTTATAAATAAAACCAAAAATTCATTACAAAGTTCATTTTGAATGGCAATCTAAAACACTGACCATTAATTAATTTGATTCATGTAACAAATTAAAATTTTCATTTTTAAAGTACTTTAAATTTTTGAGCATTTTTCATTCATTTTATTTGTTTTTTAACATTTAATTCCAGGCTCTATTTATAAGGAAAAAATGTATAATTTATCAGTGATAAATAAAATAAGAAGAGTACTGAACATTAAAATATATACACCAAATGATATTATTTTTGTCAACATCATTAACTACATTTTTAAAATGTAAAAAGCCTATATTTCAAAATAACTATAATAAATGATTATTTAACTATTTATTATTCTGGTAATATACCACTTGAAATCTCTTACATAAAATCAGAATAGGATAATTGATGGGAAATCATTTGTGAATCTCGGCAGTAATTACTAGGTATTAAAGTTAACAAACTATATAATAAAAAAAATGAATACTATAATTATTATGTAAACAAAAATAAAAACTTAAATTCCAAATTATTATGAAATAAAGTTATAAATTATTTACTTATAATTAGATTTGTTGTCCATTAATAAAATATCAAAATGTTCGATAATAGTCATAATTGATAATTAAAACATAGATTAAGATTATTAAGTGATTATTGCAAATTTTATGGTTGAGAATCTCCCTCATGACTAAAAAGATTTATTCTATTATATAAAGTATATAATAAATGTAAAATGCTTATATGTACATATACAATTCTTAATTAATCAATTATAAGTTATAAGACAGATTAATACATATCAAAATAACCAAAACCAACCTGGGTCTCAATATCGTTATGACACATTTCCATGGCTTTACAAATAGAAACTCTTTGTCTTCTTAATTGAATCAATAGCAAAACTAATTCTTCATGCGTTTGGCCTAGTAGCTCACCGGCAGAAACTGTCAAGTTCCATTGGCTATTCTAATGATTTAAATACACGTGTATAATGTAACAAAATAAAATACAAATAAATACAAATTGTGAAACTAAAATAATATCATGCAACTAACAATAATTAATTATCAATTATTAAAATATCTTTATCTTACCCTAATATTTCTATTGCTTGAATAAATATTTTTACTGCCCATTGTTTCATTAATCATTTTATTGATTTCTTGATATTCTCGATGAATTGGACCTTGTCCAATCGCTGATCCGCAACCGGACACTATAAAACACGTATGATACTGTTATTATTTAATTTCACATATTATGTTACAATTATAAATAAGTATTATTTATTTTTTTAATTTTTGAAACACTTATGTTGTATATAAATAATTATTATTACTAAAATTTACACATTTACAGTCTAAATAATAGTATAACTTTATTATTTATAATAATTATTGTATTTACCTATATTTTCTTAACTATTCATTTAAAAACAAATTTTATATAAGAAGTAAAATAATTTTTTTTATTTTGTAATAACCTGGCGAGCTTGCTGGTGTTTCGTCCGAACGGCGACTTAGCGATGGCGGCCTTGTGTTTGATTCGGCAGGCATCAATGTCACTTGTTTCTCTGAAGTACGACTGAACGCGCGCGTTGCACCCAACATCACGGCAGGGACAGTGGACATGAGGTCCCACTGCCTTAGCTTCTCCCTGTCCAGTTGTTCCATTGATGGTGGCCGGGTCATCGGGTATAGGCCTTCCTCTAAAAAAGACTGAGATCCACTCTTACATCTGCCTTTCTTTACTGAACGATAATCATCTTTATATTCTTTATGGCGGTCAAATACTGCCTCATTAACATACATTGCTTCATTTCTTTTGCTGTTCAAAATATCTGCACTTTGACGACCGTTTTTTTTTTCTGGTTCAGCATCTAAATTATCTAAAGACCTTGACCTCAATGGTAAATTGACAATTGCCAATTCAGTTGCTCTTGGTGACTTCATTTCTGCAGTACGTAATAATCGAGATATTGCTTCTTTGGGAGAAGTGCATTTTCTAGGTTCTAAATTACAATAAACACTATCATCAAGCACCCCTTCAAAAGAACGACTTCGGTGACGCAATGTAAATCCTTCTGCACCCTGTGGTTCTGGAGTTAATGACTTCAAATTTCCACTTGAAATATCTGAATAATAATATGGAGCCCCAGGTGCAGGTTCAGAATTTTCTAAACGTCTGCTCTCTAAACTTTTACAATAATTTTCATAGAACCTATCACATTCGTCTATAGTTTGTTGATTTAGATATTCATCTAAATTTATATCTAATTCATACATGCCATTTCTACTGCCAATTGAATCTAAATCTCCATTAAAGACGGTTTGTTTTTCTTTTTTAACAGAATCTGAATCCGATTCAGAAGCAGACTGTATTAGAGATTCCATTTTCTTCCTTATTGATTTAAGTTGGTTATCTTTATCAAAATTCATAGGAGGTGGAGAAACTAGATCACTATCTGAAGAATCATGTGTATCTTCGTTGGTTGCAGCCCCTAAATAATAAGACGCTGGTCTGAAAGTGTCAGATAAACTAAATCTAGGATGACAAGGTGTATCAAGTGAATCTAAATCCTTTGAAGCTTCATCATCAGCATCTGAACTATCAGATTTTATTGAACTATTATTTACATTAGTTGATGATTTAAGGATATCGGGTAGAGTTTTAGTTTTTACCTCAGTATAAACAGGTTCATAATTGGAATTTGTTTTATACGCTATATATTCATAATGTGATTTTTTATCAATTTTTGGGGATGGTGCGAGTAAAGGTTTAGAATTTTGTGTCATTTCAACATAATTTTCTTGATCCTCAGTATCTACAATCACTAACTTAGATTTTGAAATATCTTCTTCCAATGCAGACTTTTTAGATGGTGTCATAGGCAAATAATACTGTTCATCATTTGGATCCGTCTTCTGTCCTAACACATCTACAACTTCTGGATCGTCTTCATCTGTGGAAATTACTTCAGTGCACTTGGTATTTGTACTTGGTATAATAGGTTCTGTATCACTTGATGTTTCATACAAAAGAGTTTCTGTATCACTAAAAACACAACGCTCAGTTTTTGTTTCAAAATTTGCTAATAAATCTCTTATAGATTGAGGATTTTGAGCAGTTGAATACCTTATGTCTTCTTTTTTTAATGATGAAATTTGTGCTTCATTAGACCTATATGAAGATAGTTGAAGAGGATCTTTCATATCTTTTAACTCAAATGTTTTAATAAGATTTTGTATGCTTTTAGCACCCTTGGATTTCTTACTAAAATCAAATTTCAATAAGCGATCTATGTCAGGATCTTTAGATAGAACACTACCCATTTGTAAAGTATCATATCCGCTATCTGAATGTCTACTATCTACTAATAGTATATCATCTTTAAAATATGAATTTGTTGAACTAGCAGTCTCATCAGAAAGATGTTGTTTGACAGCTGGTTTTGTATAAAAATTTATTGTGTTGGTATATTTTGAATCTGGAGTGATTTCATTGAAATTTTTGGATGCTGATACTGGAATGTCTACTTGACTTTCTCTGTCTTTTACTTCTAGGATAAAGAATTGTCCAACATTTTTAAATAATCCATTGTAAAATATTCTTGCACATGCAGTTAGCGCTTCGGATAAATCCTTAAAGGAGATCATCCATTTGTAAATATTGTGTTAAAATATTACTACTTTAAAGTTAGTTGACAGAATAAGAAGAATATAACCATGAAAAAAGTTACTCTAAAATTTAGTTACTTAACTTATTTTATATTAAAAATAAGCAAAATTCAAATAATACATAAATATTATTCTTACCTTCATCATCTGAATAGTTGAAATCATTTTCAATTGTCAAGTCATTTTTAGAATAACTAAAACTGTCATTATTATACTTGCTGTTGTAGAAATTATTAGTACAATTTACAATATTTCTTTCTTCATTTTGAATAGACAGTCGGTTATCAGTTATTTTTTTGTAATATTTGGATAGTTCATTTTGTGCCGAACCACGGTTGGAAGACCCTGAAGACTTACGAGTTAGAGTTGATTGAAGCATACGTTGTTTCCAATCTAAAAGTCGTTTCATGGACTCTTCTCTCTATAAAGAAAAGATACATTAACTAAACAAAAAAATATTAAAACTTCTACTCACTTGTTGTGATTTTCTTTCTTTATCTCTAGAGTCAATGCTATTTCTTCTTTGTAAACTGGTACTTCTTTTATGTTCATTCTGTTCGTAATTACGTTTTTCTGTATTTCTAGTAACTCTAGCACTGGCTGATCTATTAAAAGAATTAACATAGTCGCTCCATCTTTTTTCTTGATCTTTAATATAGTTACGATGACTTTTCATTTGTGTGGAAGATCCATCTACTGGTTCAGCTTTAATATCATTTAAATAAATTCCAAGTTGTCTCAATGATAAAGCAGTTGTGCGATTTAAATTTGTTTCTTTACTTAAACTTTGAGATGCTTTTCTCATTTTTTCAGCATAGGCATTTTCTGACCAGTAACTATCTGAATTATCAACAAAATCTAAACTAGATTTTGGTCTTTTGCTATGTTTTACTGTATTGTAATATTCGGGAGATTTATAAGAAGAATTAGTGCTTGGGGTTGGTGTCTGATAAACACGTCTAACATCATACTCTAAAAAGTCAGCGCTAAGAGGTCTGTAAGAATATGTCTTCTCTCTATATTTCACTGGGGTTGGTACATATTCATCAATAACTTCTTCATACTCACTGTGATTAGAATACTTAACATCATGGCGTCCATATGTATCAGGTGTTCGACGTTCAGAATTATTTAATTGAGACCTGTTTAAATTTTGGACTAGTGCTAATGGCTTATATTGGGGTTGAGCAATTTGAGGATGATCTTCATGGGGTTCAGTGACACGTCTAGGCTTTGGAGGTGCGTTAGCATAAAGAGGTTGAGCAATTTGATTGTTTTGAGCTTTGTAAGTTATATCATTATTGTAATATGACCTAGGTGTTGAATAGAAAGATGAACTTAGAAAACCAGAATCCATATCATCTAACTGATTAATATACTGTGAACGTTTTATATTATTCCGTTCATTATACCTGTTAAAAAAATATGTTATTTTTAAATCAAAACACATACATTTTTTATTATAATTACAAATATTACCCATTATTTTGTTGAAGAATAGATGCTAAACTCAAAGCATTCATCCATTGAACCATAAGTTCTCTGTTATCTGCTGCAAAATAATATGTTCTCATGTTGTCATGTTCAGCTTTAAAACTAAATTTTCTATAAACTTTATCTTCTGAAGGACAACACGGTGCTACTTTATAAGATGGTAATAATATAGAACCTAGAAGCTTTTCCTCTTCATCATCTAGATGGATAAAACCAATAATAATTTGCATAAACATCTTTGTAAAAGCAATATTTTTACAACACTTACTCTTATAATAAAAAAGGCAGTATTCAGATAAAACAAACCACCGTTTTTTCCATAACATCAATCCTTCGCTTCCTTGTTTGTAAAGCCAACCTTGTAAGGTAACAGAAGCAAATGGTGGCCTTTTGATAAAAGGTGATTTTAGGGGACTAGATCCAATCATAGCTTTTCTCATAGGTTGAGTGACAACAACAGAATTCTAAAATATTACAATTTTAACAATTAATTTGCGTTAATTGGTTACAAAAATTAAAGGTTTGTTAAATTTGTTTAAAACAAAATTTAAATATAAAAACTTTTAATATTATCTTAAATCCGAAATGATATCACAAATATTTCAAAGAACTTAAATTTTTATAAAAATTGCATAGTTATTAGCATAAAACTAATTAAATTTTAACACATTCAATTTAAATTAATTATTTATTTTCATAATACTAGCTCACACCTCCCTTCAAGAAAAGAATGCATTGTTGTTACTATTGTACACAGCACTATTACGAACATTAAACAATGGCACCCATGAAGTAGTTCCTTAGGAACATGGTTCTTCCACTACTGTCGATTATACTAAAAATCCAATCTCATTTGGGCAAAACTGTAACTTCCACACATTTCTAATTTTCAGAGTAAGTAGGTACCATAGGTTTTTTTTTTTTAATATTACATTTAAATAACAATAAAATAAATAAGTTTGGGATCTATTTACTGTGAAAAATAGAAATTTATGAATACTTTGGTCTTACTCAAATGAGGTGAGTCACTACTAGGTTTGTCAATCTAAAAGTCGTAATATGATGTGTCCTACAGTGTTATTATTAGTATAAAGTTTATACTAATTGACAGAATTATTAGTTTATACTATAAACTAATAATTCTGTCAATATTCATTTTTTTTTTTTAATCTGGTTAAAAGCAAGGACACATAAGTAAAGAAAAATGAAATTAGTATTTTCATCCCTAAATTATTGAAAACAAATCTTAAAACTTTATTTTTATCATTTAAAAATTTTCAAAATAATCATTTTGATTTTGTAGGGTTGAGACCAAAAATCAAATTTTTAAAAACTTTAAGGTCGTTTTCTAAACAATTACTATTTTGCCATTACTGAGAGTTTTGGCAAGTTAATTGTTTTCACCCCGATTTTCTAGAAATTAAAACTGCTACTACTAGAAACTATTGATCAGATAAGAATATTTACAGAATTATTAGCATCATGATTACAATGTAACACACTCTGTATAAATATATATATAGCAGGGAGAGGTCAGCCCTTAGGAACCCCACCTTGGTTGTGCCACTGGTACAGCTAGGCAATTTTATTTTAATGTTCACATAAATAAATCAAAATGGATAGTTAAACATAAAAATATTAAAAACATTTGAAAAAAGACCATAAAAAATATATTTAACTATAATATTATGTTGTCCGTGTAATTCAATGGACCAAACCTTATAGTACCTACATAAAAATTACGGTTCAATGAATCGTTACAATATCTTAAGATTTTTTTAAACAAGAAAAAAGAGTGTACAAGTCATGATGTTTTTTTAATAACCATCATAACAGGTGGTCACGTTTTCTGAAGGTACAAGGTCATCTTTTCCTTTACATTATTTATGAACATGCATTACTATCACTTATTCCATTCAGATACTAACATTATTTTGTTTAGTTATTTTATTTATACTAAATATTTAGATTAAAACTTTCTGTTGTAAAGTATAGAAGATTATATATTTAAATAAATATTTGACACATAAATCGGCCTTCCTATAACTATTTATAAAAGTACAGTAAAAACTTGTTTTAACAAAAAACTCTATGTAATGTAAAAGTTACTTGGTTTGCTTTATTACCCATGCATTAGTTCTTTAACCTTCTCTATTGCGAAAATTCTTTATAAAGAAAGAAATCTCTTAGTCCCTTAAGATTCATTATAAAGAGTTTTCACTATCCACTAGAGTTTTTAATAATTAATAATTATTATGGAATTTTATCCATCAGAAATTAATTCATTAACATAATATTTTTAATTACAATTACTTTACCTTTTTTAAGGTGGCCATTGTTACAACAGTGGAACTTGCCGATGTTGATGCTGGTTCTACCCTAAAATTTAATGATCACAAGTTTAGTTTAATTAAATATTTCATTTACTATAGTACCTAAAACAATAAATAAATTATACAAAAAAGAACTAGACCACTCATGTAAGATATTAAAAGACAATAAAAAAAACCCTTATAAATAAAATATGTAGGATTATGTATATTTAGGTAAATATTTTTCAATAAAATTATTTGTTAACATTTTTAGGTTTCAACCCTATATAATATTATTTTCCTTTAATAAAAGCAAGGTGCTGAAAATACCGGCTTTTGAATTGATGAAAAATGAATTAAATAAATACTACTAATTGAGGTATTGGACTTGGAAGCTATATTTAATAAGTCTAAATATATTAATATTTCCTGAAAGCCAAGCGCCTAGAGTGGGAGGGTTATGCTTGGCGAGTTGAAGGAAATATACTCCGAAATGCCCCGATTAATATACCAACTGGGAAGTACCCCAAGGGTTGACCTCGACAATGATAGTAAGATAAATTAAATGAAAAGGACGCTACACAGGTTCACATGCATTTATTGTTTCCGTTTTACAAACGCACAATATAATTAAAACACGCTTACGCAGACTAAACAGAACTTTCTTAATTTTGGTTTTAGAATAAAACACATATTATAGATTTTAAAAGAGAATAATATTCCGGAGGATAAGACGTTGGGTTTTTTCTATTTCCAACGAATATTAACATTCAATTCACCATTTACAAATAACAACTTTTTCAACATTTTTTAATTTACTAAAACTTTTGAAAAAAATTGTTTTCAAAAAAATTTAACGTCTTGCCCTCTGACATATTGTTATCTATTAATTGCATAAAAGGTACTTTTATTCTAAAACCAAAACTAAGCGAATTCGGTGTAGTCTACGTAAGTATGTTTTTATTATATTTATCGATATTTATAATATATATAAATATATAAAGTAAAAGCCGCTTATTAAGAATACTTCGGTTCCGAGGTGAAACATGTCAATTAACCGATTGGTTTTAATATACGACTATTTTGTTACTATACATTTTGTTTTAATAACGCGATTATATCAATTATCCGTGTTTCTAATAAACGACTTCTACTGTATATACATATATATATATATTATAATATCTTACCTATTATTAATTCGCATTACAAAATAAAAGATATTAACTTATTTTATTAGACATTATACAATACCTAATATATAAGGTTTACATAAACTATATAGGTGATAAAATAATACTTATATAATATCCAATTATATTATTCAGTTTCATTTAATTTTCACAAATCGTATTATTAAACATTTAATTTAATTTATAATTTAGTACATATTTTTATAATTAGGGCTCGGAAGTTAAAAGACAAAAAAGGCAAAATATGTATGCAAATATGCACGAAAAAATTCTAAAATATGCATGAAAAAATGTTAAAATTTAATAAATATGCAAGAAATATTCAATTATTATTCGAAACCATATCATGTCATTATTATATTATTATATTTATTAATATGCACAAAAAAGATAAATATTAAATACGAATCACGCCATTGTTGTTAAATTAATAATCATAATAGACTGAGACAGTAAGAAATAACAATAAATAACTACGTTAAATAATATTGAGTTTTAAATTTAATATTATTTAAAAAAAATTAAATATGCATAAAAATATCCGAAAATCAATGAAAATCGACGAAATATGGACTTTTCTCTAAAATTAACGAAATATGCAAAATATGCAATTTAAATGCTCAAATTTTAAACTCTTCATCGTAAAGAAAGTATATCTAGCTTGGTCTGCTATAAATTCAGTGTATCCAGAAAAATATGCAACTTCTATAACTTCCAAGCCCTAGTTATAGTGTTACTCCCGTTAAGTGGCCTCTATAGCTACACCAATATTTGTTTTCTCAGTCTGTATCGCGCGTAACATAGCAAAAAAGACAATTTATGTTCTTTTGGTTTGTTTAAACATTTATTATTTCACTACGGTAATCCATAAATCAAAAAAAAAAATTTAATTTTTGTACTAAAAATATCAACAACCCTGTGTCGGCTCCCCTTTAGAATAGCTGTAGCATAAAGATGTAATAAACATCCATCCATTCATCTAAACTTTTTTATATTTATAATATTAAGTTAGATTATTAGGGTATTTTAACCGAATGATGTTCTTTTAATATTTTTATTTCTTAATAAGTTTAATAAATCATTAAAATTAAGAAATATTAAGATAAATTAAAACACCAACGACTTGGTAAAAAATAAAACAAATTTTAAAAATCATTAAGTCAAGAAACAGTAAATACTATTGTTTAAAAAATATATAAAGGTCCTCTTTCCATAAACCCAATTAAAGATTTGAAATTGTGGAAGTGTGGAATACCCTTGTTATAATATAGTAGGCATAGAACCATAAGAACGTATCAAGATCAACCAGATTTTTATTCTTCAATATTCACCAATTTTATGCAATTTTGTGTTACTCTTCAGATCCTTAGCGGAGCGACGAATATATTAGTTTTACAATGACGTTTTTTTTTTTATCTGTAAACAATTTTTTGTAGTGTAGTACTTTTTCTGGAGGAAATATTATCTGCGTGGTACTTTAGTAAGGTTATTTTTGGACTTCCTTGAGGGTTTTCATAATAAATGGGTAAAACCGGAGAAAAAACATAAGAAAAACTGGACAATTTACAAAATGTATTATTTTCAAATCGTAAATATTACGGGCTTTCAAAATATGTATAAGTGATCCACTTATACATCCACAATCGTTTTTCGTTAGTTAAGGTTAACCGCCGCATACAGATATACATTAAATTTCCCCTCTGCCAATTTCTCACCTACAACAGTGGCCCTCCCATCATACGAATACGTCCATTTGTTTTTAAATAACCATTTTACTAAAGTTTTTAAAAAATTGTCTTTTACCGCTCCTAAAAAAGTTGCATTTGGTTGATACATTCCTCTGATTCTAAGTCGATGATAGATACACAGAGAAAACAAATGTTGGTGTAGAGGCACCTTCAAAGATATTAGGAGTTTGTTGAGATTTAAAATATTTAATGTACATAAAAAAGTAGCTTTAAAACCTCCTCTCATCTCCCTAAAAAATGCAGACATACATATGTTACTATACCTATGTAAAACACTACATTTTCAAGGAATAATCAATAATAAATATATATAATGCGAACATTCGTAATATTTTTGATAAATCACTCCTCCTTTTAAAGGAGGAGCGCTCCTTTTAAATTCGAAATAGACGGCAAATTAGGTAGTATATACTATATACTAGATAGATTATAGATACATACAATCCGTATACCTAGGTATATAATAATATTTGTACTTAAAATTTTGAAAATTTGTATATTTTTTACTTTTAAATAAATGATGTCTATAATAATTGCATCACACAAATAAAATTTATATTGTTTTTAACATAAAACTAAACAACGATTTACTTATACATTTCTGGGTATATATTTATAAAACAATAACTTAAATATTTGAAACTAGGTAATGTAAAAATAGTTACAAAACTATTAATTTTGGAAAAGTATAACTATAATAATTTGTTTCATTAATTTTTTATATGTCTGAAATACACAAAATCCTCGATGAAATCATTTAACCACAATAATTAGAAGACAAAACCAGCAGGGGTTACCAATCGTAATATATTAATATAACCGCATAACAATATTAACAGTAGTTTCGCTAGATTGTCTTGCATGCGATATTACAGTAGTGTAAGTTGGCTATAAAAATATTAGGCTTCGTTGATTACAAACAAGGGTGTATACTAAGCCCCCTTCATAACAACCCTCTAGTCAAAGACTAGGGGCGGTTTTATCCCAGCTCGACTATAATTTTACACATGTACTGTTACTTGTATACTTGCACGCATTTAAAGTAAAATACCTTTAAAAAAAAATGTATATTTAGGTACGTATATTTTTGACATTAATAACCTACATATTTAAAGTTAAATTATTTTTGAAAATAATCAATAATATAGGCGTTAGTTTTACAGGCATTTTATTTCTAAACGTTATATATTACTCCTTCCAACACATAAATTATTATAAAAATTAACTTTATTGAGAAAAGAGTTTTGAAATTGAATTTTTTACTAATCTTGCGTTTATCGATAGACAAAGTTGTAGGTAACTATGTAAACAAATCTTAGTTAATAAATAATTATTTTAGTATAATTTTCAATAGAACACAGGGTGTCCCATGAAGATTACCCATTACAATATCTCCTGAGACAATAAAGGCAATTAAATTCTGGTTTTTTTTTTTTTTTTTGTATATATACATACTCACAGAATAAAGACTACAAATATTTATATTTGAATTAAATTATGTTTTCGAAAAAAACTAAAAAAAAATAGTATTTATGTTATTATTTTCGAAATCATTAACAATAGCCAATTTATAGAGTTTATTATTCTGAAAATGTTGACGGTTCAACTTTTTATTTTCATTTGATTCCGATTTATAATAAATTTTTAAAATTCAGAGAAAAAAATGTAGTCTATTAGCCATAATAATAATAATCAATTAATGAATGGGATTACAGCCTGCTGCATAATTATCAGTATAATTTCTTCTTGGAACTTCCAAAAAAACTACTAAAAATCATGAATTTAATGAAAACAAAAAATTGATACCTCAAAATTTTCAAAATAATAATTAACTCTATAAAAAAGCATTTTCAAATTTTTCAAAAATAATAAAATAAAGTTATTTTTTTACTGAAACCTAAAAACATGAGTGGCATATAAATATCTTTAGTATTTATTCCTGTGATTAATATTACAAAAAAAAAAAAAAAATACAAGTGTTAAAATAATATTATAATAACGTCTGCAGATTAAACTAAATTTGTTCTTATTTTTATGTCTCATCTTACAATATTAATTAGAACCGTTAAAAACTTATTGGCGTGCCAGAAATTTTGAATAGGACAGGTTACCAAAAATAATAAGTAAATCGTCAATTGATCGGGACGGGTGAAAATGATATTAGTCGAAATCGTGCAAAAAAAAAAAAAAAAACTATTGCATAATCGTGAATCATTTGCCTATAAAACGCACATTGTTAATTGTCATCAACCAGTTGTCGGCCAAATAAGTACGATATCGATTATGTAGGCATTTAGAACGCATAGCGTAGGTTCGTCGCATTTGCATTTCAAGTATTTTACGACACCACGGCGCCCATTCATGCGTGTTTGACACATTATTATACGCACACATAAAACAACGGTACGCCTGTTTTCCACAACTAGTGTGGTGTGTTATTATTTATTTTCGTACATATTTTTAAAAAAAATATGATGATAATAATAATAATAATAACAGTAATGTACAAGTCACAATCGATTCGCCGTGTGATGGTGCGTTCAAGAGTGTGCACGACTACATACATTCCATACACACAATATATACATGTATAGGTATTATTATTATTACGATATTATTTTAAACACTCACCATGACCAGAAATTCCAAAAACAGGGAAACATTGTGCGCGGACACTATGCACGGACTGTATATAATAATATACGTTGTAAAATATTACTATTATTATTTTCGGCGGAATGTTGTAAAATCACTCCGGTGCGTATTTTTTTCGCCGGGCCACAACGATCACAATAATGTTACACCGAACGACAATTGGGTCGTTACACCCGTGTTGATCGTATGACACCATCATCTTTGGATTGGTAAGGCCGTAGAAACCACCCGGCAGCTAAATGATTATCAACCGAACGACGATATGGGTCATGTGATAAGCGGCCTACACACAGAAATACAACATCTCCGAGAATAACAAATCACTGTCGGTCAATTGCACTTTTGTTCCGTAAAAAGTATTACGAACGATCGACGACACTTGGATTTATGGAAAAACGGCGATTTCACAAGTCACACTCGCACGCGGAAAAAACCGATGAAATAAATTTAGAAAAAAAAAAAAACCCCATCAGTCCCTAGACGTTTGCGCGAAACGTTTTAACGAGCGAGTCACTAGATTATCCGTTGTGCGGCACATTGGAAAATGCGCCGATCGGCTGTGTGAGATTTTCCGTGTGCCGTCGGACGGCGGAAAAAGGGTCGGCGTGCGCGCGCGCACGTGAAAAATAAAACGACGAGGTACCGAGTGCGGGTAGAGAGGTCCGCACATGCGTCCAAATGCCGTGGCCTAGATACACTTGTTGTGTTTTGTCTCGTCGTCGTCGCGAGTCCATAACCACTGACAAACATAGATATGGTGAGGTTTCTCTGAGTACATACACGCATTCGTCTTGTTTAGGCGGTTTACAATAAGGAGATACGATACGATGTTGACTACGATACAGGTACCTAATGCGCGAAACTGTTCGATAGGTAAAGAGAAACTTGGATAAATTAAAAAAAAAAAAAAAAAAGAAAGGATAAACAAGCGAAATGAAAAAAAAAAGTTGTAAACAGAATCCGTCTATACTGCATTGTTGTCATTCTACACACTAACCATCTGTGTAATTGTTACATTTTTCGGATATTGATCAAATAGGGATTACTGGATTACATTAGTGTAGGTACTAAATAGGTATTATACATTTATTTCATACGGGTATATAGGTATTTGATATAGATATGCGAGTTTCGATTTTATTTTATTTTTTTAAATATTCACGTTATCATGGATACGTAATAATTGCAAGGGGGAAAAATGTTTCCTTGACACAATTGTTTGGAATATAATTGAATGAGTGTTCTAACTTTTTACTTTTGGTTTTACTAATTGTTTTTGCTTTATGTTTTCTTTAAAACAACTTTCTACCAGAAATGTAAAGGAACTTCTCGGTTTGGAATCGATTTCTGTAAGCGATATTTTATTTTTATTTCATTAATCAGGTAAATAGATGCCACACCACAAGTTATCAATAAGTAGTATATGTAATATTCACAGTCTAATAATTCCGTACTCATAACTAAACAAACTTATACATACTATTTAACACAGGTCTAACATTAATACTAGGTGATTATTATTTATTTTATCATGATCCAATACATTTCTCTGAGGATTTTAGGTGAACTTAATTTCTAATTTTTTTCTAATAATTATGGAATCGTTTAAATTGTTTACCCTAACCATCACTTTAAAACACAGATTCTATAGTTGACTATTTTTCAAAAATTGTTGCTATACTAAAACATTAATATCGAATATAGCTAATATTTATGAGTTCTATTAGTTTAAAAATTAGACCGAATGAGTAGGGAAGAGTAATAAACATCAAATCTATTTTTAATATAATCTTTTCGGAGACTTCCCTACTCTTCCGGTCTAATGTTTAAATAAACTAATGTAAAAAATACTGTTGTGAAAAATATTATCTATTCGAATCCATATTACTAAATAACTAATAAAACTAATAAGGGGAGATTTTTATTTGAAAATCCAACATATATTAAATTACTCGTTTAATGTATACGGAGTAGGGAGTAAAAATTTGAAATAATTTGCATTTGACATTATTAAAATAAACCCTAAACAATTCCATAATGGTTGCAAAAAAATAAAAATCAAATCCTCCGAGAAAATTGCTGGATCACGAAAAAAGAAACACCCTATATTTAATGCGATAATATCAAACTAAATAAAATAGATTTTAAAAATTTATAGGTACTAAACGATATCATAAACATGTATAAATGCTCTGATAAATACAGATATAGGTATAATGGTATACCTATTTATTTTGATTTAAAATATTACCAATAATCTTATTGTATACCACAAAGACAAACAAATTAAATTAAGCAGTTATTTAATAATTAATATTAATCAATGTAATATTTTCGTGTTGTCCTGTCTTAACAGTTTACATATTTTTATGGGTAAAATCCTATTGTAGTTTCTGTCGAACGAAAGCCAGACAACTGAATAGAATTCATTACGATGTATATGTGTAGTATACATATACAATTATTGTATAGATTGTAATACTGTTGGCATAAAAAAAAAAAAACATTATAATATGTAGCAAATAACCAATAACATGCGAATTATTTTAAAAATAAATAATAACTTTTCCACCACTTGCCCTCAAAGAGGGTAAATTTTAGGTTACATAATGTGTTATGTATATGTATAAGAGTTTCAAATATGAAAATACACTAAAAAGGCGGGTTAAAAATTAATTTGAAAAAAAAATATCAAAAAAACCCGACTGCGGATAAATAGAAATAATATAAAAAGAAAGACATACTTCGCACGATGGGTGGTCCACTGTTAAACGTGAGAAGTTGAAAAGGTAGGATACAGAGGGGAATTTAATGTATATCTAAATGCAACGATTAATCATTGATAACGGACAATTATTCTGAGCGGAGTTCAGTTCTACAAGTTTTGAAAAGCCGTAAAATTTACAATTTTAGTAAAAATTTGATATTTAAACTCTTATAAAAACAAATTCGACATTACACTCAACTTTGTTTTACCACAAAGAACGACCTATAACCCGTTAAATTTTCAAGAATTTCTGTTTGGTCTAACAATTTTATTCACAGAGTAGGTACTCACTTAATAAAAATTACGTAAGAAATTCACAAAATTAAAAAGTCTATAAATATGTAGCTAAATATTGGATAAAATAATTTGAAAATTCTACTAAGTCTAGAAAAGACAAATATAAATTCTTTCAGCCAAATTTAAAATCTCTACAAATATTTTCAACTGAATCGCAACAAAAAACAAAATTTAAAATAATACATTTCGTAAATTTCCCGAGTTAACACATTTTTCCCAATATTTATGAAAACCGCTTATAAAATTAGAAAATAACCACCTTAAAGTACCACCCATATAACATATTCATTTTTATTTCAGAAAGGAGCTACATTTGAAAACCGGAGCAAAATCTTTGGTAGGCAAGTTATTTACAGATAAATAAAATAAAAATGGTTGTAAAACCAATACATTCCTTGCTTTTCTCAGAATCTAAGATAAAAATGAAACGTGATAAAAAAGCATTCATGGATTGATCATTCAAAATCAGATTTAAGTCCACAACATTTTATTCGTTTATTTCGTATTATTTTGAATTCAACGTATTTAAAATATTAAAATATTATTATTTAACATTGATAAAAATAAATATTGTCAAACGATTTCTTGTATGAAATAGTTTTTAATTTCCACTTCCGATATTTAGGTCAATCACAAATTTAATAAATTGTACCTCATTCTTTTAATTTTTGGAAAAACGGATTGTTAATAATTAATATTACACTTTCTTTTTATTTTAGTTTGCCGTTTGTATGCACATATTATCATAGTTTGTCAGGTACCTATCAGATAATTATCATATTATGCAATTTTTTTTTCATTTTATCACTTAACTGCAAATATGTATTATTAAATATTACGGATAAATATATATTTTTTTTAAATAAGTCTAATTTTAACTTTCAAATTAAACATAGATATTTAATTATTTAAAATTAAAATTCCCAGCAAACTATAATTAGATACCTATTATACTAACATAAACAACATAATATTACAAGAATAATTCTTATCTCACTTAGAACGTGCGTATTTGAATAATATTTTGTCATTTGAAATGAATACCGAACATAATATATTTGAATAATACATCCGTGTTATTCAACAATGTCCACTCATTTCTTTCCAAATAAATATAAAAATTTACAATCCTGAAAACTCGCCTAAAAATGTTTTTTATTATTTATTTATATTTTTAATTGTGTTTGTAAAACATAGAGTACATGGTCATTGGCCATACAAAAATATGTGCAATATAATATTACGTCCAACCACTCGATTTCACGTTTTGTATATAATATTAATTAGTAACATAATTAATGTTCAGTATACAGAGTGCCTCATGAAAATAGACCAATTGCATTATCTCCCGAGATAATAAAGATAATCAAATTTAGTTTTTTTTGTTTCATATTACCCGCAAGGACAAAGACTACAAATATTTATATTTTAATTAAATTTTTATGTTTTAGTAAAAAGACTAATAAAAAAATAATTGTTTATTTAATTATTTTCGAAAAATTTAAAGATTTTATAATTTTTTGTATATATATATATATATATGGCTATCTTCAAATTTCTTGAAAACATTAATTTTTTTTTCCGAAATATAAAAAATTAATTAAAATATAAATATTTGTGGCCCTTATCCCTGCAAGAAATAAAATAAAAAAATCAAATAAATTATCTTTATGACCATAGGAAATATTGCAATGGGTATATTTACGTGAGACGCCCTGTATAGGTTGGTAAACTAAAATCAAATTGTACCTACCTATTTAACTAACGAAAAATCGATTTTGTTTAAACAACTCGACAAGTTAACACGTAAATAAAATATACATGTTATAAAATTAAAATACAGTTAAACTGTATTCGTATTAAAATTCAATAATTTAATGGGTACAATAAAATAGGCTTTTAAAATGTATACGTGGATAATAGAATTATACGAATAGGTATAAAATTATTCATGTCATGAGAATAGTTTTGGACAATTGCCAAATAATTACACTAGATAGGTTTTGTTGTGCGAGTCTTTTTTTTTAAACCTTAAAAAAATTTCCAAAATGTCAAATTAAATGAATTATATCATTCTAATTCGGAATGCTTGCCCAATCATAAATAATAATAAAAATAGCCCGCACACTTCAATGAATATATTTTTGAATGTTTTGGTTTGAATATATCAAAATAGGTACAAAAAAAAAATTAAAACTTTTTATAGGAAAAAACCCTTGATCATAGTCGATTGATATTTTGTATGACTTATCATAATATAGATTAGATAATAATATATAATACCTATATCATCCTTCATAAAACTAGCTCTCAAAAAGTATTCAAAACTTAAAAAAGTTAAGATAATGGAGACAGGTGTATCCACTGATGTAGGTGGGAAGTTGAGAAGGTAGGATATAGACGGGAATTTAATGTATATGTGTAAGCAAAAATAATCCATTGCTTACGAAAAAACGATTCGGAGCGAAGTTCAATTGATAGTGATGCTTTGTCAATAATATATATCATTTTGTAGTAAATTAATTAAAAAGGCTTTATGTATTTTCTTTAATAAAATTTGTTTAATGTTGTACCAATTTTCCCAGGTTTCCCCATGTTTTATCCTGGTTTTTCACATTTTCATTTCAGTATTAAAATTTGGGGCAAAATTGCTGATTGAAAAATTGTGCACAGAAAAAAAGAAGGCCGTAATATATTTTAACTAATACCTACATGTCTTGTATTTTCCAGTTTTTTTTTTTCGGGTTTTCGCATTTGGTGAGAAAACCCTTGAGAATATCGAAAAATAACCTCTTTAAGGTACTTCCCCACACCGATTTACTTTCAGAAAAGTTGCTACACGTAAAAATCGAAGAAAGTCTTAAAGTAGAAATGTTGCGCACAGATAAAAAAATAAAAATCTTTGTAAAACTATAAGCGTTTCGCTCTACTCAGAATCTAATCGTTTCCATTTTTCATGATTTGTTCGACACATTTACTTTAAATTAATATGGGTATTTGTAATCATAATAACACATAGTTGTCTATTGTGAATGTACTGTCTAAAAAAAAGGATTTAAAGTCCTTTCAGTTTCTCGATTGGTTAGGTATACCTATAACAACTATATTTTTCAATTATAATTAATCAGTTACTCAGAGAGTAAAAGAATAACTATTTTTGTAAACGATTAATATTTTCGAGTTAATTACCGTTTAATTGTATTATTAGCACACAACAAAAATAATCAGATTAATAATAGTCAATTATAGATGAGTAGTAATCATAAATTACTAATGATTTGGGTGTAAACTTTTATCTGTTATTGCAGTAATTATATCTTGAAGGATATTTCCAAGTACCCAACTTGAAGTACCCAACTATCTAAATTCTTAAATAAAACACACTTTCTTGATAGTACATTATATACAGTGATAATGAACCTAAACATGGATTTCTAAATTTATTAAATAATAATAACATAACAAAATAATAACATAATAACATAATAAAATGATGATGTATTATTATATAAAAATACTTATTCAATCAGTAAACTAGCATACTATTATTATCTTAAATGCTACGAATAATTTGATTTTAACCAGAGAAATACATAAATTGTTTACTATTTTTATTTTCATTATCCATTAGTCATTTCTTGGTAAAATTTAAAAATAAATTTATTTGAAAACTAATGCGTACGTATAGAAAAAAAACAAATGACATATTATATTTTATAAGTTTACTCGGTAATACTCAAAGTGCCTATTAACAATGTGAAAATCATTCAAAACTAACGGTATGAAAAAAAAAAAAGTAACCATTTTCAAAAAATTATACCGCGTACCTACCTATACACAATTTAAAATAAATACTCAAGTAGATATTAAGATATATGTTGTTTTTGTCAATTATTTAAGGTCTTTTGCAGGACAGTAATGATATCTGAATCATTATATGTGGGTAGAAATAGGTAATAATTAGGTATTAATTCGGTACACAAATAACATTAAAAGAAAAATGCTATTTTAGAAATTATATCAATTCACGTTATCCACTTCAAAAATTACGAAAAATATTATGAAGAAATGATACGATATCATAACGATTTTAAATATTTAAAATCTAATATACCGATTAATTAATTGAGAAATGTCTTCCGAATACAATAATTATACTTTTGTGCTACAATTTACAAAAAACATTTTGATTAGGATTTTAAATCTGTTGTAACATCTACGTTTGGGTTATTTTAAATTATGATATGAACGGTAATTTCAACAATTAAATGTATGTAGAGGTGCCTACTTAATATGATGCATTGGCACACGGATTTGTGTGATTAGGTACTTGGGGTATTGTGCATATTATTTTATTTTTCACAATTTAGTCAATATTCCGTTACCGATATTAGGAGTGGTCGACGAAGTTTTATTTTGCTTATTGAGCTGCCAAAATGAAACTTATCGTTATCTGCGCGTCAATAATAATTCCGTCAGTCCCGGAGTCCAAAAATACAAGCGGCCAATCGCCAACAGAATATTAATGTGCCCAACGTTGCCATATACTTTCCGGTAGAATTAACTTTCAGGGCATTAAAGTCTTGCCGGATATGTTCGGGCACATGCTACACGATCGCGAGCGGGCCAGAGTCATCAACCTTGTCACAGGGAATGCAATTACTAGCGTTTGGAATTCACGAGAGAATTCTGGGCAGCCGGTTGGTGGACCGTCGAGGTGGACGGCTATGATTCCTGGCCAGCCGCGAACCGTTCGCATTCCAACGCACGCGCACACGCACACACACGCACGTTTGGTCGCGTAAGTTTTTCAAAATAAAAAAAAAAACCCAAAATCGTATTGAACTTTCTCAACGAAACGAATGTTTTCGATGGTATGATAATCAATATTATCGAATGCAACAGTATATAATAATAGATAGTTTTTTTGTTTTTTTTTTTTTTTTTTTTGTACAGCGATTTAAAACAACAATAATAATAACGCCTAGTCCTTAGCAATAAAACACGATCGCGAATGTATACAAATACATTACATTTTTAATAAAATGCGGAGAGACTTACCGTTCCAAACGATCGCCGTTATTAACATTAAACAATAATAACAACAATAAAATAATCCAACTGTATATGTATATATAACCAAGGCGTCAAATCCGGGGTTCGGGCACTGCGTTAACGGTTATATAGTATATCTACAGGACGTGCACATCAAAGACGCGCGCGCGTACACAATCCGCACTCGAATCGGTATAACGGACGACAAAAATCGAGACTGTACGAATAATTTCGATATTACATAAATATTTCGTTGAAAAATTTGATTTATACGATATTATAATAATAATAATAATAATAATATATACGCGGCGCGCGCGCACACACAAACGCACGGTTCGTACACATGAAGGAATTTCGAACGGCCGAGTAGGATTGGATTGGGGTAAAAGGAAGAGGGAAACGAGTAAAAAAAAAAAAAGTACGCGTCGTCGTCGTCGTACACACGCTACTGCAGTGCCCAGTCAGCGGTGGTGGCGGCGGCAAGTGGCGACGGTGCGGCCGGTGGTGGGAGCGAGGTACGCGACAGCGGCGGCGTAACCGTGGCCCGTAGTACGCTGCTCGACGGCCGGGATACTAGTAAGCGGCGCGCGGCCGTGTTCCGTGCGCGTACCTACTCCGACAAACTTGTTGAACCCAAAAACTGGTTGTCGGCAGCGAGGAGGCACGCCGCTGTTATTATAATATTACTATAAAACGCGGCGGCGCACGCACGCGGTCTGAAATAGTAACGTGTATTATTATACGCGTCCGGGCCGGACCGGCGGTTCTCCGCCGACTTTGTTTCATTCGGTTTCCGCTCCTCGGCAGTCGCGTCCCGACTCGCCCAATCGTTGACGCTTTCTCGCGCCGATTGTGGTGTAAAGTCAGTTACGTTGTTAAAGCGTGTACGGCGGCGATGCTCCGTCGTCGACAACGGTTCTCCCCCCCTCCCCGCGACCCGCCATCCGGGGACCTTGAGGCCCACATCTTGGGAACCAATGGGCCGCCGCCGTCGTTCGGCAGGTGTGGATTGTTATACCACCGTGACCGGGACACGGAACGGCGGGGGTGCGACGACACCGTCGTCGTCATGTCAGTCGCCGGTCCCGTTTTTGAATTGTTTTTTTGTTTCTATAACGTTTTTTTTTTTTTTCTGAACTCGGCCCTTTTTGTCGGCTATTATAAAAAAAACAAAAACTTAATGTATTCTTCACTCTGATAAGCTCCTTTGTACGTAGATCCCTACATTCTTAACTATCTGAATACCTTTTTTTTGTGTTTTACTCGTGATACTGGCGATCATCAAATACCTGTCAATATTATATTATAAAAGAACCCAAGTGTTTGCGTGAAATGCTGAGAACAATTCGTGTATTTATCAAGCGAATTTCTATCGCCTAGATACTTATACGCTAAAGAAAAATACAGACATATTATATGTATAGTATATGTATAGACTATGTGTATAGTCATGTAGAGATAAAAGTAGTTTTCATCTAGTTTAAATGTTATTCAATTTTAAACGTTATATTCACTTTCAACGCACAAGTAATAAGCTAATAAGTCTCTAAAAATAAATACGCCGAATCTCAAAAAATCGTTGGATCAGTAATAATACTACATAGGATATTTAAGAAGGGAGAAAGTATAAAACTTCAAAGACAACCGAGGAATAAGATATAGAGTACTTAAAAATCAAAATAAATAGAAAAACAAATAATGCAAGAGAGAAATGGCTTGAGATGGATATCAAGAAGTAAGAAAATTATTGAAAGTTAATAATATAAATCATTAGTTTAACACAAAAAAATAATTTTTACGGAGGAAAAGAGAAAATACTTAAATACGTAAAAATTAGGGCAAATTTTCTGATAGAAAAGTTGTCCAAAAAAAAAAACTAAAAATAAATAAACATCTTTGTAAAATTTAAAGTTTCTTCACTCCACTCAGAATCTAAAATATTAAAATTTTAGGTATTATAGGTCTTGTGAATAGTTATAATTTACCAACTGGAAATTACAGTTGCCAACTTTTGGGAGGATGTCATGAATATTTTATTTTATTTTTATTTAAATACAGTAAATAAATAAATAAAAATGTATACAGAAAAATAAAATAAATAAATGAGTTACGTTTTACATTTTGACTGTGATATACCTGATGATGAATTTTTAATTCGAAACCGATCGTATAACACACTTGTCATAATACTACAGGCGACACATTCATTCATTTATTTTATTGTCATATATACATTTGTTATTGACATATTTATTTACGAGTATTAACTATTTTAATAACTTTGGTGTTACTTTTTTTTTTATTTTTAATTTTTTTACTAACATTAAAATACTCATTTGTATTATGTAAAAATTACCTCAAAATTAAAAATGTATTTGTAAGTTTTAAAAAATTAAATACAATATTTCGTCAGTCTGGCCATGGCCAAATTTTCCAAATCCCCATAAATACGTCTATGACAGTGCTATAGACGCAATTCTATGTATATAGTCATGCACTGGTTTGTTGTTTAAAATAAGTTTATATCTATGTACGTCATGAGGTCATGATATAACTATAGTTTTAGAGTAAAAATTCTCATAACCTTAGTTTAAACCCGTAGGTATGTAAATAATTGTTTTCATATACAATAACTATAATTTGTTAGAAATAAACCTAGGTATATAATACGTTTTAATTAACTATGCAATTTATTTTGTTTTGTATACATTGTATAATCATACAATCATTTCCAAATATGTCTAGGTAGGTACCTACTATAACTGTATAGGTACAGGTAGGTAAATTCTGTACGTTTTACAAAATAATATTTGTATACACCCGTAATAATATTCTCATATTATAAGTAAATACATTAAAAAGTTATGTTTAGAATATAAATTAAAATAATAAATATTCATTAGTAGATAGACAGACATTAAGCGGGAAGATCGAAGGTAGTTCTGTCGTCTGGAGTCAGGTTAGGTGTTGCGTGGTGATTGATGAAATTCACCCCTATGCAAATTAATTAAATTAGGAAAACGTGATATCCGTATTTACAGTCTCAGTCCAATTAACGGTCAACATAGCAAAATTACTTATAAGCAGAGCTCAAAATTGTATGAATTTGCATATTTGTTCGGAAACTAGATATAAGAAATTGGATTTGATACAAATTTGTATTAAATCATAAGAATTTCAAATGTATAAACAAACAGACATACTTCGTAAGATAGGTGGGTCACTATTGTATGTCAGAGGTTGGAAAAGTAAAATATAGAGGAGAATTTATAATGTATCTGTAAGCAACGATTAATCATTGCTAACGAAAAACGATTCTGAGCCGAGTTCAGTTGATAATGTGGCTTTGTCAACAATACAATATATGGTATTATGTCATATTATGGTAAAATGATTAAAACAATGTGGTTTCCATGACAAAAATGATTGTTTAAAAAAGATTAAAATAATAAAAACTTAATAACAACAAAAAATAAATAAAAACAGTTACCAATGACAACCTTATTTTTAATCTGTCGATCTTTTTTAATCTAAAGACCAAAGTTTTCCTCATTATCTCAAATATTAATGAGAATTTAAAAAAATTACCACTTTAAAGTACCACCCAGAGAAAATTTTATTTCAAAAAAAGTGCTATTCTTGATAATCGGAGTATACTTTCTAGTAGAAAAAATGTTCACGTTAAAAAAAAAAAAAAAAAACATCATTATAAAACATTATAAGTACAAAATAGTACATTAAACTAATTTTTTTTTTTGATCCCCAGGTACGAATGTGCCGTAATTTGAAAAAAAATCGTATATTTCGCCTTTTTTGGTTTTTCCCAATTATTATAAAAAATACACGAGATATAAAAAGTTGACTTACTTTTTAGGGAATAATGAAAAGAAAGATCTCTTGTTATTTTTGGAATAGAGCTATTTTTCTGGTAGAAAACATCGTGTTAACATAATAAAAACAACGAACGGTAACGCCGCGGCGCGTCGTAAATATTTCCCGTTTTACGAAGTTTTCATTTGGCCTTCGGGTTTTTCCTAATTATTTCGAAAAACTTTGGAAAATCAAAAAACGACCTCCACAACGCATCAATGAAAGATAATTAACTTTGAAAAAAGGTGCTTTAGTTTATGCTCAAGAGCAATTTTTTTGGTAAAAAAGTTTTCCACAGACATCAAAAATAAAAAAAAATATATATGCTCACATAGTAAAACCAATAGATTCCTTTTTACGTTATAAATAATTTATGTATACTGTTACGTATAAATAATTTACATACAAATTAATTGATACATTTTATGTTATTATTCCGGATTGCACTATTTCGGTTTGTAAATAATTTTTGTAAAAATGTCTGAACTGATTTTCCATTTTAGCCATCCAAAAGTCGTCATCTCGTTCGAGGGACGAACGGATGGACAACTATAATTTTATATTAATAATCTTGCTATAAATCAATTTGCAATAACGATGAGGCACGCGGCGATAGATTTACGGTGGGAAAGGTGGCAGTGAATTTAATCGATTATGTGCAAAAATAAACAGTAAACCTGTTTTACTTCGTCGGGGAAGGTGGTGGAGTCGCCGTGGCGGTACACGCATAGAAGCTTACTCACACTAATAATCGTTCGCGAATAAAACAAAGATCCCGGCCACCGTCGACGTGAATAGAAATTGCCTAAATGTTACTCCTTAATTAATAGCTACGTGCAGGCAAAAACATTAACTATTCTGAAATACTATCGTTTCGTATGTATATAATTGTGTCAATTAAAATTTATAATCAAGCTACTTTTACACGTAAAACAGGCGGCTGTTCACTCGTCAGCTCTATGACGTTACACGGCTATTTATCAACTCTCATTATCTCGTTGAATAATCATTCTTTTAACTCGGATTTTTACCTAAACGTCTTGATGGCTTTTAGACTTTTACTAGTATACATTTGGGGGGACTTATAGAAAACTTGGAAGGATTAGTCAGCCCCCCCTAGATCCACCTATGCTATCAATAGCATAATAGCAAATAATTTAATTAGGTTTATAAGTAAAATCTTTAAATTGTTTAACTTTCATTTATAGACAACGTATATTAGAAAACAATTAAGATTCATATTAATTATGTATTTAAAATAAATACTTTATTCATAAGTACATGGTGGGTTTAAATCTTTCAACCATTTAAACCTTCGGGATGTTTTTTGGTAATAATTTTAAAAAAAAACCAGACAAATAATTAATTTTTAATCATTTTTCGTTTATTTTAGACATGGCAATTTGTTCTGATTACTTTTTAAAAATAATATCGCGTAAATGGTCGTCTTCAGAGTGAATGGTGTAATGTGCTAGTTTTTGACATTTCCCATCACTTTTCGAAGTATTTCCGGGTGAATAGCGGCCATTTCCTGTAATATATTATCTTTTAACGCTTCTAAGGTCCATGGTTAGGTTCAGGTTGAGTAAAATCTAAACTTCAAATAACCCCACAGGAAAAAGTCTGGAGGCAAAAAGTCGGGCAATCGCAGAGACCAGTTGAAATCACCATATTTTTGAAATTAAGCGTTCGAGGAACAAAGGATTTAATAAAGCGATCATGGCTCGAGCTGTATAAGTTGTGAAGCCGTCTTGTTGAAATCAATAGCCGTTCATGCTGTTACCAGTCGAAAATGGAATCAAAATATCCATTATCATGGCCCGATAATGTTGTTCATTGATGGATACGGCTACTCCAGCGTCTCCTTTGAAAAAGAACGGTCCAATGATTGTTTTCGCAAAAATTCTAGCCCTAAAGTCATTGATTGTTGAGCGTTAGTTTTTAAGTTGTTCGTGGATTAATTGAGAGTTTTTATGGGCGTAAAACCAACAATTTTGTTTATTTACGGCTCCCTTCAATCTTAAACACTTCGCAATGATGGGAAATGCCAACAAATGAGTACATTATGCCATTCTCTCAGAATGCAACCAATTAAGCGATATTATTTTTAAAAAGTAAGCAGAACAAAATTTCCAAAATAAACGAAAAATTATTTAACTGTTACTCTCTGTTATCCATCACGGTCACTGTCGAATTGTACAGAGTGATTCATTTAAGTAGGTACACTCAATATCTCCGATAGTATTTACTTTTTTGAAACAACTACCTAATTTTAAATCTCAAATGACAACCTATATTAAAAATTCCATAAATAGAGTATATTTGTTATTGTAGTATTATTTAAAATAAATTTTAGTGTTGAAATTTTTGATTTCTGTCGATCCATAGACGAGATATTCTACTTGTAAGTTTGAGTAGGAGAGTAATTAACTTCTGGTTAACATTGTTTTTCAGGAACCCAACCCCTTCATAAAATTAGTATTTACTATACATTTAAAAGACCAATTAAATCTATCATAATACTAAAAATTATATAAATTAATAAAAAAAAATATATTTTAAGTATATAAAAATATATCTACTTTTGTAAAATAGTTTATTAAATTAACAATGGAATGAAGTAGAAACCATTTAAATCTAAGAATAAATAATAGTTAAGTTAAAAGTTTAACTTTGAGCTTTATTTATCAGCTGTTTCTATAAACATTTATATACCTACTTACAAACATACTTAAAACAAACGAAAAACTAAATACACACTATTATATATTGACAAATAATTTTAAAATAAACACTTTTTGAATAATGACTATAATTTAAGAACAAATAAAATTTTATTTATTAATGAAAAACTAAAATAATAATGCGAATAAAATATTTTGACAAATAAGTGATTTAATACTATTTAGTATTTAATACATAATTTTTTTTTTTTCAATCCATAGGTTGGTTCATTTATGAAATGTTCCTCTACTCCTCTCTGTCCATAATAACTTCAATTCTTCATAGTAACCTCTTCACCTAAGTGCTAAGTTTAATCATTGTTTAAAAAAGTATTTTTCTGATATTAATACTTTAAGTCTTATACATAATATTAACACTAGATAATACTAAAATATTTTTATAGAATAACAATAATGGCACAATATTAACGAAAATAGTAATACACAATTATTATGGAGAAATAAGAATACTTTTATCATCAAAAAATAATGTTTCTATTTCATGATAAAAGCCACGAACACAATTTTCTTCTGTGGATATAGTAATTGAATTATAAACTATTATTATTATAAAAATTATCAAAACAATCGCACACATATAATACTCATTAATACCTAAATACATAGATATTTGATAACAGATAATTATCATTAAAAAAAATAAAAATACAAGTCGTAATGGAATTAAATTTTCTCTCTTTTTATTGCATATGTCAAGAGAAACATTTAAAATAGTTTGTAGATCAGTCTTATACTGTGAATCTGAAAAAAATTAAACATTAATAATATGTATAATAATTATACATTAATTATGTATATACATATTTAAAACATGTAATAAATTATTACCATTATTTGCATCAATTTTTCTGTCAGAATAAAATTTATCGGCTGATATCTCAAAAACTGCTTCAATTGGTTCATGATCTGAATAACTATATGTTTCTCCAGGAACAAGGAATGGTAATGAATGTTTATGTTCTTTTACAATTACCTAAATATTTAACATGTTAATAATTAATGCTTATGTACTCAAATTGTATAAATACATTTTCACGAAAAAAAAATTACATATAATGATAAATTTGGTATATCAGACTTCATCAAGATATTTTGTATGGCAAACTGTATTTTATGTAGTATAGACATTATTTATAAATAGGCTATAAGTACTTATAACTAATAACAAACATTATATTTATAATTTGACTTACTAAATTATTTTTATTAAACTTGTACATTATGTAATCCAAACGAGTTTTATTTTCCTTTAGATTTCTGTAAGAATTATTTGGATGATTATAAGTGTATTCTATGTCATTTGTTAAACACTGAAAACATACAAATTAAAAATATAAAAATAGAGAACAAAAATCTTGCCAAATAAAATATAATGTTATTATAAGCAATATTACAGATGAGTAACAATCCTTCATGTTTGCACCCAGAGATATTAATTTGTAACAAATATCATCAGGTTCAGAATTAAAATCACCAGCTAGGACAGCTAAATCAGAACCAGTTGATGTAATACGTATGAAATTTGCTGATTCAAAAGCTTGAACAATTCGATGCTTTACATATTTATCTTCCGAAGTATCATAACAAGCGTGTAACTGAAAATTGCATACATATTAAAAATCAAATACACATTTAAATAGACCCTACTTAATATGACTATTGAAGTGAACAAATTGTTGAACATTAGGTTCCATAGTTATAATTTAATGGTATATTTAATAATCATAAACATTAATGGATATAATTTTATATAACCCTTAGTAGTCCGTACAAAAAAAAAAAAATCACACCAATTTTTTTGAAATGTTTTAATATTATAGTTTTTACTAACTATTACCTATGTATTTTGTTTGTTTGTATTTAGTAACCATTAATTACATTTAATAATTTACAAATAACTGATATAATATCAATTATGGGTAATTTTCTACCTGTACGGCTTACTGAAGATTAACAGATCCATAAATAAAAAAAATTACATGTGTTGTGTATACATCAACAATGAAACCATCTACATTGATACGACACAGACCAATGCCTTTCCCACCAAACCAGTCTCCGTGATATAGCATATGTAAATAACCATTTAAACGAAATGGGTGATAATGGATATCAATTATTGGATAACGAGACATAATGCACATTCCTGAACCCAACATGCCACTTAAAATATAATAAAATTAATTAGTGTTAGTTATGAATAAGTTATACATGCAATATATTTTAATACAATATTGTTATACATAGATAATATTTACCAATTTAAATTAAATTTAAAGAGTTTATTAATTTTGTAAACAATAAATATTTTTTTTAAAACATTCTATTAAATTACAGCCAAAATATAAATATTTCAATTTAAAATGATGGATTAGTACAACCCCCCCTTCTGAACGTATGCTTATATTAGATCCACTATTGCTTTAATTAGGTATTATCAGTATTTATGGTATTTAGTAAAATTAACTTTGTTTAAAACTACATTATAGTTTTAGGCTAGCTATAATATTTATAATCAATGGTTTTATTTTAATACCTACACTATTGTCAGACAACACATAATATAACACATCACTTTATTTACATTATTAAGTTCATATTATTTTTAATTATTTATTTAAGAAGAAATTATAAATAATAAATCAAAAACAAAATTATTCAATTGGGGGTAATACTCGTAAATTTATATAAATAAAAAATATATATATAGAAATAAATAATTAATGTGTTGCCTGGAGTATTATGATAAGTGTATTATACGAATTACAGGTATATCACAATCATAATATAAAAATAGTTTTGAAACCGGCCGAGAAATTATAATTATAGTTAGTATGTAACTAACTATAATTATTATTTTAACATTTTTTTTTACACATCTGATTATATTAAGTATATACATTTTTTTCTTTTAATATTTATAACAATTGGTTTTGCTACAATACTATTTATAAATAATATATTATGTTAATAAAATATTTAGTAAATTGTATTACTTATAGATGTAGTGTAGATAATGTGATTTGCATTGCCAATACAATAGGTACATTATTAAAATAACTTTTGTGTGGAAACATTAAAATAGCTACCTACCTATAGAAATAATGTATATATTTAAATATTTGTTCACAAGACTGCCTCAGATAATTAAAATCTTCTTGACACCATAATTCTTGCAAGCAAACAATATCGTATCCATTGTTTATCAAACATTTGGCCAATGCTTTTACTCGTTCAGTACGATTTGTACCAAAAAATTTCAAACCCCTAAAATAAAAATATTCACAATAATAAATATTAATTTTAAATTAATAAATAAATTTAAGTAAGTAGGTATGTACCATATATTTAAAGTGAATACACTTATTTTCATTATGCTTGAAATCGATAAGTTTAAACAAAAACTAATTAAAATATAAAAATTCTAGTAAAATACAATTTTAAAGTTATTCAAAATCAATAAATAAAAACTATTATAGTAACGTTTATTTAAAAAATAAAGATTCAAATTCACAAAATTATATTGCACGAAAAAATGGTAATATTTGGGTGTAACGCATAAAGTAACCAAACCTAACTATGTTTAACGTTAGTACATTACAAACAGTAATGACACCATGATACACATTACATATTTTGCCTACTATCACCAGTGCTGCAGTAAATAACTCAAATTTCATACGACAGTGTGTTGATCGTGTAGTCCACAGTTTATAATATTAGGGTAGTATCACAGATATATAATACATATGCACATATATACATAAACATATATCTGTGGGTAGTTTACAGTTTTCAGAAAATGATAATAATCGTAGCTATACCGGTCTGCACCACGATTTAAAGGCGAGTCCAGAGTTCAACCGTTCTGACCTCATAACTCAATTTGTTGAAAAATCTCTAAACTCTAGTTATACATTTTCCCAGTTTTTCCTCCCCTGAAAAAAAAAATCCAAAAGTAAGAATTTTTACTTACCCTCTAGTTCAGTTATAGTAGAACTAAAATAATTAATTTTGTAAGAAAAAATATTTTTTAATTTTAGTATTAATTTGTTAAATTAGGTGAATCTAGAAATAATTACAAAGTAACCAATAACGTTGGCATTACTGTTATTGGGTCACAATCTGGTTGTAACATGGTATAATATATGGTCACAGAATAAATTAAATTAACCAAATGTAATCTGTGATATGGTGCTCATTACTGATTAGTGATATCAACCCATCTAGAGTGATAACTGAAAAATAATTTTATTTTTATAAATTTGTACAGTGAATATTCAATAAACTTTTTAATCGATATAAAATATCTATTTTAATGATGAATTTATTTTTTTATATTAATAAACAAAATATATCTATGGTACAACAGCTGCAATGTATTTCTTATAATCTAATGAGTTCGCTTTTTAGCACGATTTAAGATATTTTAGTTATACCAATGTTAACGAAAAAAATTGAATTAAAAATGTAGTTACACTACAGATATTTTATATGTAAAAAATCGGTGAGTTACATCAACAATGCAAAAAAAAAAGTATTAAGAAAACAAGGAAATTCATAGTTATAGCTAGTAAAAAAAAACAATTAAGGATTGGAAGTAATCCAGGAATAGAAATTATTGGACAGAGTGCAAAAGACTATGCAAGGAAGCTAAAATGATGGTAAGCAAAGTGAAGTTGTAGAAAGAAAAAGAAGAAAAAAAAGAAGTTTTTCAATTGGTCAGTTAGAAAAAAACTATCCATGAATTTCCATAAAGTATAGTGTATAGAAAGTGAATATAAAATAGTACTAGCATTAATAAATGCTAAGGATATAAAAGGGAGATGAAACAAGTATTTTGAAAAATTACTGAATGTTCAGTATCTAGGAGTGATATTAGAGAGTATTTTGTAGTTCTGGTATACTTAATTAGAAAGTAGAAAGTGTGGTAAGCTGCGAGAGTAATGAAAACTAAGAAAGTAATAAGTTCAGATAGTACATCAGTCGAAGCATGAAAACTGTTAAAATACTTAAGCATAGACTGATTAAAAGATTTTTTCAATAAGGTATAAAGTAGAAGGGAAAAAGTCAGATGAGTAGAGGAAGAGTAAACATCTGACTTTAATACAGAGGAACCTTGATTATCCGGGGTAATGGTAAGGATGGGTCACACAGATAAATGAAAGCCACGGTTAATTGACTTTAAACATGTTTAAATGTCTTATTTTATTTCTATATCCTATATAATATATGTACGAAAAAATGTCGGGTAATATTATAAATAGTTTAAAAACTATTATTAAAATAAAAATTGAATTTAAATTTAAAAAATAAATACATTTTTTAATCAACTGATGTCTTTTTGTATGACAGAATGACATTTATATATTGGCGTAGAAAAAAAAAGTAAGACTTTAAATACTACATAATCTTAAAATATTTAATTTAATTTTAAAAGTTTTTGATCCAAGTTCCTTTCTAAATTCCTAAGCGTCTACATGTATGTTTTTTTGTTTATAGAAAAAGAAATCGATTAATTTTAATTATTTGCATACAAATGTATTAGTTACCTCTCAACTATAAAACTAAAATACTGAATACTAATAATACAACAAGATTAATTTACATTAAATACAGTATTCTACAAAAAATTACAATGATTAATTGATTAAGTAATAGAGCAAATAATGTTTAAATTATGCATATTACTTTATTACATTTTAGTTAATATTTAAGACACTATAAATTAATATAACAATATAAAAATATATTAATGTTAGTTTAAAAAATATTCTATTCAAATTAGAATAAACCATAATATTATTCTTCTTTTGTTCTAACAAATGGATCAGTCCACGTATTCATGTCTATAACAAAATATTTGAAACTTATTTAAAAAGACTTATAAACTTATAAACTTATACTTTTAAAAAAACTTATTTAATATTAATTAACAAATATTATTCTATAAAAGTTACTTACTTCCGGCAGCATTTGGATTTATTTTAGATGGATCTAATTGTGAGCGGTTCATTTGTTGTGACTTTTCTAAAATATTAAAATAGTGCGTAAATGTACAAATTGTACATCAGATTTGATAAAAGTTACTTCAACTACATAATATTATATTAGTTTTTTATTTAAAATATTTTATTATTTTACTTATGAATCCTACTCCTCAAAATTACATTCTGTAAACATCCCTGATCAGATATTAAAATTTACCAGCATATAGAAAGAACAGAATTACAAATTCGTAACTTTTCACTGGGTTATGCCATAGTATTATATTAGGTATGGTATACACGGAATGTAGATTGCTTTTTTCCTTTTGTTGACTGTTATATCTTATGTATTATCATTAGTTTCCTATCGAATAGTGAAATCCAAAATAAGATTGTGGCTCTTTCTACAATCTAAGGCAATAATATCCACCTTACTATTCTGAGTGGTGGTCCCATTAATGATTTAATTTATACCATTTGGTTACAATTCATTGTTGTCTAAATTTGGTCCATTTTTTAAACTCAATTAGCCTGAACTCTATTCTGATTGTCCTTACATTCTGATTGACTACACCATTGAGGAGGGTTTCCTGTCTTTACGTTGTGAATGGTGTGGAAGTAAGTCACGCAAACTAACGATAATCTTTTGCAAATGGTGATGTGATAGATGGGTGCTTCCCATATTGTTGTAAACATACCTATTCCTTGATATTTTTAACTGGTATGGAACATGAGAAGTGGCATATCTATGGAAAGGCCGCAAATCTTGTACACGCTCTGTCTCATTAGCATATTCATTCGCTCCAAAAATGGCTAGTCTATAAGGTTTATAGGGACTGTTTGACGCGAGTTTACTAATTTGAAGGTATACAATGTATATTATACATATTGGTCTAGTATGTTGATTTTGTGATCTCCGCGTAAAAAGGGCAATGTATAATATAGTTATAGCACATGATACTGAATCTTTTTTAGGCAGTAGTTACTAAATTTAATTATTTAGTAAATTATGAGCTACCATAAGCCATATGACTTCAATATAGAATTATTTATATTATTATTTGCATTTTTTGATCAAAAAATAACTAGTCTTGTCAAAAACTAGGTAAGTGGTATTATAATAAAAAGTAATTTAATGTTGTTTAGTTATTAAAAAAACACTAATATTATAATCATGGCTAAATATATAAGTACAATCACAACTTTATGATACGCAGGTGCAATGGCTGCCACTGGCAGTGATTCTCATCTTATTTTAATCTAACTAGTAATAAATATAACTGCCAGCTCAGTTTTCTCTCCTTGAAAAGCTATGGAATACAGTTCTGATCATACCTATATATTTAGCCATGATTATAATATTGTCTAGTATCATTTTATTACCTTCATTAATATTTAAAAAAAATGATGTATTACAAAATTATAGGTAAACAAAAATTAGTTTTGATTGTGAGTTTGGAAATGTAGTAGTGATGGAAATTAAGTATACATGAAGTTAAGGAGCAGGTTCAGATATAAAAAAAATTCAAAAATGGGATGGTTGATTTCATGCAGCATCTGTAACTATAGCTTGTGTACTATAAAGACTGTACAATAGAAATATTTTTTAAGGTAAATTATAAACTTTATTATAATTGTAAAAAAATGAAAATCGTTAAGTGCTATCACAATAGTACGTAGGTACAGTATGCAAATTAAATTATTTATTTTGTTATTGTTGAGTATTTAAGTATAATTAATAATATATATAATCCAAAGCAAAAGGAGGTACAATTTTTAGAGGGGTTTCTCAAAAAAATATTTATCAGATTCATCTTTGTTTCAAATCAATTTATTATTAAAAATTTAAACATTAAGTAAAGGGTAATTTATATTTCATTAAATGTTAAAACCCCCATACCCTTGTGTGTTTTCCAGTGAAAATAATATGATTTATAGAAATATAACATTTGGCAAAAACAAACTTACTATAATCTTCAACATGTATCATTGGATGAATAATAATTGGGTAAGTTGCTAGTCCTATGCTGCCAACGAAAGCTGATATGAAAGCAACATACTTCCATCCTTTTAAATAACCCATTCAAACTGGAAATAATTAAATGTATTAATTTATTTGTTATTAGTGAAACATAAATTAGAGGAATTATAAAAGTTATCATCACGGTTTTGTTATCAATTTGTTTTTTTTTTAAATCGTTATCATAATATTCATAATAGCCATGAATCACGGACGGATATGATAGTATTGGAGACGCGTATGAAGCACGAAAATATTCTGTTAGAATGATATTAAATCAGAAAAATAAAACTGTCGAAAAGTATTTACGTCAAACCGTATTTTAAATGAATTTAAACAATAGAACTTGGGAACAAGTAACTAGTGCCTAGTTATTTTTCTTTTTTTAGTTAGTGTTTTTATTAAATAATGAAATCGTGAAGTTTTATGTTTTTCCACTTAAGTGATTTTATTTAAAAAATGCCGTCGAAAATCAAAAAAGACCTGTTTAAAGAATAATCTAGACTACTTGAGCTTTCAGAAAAGGTGCTTGATTAAAAATTTAAATAACATAGATGTCCGTTACTTGGGACATCTAGTTAACTTGTTTTTCATTTCAGTTCAATAATAGTCGAAAAGAGTAAATATAGAGTAAAAATTATTTGCTATTAATATCATATTTGTTAATAATTAAATTGTTACATCATTAAATGAAATGTTAAATTTTATACGACTGTATCAGGCAATTATTGAGATAGAAAAAAAAGTTCCCTATTAGTCAATGTTGAAATAAATAAATACTAAACACTATTCGAATATGGTGCTAAAATAAGTATTCCGAATTGAAAAAAAGTAATTTTTATTGCGCATGATACTCCAAGAGTTGAATTTAAATTCAAGGTCATCGAGCTGAGACATTTAATGTTACCTCTATCATTGAACACCTGTATACCATAAATACATATTCGTTATACCTACACGAATGCACCAGAGTTATTAAGAAATGAAAATGTTTTAACAAATCATTGCAATGAACCTGATTCTTCTAAATCATTAAGCAACAGTTGAAAAGTGTTGACCCACAGTATTAGGTGTAATTGTACCTCTAAAACAAGATTGCCACAACTCAAAATATATAGTTTTTTCTAATATCCAAAATCCAGAATTCAACAAAATTGTAGGAAGTACATAAGTTTATTATTTTAAACTTTAAATCACTAAATAATAATTTAAGTTGGTGCAACTGATCTTGTTATTTTTCAAGATTTATAAATTCCAGATTTTTATGAGTACCTCATAAAAATAAAATCTTACTTGATTGGTGGTTTGTATGACAAATGGTGTTTATTTTCAATTAATTTCTTCCATTCTCATCAGTCTCAGACAAAACACTTGACAAATTAAATATAGATATAACAATTTCAGACAATTATTTTTTTATCCTTATAATTTTCAAACTATAGATATACAGTTCACCTATTATCGCCATAGATATATTAATTAATTTCATACACATATTTTATCATTTATAGTTACACCATTTAGTATTTAGCTGATTTACATTTTTTATGATGGCAAAAATAAAATAATTTAAAGAAACTTTCCACAAGTGAAAATTGTAAAAGGTGGCACAGTTAAAATTATTACTTGTTTAAATACTGAAAAAAACATTTGTTGAAGTAGTAGTAGTAGTTGATCTATTAATTACATAAAATATTTATTTATTAAACTACATATATATCTTTATGTAAATGAAAGGTACGTACTATTGTGGTTTGGTTATGATTTATAATTATTAGAGCCTGGGCATATAAATCCGGATGTATGTGTTCTAAAAACCTTAGAAATATGTACTATAAATTATGCATTTATGCTCTTATTTTATAGAAATATATCCTTAAAAATAAAACATATGCACGAAAAAATCGATTTTCAAAATTATAATTGTTTTTTTAATTTTCATTATTCCTAACTCTATTTTTAAAGGAGGTACAAATAATTAATTTGTTATATTTTTGACATTTTTCAATCTAAAAAGCAATACATAGAATATATTTTATTCTTTTTAAATAAAAAATATGGATACAACAAAAACAAAAAATGTATTTTATTTTTACTATTCATTGTTATTTTTAAACTAATAAAAATATAACCAAAATGTTACATATAATGCATTTAAAAAAACATGTATATGCAATGAAAAATCATATAATACAGAAGTATTCAGTATATGTCAAAAAATAGTTAAATATGTAAAAATATGCAAAATAAAATTTTTTATTTCAGTTCTATTAACTATAATTTAAACTTGTGGCTTATTTAGCTATGTCTATTTGTCTAATAAAAATCTGGGTTCTAATAATAATCATATACGATAAGTAAATAATGTAGGTTAACAAATTTAAACCAATATTTTTAATAGCGGTATATTAGGGACTTATTTATTTACAACTAAAATTAAAATGGCATAGTACAAAATAAAAGTCTTACTATTTATAGTATTATACAGAAATATACTAGTAGAAAATTACCTTTTCCATTTAAGTGCTCTAAAAGCTTTAAAGTCTGCCACTTTATCACCCAGAATATCATAATTATATGATGAAAAACATGTTTCACACATATGATTTACTGTCACACATGTCCTATCATCATTGTTCAACATGACAATACTAGCTATATACTTATTACAAAATATACAAAACTTTAACTTTCCTTTTGCAGTACTGATTATTCTTGGATAATTTGTCTTGCCTAAACAATCACTAGATTGAGCGATATTGATTTCATTGAATATAAATAAATGTTCACAGCGTCCCAAATGTAGAAATATGTAAGGTTCACCAATGCACACCTCTAAGTCCAAAAGTTGTGTATCCAATGATAATATGTTGTCAATAGAACGCCCATGAGATTGAGCCCATTTTTTCATTGTTTCTGCATAACTTAATGACATTGATCCATCATTTAAACTGTCTACATAAATGTTTTTGTTTATATAGAATAAACCTTGTTTCATATCAGAGTTTGCTAAAAATTCTAAAGCAAAAAAAAAAAAAAAACATATAATTAAATTAATGAAACAGATGTATATTCTATTTAGAATAATAGTACACCAGTTCTTTCTCCAGTTTGCTTGCATTATTAGACTGGTGGAACCCTCATCACCGAACCGATAATCAACAACTGTATGCAATACAAGACGTGTTTTCGTCAACCAACTGGTGTATTCTTATTATGAATAGAATATAGATTTTTAAAGTCACCAAATATATAGTAATATATCAGTTGCTCATTTTTAAATAGCATTTTCCACAAAATAATCATTTTTTCTCTAACAAAGTTTACAAAAATTATTAAAAAATAGTATGTTTAAAGGCATGCAAACAACTACCTATATGATTTTTCTTTTACATTAACTAATGAATGAAACTTGAAGAACTATCTGTAGTCTCCATACTAATTATGCACACAAATACTCAATATAAAGTAGTTTGATTAAATAAATTTTGTTACATTTATATATAATGCGTAGGAAAATCCTGACATGCTAAATGGATCGTATGTTAAAATAGTTGAATAAAATGTAAGTTTGCATAATTTGACTATAAGTTAAAGATGTTGTCACATAAAATAAATGTTCAAATATTGAATAAATAATAAATTAGAACCAGTAATATATTTTGTTTCTTTTTTCTGAGAGAAATCGGTAACATTCAAACAAACAATATTTTCGGTCCGGTCTTTTTACTTGATCACTAAATTTTACCAATAATTAAGTTAATGGTTAAAATGAAAAAATATTCTGTATTATAAACATTATTCAGTTTTTAATAAAATTTAAATATTGTACTATTTTTCTGTATAGAGTATAAACTGTAGAATACAGGTTGTCATTTTCTATTAGCAATAATATATAATTAAAAAAATAAAATAAATAAGTAACATTTAAACAAGTTCTAAATTACCTAATGGTTTATTAGGGTTTACACTCATATCACCACTAATTTCAGAATCAACATTATCACACTTGAATGCCTGTTTTAAATCTTTAAGAGTTTGAGTGTCATACAGTTGAATGCTTTCATTAAAATGAGGAGTTATTGTTTCATCTGGAATTTGATTCTTAGCCCAATGAAATGGATGATATAACGAAACCGTAATTAATATAGTTTGGCCAGGTATAATATTGCCTCTTGGAGTGAATGGAGGTTGTTTAGAATACAACCTAAATCTTTTAGTTTGGTAACAATCACATTTTGATCCTTTTGGTGTTCGAATATCACTAGTAACTCTACCATAGATAGGAAGAAGACAACGAGCAGTTAAAGTATCGCATGAATCAAAACAAGCTTGAAAATTAAATTTCTGTAATTTTACATCACAATGTTTTAATTCATTTTGAAGATTTGATAAATCAATATTTGGATTAATTGAATTCAGCTTGGCCATTATAGTACGTTCATTGACTTTAGACAATTTAACTGATTCAATAGTATAAGAATTTTCAGTTTTAAAACGTCTAATATTTATTGGTTTAGAAATGAAACCACCAAGAAATTCTTGACTTATATCCATAACTGCAACTGGTTGATTATATTATAAAATTTTCTGTGAAAATAAAATAAAATAATTTTAAATAGGTAAGTAACTAAAATTTCAGCTTTTAGAAATTGTTTAAATCATGTCGGTATAATATAATATAATTATAAGTTACTGTTATAACATTGGAACATTTTATTTTTTTTTAATATTTTAAGGTAATGAATTCAAAAATGTTTGAACAGTTAACACATTTTAAAAATTTAAGGAAATAAAAAGGTCAAAATGTTGAATAACAATATTTTGCTGGATAGCTGATGATATGCGTGTTTTTAACAAGAATTTAAGATACATTAAGTTTCTATAATCATGAAATAGGTGAAATTACTAATTTATCTAAAATTTTACTGTAATAGTTTTATGAGTTATGAGTATGAATAAATAATAAGTATTAATAAAATTTTGCATATCATTAAATTAGAACTACTTAATTAAAATTATAAAGAAAATATAATAATTTAATACTTACAAATATTATCAAAAACTTATGCAAACTTTGCCAACAATTGAATTGTAAAAGATAATATATTTAACATAAACCAATATGTTTTTAATAGGCATTATGGCATTAGTGGCATAATATTACTTTAAGGGGATATAATTAATAAATGGAGTTATAATAAAATAAGAAAAATTTCAATCATCTATATTCTATGGGAGTGAGCCGGTGAGGTTGTGTTGTCCGACAACTGATAAGAAGAAAATAATTAAATTGAAATCAGGTTTACCAAAATCAAACGTATTATTGTCATTTTATTAACTTAATGAATCTGTTGAACTTTTCTCTTACATCAGTTCAACTAGTTATGAATTACATTATATTATTATTCTAATTATACTATTATAACTTATAACAGTTGGCTATTTTACATACATGCTAGACTTTAGTTCCCAAAGTATGGATCGCAATTATACTTTTGGTGAGTTGCGTTATATTTTTAAATAATACATTTTTTAGATTCTAAGTGGAGTGAGGAATATATTGGTTTTACTATGATCTTTATTTTTTTTTCTATTCGTGAACAACTTTTTTACCAGAAATCTTTCTCCCGTTTACAAGTACTTTTTTTGAAAGGAAATCGGACTGAAGAGGTACTTTAGAAAGGTCTTTTATTGATTTTCCCAAGAGAATTCTTAATATATAGTAAAAACAGGAAACAAATGACGAAAAACGGGAAAATATACAAAATGTAGGTATTACTGCATTAGTAAAAAAAAAATACCACGATATTCTTTTACCTGTGAACAACTTTTCTACCAGCTATTATGTTACAATTTACAATGATACTACTTTTTCTGAAAGGAAATCTGACGGGTGTAATTGGGTCATTTTTTGATTTTCCTGAGTTCCAATAAATCGGGAAAAAGGGAAAATTTACGAAATGTAGGTATTAGATAAAACATATTACAACCATTTTTTTTTCTGTGAACAATTTTTCTACCAGCTAATTAGATTTATACTTGCATATGAGAGTATGTCACTGAACAAACTTTATGAATCATCCAGAAATGAAAAATAAACAAAAGAAAGGGTCATTGATATTATTGTTGGGTTGCCAAAATTTAAATTATTTCCAAAATGAGTCGTACTATAAAAAGTTAGGGAACCTCTGTGCTAGAGTATAATATTGTGGTTCATGGTAAGATTACTTTCATTTTAATTTTAGTAATTTAAAATTAACATAATAGTTATAGATATTATACAGATAAATTATACATAGATATTATAGTAGAGGGGAAATTGAATGTATATCTCTAAGCGAAAAAATGGTTCTGAGCGGGGTTCAGTTGATAGTGTTGCTTTGTCAACAATATATATGCCATATTATGGTAAAATAATTACATAGGCATTATAATATATTTTCTTTAATGATATTTGTTTAATATTTTACCTATTTTCCCGTTTTTAGCTAGTTATGCAAATTTGTTGAAAAAACTCGAAAAATGATCACTTTAAAGTATTTCTCCAGTCCGATTTCCTTTTAGAAAAGGTGCTACAGTTAACAATTGGAGCAAGATTTCTAGTAGAAAAGTTCCATAGAGAAAAAAAAATAAACATCTTTGTAAAACAATAAGCTTCTTTGCTCCACTCAGAATCTAAAACAATATTGCTGGTAGTAGCTCACGTTTCTTACTTTTAGTTATTTATTGTTTATTAATAATGAATTGGGTCTACCAATACTTCATTTTATAAAGCATACAATTTTGTCAACGGGGTTTCCTTTTATTTGTCATTGGCCGTCAAAGTCCCAGGTGGTTTATTGTAGCGCATGTCGTTACGAGCGTAAATCATTTTCATCATAATTCCTACTGTTCTTTTCGACCTTTTTCGTACCGTTAATTGGTTGGATCATACATCATTTGCGCATCAAAAATGTTTAACAATAGAGGGCTGAAAGTGATTAGGATTATCTAAAACCACAAACAGTTTCCTAACTTTCAGCTTAATATTCAGTATTAATAATATTTAAATGTATTTAATACTGGAATTTATTTTCAAATATAGGTTTTATAAGACGTATAAAAGGTTTAATATATTTCTGTTTTAAAAATAATATACCCTAGATATATCCAGGTGATATGACTATTAGCAGTCGGTGTTAAACTTTAAAATGGTGAGGTTTGTGTTAAATGTAAAAAATATTAAAATTTGTAAATTCAAACCGTGGGAAAGCTGCTATCGTTCTTAAAAATTATATATGTATGAAAAGAAAAACGTTAGCAAATAAAGAAATTATATTAAGTGTCCAAAGAAAAATTGTTATAGTATGCAAATTTTTACTTTTTAATATGTTTGTATAATTTATTTTTTTTATCTACCTATTATAAACGGATGGTGCCCAAATGATACACTGCCGTTGATGCGCAAATGATGATGACCACCGGTCGTTATTATCTACTATTTTCTTTTTAGCACCTTATAGTTGACTTCACTTCGTACATTTGTATCTTTTTATTGCCTGTATAACATCTATACAGGAATGTTTACGCAGTTTGAGGACCACTGGATTTTCTTATCAAATATTGCCAGCGGTACATACATTTTTAAAATACTGGATATCGCCGCATTTATATTATCAAACAAAACTGTCGTCAACGACGTTAACATGACTCGAGGACGTGTGAATTGGCCTGAGAATTTGAGACGATTAGTATAGATTGCATAGTATAGTATACTTGTTTATGATCACGACCTTGCTCAATGATCAGTAATTTATCGAACATTACAGACTATGTTTTTTTATCGTAAATTCAGAAAATCGCAATTAATTTTGTTAAGCAAAATCACGAGTTAGTTTCTACAAATAATACTGATAATGAATAACGATAACGACCGACTTCCTAGTTAGAGTGCTAATTTATTCTATATTATAATAGTTCACTACTTTTATTTTCATTTAACTTCACTACACTAATCTATTGTAAACACAAGTTCAATAGCATGACAAAACAGCAATCATGGTCAGGGTCAGTTGTACTTCTGTAGCCAGTTTAGTTACGTTTTGGGCTGTTCGTATCTGGTGTCCCAGCAGTCGAGCCCAAGCAGTGAGTTGATATTAATATTTTGTTCCGTTTGGTTTGGTCCAATCACTAGTGACGCGTGAAGGGCCGATGACGTGAGCGGCCAACATTTTTATCGTTTTCGTGATAATCAAGAAGTTAGTAAGTACTACTTTTTATAATAAGTTATTTTATAGAATATTGATATGTGCGCTCTTACAAAATGCTCTATTTGCTCTTATTCAAACCACTCGTCATTGTACGTTTCGCGAATCAATTTTAGTATCATTCCCATAAGCGTGCGCAGGTGAGGTGACGTTTTTCGAAATCAAACCTTGCTCAAAAATCATGAGTAAAAATATTTTTAGAGGGGGCTTAAGCTCTCATATTGATTATTTATACTTAATATAAATAACTTGTTGACGATTTTTTAGGGGGATGGTAGGAGCCTGGCTGAGTTTTTATGAAGGGTAAATATCTTCCAAAAAAATTTCTACTATGCACAAAATCATAGGAACGTTAGTGTTTGATATTTAAAATAAATTCATATATATATATAACATGTTTTTTTGAAGTTTACTTTGGCAGAAAATCTCCCAAGGAAGACAGCTGCCTCTCCTGCTTCCCCTGTGTACACGCTTATAACCATATCATTAATGGTTTCCCTTGCATTAATTTTGAAGGCTATTCAAATTAAATGAATACAATAGTTTGTCGTTTGTTACCTATTGTACAATAGGTTATGTTTGTTCAAACATCATAAAATTAGACAACCGTTTGAAATACCTAATGGTTTGTATTTTTCAACACTATCAATACTGCCTACCTAGTTTTATTATTGATGTTTGCAAGTAGACTTATGTCAACGTTTTCCTATAATATAATAACTTTTACTTCATCTTTAAACCTACTGAAAGTAATAAATTATCATTTGATAATACTTACCTACCTATGTGTTGGTAATAAAAATCAATTATCTGTTTTCAGTATTTTGAATACTATTTTACTTCAAAACTATGTGGTCGAAAATATTTAAAGTGAGCAATCATGGATTAGTACGTGGAGTAGCCATATATTCAGTGACATGGCCAGTGAGTAGCATAATACAACAGTCATTGGCACCGACTGGCAACAAAGATATTGATTTAAAACGAGCAGCAAAATTCAGCATGTATGGTGGGCTGTATGTAGCTCCTACTTTATATGCATGGATGCGATTTGCTGGTTACATTTGGCCTTCAATGACAATTACTAGTCACATTACAAAGGTAAGAGTGTATTAGGTACTACAATATTATAATTATAATAGGTAGATAATGAGTTTAGGTAATTAAAGAATTAGTTATAGGTATCTAGGTACTACCTAGTATATTATTTAAATAATAATATACTCTTTTTTACTTACAAATATATTAAGTACTACATTGCCAGTGTTTTATTAATATATAGTTTGTATTGTTTTATTTAAAACTAATGACACATAAATAAATTCTTATAATTTGACCTATAACTTCATTAGTTAAAATTTCAAAACATGTTATGTTGATTATTAAAACATTATTTTGTAGATGTATATAATAATTAGTAAAGTCTTACGAAATATATTTATTTTTTGTTTGTATTATAATACCTGATCTTTATAGATTTTAACATGCTGATTTTAAGCCTGAAATTTATCTTTATCATATTTAATTTTATAGAACCTGGGTATGTAAACATATATATGTATATAATAATAAAAAATAAATACGCACAGGTATTTATTGTATAATAATATTAGATTTTATTTTGCACATATTTTACACATATTAAGTCAATACGAAATGAACTATTGCATGTAATTGATTTACATTAAATACTTTTATAATCATATTGATATAACGTGCACAATGTGTAAGAAATAAAAAAAAAAAACATTGAGAATCTGATTTAATCTGAGTTAATATCTTTAGTATTTAAAGTAGAATAACTTAAAAACGTTTGGCTTAAATTATGTGTTAGAGGTTAATGGATTTTAGATTTGAATTCAGTGCACCATAATCTGTAAAGATTAGAAATCTATAACGAAATATGATTTTGAGGAGCAAAGTTCAGTTATATGTGTTTAGAAATTTCGAAAATTAATTATAATAATCTTGATATTACATGCTTGTAGACAGGCTGTAACACAAAGATCTGACAACTGAAATCATTTTTGATCTGTTCATAATTTTTAAAAATTGTTCGTGTTATAATTATTAGAAATTTGCTCTATCTTTGCACCTTACTCTGTTTTATTTTTTTCTTCTAATATCATCTCAAATAGATAGAATTTATTTTATTTGTGTTAAGATTTTAATATTCCTCAAGTATCTAAGTTAAATGTCAATTATTTGAATAGTGTTATAAATCTTATGGACTTGCATGCACTTTGCACATTTCATTTTATTGCCTTCTAATAATAACTTATTAATTACTTACATCATCATATGATATAACCATATGGTAATTAATACGGTATTTTTTTTTAATATTTAAAAGAAGCCTTAAATTGAGTTCTGCTTGCATTATATTAGTATAGGATTACTTTTTTTATATTGATCTATAAGTGTAATATTGGTACTTATCAAAAATTAATTCATGTTCATTAAAATAATAGAGTCGAGTTATGATAACTTGAAAAACTTGGCTACTCAATTTTTTAATTTTATTCCCTAGAAATTCTTATAACATTCAATGTATTATAAGAACTTTTTACTCGAATATAAAATCGTGATAAATAGCTAAGTCGAAGTATATTACCTATTTTGTACATTTTCCTGTTTTCCATTTTTGTTACATTTTTGTTCCTCGGTTTTTTGTATTTGATAAGAAACTTGAGAAAATCGAATAATGACCTCCCTAGACCAAATTTTCTACTGTATCTAATAAATAATACATATGTACATACTTGTAACACCATTGTATCTATTTTAGTTTTTGCATAACATTTATTATGTGCATATATTTATCATAACATTTTTTAACGTAAAATTTTAAAATTGTATTTCATTATATAACTCAAAGTTTTGATTTAATTTTGATAAATTTGAGTTAAGTGTCTTGAAGTGAATTTTTATCCCCCTTCAACTTTGAGTTATCGCGACTTGATTGTATTAAGTATATTTTTGAATTTTTTTGTTTTGATATGTTTGTAGTTTGTATCAAAACGTATTCAAATATTTGGTTACATTTCTATAATTTACAGTAACTATGTAGGAGGAACAGGAGTGAAGTGCATTGTTGTATTGCTTTTTTAAATACATTAATAAATTATGAATTTTATAATTCATTTTTAAATTTTTAATGGGTTTTAATTGTATTAAAATAATAATTATTTTTAATTTTACAGGCAGTAGTTGAACAGTTTACTTATGGTCCTTTTGCAACTGCTAGTTTTTTCTATTTCATGACACTTCTTGAAGGAGGTACTCTAGATGATGCAAAATTAGAAGTTCAAGAAAAGTTTATTTCCACGTGGAAGGTACATACTTTGTCTTTGTTTAGAAATTTTTTCATACATAAAGATGGTTCCGTTTAATATTTATATTATCTTGTTCTCTGGAAGTTAAGTTTCTGAGTTATACAAAGAATGTTTTTTTTTATTATAAAATATAAAATAAAAACTTCTTCTATTATAAGACTGAAGTATGTTTAATATTTGATATACATCATAACTAGGGCACGCATTTATATTCACTTAAAATCCGTAAAAAGACACTAAAAAATATTTAAATAAGTTAAAGTGGTAGACAACTTTTAAAGTCCCTACTCTGACTGTTCTCACCCCATTAAATACATTTTTCTAATACTGACAAATAATTTACACAAAGCATTTAATTTTTAAACACATACAAATTTTTTTGAAAAAAATTACTTTGAAATAAACATTTCTTTTTAGTGTTAAAAACAATAGAAGGGAAAACTTTTAAATTCCGCTTAAGAATAAAATAGAATAATAATTTACATAGTTATGTAAATCACGTCATAAGTATTATTGTTGGGTAGTTTCTTAAATCATGTAGTTCAAGTTATAAAAAAAAAAAAACATATATATATTGCACATATGCTTATTGTAAAATTACACTTACAGATTGTATATTTTCTAAAATAAATGTTAAAAAAAAAAGTTATGTAAAAGTGTAACATGATAAAAACCAGACAAAATAAATAAAATATTAGAGAATACATGTAAAGGAATATGATGTATAAAAATCAATTTTTATACTCAAAAGACCTAAATTTATGTGTTACCTTTAAGGTTGACCATTTTGTTCATTAATGTTCAATATTTCAGTTTTCTACATGCATTAGATTTATTTGTACTTCAAAGACTCTAACACAAACATTTTAATTAATTATATTTGATTCAGGAAACTAGTTTATCAATTTGTTTGTACTAAAATGCCGCAATATATATGTATAATCAATAATTATAATTTCACTTTTTATCCAGTTTATATGATATGAAATGTGAATATAACAAAAATGTTAATCTAAATTCATGAGATTATAATAAATATATATACTTTGCTTAATTATTTCATAATATATAGAATAATTTTCACTATACACATAGTAAAAATAAAATTTTAATCTAATAATCTATTTAGATTATAATTGAAACGTAATTTTTGTTTGTGTTTTAGATAGCAATGATGGTCTGGCCAGTTTTACAAACAATAAATTACTGTGTTATTCCTGCAAATAATCGTTTGATATTTGTCAGTTTTGCTGGACTGGTATGGACTACATTTTTAGCTTATAGAAAATATGAAAAGAATAAAATTTTATCTTTAGCTGATAAAAATACGAATGATAGTTAATGCTCATTATTGGGTGTTTTTGTTATTAGTTCTTTAAATTATTGTTGCCAAATATTGATTATTGTATTGGTTCATACAATCATCGATTAAATTTTACATATTTAAACATTTAAAAGTGTTCTGTGATTGGTAGTTCTATAGATATAAGTTTTATATCTAATAAAATTAAATAAAGAGTTGTATATCAAAATCTTTAATTCTTTTGGGTTACCTTAGATTTTTTTAACAAACTCTAATCTGTATGTTATGTTACTGAGTAATAGCATTTATAGAATATACAGACACGTGGAATTAGTTAGAAACTGGTTTTCTGCTGGTGATGGTGGGGTATTTCATAATGGTGTAGGTGGACAAGATGTGGATACTACTCTATGAGAGGTACACCACCATTCCCAATTGATAATTGTTTTCAAATTGTCCTATAGTTTGGCTTATCCATATATTATAAAATTAATTATAATATGTACTAAAATATTGTCCCTATATTGTGCATTTTAAACTCTAATTGATGGCTACTAAACTCTGTGCCACGAGAGAAGTAATCCATATCCTGATCAAATTGCGTTCAAATTCACTCATCCCCCACTGACATACCATTGTTGCATGATCACAATCGTTAACGGTCAGAACGATGTATAGTATGTATCATTAATCATTACGTGCACTTGATACAGTGTGAAAATGCGTCTGTGCCACTACTTCTATGAACCACACGATTACTTTCACTCCGTTGACTGTTTAATGATTTGTTCTGCACGTGATAATTGATATTATAAATAAAATTATAATATAATCACTCTGTATATCACTTATTTTACGCTGTATGCACGCTATATCGCGAATTGTAGGGAACAAAGTCGGGAAAACTGAGCCTAGTAACACTCCCTACTATCAGTCTGCATGCGCAAAATGGGTTACTTCTCTTGTGGCGCGGAGTATAGTACTGTTGACTACAAATGTTACTTTGATAACCATTATAATTAATATATACCAGAATTGTTATTCAGGTTTTGTCTAATGCTTAAATTATATACTATGGTTAGAGCTATATGTGTTATATTCTATAAACTCCTTGGTGTTCAATATAATCCCATCTTATTTTCATGATTTTGGATCACACTCACGCACCAGGCTGCAAAATACATCGCCAGTGAGTGTCACCCAAAATTATGACTGTAAGTGGAAGGTTTTTTTAGACATAGTAATCTATCCGTAGTACATGATCTAAAGTCTAATGTCAAATATTTCTTGATCTCTATGTTATTTATTTATGCAATTTATATTTTACCAATACTGCACTTTTATTTAAAACTTTTCATAATATGCTGAGCACACATTTACTTTATATGTTATATACCATGTGTACATTGCACAGTGAATAATGCAAAAATTTTAACTGCTGCTATTTGAATTAAAAATTAAAATTAAAATGTATTTTAAAGCTTTATTTATTTTTCTTAAAACATGATTCATTTGCAATTGATTCTTGAGTAGAGCTTTTACTAATGACAATTTCGTGTTGTCTTGAACCAATCTTCTTTTAATCTAAGTGTGTTCTAGTATCTGACAGTATTTTACAATGTTCACTATTAAAAAAATTTTATATTTGAAGAACTTTATATTTATTTGCGTACATTCAAATTTTCAAATTACATGATTACCAATTACTTGTGTTATTTATTATTTTACAAAAAGCCTGTATGAAATGGTAATGAATTACTTTTTGATAATAATATTTAGACAACACTAGTCAAAATAATTATTGTTTTATTGTATAACATTTACATTGTTTTTATGTGATTTTTTTTTGTTTATGTTATTGTTGTAATAATAATGTAGTATAAATTCCTCCAGTCTACCTCTACAATATTTAAATAATATTTAAATGCGTTAATTTATTTTATTAATAGGTGAAATAAATGTTATGTTAGAATTTCTTATTGTTAAAACATGTACTGTATTGATTGAAATATAATGTGATATTAATTAATTAAATAAAATTAGTAACAGTTTATTATTTTAAATTTTTAAATAATATAGTTTATATAATTTTAAAAATTACTACTAAATTATAGCTATAAAATTACAGCTGAATATGCAATCATGAAAGCTAATGCCTTGGGTGTTTAAAGTTGTTTACTTTTGTCGAATTCTCCCCAAAATTAAAGATTATTGCACTGTCTGTTATATAAATATATTTATACATATATGTATCTTTTTCTTGAAATATTAGAACAATTTCAGCAGCTCCTTCTGGACCAAAAGAGCTCAAACATGGAAATGAAAGTTGTTTATAGGCAAATTGAAGTAATCAAATTTTGGTTGAATTTCAGTGTGTGGACTTCACTATGTTATTGAAGTGTTTTTTTTAAATTTGTATACCCCTACACTATAGACCTTCCAAACAAAACCAAAGGAAAAATGTATGTACATAGTGTAAACATCAAGGTTGTGTTTTTGGTCATTTTAACTTTTAATTTCTTTCAACCATTTTTATGTTTATATTTCATGTTTAAACAGGAAATTCCAGATTTTGTATACCCTTTAGACTCATGAAAGTAAGAAACTGATAAAATGTGTATACACAAATAGAATTTTTGTCAAGAATGTGTCTTTAGCAAATATGTCCTATATGTCCTTGAGAATTTGAGAAGAACTTTATCTATTTTTATAAAACTTTTATTGAATATCCTTGCCGCAATATAGAAAGAAAAAAAAATGAAATATTGTCAACAAGTTAGGTAGGGGAAAATTCGACTCTAGTGATTTTAGTTGCTTTATTATTTACGTGTTTTTTAATTTATAATTATATTTTTTTATTTTACATTTAATCTTACATTATTATTGTTTATTGTTATAGAATTGTCATAGATATTATAGTTCTTTCACATATGTTATAAATACCAAGAAAAACTATTCAATTTTCTGTTTAAATTATACCATATTCCAATAATTTTTACAATTTAATATACAAATTCAATCTAATTATTATTATTTTTTTTAATTTGACCATTCCATTATTTTATTATCTTTGTTAAATGTTGAAATGTTATGTAGTTGTTCTTTAAATATAATAATATTGTAGCTTATTTAAAGTTGTAACATATTATAATAAATATTTATTATTTCTATAATTTTGTAATATTTATGTCATGTATAGAATATTTTTTAGCCACCTTAAACATGTACTTGTGATACCTATTAGTTATAGGCAATAATGTTGAATTAAATTTACGTGATGGGGGAAGGGGGTGATGGGTTACCCCCAATGATAACGTTCATGCCGTTATCAGTCAGAAATGGAATTCCAATTATCCGTTATCATAGCCCGATAATGGTCTCCATTGATGGATGCTCCAGCATCTTCTTCGAAAAAGAAGGGTATAATGATTGTTTTTGTAAAAACTCACACGTTGATTGTTAAGAGGTTCATGGATTAATTGATTGTTTTCATGGGCGTAGAACTAACAATTGTATTTATTTATGGCCCCATTCAACCTTAAACACTTCGAAAAGTGCTAGGAAATGCCGAAAAACGAGTTCATTACGCCATTTGCTCTGAAGGCGACTATTTAGCGAAATTATTTTTAAAAAATAATTATAACAAATTTCCAAAATAAACGAAAAATTATTCAAAATTGATAATTTGTGTTTTTTCATAAAATTGTTACCAAAAAACATCCCTAAGGTGTAAATGACCCACCCTGTAAAATAATAATAATAATAATTTACATTCTAATATTAATTCTTTGAGTAGAGTGCCTCAACATTAAGCGCTGAATCTGGTTTAACTTAATGTCTGTATGTAGGTTTAAAGTGGTCATTCCATTAAGTTTCTGCTGTCCTGTAGTATTTATTAAAAACGTTTTTAGACTCCTATGTGTACAGAATTATGTTTATAATAATAATTGTTATCACTTACTCATACAGGATGTTACAATATTATGTTTCAAATTGTTATGAAAATCACACTACTACGTACTACGTAGATTCTGAATGAGGAATCTATTGAATTTACAATGATGTTTATTTTATTTTTATATGAACTCTTTTTCTATTAGAAAGCTTAATCCGATTATCAAATACTAAAATATAAAATTCCTGAGATAAAAATGGTAACCGAAAAAAAGTTTACTGTGACACAACATGTGAGTAAAGAAAAACATTTACGTGCATAGAAATTAAAAAAAAAAAAAAATCGAAGTGGCTTAGACATTATTGAATATTATGCCAAAACATACCTAATTCATTTAATCCGAACCGCAAATTTTTAAGATACTTTTTAAACTTTTTTCAATAAGTGCATTAAATTGTATTTTTTGAAGGCATTTTTCTTGTTTTTGTAGAGCATTTAAATCTGCATCCCAGTTATTAGTATTCTTAATAATTATACATTATACTATTATCTAGCATTAGCAAAGCATTGCTGGGTCAGTTAGTAAACAATATTTTATTATTCTTGTTTTCACAATTTTTTTTATTTTTTTAGTAGTTCACTTTGGTTGGATGATTTATTGTTGGAATACATATTTTTTTCCCATAGGTTTATTATGTTTTGTGCTGATATTTGTTTGGCGGTTGATTTTCTATTACTGTGTCCTGTAGAAAAATTATTATTTAATTTAAATTAATATTTAGGTATAAATAATAATTACCTATGGCTACACAATCCATTGCATCACATTGAATTGAATAATGATTTTCTAATTTAAGATCATTGTATTTCCCAGATAGAAGTGTGTATACTGGTGGTGGATACATGTTTTTGATACATAAACTTTCCAGTACATTTACATAGTTTGCTTTGGACTTGATTAATTGGCCGATGAATTTCTGTCTATATTCAGAGGTCCGAATTAATGTCTTATTTACTTATTAGTGTAAGTACGTAATGTTTATAAATTATTTACTCTTTTTCGTTAAAAGGTCGAATATGAGTTGATAGGGATCGAGTTTTCTGTTTTTTAAGAATTGCATTTAACATTTCAATAGCTGTGTTTTCTTTGGCTTTAGACTTGCTTGTACTACTTCCCTCAACTTTAAAATGTACGTACACAATTATTAAAACCATAGTTACCTAAAGATAGTTTGTTTTTACTAACCATACATTCCAAACAATGAACACGAATAGTTGTAAATAAATTGTTGTTCAGGTATACTAATTTTCGTCAAGAACCGGTAGGTGGGAGTGATACCGTGATCGACAATTCTATTTATAAGTATCTCCATAGGTGATCTTAAGTCGGTTATGATAAGTTGTGATTCTTTAAACTTTTGATCCCATTCCTTAAACATCCAAAAATAGTTTAAAATCATATTACACTCGTACGTATTCAATAACATTTGGAATTGAACTTACAATTGTTTGTCTTCTTTGTTTAGAAATATAATTTAGTTGCAATGGTTCTTTTTTTGTTTTGATTTCTGGATATAGATCTTCTATTGGGAGTTTTAAAAATCGTCCAATTTCATTATATCTTGTAATAGCAGATTCTATTGATTTTTCCATCCAAATTACTTTAGATTTTATTTGATCATTTGATAATTCTGTTAAGTTAATTTTAATTAGTGACTTCTCATGATAATAATTCAAAAATATTAATACAATTTTCAATCTATCGGAAATATTCGAAGGCATAAGAAGAGGGTGACACTACTAATGGGTGTGCAACAGTTATAGATTTATGGATGAGAAGTTAGGAAGGTAAAATAGGTATGTGCAATTATTTAATTTATATGACTTTATAACAATAAATGTGTATATTATCATTGCTGATAAAATACGATTCTGACTACAGAGCAAAGTTCAGTTAAACATATTATGAAATGCTGTAATTTGCACGATTTTTATCAAAATTTAAAAATTTAAACTAAAACCGAAAGAACTTCTACGTTACGTAAATTTTTTTGATTACAAAGTACAACATATAATGAACCTCGAGTTAAATTTTCTAGAATTTCTGTTCGACTAAACAATTTTATAAAATAATTTTAATTTAAGTGTTCTATGAAAATTTCACGGACCTATGATTACTTAAACCGAATTACACTAAAAACACACAATTTTAATTAAGTACTTGTGTGGTGAATTATTATACTGACTATACCTTATAGTGACTATAAGTGATCTTATACTTTATTATTTATGTTAATAATTGAATAATTAAGACAATTTACTGTTTTGATTTTTGATTATATCACTTGTTGATAACAAATAAGATTTGTCTATGTTTATTAAATTTATTAATTGATTAATAATGCTTTTGGCCATTTTCATATTATTTCTAAGTTTGTTTTTATTTTCTTCTAAAGTGGATTCCAATAATTCTGAAAAATAGTTTAAAAAAACAGGTATTATTAATTAACGATAATAATATTTAGATAGGTACTAGGTCGGTATTATAATTGTAAAGGCAAAATCTATAGTTAACGGGAAACTCTTTGTATTTGTCAGGAATATTGTTATCTATTTTGTGCTAATTTTCACTATCAGTTGCCTATAATTACCCCTTTAACATAATAATATTATGTGTTTTTCGTGGTAAGGGGCTCAATAGGCATTTGCATTAGGTAATGGATATTTATTTTGAAATTGCATCTTAATTTATTAAGCACAGGATCATTTTATCTTCTCCCAGCTGTCTTCGGTCTTTACACTCCTTCGGTCCGTTCTTTGCTCGTATATGACGTATTTGTCTAACATCCATTCCTCGCTAAGGACCAACTCAGGCTTGAACGCATACAAAAAAAATTTAGCACATGCCGCCTATGGCTCAAGATTCCTTACACGCACTATGATTTTACTTCTCATACATGTTTTAAACTAACTTACACATCGCTCCAGTCACCTTAAAGCGGATTAAAATTTTATTTCTGCAGTCATTAATGGGTCACGCACTTGACTTGCGTAACTTGACTTGCTTGAGATAATTACATTCAGAGTTCCTTCCTCCAACTCACTCTACTTCCTATAGTTATAACTACCTCTCCATTGCATGCCTTCCCCTCTTAATAAACATTCCCTTTTATCCCTTTTATATTACTTTCACCATGCAGTATTTCTGTTTAATTTTTCTAATGCAATCTTTATGAAAGTGCTTAAGGGCGTAATTTTTTTAAATAAAATAAAAAATAAAATTACTAGAATTGTTCAAACGTTCTTTTTCAATCGAAAGTTTAGTAATGAAATTATTGATATACGTAAATATTTGATATTTTTCTGCTTCATAAAGTTCAGACTGAGACGACTGTTTTGATTGATTTGTGACGTTTACCCAGTTTTCAGTTTGTTTTTTCTTGAGATCATGTCTAGCTAATTGCATATGATCTTCTAACTGCCGTATGTATAGATATTATGTAATAATGAGTTAAGTAAATGGTTATCGTTTATGTTTTAAACATATAATGTTTCAAACCTTATAATCCATTATATTTGTCATTTATATAGGTATAGGTGTTTCGTGTGATCTAGAATAAAATTTAATTTAGTTTAAAATTTGTGTACAGTGTTCCTGTGTTCTTGTTCAATTAAAAATTATATATTGAAATTATGAATTATAAATTATTAGTGTTATTTCTAGTAGGTAGCCACGCATAAATTATAGTTACTATTAGGTTGCTAACTAATATTTATTTTATTTGAATATATAATATATGTAATCTTTATCTATGTAGATAAATTACTTTTTATCTTTAGGTGATGCGAAAGTAGTTCAAATAATGTATTCGATAGACAATGCATGTGTTTTAATATATTGTTCGGTTTTATATCTTTTATAATAACATTAATTTAAAAAAAAAGGTTTTTCTAACATTATGTTGGTTTATGTTAAAATAATAATAAAAAAAAAACAGAACAGAAGAGTTCAGTCACTATAGAATCGAATTTTCCTTCAGCCGACTTGTCACCGTTACAATTTTTTTTGAATTCGGATTTGCGGAGGGATATATTGGTTTTACTATGATGTGTTCTTTTTTATGCCTGTGAGCAGCTTTTTTTACCGCAAATCTTGCTCAAAAAAAAAAATGATAAAAGATCTTTTTTGTTGGATTTTGGAACAAGTTAGTGAATAAAAAAGTCGTTTTTTTACTGTAGTTTATTTAATAATTGAACAAAACCGGAGAAGTTTATGAAAATAATGATTGCATTATTTTCAATTATGTTTTTTGATTCTGATTTACGAAAATAATTTTATTATTTTTTTCAAATTTATTAATTGTTGTAATTCAATTAAAAATATTCGTAGAGACTTGAAATTAGGACTTATATTTGTCTTTTATAGACGCGGAAAAAAAATTTAAGCCATTTTTGAGCTTTTTATAGACATTTTAAGTTTTAGAGTTTTGTAACGTAATTTTTAATTTAAAGGTTTATTCATTATAATTGTGAGCACTACTTAGATTTTGGATCTAGAAGCAAATTTTGTCTAACTAGTGTATAAGAGAGGATTTCTTGATTTTCCTTGCAGTTTCCCTGACAACTGGGAAAACCAGAAAAAAACTTAACAATAGGAAATTTTACGAAAATAACGAATTCATTTCCACGTGTCTTATCCTTAATTTGCCTATAGAAATAATTAATCTGCTAATTTTTCTTCTAGAAATTCATCGTTTCATACAGATCAAACAATCTTGAACTTTGTTTGGTTTAATAATCTTGTTCTATGTCTAAATTCTCCATCTTAAATTTTAACCGCTTACGTATGATAGGTCATCTTCTACCCGTTCATGCTTATAAACTTAATCTTAATGATTCCTTTAATGTTTTGTATGCTTCATACAGAATCACGTATTTGCAATTTATCCTACATTCTCTTCAACTGTCTCTCGTTATATGTTGAACGCCATAATATGTTACTTGTCTTTCTTAACTCTTTTACATTTTGATAGAAATCCTATAAACTACGAAAAATGTACTTATAACCGGATTTCATTCAGAATCGTTTTTCGTTATCAATGGTTTATCATTTCGTACAAATATAAATTAAAAAACTTTGTGTTTCTTATTTCTTGTCTACAAATTGTTTTTCTGTCTGTAAACAACTTTCTACCCGAAATCTTGCTCCGATTTTCAGGAGTAACATCTTTTTTGAAAGAAAATTTTGTCTTATTGGTTTTTTTTTGATTTTTTTAGTTTTCCTAAGTTTTTTGATAACTAAGAAAAGTTGTTTGTAAACACAAAATTACTACTGGAATATGTACCCTTAAAATTTTTTGAGTTCTCGCAAACCAAAATTAAATTTTTAATTTTATTCAAAACTATTGTTAAATATTAGCCATAAAAACTTAAGATATCTTATGCACAGAATTTATAATATAATTTAATACTTACTTGTAATATTTTTTAATGTGTGATTTTGATTTCAAATGTTATTTTTGATAAAATTTAACTAATAAAATGAAAATTTAAAAAACCAATCATAATATGTGTATTACTAAAACTATGAATTAATTTTACATAATAAATGTACATAATATATATTTAAAAAAAATTATTTGCTATTTCAAAATTTAAAAATAATAATTAGCTTATGATTTTAATAACCTCAAATTCTTATTTTTATTAATATTTTTTGTTAAAGTTGAAATCATTAAAAACAAAAAATAATAACAGGTACATAGAAAACATTTTTATTGGAACTTGAAATATTATTACTTAACAATTATAATTAATTTAAATTTAGTAGGTACACTTATTAATTATTACGTACAGTGGTGGTCAAATGATTTTAGAATGTTGGGAGGATGAGGCTTTTTTTTAGAATTGTTTAGCAATTATATTATTATTTATTTATAAACCATATAAGTAATTTAATATATTTTGAAACAAAGCAATATGTGAGAATATATCAACCTCATCGTCTCCCTCGTTTGACAACCGCTGATTACACATGATACAACTACAAATTACAATAAATAATAATATGATGGATCTAATTAATGCATACTCTTATTTATAAGGACATTCACATTTTATCTGTTAGAACGGAGTGTTCTAAGAGTTATTTTTCCAGGAATTGCATGATCTGTTGTTTTTTTATTGCTGCAATTTAGTTCTGTAAAATTATAAAATAATAGGTATAAATTTATACTTAGTATACCTTCATATCACAATGTATTCTCGTAAAAAAGTCATAACAAATAACTAAATAATAGATACATAAATAATTATTTTTACGAATAGAATTGAAATTTTAATTGTTTTTTTTTCTTAATATGTATATTAGGTAGGTTTATTAAGTTGAGAATGTGCAGCATTTAAATTTTAGTATAAATTTATATATTTTGTATAGGAAATTATAGGTACTTATCAAAAATATTATATTTTTTATACCATCTGTGAATAGTGTAAACCCATTAAATAATTCTAACTGTTTAGATGCAATGTAGAAATACAAGAACTGTAGATATATTTACCAGCCTCTGTTATTTATATAAAATTATGAAAATTATATATAATTCAATTTTTCATAAAAGTATATCATGGTCATATACATGGTATATAACAATGTTAATATAGGTATATTTTACTTGGACTTATAATGATGACCAATTGTTTTAATAACGTGTCAAACGGTGATTCAATTAAAGTATACAACAAAAATGCAAATATGAATCCAAACACGGTATCTCCAATTGCCAACCAGAGCTACAAAAATAAAAGTACTCACATATAATGACTAATTTATTCATTATTTAAACTAATTATTAAAAATTATAATATACGGTATTAATTTATATTTATATTCATTTTGTAACGAATTGTCAATAAAAACTTCTATCTTCAATAGGTACTTACTAAAAGACTGTCATTAAAATATGTTGGTGCTCGCATTGATGCTACTTGCAATAATTGCATTGACAGTCCACCTAAATATGCTCCGTACGTTAATTTACTTAATGGTATGAACACGCGTAACCATAAACCTATAGTTAAAAATAAAACAAAATTTTATAATTATTATTTATTTTCAAAAAATATTTATATCAATTAAAAATGTATTTTAGCATCAGGTAGACTGAGTGACAGACAGATGGGCAAACACGTACAGCGGGAATAGTTTATGGGGAAAATAATTATTACTTTATGATTTATTAAGTAAGATAGCAATGATAAGTTCATTAATGCTGTCATAATATTTCCGTAATTTCAGTAATATTTCTTTTTTTTTAAACTACGGAAAATCCATATTATCTATTACCGTAGTCAGAATCAAATTTCGAGAAGAGGGGCACAACAATTTGTTATTATTACTTATGTTTTATTACTTAATACGTTATTATTGCCATATGTTAGATGTTGTTATCATTAATAATTAAATGCATCAAAGTAATCTAAATAACTAATAAAAAAGATCATCACTTAATTTATCGTAATCTTGAAACAAGGTATTGTATGTTTGAATATAACTAATAAAAAAAAAAAAAAGGTTCTCAACTATTTAATTCAACTCATAATATGAGTTAAAAAAAGCAATAATCTAGCATAATATATTCTTTATGGGCCCCTATTTCTCGTGGGTCCCGTGGGGCCATGCCTACCTATAGCCCACATTACTCCGGGCCAGGGGCACGTGCCCTATTTATTACTCCCTCCTGGCTACGGCATTGATGATATTATTCCATACATTTTAAGAAATTTACTAGACAGGTACCCATTATAATACTTAAACTTTTGAACTAAATTGAATTTTACCTTTGAAAAATCCATTTATAGCGCATATAATTATGAACATAGAGACAATGGTCGAAAATACAGTACGGAACATGAACGTATAAATAACGCTTAACCATAAATCGTATTCTCGAATATAAAACACATAGATAGTCATCAGTACTAATGGATATACTGTGATAAGTATCGTTAGTAAAGTCTTCGAATATGGAAATCGAAACTTTGGCATATCCAGCTTCAAATATCGGTAAACGTACGCTGCAAATATACCCACAAAGTATGGCGTTGACCTTGTATGGCTAGGCACGTATAATACGGTGTAACTTTGGTGATCGGGTAGATAATTTAACATCCTGTAATAACGTACGAATTAAATAGTAAATTATATATTTTTTTTTTCGATATCTATGTCTATAATAAGCATAAAATATTTTTAATTTTAAAAAGGGTATTCCTTGAATAAATTCCATCTGTATTAATTATAATTTAACTGTTTTCAAATATATAGGTAGCTGGTAAATAATAGTAGTTGGGCACAAGGGGTGAAATTTCATCTTAATTTTTTCTAAGGTAATGTTTATTATTTTAAATATAAATGTTAATTATGTTTAAAACAAAAACAATGGTTGATTTAATTTAAAACCTCTCCCGAGTCTGCTACGTCCAGCAGTCTAGCTACGGTCCGGGATAGATACCAGCTAAGTATATATGAAAGTGATGTGTGAACTTTCCTACAACATTTACATATACTATATATAATATAATATACTAATATTATTTACTGCTTTATAAGACTATAAACACGTCATAAAATAATGAATTGTAAAATGTTTAGTTTACAAGAAAAAATTCAACAGTAATTCTATATTAGTTTATTGGTTTATTTTTAATTATTTACCGGTACAAGTTTATCACATATAATATTCCTGTTTATCACAGGAACTCAATTTCTTAAATCGACTTTTCATAAGTAAATCAATTTTAGAAAAATGTCGAAATCGTACGGTTATACTTACGAAATAGAATCCATAAATGTTGGATAAAACTGATGAGCGTATACGATGAGGGCCGGAATTAAACCGGATACAAATATCGTAATCCACATTAGGTACACTCCGTATTTTTGGTATTTCCACACGAAAAAAACAAGTATAATACCCGCAACGAAAAATTGCATGTCACACGCCAAATACCACGATTGAATAATACACTGAAATATTATTTAAAATACAAAATATATACCTATACGGGTTTATATTTTTTTAATTAGGACATTCGATGATTTCACATACTGGTCGGTTGGCGTTGACGTAGTTGTTTATGAATAGTAAGTTACTCCACCAATATTGTCGACAATTGTACGATTCTTGGAAAGCTATGCTTTTCCATAATGGACCATCTGCCAGGTGTAATAACACGAATGCGTGGAATGCTATCATCAAACCATACACGGGCATTAATCTAAAAATCAATAATAATTTTTGCCTATACAAATGACTGCGATAATTCATTTGACAAGGTATTATATATTAGATACAACATTAATAAAATATCAATTAAAATAACTATATACAGTATAATTATGAATGTAGTTATGTTATATACACTTAGACTAGGTATATAGGTAGTAAGTATTTATTATGATCTATTTGTCGTGGTTTTACCTTAACCATCTCCATAACAAAAGTAACGGGACATTTATTCTTTTAGTGTTGACTAGTTCATCATAAAGAAAATGAAAAGTCAAGAAACCGCTGATAACAAAGAAAAAATCAACAACTAATGATCCATTACGAATCATCGCGTATAATAAATGTAAAGCTACCTAAAAAGACACGAATATTATCAATTATCTATTAACAATTATAAATTATACAGTATATTGATTTGATCACCTCTTCGACTTTTTTAGAATTTTTTAACGGTTGGCCGGCAGTATACATCATTCTTTGACCGACTATGACGAGGACGCACGCATGAGTCTTTAAAATGTCAATGCAAGAAAGGTTTTCAGTTTTGTTACTGGACACAAATAACCGTTTAACATTTGCCGGAAATGAAAATGTTATGAAAAACGATTCTAAATAGAATAGGTAGGTTATATTGAATAGATTAGTTAATTTTGTATGTTAGGTGCATTAGAAATACAAATTACATATTATTTAATGTTATTGAATTTTGTGTTTAAAACTTTCAACTCACTATGGCCAGATCGATTTTCTTCTTTAGTATATATGTCATACAATGATCCAATTAAAGTTATTGACATAATAAGTAACAAAACACCCCTATTAAAAATATATATATGATTATTGATTTTTTAATACATATACAGACAAAAACAAATCATAATATTCTTGTGCATTCAAAATTACTTTATTTAATAGTCAATGAAAAATAAAAAAAATATGGACATAATTCGCAAAATAGGTGGGTCAATGTTGTATGTGAGAAATTGGGAAGGTATAGGATATACAAGGGAATATTGTGTATATCTGTACAGTGAACACGATGATTAATCTTTGGTAACGATAAACAATTCTGAATGGACTTCGGTTATACACATGTTTTAAAAGGCCGTACTATTTACGATTTTTATTAAAATTTGATATTACAAAAAATTCTACATAACATTCAATTTTTTTTTACCACAAAGTATGACTTATATAGAACTTCCTGTTAAATTTTCAAACAAAGATGTTCTAGGATAATGGAAACGGGTGCAGCCACTGTTATAGGTAATTTAATGTATATCTGCAAGCAACGATAAACCATTGTTAACGAAAAAGCGATTCTGAGATTATTTCAGTTGATAATGATGTTTTTTCAACAATACATATATATATATTTCATATTACGGTAAAATAATTAAATAGGCATTATATATTTTCTTTAATAATATTTCTTTAATATTGTATCGATTTTCCCGTTTTTCCTGGTTTTCCCATGTTTTTTCCCGGATTATCAAATTTGCTAAGAAAACTCTTGACAAAATCGAAAAATGACCTCTCTAAAGTACCTTCCCAGTCAGATTTACTTTCAGAAAAGTGCTATCATTGTAAATCGGAGCAAACTTGCTGGTAGAAAAGTTGTACACAGAAAAAAGAGGCCGTAATAATTTTTTACTAATACCTATGTTTCGTACATTTTCTGTTTTTCCAATATTTCATCCCGGTTTTTCCCAGTTATTATAAAAACCGATTGAAAAATCACAAACATGACTTCCCTTAACCATGGAGATAAAATTTCCTTTCAGAAAATAAGTTACACTTGATACACGAAAGCAAGATTTCTGGTTGAAAAGTTTGCACAACAAATCGAAGAATATTTTTCGATTTAAATCGTCCGAGCGAGTAATAGTAGTTTTAAAACATTTTCTATTAGTCCTATAAAATGTATATAGATAAAAAATGTATGTACCTTGATTATTATTACTAAAATTTAAGTAGGTACTTTTAATCTAATAATAGGGTACATATTGAAAATAAAAACAAAATATAATCTTGTTTTTACTTTATTATTTTATTATTTATAATTTATTTTTACCAAAATATTTGATATCCCATTAATTTTGTTGGTTTCAGTTCCTGTTGCATAGTGCAATAAGCTGCATTAACTGTAACGGTAGCATTAAGTTGATAATTATGAAACATTGATGTAATTTTCGGTGATAATGTAGTCTGTAGATCTGAATGGGTACACGAAGAAGGTACACATAGTGCTGTATTGATTTCGTTGTGTTGTATTTTCATTGGACTCGAATCGTACTAAATATGGGTGCAAACAGAAATCATTTAAACTATATTGAATTTAGGCCGTTAAACATTTTTTTTTTAGTAATAATTATTATTATTAGATTTTAGGTGTATAGTTTAAATAATAAAAACATAAATCAGTGATGTATGTACTTTGTACCTGTTAGATACTCTTGTAAACATATGTATATACCTATTATATTTAACTCAGAAAAAAGTCTCATAGAGATTTAAGAATTTGTTTGGAGTCGTAAATTTGTTAGTGAATATGTGCAGTGGCGTAACTAGAACTTAAATACTTAGATTAGATGAGAAAAGACCGATGATCAAAAAAAAAAAGTCATTAGTAGGGTTCAGAACATTTCATGTTTTTTATAGGCGATTTATTGCTAAGTAAGTTAGAAACCGAAGGAACGAAAAACGTATCAAAGTTTTGATTGCATCTTTTTGCAAAACCTATTAAGTGATTTTGTAGTTTCAAGAACATGTTATATTTTTTAATTTACCATTTTTAGGTATATATTTGATTATTCATGATAATACTATTTAAAAATGTAGTAATAAATAAACATATGCGTTAATTTTGAATCTTTTCACTAGATATTATTGTCTGATATTATGTACTTATAATTTGTAAAAATAAACTTACAGCTACATGATGAAGGAATACTTAGTTTTATGTTTAATAAAATAGGAGGATCGTTGTGTCATTCAATTTATAAGAAAAATAAATCGTTTAAAAATTTAAATTATGATTTAGAAGTATAAAAAAAATATTTTGTATCTATTAAGTTTTGGCTACACGTTATCATCAGGTTACTGATTAAACATTGCTGAATGGTTTACATATATAGACATATAAATACAAACAAATTAATTATCAATACAAATTTAAATTTTAAACATTTTATCGCCTTAGCCCAATTGGATTTGGACACTGTACACAACATCTGGGCAATGTAAACTTCCCTTTTATTTCGAAAATTGGTTTTTATTCGCAATGTTTAGGTATCGTACAACAATACCCGTTTTCCTACTTTACCTGTAACATTATATTATATAGATACTTGAAGAGGTATGGCTGGTTTCCGCTAAAAATGTACTTTTTTCTTTTCCGCCGATTCCCGTTTCCGCCAAATCATAAAATTGGTCAATTACCTTTCCACTGAAATCGTTTCTTTCAACTAAATTAAAAAAATTAGTTTAATATTTGAATTTAAATGGACAATTGTGTACATTAAAATTATGAATAAGTTAAAAAAATAAATTAAAAATCATAAAGTTTTTTCTATTTATGTATGATAAAAATAGTTGTTAATATTTATAACGATTATCTTAGCACAATTTTTCACACAAGAAATATTAAAAATATAATCACTTTTTATTATTGTATAAGTTGAAACTTATTTGAATTATTTATTGTTATTATTATTATTATTTTGTTTTATAATACAATAATAATTATTTATGATACAATCTTCCATTAATATTCAAATATAAGACTACATTTTTTTTATTTTGCTGAAAAGAGAAAGGCATGGTTTTGGCGGAACAAGGAATCGACTACTTTTATGATTTGTCGAAAAAAAGAATTTGCTGAAAAAAAGATTGGTACATTTTTGGTGGAAACGGGTAACTCCTACTCAAAGCCAAATGTATGAATGTTCAATTTCTTGGTAAAATGTTATGTTATTCGTTATGTTATGTTATTACGTGTATTATAATTAATAATTATTGTATGGCTATATTTTTTATCGAGGATTTTTTTTTTCAAGCTGAGCTTAATAAATGCATCCACATATTTTCTTGGAATTTTACAGTTATTGAGATTGAATATAAATGTTGAAACAATAATTATATATATATGTTTACATATATAGGTAAATTATTACTTTTGTAGCCTCCCACACAGAGTCAGTTGGATTTAGATTAGAAGGAGTAATATTGTAATAATTTGGATATAATTTTGTAGTAGGAGAAAACCGAACGTTTATAATACAATATTGAGGTTTGAATTCCAAGCCAATTGTCGTAGTTTTTAAACATTCATCGAAATTTCCAAAATCAAAAGATCTTCCCACTAAGATTCCCGTAGGAAATTTAGATGATGAATCATACACTGAAAATAAAAGACAAATCAGTTTTAATACATATTAGTTTATTCTTAGTCAATTTCAATTCGGTAATATTTAACTATATTTGTATATATGAAAAATATTTTTAATTTTTCATTTTGATGTGTGTTATAGCCTATAGGGGTTGGGGTTGGAATAGAACAACGGAAATTGAATATATTTTTAAATTCAATAGAAAATTAAAATGATTTTAATGGCCATTATCATTTAAAATGGCGTATAACACTTCATGATTTGAAGTATTTTTAAGTACATAATATAAAGTTGTAACTTGTAAGTCATATTGGGGAAAAAAACTAACAATCTCTAACAAATGTTTACATACATACCATTACATACAATATATATTTACCATTTTTTTTTTTTTTTTTTTTTTTTAATGAATTTTTAGGTTACTTTGCGCTTACTTTGAGTCGCCCACAATTTAAGATTTTTCAATCCATCTCGGTATTCTAGTCCATGGCGCCTGCATATTATTCCTCCGTCAGGTGTATATTCGTCTAATGTATTAGACAAGATTTTCGTGACCCATAGCTTCGATTGGAAATTTAATTGACCAAAAACGGTGATCACTGCAGTCGCTATAAAAATGATCGCCAACACGTTCATCACTTATTAGTATCGCACAAACGATGTCCATACGATAAGCACACATACTGCAAGATACGTCGAACTGTACTCAATACAAACAATACAATTGCATAATAACACAGCCAAGGAAAACGACATATTATATACAATCGAGTTCAATGGAATTTTCCAATAAAAAAAAATACTGTTATAAAGTATTATTGTATAATGTTTAATTTCGCTTCAAGTACTTTCTATGTACCTTTATACGTATACAGATACCTTTTTAAATTATATATTATATAATATTTTAATACACGTTATACTCACATAAAGTGTTTATTCCGGAAAAGTTGTATGGATTAATATTACAGTCAATTAAGTTGGATCTAAAAAAAAAAAATAACTACCTAATTGAAAATTGGAAATTAAAATAAATAGGTAATTGATTATAATAATCGTCTTTAAATTTTTAAATCATTGATACTCAATGAATATATACCTAATATTTTCAAGTTGTATGTTATAAATTTAATATTTTCATCGCAATATGATACAATGATTGGTTATTTGTGTACTAATATAAAGCATTGAAGTCTATTTTAGTAAACAAAATATACCTATTAAGTGGCCTTGAATAGTTGATTTTGCGGGTCCATTTATGGCTTCTAATACCAAGTGTAGGTAGATCTTTAAAAATGTTCTCTATCCATTGCTATCAATTAATCTTCCTAAATACTTATGTGAAATTATGAATTATGGTTGCGACGTGACGCTAGGCCCTTCAAATGCGGTGCTTTCTATGCGAGTGCACAACTTGATGATGGACCTTATTGAATATTTTTATTTTTGATTCTATACTTTAAATTTGATTAGTCTAATGTATATACTTATTTAAGTTGAATACAAATATCGGATTCAATATAAAACTATTATATTATAATATTATATACTACTACAGGTAGTAATACTGTTACATTTTCTAACCTGTTTTTCAATATTACTTACCGATGGATTGTAAGACGAATAGTTTAAAAAGTTTCGGTTATATGGTAATGGGTAGTATACGTATAATATATGAATTCATTGCACGCAGTCGTGATTGTATTCATGATATTAAAATAAGAGTATAAACTCGTACGTTAGGTTTTAAATTCTACAAATAAATAATAAATAAGTATCTCCACGTCCTAATAAGTCACTCCAAATTCACATATTCCATAATACATTTCTCATTGAATATATGAGATAATATCGTGTTATGCAAATATTACATTACCTACCTTTATAAATACCTACGAATGTTTTTATGTTCAACAAAATCATTTTTATTACAGTTTATTTTAAACCGGTTATGACTCATAAGTTACCTACTATATCTAAAAGAATTCATTCAATCATTTATTTAAAATAAATCGGTACCATATATCTTATATAATTGGAGAAAAATATGTTAAGTATTATAAAAAAATAATTATTAAAATACCATTTATATTATTTACAGTATCAGTACAGGAACCTATATACAACTGTTTTATTTCCTTTATACCAAGATAATTTAATGTATTTAGCAAAATACTAAGCTACATATCATTTAGAATTACAACTCCTAGAAGAGGTTGGTACACTTAAATCAGTTAAGTCAACGAATTTTAATTATGAAATTATATAAATTAAAATGATAAATAATCAATAGCCTGCAGTGAGTTTTAAAACATTATTGCTAAACAATATGGATAAATAATACAAAAACCAGTTTATAGTGTAATATAAAACGTTTTATATAATTAAAACAAAAAATATACGTAGGTATCCACCAATATTTATGCATTTAATAATATAGTGGTGATTTGTGAATATCTTAAAGAAATAAACAGTTATATACGCACATATTCTAACGTTGGTATAGTTAAATATATAAATATTAAATATGTTATTTAATGCCTTTTAAATATAGGAATGAATTCCCGTTCACATTCCTGGACTTAAAAAAGTAACAAATTCTCATTCCTAATTACTTCTGTTCATAATGAATGCGTTCCACACTCACATTCATCAAAATTTAGAACTTATTCTAAGTGTTTTCCAAAAAATAATTGTTTGTAAGAATATAAAAAAAAAAAAAAACTGGATTATATAGTTATATTTTCTAAATTGTAAAATAAATGTCACTATTATGATTTTTTGGGATTCTATCTTATGCTTTCACATTTCGACATAAAATTAATGAATTCAGATTCAGCATTCTTCAAAAATAAAAATAAAATATATTCATGGATGCTTTTATTTTAAAATAAATTTAATTTAATGAATGCATTCCTATCAACTTCTTAAACGCATAGGAATCTTACCTAGCTATAAAATTAAACACTTGTCTGGTTTAAATCTATAATGACTGAAACGACTGTAAAGATGTTTGTGTAGTAGTTAAACAAATTATTAAATCAAGTAGGTACCTAGGTGAAATGAAATGGATGTAAAATGTGCGGAAATTATTGTAGGTATACAATTTCATTTTAATGTTTGAGTTTAAATATCAAATGGTTTTACAATTTAAGCTTAACAGACAACATAATTTCTAAAATGTAGTTTTACTTTGAATATGGTGGTAAACTACGACTGTTAATGACATGTGGCATAATATGAATACATTTACATTAACTAATTACAAATAAAATAATTTTTATAAACACAAATTAAGAATATGTGTGTATTAAATATGGATTTATGTTTTATTAATGTACACATATTTTGATAATTTGAGTCTTCGGTCATTGGCATAATTATTATACTTATAAAACAATAATAATAAGTAAAATTTTTATTGTATTAAGATTCAGACTATTAATAATATTCCATTACAATATATATTATAAATTATAATATACTTGGTCAATATACAATTATTATCTACTTAATTATAGTTCAGTGAAATCTGCGTCTGTAATATTACACAATTGTTCGAAGGAAGATGATTGCAATCGAAAAACCAGTCGTTACAAAATATTTATTTTAATGTGTATGTGTATAAATAGTGTGTACCTATATTAGATATTTTCTCATATCGTTGATAATAAACCAACCGTAGTTAGTGAAGGATGAATAGGTATTTAAAAAAAGTTAAAGTCAACCTGTGTGATAGATTATGTAATTATAGGTAAGTAACTACCTATTCCTATATGTTATCTATCTATCTATTAATTTCCATCTGAAAATTAAATGGTAAATGATTTATGAATAGGAAACATTTTCATAAAATTCATGAGTACTTAAAGAAGTAAAATTAAATAAATCCGTTAAAAAAAATTATAGGCACATAGGTACAAATAGGAAAATTAATATTTAGCTTAATCAATTATTAATAGTGGGTACATTTTTTCAACATGTTATTGTTCAATAGCTAATATTTTAAATTTCAGTTTTGTAAATTTAATGGAATTTACTTCATAAGAATAAAATAAATAAATACAGAATAATTACATGTTTTTTTTTTATATATATACGTAATAATATTTAAGCTTCATATCGCATATGAAATAAGAATTATTTTAGGTAGGTATTTTAGTTGTCTGCATTTAATATATATTTAATAGTTATCTACCTATTATTAAAAAATTCTGCTCACCAGTGACGAAACTAGGAGGATTGGGCCTGGGTTTTTTTTTATACAGACATTTTTGGACTGGATAGGACCGGACCGGGCTTACAAAAAAGTCATCATCTTTAGAGTCATGGAATTTTATGAAGAGCCAGATCTGGATTATTTTTTTTTTTTGGTTTGGTATTTCAAAATGTATTAAAATAATTATAATTATTTAAAATAAAAATGATAATATGAATTTTGTAATATACTATTGACTATGTAGTATCTAATTCAGGGATATATGTAATAAGTAGTAATAATATGTAATGTAATTACGTAATAAGTATTATATTTAATAATAAAGCAATGAAAAAAAAAAATCATGTACTAAATGAACATTTTTTAAGAGATTAGAATTACCATTGAACAAGATCTAGACTATATTTAACAAAATATTTTGGATCGGATGGCTAAAAAAATGTCATAGGACCGGACCGGTTTTTAAAAAAGATTAGCATTATTCGGGTCAGGTTTAGGCTTTTTTTTTGGACCGGAACAGACCGGGCTTAAAAATAAAATTGTTAAACCGAACCGGGCCAAAACTTGATGGCTCTTGCAGGTCTATAATATATACTTAAATGTCTAGGAATATTTTATAATATATGATATTTACCTATTATTATTGTATCTAATATCTATGTGCGTGCGTTTTATTGGAAATTTGATAATATGTATTTGGGTGGTAAAACACTGTATCTAAGCGCTATTTAATTTTGTTTTAAATTTAAACCTTAGTTACACAATTTTTTTTATTTGTATAGGTATATACGAGTAATAATATGTTTTTAAAGAAATTAGCATAAATCAAATTTTATATATCTACTTATATTAACTCTAAAGTTACCTTCAAAATTGTATTTTTTATTATGATTCAAATTCGTGTAGAATTTTTAGTTAATGGTTTAGCATTTTAAATAGGTACCTTGTACCTATATGCATGTACTTACTCGTATATAAAAATTAGTTGATACACTTTGAGTAAAACCAAATCTTTGTTAGTTGCATTTATATACATATTATAATAATTTTAACCTGGGGGTATTCGATTGTTATTATTTAAACTAAAGGTTGTACCTTGTAAAAATTAAACGCATAAACATCCATTTGAACTAATAATGAACGGGCGTATCACACCGCATAGTCTCCTTGGAACTAGACCAGAATAACTGTATCAGGTATCCCTATTGTGTACTTGACATGGTTATTAAACATATTTTATTGTTTACTCTATCCTTCATACGTTTACTTCTGAAAGGTCATAAACATATATCTATAAGAAACCTATGTAGGTATTTATATGTTTCACCAATATAAATTTATAAAATAATACTTGTGTGACATGACGTGCAGTACTAGTAGGTATGCCTCATGCATCAAGACTAATATTACATCTTTACTGTACTTTAAGTACACGGTCGAGCTAATTATACTTGAATTTATAATTACGACTACTAAGTAGGTACTTATATACTCATCGATATATAATAAATTAGGGAGAGATAGGGAGGTACATTAAAGCCGTTTTCTCGAGAATTTTTTCATCAAAGATGAAAAGTCAAAAAAAACTGAAGAAAAACAGGAAAATGTACGAAATATATTTGTATAATATAACGATTGTTTTTTCTGTGGACCAGCATTTTTGCTTCTTCTTATAATTATAGTAATTTTTTTAAAAGGATATTTCACTGGGAAAGTACTTCACTGGGAGGTCATTTTTTGATTTTAGTAAGAGTTTTCAAATCAAATGCAAAAAACCGTCTCAAAAAATGCAATATAAAATGCACTTAAAATGGTTTTTAATTTAATTTTTATATTTATTTTGATATTGCTAATATTAGTATACTGCATACATAAAAATTAATTTAGTAAACAAATTTTAATACAGCTTGTGTAGAACATTATTTTATAATATATAAATTTGACGTATATACAGCCCGTGTAAAACAAAAAGTATGTAAAGATCCAAAAGATTCACAAAGTATGTGAAGATTAACTGACGGAATTAAATTAAAAATACCGGAAAATAGACTAAACGGGAAAATATGATTTAAAAACGTTAAAAAATGCAAAATAAAAGTTTCATAAATTGATTTGTTGTTACAAAGTTCAAATTATGTACTTAGAAAACTACGCTATCAGTTAAAAATAATGCAATTTCCTACAAATTTACAGCCCTTGTTATATCTACTAATTATATCTTATTTTGTTGATTAATAAAGCCATATAATAGAAATTCAACTATAGTAGGTAGTTGTACATTAAATATTCACAAAAATTAAGTTTCGAGACTTCTTGACACAAGGTCCAGGTATATAAATATAAAAATTTAATCAAGAAAAAGATTTAAGGTTAATATTATGGTATATGAAAATAAATATGGTGAACAACGTTATAATGGAAGGACAACTAGAATCAAGCAAATCATAAGATTGAGATCGGATGATAGATATACCTACCCAATCAATAAAATAAAATAACTGGTTACTAAAACTATAGTTTAGATTTGCAATGTACATGACTTAATTATTTAACAGATATTTTTCGGAAGACTGTGTTTAAGAATAATGAAAAGTAAATGAGTCGCGCTAATATATTATACCTAACATAAAGTGTATTCAATTATTATTTGAATTAAATAAAAACCCCTTATTCCTAAACTTAACAAATTTCCACAATAATTTATTACCTATGATTTTATATGGACAAGTTTTTACGTTAACTGTAATATATCATTGTGTGCTGGGCAAAATGTTCAGACACGTTCGTTATTAATTATTATAACAAGTTAAAACTAGAGGAAACGTGATCCTGTTTCACACGCGTCAATGACAAACACTTTTTTAGTTATAGGTACATAAAATTAAAAACAAAAAAAATGGTTTCAACTGTGATAGTTTATTTCATAAACTATAAATTATTACTAAATATAGGTACTTATCTATATACTTTTACCACCGAACGCTGCGTTATATAAAATCCTTCAAATAAAATAATAACTTAATCTAACTCCAGTATATGATAGGTACTTATAAATTATATTTTATTAACATATTTCCGGGGACTAAGGAATGGTTTTTTTTTATGTTTAAAACGAAATTTGTTCGGAGAAAATTACTAAAAATCGTCAAACGTTAAAAAAGATATATTTAGTTACATATACGTAATGTATATAGTACTTATATATTTATAGGTAGGTAATATAATGTGGTCCGAATAAAGCAGGAAAAGGATATCAATTCAGGATACTTGACCTTGCATTAGTTCCTGTTTTAGTTATTGACATTTGTATTCTACATGAGTATCGCCCAGACGAACGCGATCTTTTTTTGAAAAAAAAGCAATGTCTTAGGTTACAGAAGAAAAAGTTTTGTCAGTGAACTTGAACCAATTCAGTTAGCTGACGAATATTCCGCCGACGCTGGTTTACCCTTGGAACGTGATCGTCAATTACACCGGTTTGAAGAATGAACGACGCCCTCCGTTTAAAATTTAAATCCTGCGTAAGTTGATGGTGGTGGGCGAAACAGATCGAATGTTTACATCGAAATGGCACATGGATGTTAATCGAGATTTTACATAATATAACATTAGTGTATATTATGAATTGTATAGTTTATCAGTAGCACAAATGTTACGAAAATATTTAATACTCAGGTAATGCTTTACTATTTTATAAGTACACGGCGAGGGAAAATGAACTTAGTAATAACATAAGTTTCAATGATCGAAATGTATAAGCGATTTTTATTTCTTTCCGATTCCCACGCGAATATGCGGGAATTGTCGAGAAGTATAATTTTTGACGGGGGAGTGTAATAAATAATAATGGATGGCAGTTTAAATGACACAAGGGATTTATGCATTATTATGCTCCTGTAATTTTTAATATAATTTATTGTAATTTATTACAATACATTAATACATTATAATATAATGTATGATTTTTGTAAAGGTTAAATACAGTTTCCACCACATGTGTGCTTTTTTTTACGAAAGGAGATCCTATATTTTTCTGTTGTCATTGACTGCTCCATTATAATATCAATATTTTCCTCTGACCATAATGATCTAGGTCAAGACTAAATTTGTATTATTTAATTATTATATAAGTATATAACGTACCTATATTATTATTACAGGAGAATGATTTATATTAATGCTCATAAGTCAATAAATAGGTAGGTAGGTACCTATTAAAGCAATAATATATATTAAACATGGTAATTTAAAACAACACTACAGGTAGGTAACACTTGGTACCTATAGACAATTTAAAATCCCATCATAAGTACTTATTTCTTTTTTCGGCATATAGATAATTAACACGAAAATTAACAATATATTTTATGCTATATATGTTTTTAAATTAAGATTTGAACATGAAAAATTATTTATTATTGGTACCTTTTGTATTTTAAATTAATCAACTACATTGTGACTCCATAAATTGGTTGTGGAAATTCGAGTAAAAATAATAATACTAATAACACTTTATATTTTTAAAATAATAAAATAACTTTCTAAGTTAGTTTGTTTATCTTATAAATAAATATAATGTTTTTTAAAAAAAAAAAGACGGAGTCGGTGCAGCTACTATTGTAGATGGGAAGTTGAGAAGATAGGATACAGAAGGGAATTTAATGTATATCTGTAAGCAACGATAATCCATTGCTTACGAAAAAATGATTCTGAGAGGAGTTTAGTTGATAGTGATGCTTTGTCAACAATATATACGTATGTCATATTAAAAGTAAAATACTAAATAATTAAATAGATATTATATATTTTCTTTAATAATATTTGATCAATATTGTACCGATTTTTCAGTTTTTCCTACGTTTTTCCCGGTTTTCCTATGTTTTTTCCGGGTTTTCACATTTTCTGGGAAAACTCTTGGGAAAATCGAAAAATTACATGCTTAAAGTACCTCCCCCGTCAGATTTTCATTTAGAAAAAGTGCTATCATTATAAATCGGAGCAAAATTGCTAGTAGAAAAGTTGTGCACAGAAAAAAAAAATTGTAATATTTTACTAATATATTTCATAAATTTTCCATTTTATCCCATTTGTTGAGAAAACTCCTGGGATAAACGAAAAATTATGTCCCTGAAGTATCACTCAAGAAAATTTCCTTTCAGAAAAAGATCTATAGGACCAAGATTTCTGATAGAATTTGCGTACACAGTATAAAAAAAATAAACATCTTTGTAAAACCAACACATTTTTCAGTACATTTAGAATCTAAAACAAGATGATATTAGGAATATATTATTATGCAATATTCTCGAACGTAGTTAAGGTATTCCAATTATAAAGATTATCTTTAGTTACACATTTTGTATAAATATATTCAGTTAAAAAAAATAAACAGCGACCTTCAAAAAATATTTATTATTGGCTGATAACCGATGAAATGACGCGGATTCCGTCAAGGTAATTTCGATTCTAACAATATCTCTAATATAATGATTATTTGCTTCGTCATTTAAGTTGTTATAACTTATATTATATAAAAACGCAACACTTAGTTCATTTGCTCAAAATTAAGATTGATTTTAAATTTCAATATGGTTTTGGAACCGAACGAAATCAGGCAGATCTTAGAAATGTGAAAAATTTAAATTTATGGACGTTACAATTTTGCCCAAATGATTTTAGTCATTACTTTATAGATTTGTCCGGAAAAAAGCCGAAATATGACTTTTACCCAAATATCGTGGACATTTCGCTTTTTGCCCGGGCATTTCTGAGATTTGCAGTTTCGGAGTTAACCCGTATTATATTATACATAATATGTTTGCATTGTACATTCATATCGAACAATTATACACAAAAATAAATACAATAATTCGAATATTAGATATAGGATACTTATATTTTATGTATTTAAATACTAGGTACTCGATATATATACATTAAAATTGAAGTATTAATTACATTTTTTATATGCATATAGACATGTGATATTTTAAAATACGTCGTGGTAATTTATTTAAATTATTTTGTAAAATTCCAAATAATTTATCCAATTTTCGTATAATCGCTTTCAATTTTGAATATATTTTCTAAATAGGGCTTCGTGGAAGGGAATGACCCAGTTTATCCCTGTTGGGACACCTATGGACAAGATATACATTTTTAGTGCTCGTTAAATTTTTTTACCATCACTTTATCTGGTCTAAGTAGAGAAACTGTGATTTAACCGAGTAGTGGAAATAAAATAGTATTTATTAACGTTGCGAAATGTCGTACTTTTTCGTCTTTTATATGTGCCGTTTTTAGCCCTGTGCAACACAAATGTATTGGATTTGCATATACAGTACGCCGCGTCAGCCGTTGCAAACTTCATCGAGAGTCATCTCGTTTACTCATTAACTTATATAACCTTAGACTTGACTATTATTTAATGCAAGAACACTCACTAAATACATTTAGTTTATAAGCAACATATCATTTAGCAAACATGAAAATATTTAATAATAAAATCACACGGAATAATTTGTGTACCAAACTACCATATATGTTATATAATAGTATTTATAACTAACACAAAAAAGCTTATTACACATGGTTTGATGGATTTACCTTTATTTATTGATAATAAACACCCTATGATAGACTCAGTACAGCAAATACTACATAATACTTATTAGCTGAAATTACTACGCATGCTCACTATTAATTAATAACAAGAATTTTAACCGGGCTGAGTCACAGTTAAAAAAATAAAAATGTGTTATTGAATCGTCTGTAGTCGGCGTTCTATTAATAGGGGAACAAAATGATTGTAATTTTGGCAGTAGATATGGATGTGTAGAATCGTTTGCAATCTTTTTAGTAGATTCCTTTATATTTAAATTTGTATATATTGTTTAATTTGCCGCGATTGAACAAAAAAATAACGTTTCACATGCTAGTCAAACATATTTAATTTAATTCTATCAGTAGAACTGTTTCTATAAAAAAAAATAATTATGGACAATGTTGCTGTATACATTTCCTAAGGACCCAACTGCTGACTGGCAATGCATTCATACTTCATTCGGATCATTTTAATCTGTGTATAAGTATTTTCTAAGGAAATTACAAAATACTAAAAACAAGATGCTATTTCAACATTTGTAATACTATATCGGATTACGAGTCAAAGACGATAGACAATAACGATTTTACGAGTATATCGATTATTTCAAGTGGTTATTGAACTGATATAAAATTATAATACCAATCAGTAATTTATTATAGTCAATCAATTAAGCATAAATTATATTTTAAACATTATAGACAGTAAAAAAAAAAAAGTTATCATACTTTTTATTTTGTATTATTATAGGTACAATATCTCTGATCCCAGAAAAGAAGGGCTTTAGTCAATTTTGAATAGATAATTTTTAATACAGGCTTATTAAATTTTGAAAAATTGCTAAATGACATAATGGCTAAATATTTTTAAACGGCCTAACTTAATTATATAATTATGCTTTTTCGCTTAACAAAAAGTATTTCGTAGTGAAATAAGAGATTTTACTTTTCAGTGTTGTAACTTCTGTTAGAATATACATATACTTGTGCCATTTAGAACAACAAATAAAAAAAAAGAATCCGAAAATCGACTTGAGCCTTTCTTCCTTGAGACAAATATATATGATACATATGAAGACATCGGTTTTTAATATAATTATTACTTGCTAGAAAAAATAAAAATTGACCATTTCCCAAATAGTACAAAATATTATGCATTAATACTACAACAATAATATCGGTTATATATTTAATTATTTTCAGGATACCGGTATTTCGATTAACCGGAATTTCGATGTGCCGAAAATGTTGCCAGCTCTAGTTGGAATCCGATCGCCGCCGGCGGCCACCGACGACGTAATCGAAAACTCGGGCAAAGAAGATCGCGGCCGCGCTGCATTCGTCAATACCCGAGCAACAGCGCAGTCGTTCGCAACGATCCTGTCGACCTTGCACCGTCGTCGGACGAATTTATTCACGAGCGATAAAATTATCACTAATGATAATAACAACACACGCACCCGGTATATAATACAGAGTGATTATTTTATCATTAACTTGTATCTTCTACGGCGATTTTGAAAACATATAAGTGTTATTATTTTGCGTTTTTGGTTTCGATCTTTATAAGTATTTACTATGCAGCATCGTTTTATTGTCATATTTACGATTTTTTTTTTTTAAATGCCACCGATTTTATATAGGTACACTTATGATTTTTCAAATAGCGTATAATAAAGCGACCCACATTTTTAAACTTCGGGTTGGAAAAGAGAATATTGTTTATCCACACAAACCAAATATTGATATCGCTCATATAGAACAGATAGCGTTATAAAATGACCGTTATACCGCCGTTTTTGTAGTTCTCGAGAATTAAGGGTAAGGATAATACATGCACAATATGTTCGTATCCGTATGTCCGATAACCCTCAACCGTTCCTCCGGTTTAAATTACTGTTTAAACATTTTACAACTCGAACTCGGTATGAAGGTCCGCGATATAAGAATCGCCCTGTGTCGACGACGGCGCTGCGGTGGCAATACTCTAATATCGGGCCGTTTTCGCGCGCGTTGCGCGTGTTCGCCGGCGGTGCGCACCTGGGCGAACGGCGGCGGCGGCGGCACAGACGCCTATACGACCGAATCACTTTCACCTCTAGCGATATCGGGCTACCGAGAGCTTTGGCGCGGCCGGCATACGCCAATTGCCGCCACTGTCCCAGAAGCGCATCACCGAAGAACGCGCTGAACGCAATTTAGTCGTATCCGATCGCGTGCGCTGGAACGCTGCAGTTTTACTGTAAGTATAAAATATTATGCTCACACCTATTCAAATTATTGCGATTTAATGATAATACGAGTACACGTTTTTCCATAACTTATCGACGACGCGACGGGTTGAATTTCATACGGACAATTAACGACAATATTATAAAAATGTTTTGATACAGGGTTGAAAAGTTATAAAGGAATAATTGTAAATTTCATTTGTGACTTCGATTCATATGACCGAAAATCTCTTAAATAACCTAATAACGTGTTTTTTTTTTTTTTTTGAAAAGTTGTTTGTGTATTTTGGAAGTTTCCTTAAAAACTATATATCAATGATACTTTCCATATACAATTGCATTTCAAGTTAATTATTTAATGTATAGCTTGTCATTATTTTTATTAATTTATATGATAATTTTGATTGTTATTATTTCATTTAATCCGTATTATTATTTAATTTCGCTTGTATGACTTTCTATCCCTGCTTATAATAACAAAACTTAAAAAAAAAATATATAAATAATACTGTTACTGTAACATTAATTTCAATAACAAATTTTAGTAGTCGTTTACGACTGTCATATGTAACAAGGTACGTAATCACAAGCGCGTTTAATATTCCAAAATTAGTTACAAAATTATTGTCTCTCATCTATTTTTTGTTTTTGGTTTTCGAAAAATGCTGATATATGTATGATAATACATTCGAATTTTCGTATATTTTCATATTCAGCAGTTTAATGTACGATGCCAATAAAACAGATAGTAGTTTATAATATTTACATTTTTTTTTTTGGAACTCCTAAAAGGCATACAATTGACATTAACGTCATGAATATACAAAATGTCATCCTTCTGGTTTCATTTGGAAGAATCTGAGTAGAGTGTTGAGAGAACGTTCAAAGCTAAAAAACATATTTCTCGCATGAAAACACAGTTGAATTTATAATAAAATTCAACCCAACTTTTATCACTTTAATCTGTTTACACGACTCTGATATATTTTTAAGGACAATTTGACCGTTATAATAATACTTTTTATTTCATGGGTGCATATAGCCCAATTAATTTTCGAGGCTTAATTCCCCACAATAATGAATTAATATTGATTATATTATATACTTATTACTTTTTTTATAAGGCCTTGATTTGAGGCTTGGCTAGTGGGATAAACTCCCAAATTCCTCTCTGTTTGAGTAAATTATTACAACAGTGAAAATGGCATAACTGTATGCACGTGCGATAGACTTAAAAAGCTGAAAGAAAGACTTTACGGCCTAAAGTTTAGACCGTTTCTTTTCAATATGTTTTTCATTAATAATTAAACTGGGTTGATTTATTAGATACTTATTACTATATAATAATATGTTCCTAACACGTACTATTTTGGATAAAGATACCTAATTTAGATTTAGACTGTCGATTTTGTCCAAGGCTAATAATATTACCTATTATTTAGATCATTATAAATTACTATAACTTGATTATATTGATATATATATATTTACGAATAAAATACGTGTTTGCTATCTTATAATATAAAATGGTTTAATAGAAATGTACCTACTTGGGATTAAAATTTACTTAAATATAGGTACGAAAAACATTTAAATAACCTTAAATATTAATAGTATAAAAGTAAAAGTACAAATTAATATGGACATTGTGTATTGTGCGTTACATTTAAATTTCGAGAAATAATATTAAAATAATACTTTCGGGTAAAAAAAAAAAAAAGAAGATTTTAATTAATCATTATTCCGTATAATTTGAATTAAAACCATTAGTATAATTGTGCCGAGTACATAAGATTAATAAAATGAATAGCGTAGGTATTACAGTTGGGCACTATTTTTCATCAAATTGAGTTTGCGCAACACATATAATCCGGTTTTAAAATGATATCGATAATTATCTTGGTGGTCAATATGATATTTTTGTGACCCGCGTAAAGTGTCCTTATTTGTACCTACGGTGTAACCACCTTTAATATTCGAATTATACATTTATCACAACAAGATGAGTATATTGAAACTATACAACGAACGATTTATTTCGAAACAATAATATTATGTTGTGCACGTAAATACTGTGTAGTTATATTATACACTATTCATTGAATTAGCAGGCGATACATAAATTACCTACTCAAAATGAATTATTCGTATCACGAATACCACATTAATCTCAAATTTTCCATTAAACCTAGTAAATATAGACGCTATTCTATTAACCATTTCGTAATAAAAAAAGGACGATAAGTACTGCTGATGGGTACATGTCACTGTTTTAGAAGGTAAGTGGGAAGGGAAGATGTATAGAATTATTAAATTTAAATCTGTATAAAACGATAAACCATAGATAACGAAAAACAGCCCTGAGTAGAATATTAAGTTGTATTTTCTCCTTGTTTCCGCGGTTACCCAAAAGTAAACAAAAATTTTACAAAACATGGCGATTTTTCCCGATGTATAAATATATGAAGAAAAATGTACAACTAGATTAAACATAATACCTACAAGAAAGTTTCTATAAAAGTTGATTGGAGCAAGATTTTTAGTTGCTTATACAGACAAAAAAAAAAAAAAACATAGTAAAACCCATATATTCCTCACTTCCTCAGAGTCTGAAAAATTCTATTGATTATTCAACTGTTTATCTGATTGATGGTCACAATAATTATATTATAGTGTTTATAATTTAATTTATAACATCAGTTACGCCGTTTCTACATTATTTTTTATATATTTCTGTATATTTAACAAATTTTAAATATATATATTTTATATATTTATGTAATAAATAAATAATCGATTTAGTTTTTAAAAGTACAGTTTTTTAATAAATGTACAATATTATTAGATTCGGTACGTGAAGGTGATGATATTGTGGGTATATTTTCCGGACCAGTGGCGCGTAAATCTCGGAATGCAGGCAATACGGTTGCATTTGAATTCTACTGTCTGAGGGGAAGGCCGACGAGTCTTTCTATCGATTATTTAAAACATCAAAATTCATTAATTTAAAAACTATGAAGAGTCAAACTTTTTTAGGAGTTCTTTTGGTTTTTCGTATCGTGCCCGAATTTGTATATTATAATTAATTTTCGCCACTTGAATTTTTGACTTGGTTTTTACTATATAGGTTTTTCAATTTAAAGTAATGGTACTGTTTTATATAAATGAGTCACTATAAAAAGTATTACTATGAGTTTAATTAATATTTCTGCGAACACAATTCATTTATCTATTACAGTGATCCATTACCTGTATTCTTTAAATCGCCTAAACTCGAGTTTATACACAGGTTTCATAATAAATTATCGGCTGCGCATCATATTAGAAAATATATGTACTTATAGGTATAATGAACATTTGTTTAAATATATATATATATATATAACGGAAAATGCAGTACATGATATATAAAGGACATTTATTAGTAATCGTTGTGCCGTGACTAGTGAGACGTTTTGGTGACAGCTGTTTGGGATGTAGAACTATTTGAACGCGAAAAGTCTCTACTAATATTTTAAATTGAATTACAACAAAAAAACAAAATTTAAACAAAATAAAACTATTATTTCGTAAACTTTCCCGTTCTTTCTAAGTTTTCTCGATTATTATGAAAACTCAAATCAAAAAAAACGTTATAGGATAATGGAAACGGGTGCAGTCACCGCTATAGGTAATTTAATATATATCTGTAAGCAACGATAAACCATTGCTAATGAAAAAACGATTCTAAGCGCAGTTCAATTGATAGTGATACTTTGTCAAAAATATCAATGTCATATTATAGTAAAATAATTAAATAAGCATTATATATTTTCTTTGATAATATTTGTTTAATATTTTAGCGATAATTTCCCGTTTTTCCCATGTTTTTTCCCGATTTTTCAAATTTGCTGGGAAAATCGAAAAATTACCTCCCTAAAGTATCTTCCCAGTCAGAAATCCTTTCAGAAAAAGTTCTATTATTTTAAATCGGAAATAAATTGCTGCAGAAAAGTTTGCACAACAAATCGAGAAGTATTTCGCGATTAAAATAGTCCGAGCGAGCGATGAATCGGGTCTCTAGGTACACCCAAAATGCATTTGTTTTTTCTTGTTTAAGTAAAAAGGAAAAAATGCAAAACATTTTTTTTTTTCGTTTTATCCTGATTATTCCCAGATTTTATGAAAACCGCTCGGAAAATCAAAAAATGACCTCCTTTAAGTACCATTTGAACAACATTTTCTTTCAGAAATGGTGCCGCGCGTCTATATTTGAGCAAGATTTCTGGTAGAATTTTTGTACACAGTATAAAAAAAAAAAAAATAAAAAATTTACATCTTAGTAAAACCAATACATTCTTCGCTACTCTCAGAATCTAAAATTAAATTTTAATATACCATTTAGATCAAAAATGCGAGGTAGCTTGTGATTTTTGACTAGAGCAAGATTTCTGGTCAAAAAGTAAAGTTGTTTACAGATAAAAAAAAAACATACACATGCATTATAGTAAAACCAATGAACCCCTCGTTACGCACAATATCTAAAATTACTCTCCTTACAAATAATATACAAATGAGTGCCTACGGCAAGAATATTAGCCATAAGTACTCTAATATGTTACCTTAATTTGGTACCCAAAAATGTTTTCATGTGTACAAATTAAATTTTCAGCGGTAAAAAAAATTAGTTTTGTTTGAAATGGTTGCATAAAAATACTAATGACACGTATTTTATTATTAAGTACATGACTTCCAACTTTGGTGTTAATTAATTGAACACACTTATGTCGTATAAGTATATTACACATCTATACATTTATAAACATATGCAACCTAGCTACATTATTGTATCTATTATATTACAAAATGTTATCGTGATACTTTTATTATTATTATTTCTGCAGTCACCTATTTTTATTCAAAATTTATCACGATTTTTGTATTGTTAAAAAAAAAATATAGCTGATATACTGCCGATGGGTGTGCCATTGTTGAAAGCTGGGAAGTTGGGAAGGTAGAATACACAAAGTTATTTGATTTATAAATGCCCGTAGGTAACGATAAATCATTGGTTACGAAATTAGATTTTAAACAAAATCTATAAATTACAAAATATGTTAACATATTTTGAAATTCCGTGATTATTAGGATTTTCGTTAAATCTTAAAACTATTATAAAAAAATACTACTATGTTATGCTCAACTTTTTTGTTTGACCACTCAATACAACTTATGATGAACCACGAGTTAAGCTTTCAAGCTTTTATAATCGGTTAATTAATATAATTTATATTAAAACAAATAAAAACTCGAAAATGTCAAATTCTTATAATTATAGCTTAAAAATTGACAGTACCTAATTTTTTTTTAATTTTTAATTTGACTGTGTTTAGAAAATAGTATTATAAGTATCCTGGGAAAATTTCAGGCTCTACGATTATGTTTAATCGAACTACAACAAAAAAACAAAATCGTTAATAATGAAACCGTTATTGTCATCATTCCTATTTTTAATAAGTTTTTCCCCAGTATTTTCCAACCACGAGGAAAATGACAAGGAAAATAATAAAACCAACCTTCTTATGGACTTGTGCTGATAGAAAATTTGAACACAAACCGAAAAACAAAAAAAATAAACAAATAAGCACACGACATAATAAAACCAATATATTATTTAAATATAGTTTTTTAAAGGTTCAAATATGTCTGGTAATATTTCGTTTCGGGAACACGAATGTTATTAGCTACATCATATTATATAATATATATATATATATATATACAATTATGAATATTTTCCATAGATACATATTATTATTATATTTTCGAAATTTGGTACTCCGTCACATAAGCTATAACGTTATTATAATTTATAACAACTACTTTACGGCCTTAAACTGTGAGATTAGTCTGTAAGAAGTGTATAGGAAGATATAATATAGTATGCAACTATGCAAGTGACGGCTGAAGTGCAAGTCATTTATGCAAATTTTCTGTTAATAATATCATAATAATATTAATGCTGACGTCATTTCAGATTAATCACTCCTTGTCGCATTTATGCTCGATAAAGAACACTGCGCAGTGTAGGTAATAATAATATTATAAGCCCAAACATTGGATAAAACAAAATAATATTTATAACCATTATACAAATTATACTAATTTTTATCAAAATACAAAACACATATTGAAATAGGTAAAAACTAGTACAAATATTTTAGAAAAATAAAAAAATAAAAAAGAGCTAATACTGGGAACGGGTGCGATCAATGTTAAGTAGGAAGTTGAGAGGTAGGATACATAAGGTTATTTAATTTATATCTTTACGCAACGATAAATAATTGCTAACGAAAAACGATTAGGAGTGAATTTCGGTAAGACATATTTTGAAATGCCGTAAATTTTACACTTTTCGTAAAAATGTTATCTTAAAATGTTTATGAAAAAAAAAATAAAAATATATTTCCTTTGTTTTTTTTGCCAGTTTTACGTGTAATTATATATGAGGAAAACTACACGAAAAATCAAACGACTTTCTCATTCACAATCAAGACAAAATGTTCTGGTAGAAAAATATATTCTTAAAAATTTGAAATAATAAAATTGTTATGTTGTAGTTTGAAAAAATTGTATTTTTAATCTTTTTTGGTTTTTCCCAATTGTTATAAAAACTACTTTAGATATAAAAAAAAAAAAAAAATGACTTTTTCCGTAGCTATTAATAGCTATTAATAGCTATTAATTATATATTAAATGGAACAAAATTGATCTTTTGTCATTTGTCGATTGGAACAATATTAGAAAACGTAGTTTGCAAAAAATTAAAAACTATGGTCACGGTGGCCACGGTGAACGTAAATATTTGCTATTTACCTAAACTTCGTTTCCGATTTTTCCCAATTGTTTTGAAAACTTCTTGGAAAATTAAAAAATACCCAACGAACTAACTAGGAAAACTACCTTTTAAAAAAGATCTATATTTAATACTACGGGGCAAGATTTTTGGTAGAAATGTTTCTCACAGACACACACACACAAACAAGTTCATTGTAAAATCAATACATTCCTCGCTTCACTCAAAATCTAAAGCGGTTTCCATATTTTCGTAAAATGAATAAAGCAAGGAATATTGATTTAATGTGATCTGTATTATTTTATTTTTTGTTCTTCTCTCTGTAAACAAATTATGTCTACCAAATATCGCTCTTCAAATTTTAACTATCTATAGTGATTTCTTGTCTAGTTAATGCAATGAAGAGATATATTTTTATTTTCCTTCGAATTGTCTTAATATTTAGGTAAAATTACTGAAAATAACAGTTTCTATTATTTCCAATTAGGTTATTTTTTCGCGGTTTTTTAATTTAAAATAAACATAATTATACCTGAAATGTTTACAAAATATCTAATTATATTAGTACTTTCTAGACGTGGTACAATTTTCAAAAAAGGACGATTTTTGAGCAATTCGGTTTTTATTTGGTTTTATGTTTGTGTTTGATAAGTGGATGAAATTGGTTTGGCTTAGCAAAAATTTTCAAAAATTTAATTACACGGGTTCATCGAATGTTGTATAATTTTAATATTTTAGGTTCAAATTTTGATAAAAATGTTTAAAACTAAATTTATTCTATTTAATTCTATACAAATACGTTTAACCGAGTTTCGCCTAGAATCGTTGTTTATTAGTAATGACATATAATTTAGTACACTAGATATATTCTATTAAATTACCACTATATATCCTATTCTTACCTTCTCAATTCCCCCCCCCCCGGGCCCATTTTGAAGTTACTAAATCAATGTTCAATTATTTTTTCGAACTCTCAATTTTCTCCTGTTAGAAACAAATGATAAATAATCTATACCTATACTTCTGACAGTATTTTCATTTTAAATTTAGCGTACGACTAATATGATGATTCAGTAATGCGATTGCTTAGTTTTCAATCATCTTATTTTCCAAAAATAAAAATGCACGCTGGATCTAGTGGGGAAATGGACTCAAAATATACGTAGAAACCTAGAAAGTGTCAAAAAAAAAAAAAAAAAGTAATTTCTTTATTGGTAACACATATAGAGACTCTCGTATTATGTTTTACTCCGGTTATCATTATTTGTTAATCCGACACTGCAAAGGTATTGTTAATTTATTAACACGAGGGAATATTAATTTACTTTTAAGTATTACAAATTGCGTATTTTCATCTTTATATCTTTCGAGTTTAATTGATGTCATATGGTATAATACAATTATTGTAGTAGAACAATGTATATGAAACGGTTTACGCATCGTTCACTTGAATACGTAAATCTTGAATTTCCGTTGCATAGTTTTACCATTTTATTTCACTTTCTGTTCACAACGACAGCGCTTTGGCACTTATATAGAACAACTGCAGTAACCACCATCAACCTCTCGAATATTAAAATTAAAGAGTTTTACTTTCAACTGTTTAATAAATGACAAAACGTATAATTTTTCAACAATTTTGTATAAGTACATATAGATCTAGTCGTTAAAATATCTTTTACCTACCCATGCTATTTTCGTAAGTAATATAGATATACTCATTTATACATATTTTTTAGATCTGGTAATATATATTTTTAGTCAAAATTTAATAATGTATATGAGTCATTTGCAATTTAAAATTAAATTTATTAAATTATTATATTCACTCAACAAAATGGTAAGTTTTCGATTATTTACATTGGTATACTTTACAATAAGGAAATACACACATTATTTTTGTTGTTTTTTCATACTGGTGTTTACATATATACTTATACATTGATTTTAAAATTAATAATACAAATTTGTTTTAATATAGTTGCTTTCAATACCGTAAGAAGAAAAAAAATATGTGGGTGTGTGTGGATGGGAGAGATACTAATAATTTGTATTATTATCTACTTTTGGTGATAAAATAAACTATAATAACCTTACATTTCCAATTTAAAAAAAAAAAGAACTGTTATATTGCTGATGGAAATATCATTTCTTTTAACTACTATATTACGTTCAATTTTTAACTGTCAAGTTTAACTTATGAATCATAAGTAAACAAAAGAACAAAAATAAAAAAACCAATTCGAAGATAAAAAAAACCGTTGTTATCGTAATTTTTCCCGTTTTTCCTATATTTTTACCGGTTTTCCCAATTATTAGGATAGTTACAAAGAAAATATTCTCCTCGAGGACCGAAAATATTAATTTTTTTTTTTTTCAGAACAGATGTTTCACTTAAAAATCGCACTAATATTTCTTAAGTTGTTTGCATACATACATACACACACGCACACGCACATACATGCACAAAAAGCACAAATTATGTTGAAAACACGGTACGCCGAAATGTCGCTGCGCTCAAAATCTCAGATTGGCGGAAACGTGTCCTCCCCCCCCCCTTGACTGCTACGACACTGGCTGTTTTACTCAAGCGCTTGACAATATAATAATAATATTATGTCATGCAACGTACATTGTATATTAAATAATAACACGCATATATGGAAAAATTCAATTCGACTAATCGATTTGATAAATTATAGGTAAACGTGTGTATGTGTGTGTATATATTTTTTTATAAAAAACACTTTCGAATTTCGTACGAAGTCGTAGTACAGTGCACAAAAAGTGTCGTGACACGCCGCGCCGCGGAAAGTAAGCCGGACAAACGCACGAACGGTGGTCAATTATTTACATCGCATCGGTCAAGCCGCGTTCGCGTGCGCGTACCCAATTACAGTTCCCAATGCGTATTAAATTTTTTTTTTTTTTTTTTTTTATCTAAAACGGGTGAGGTTTCTTCGTCAAAAGACCAGTCAAACCCGATTGCCTACCTGTATGTGGTGTATAATATAAATACATATATATACATGTATGTATTCACACCGAAAGATGTCCGTAATATTTTATTTCAGACTTATGTAATAGTACGCGCGCAAACGCATAGCTTGCGAAGGATACTAAAACCCTATCTCGATAGCAAAAAAAAAAAAAAAAAAGGTTTGGCTATTATTACAGACACG